>CM063516.1:36426356-37138856 GCA_032199755.1 Ambrosia artemisiifolia
TTCACTTTGTAACTTTACCATATTGGGAATATTGTCACCTTTTTACCCATAATATGGGTTGCTATGAAAATCTGATGTCTTTCTTTTTATGAATTGCCTTTTGAAAGAACTTTGCTTTAGACATTTTATATAAGAAGCTCATGTACATCGATGTAGATCGAATAACCTGGTAAGTGATATACTCTATAATCAAAAGAGTGATGGACATACGCATTTTGGATTCATAGTTTCTTTCCTAGTGTAATAATATTTCTGTGTTTGTGTGCTATTGACATGAACTTTTTGAGTCGGATAGAAAGTTAAAACTAATCGTTTAATGTACATGACTCTAAGATTAAGAAATACACATCTTGTTTTGGCTTACTATATATCTTCTGCTATCTGAGTACATATATAATTCAAATATAGAGTAATTGGTGTCACGCAACATCGGCAAGCACCATGGAGATGTTGTTAAACTTGAAGGAAACTAATGGGCCGTTTGATTGATTAAGTGCTCAATCATTATGAGGTCTGAATAATTAAGTATTGAATCATTAGATGGACCTCTAAATGATTAGTTTATTTGTCCCACATTGGTAGAAGAGCTTCATTAAGGTTCAGCTTAGTTCGGTGCTTAATAGTTCAGGTACATCCCAAGTCTTAATGGTCCAACCTTAACCATTCCATTCAGAAGTTAAAACAAATGCGTTGAATGTTGAATCATTTAGCGCTGAATGGTTCAGAGCCTCATTAAGAGGCTTACCAAACAGTCCCTAAAACTTTTATTGATTGTTGGTTGATCTAAAAACATAGAAAATAAAGGTTTATATAAACTAACTATTCCAAGCCTACTAGAACTATAATAATAAATCATATTTATCAAAACAATAAGAAACATATCTCAAACCTAATACTAATACTAATAGATAATTCAAATAATAATTAGCTATTCGACTTGATATCGCTATAATTTTTACACCCCCTCTCAATATCAACTTTAAAACAAGTAGATTAGAAACTTTAAAACAACTTGATATCTATGCCTTATGGTGTGGTCACACTCCTTAGGTCGTTGTTCCCTTATTTGATCTTTACAAATGGTGAAACCTACTATGCTTGTGGGTTACATGTTCCAACAAAGCAATAATTGCAATTTTGTATAAGAAAAAAAAAAATCAAAGGATTAATGTAAAGCAGTTATATTAGTATTGTATTATTAGATAAGTGGAACGTTTAAATGAGAAGAAAATGTTTTGAAAGAAACAAACAACTATAAACCAATAAAATATTCTATTTAATAATTGTATTTAATATTAGATAAATAATTAATTTATTAAAACCCCCTAATTTAGTTAAATAAATAAATCTGATAATTCATTTTCAAAATATATTTTTTTCAAAGGAAACCTAATTTATAGTAAAGGGTGAATTTCGATGTGTAAGAAAATTGTAAAATGAATTTTTATATTTGTATAATAAACACATTATAATATTGATATGTGTAGGATTAATTTTTATATTTGTAGCACAAATTTAAATATGTGCAGGATAAAATGTTTATGAGTATATAATTTAGATAGTAAATAATTAATGTGAGAACACTTAAAATATTTAATGTTTTACCATTTAATTATTTCTTTTTTTCTTTTTTTTATATTAAAATTCTTCACATATTTTTTTGGAAGGTGTATTTCAGCGGTGAAACCAATCGACAGACAACCCCTCAACCCGAGTTCGAATCACTACTCACGCACCGGTGTCCACTTTGAAGTTATCTCAAACCGTTACAGGGAATTTTTTCGTGATGTGCAGAATTCGAACTGAAGACCAAGCCCGAGCGGGAACCCTCCAAAAAGGTAAACCCTCCCACCTCTCCCTAGCTGGGCTGGAGGTGATTGACAAATATTCTTCTCAAATGATCCCTCTTAACTTGTTAGACTTTTCTTTTTTACTTTTAGTTAATCTAATACAACCAATTTTTCAAGCTCATAAACCCCATATTTGACAAAGAAACACAGAATAAAAACAAGCTAGTACGTTATGCTCAGTCTTTTGTTCTTCCCTTTTGAAGTATGTATATCAATTCTTGAGAAAAAAAATCAAGTGAAGAGCAACGTGGTAGATTTATGGATCTCAAGTCTTGTAGACACTTACTTAAAAAAGTAAATCAGGGGCGGATTTAAGTGGTGAGCAATGGGTTCAGAGTCAGACGAACCCATTCGGTTTTCGATTTTTAGTACAAATGTATATATAAAATATGCTATGAACCCATTAGAAAAATGAGGATGAACCCATTAATAATCTTGTTGATAGCACAATGGTTAAGGCTTCCACCTTTCAAATTGGATGTCCTTGGTTCGAACCTTCTACCCTATGCGATTTTGGATTTTTTATTTTTATTTTTTAAATGTGAAAGTCTAAGCACCCATCCACACTGCAAAGTAGGGTTTTAACATATATGCTCAGCCAACTAAACACCCTAGTACAGATCGAAGACTCAATGACTCGTTGTAATTTCAAGGCATAGAAAAATAACGATACAGTATAACATAGAAGTAAAATTGATAAATAACTTCCCTTAAAAATCATTTGACTAATTGATTCCCAGGTATGAATATCGATTAAAAGATGTCTATTTGGCTTAACTCTATATCTTTCTTTAATTGATAAGTGGTAATATATATATTTGTTTTGTTATTATGAGAATTAAGTTTGTTACAAAATTAGTATTTTAGTGTTTTTTCAATTAGTATTGTGTGTTTAGATATGGAAGCTATTTCAATTGTATCTGTAACTCAAACTCTTGAAAATAAATTGATTGGTTTGAAGGTGGTATGCACACAAAAGAAGTCACATAATACATGGTCGGCTGAAAAGATAAGCAGTTTTCTATGTCAAGTTTCATACATTTATGTTATTATTGTTATGTTCAGTTTAAAACATAGATTCTAACTCATATGAAAGGTCTATTAGAAATTTGGTTGATTTTATTGTCTTATAACATAAATAAGTCATGTGATAAGTTTACATTTTGGAATCCTCCAAATTTAGAGCTCGCTTTAGGCCTCAAAAAATGTTAGACTCGCCCTTGTACAAGATAGACGGTTAAAAAAGACTATTTACGCGTAAAAAACCGATCCGAACCATTGAATTGACCCAAAAAATTTTATATCCAGTTTTATAAAATTGGAGCATCTAAAAACACTGAACTCGTTGAGAAAAAAATCGTGAATCCGTCACTGTTCACTGTTAACGACTTTAGAGGGTGTTTTTTACTTTCTTTAAATTTTAATATTTTGATATGAAGGCAATGAAGAGAAGAGTAATTAATATTTTAAGAAAGGCATAACGGAAATAAATAATCCCAACTATTGACTATTGGCCAATAACAGTCCAACTACGAAAATTACCAATAGTGGTCCAAACTTTCGACATATTGGAATATAATGGACCTAAACTAACGGAGGTCTAACTCCGTTAAAGTGGTGATAACGTGGCATGCCACGTATGATCATTTGGCCACCTAGGATGCCACGTCGGATGCCACGTAGGATCAATTTGCCACCTAGGATGCCACGTCAGCATCACACTAACGGAGTTAGACCTCCGTTAGTTTGGGTCCATTATATTCTAATATGTCGAAAGTTGGGACCACTATTGGTAATTTTCGTAGTTAGGACTGTTATTCGCCAATAGTTAATAGTTGGGATTATTTATTTCCATTATTCCTTTAAGAAAAGGCAATGAAGAGAAGGAGAGTATTTAATTTCGGAGTCTTGTTTGTTACTCATAACTTGGCGTTATAGGCAGTGGCGAATCCAGAATTTTTTTTTGACGGGGACACAACTATTATTATTAATTGGCGATCGTAATAGAAGTTACTTTTCATATTGTTAAGTGTATGTTGGTTACCTATTTTTTAATTTTTAATGAATGTTTTACCTATAAGAATGGTTATTAGCTTCTTTTAACATTACATAATTTAGCTAGTGTTAGCATATGATATGTAATGATTTCAATTTATCAAAATATATTTAATCTCTATTCAAAGATTAAAAAAACTTACAAAAATAATAGAACCTAACTAAGACTTCAGGGAGTGGGGCGGGGAAGGGTGGGCGGTATTTGGTTCCTGGGCGGGAACACCGTCCCGAGGGGCGGGAAGAGGAGGGCGGGGAGGGGGGGCGGTGGGGGAAAGCCGGGCGGTGGGGGGTTTGGGTGGGTGACGTGGCTTCTTTTGGTTGGTTGATTTTTTTTCTTTTTTTTATTTAACTTTAACACAATATAATATTATTCCTTTCACCCCCTTTCCCCCCTTCCACTCCCCACAATTTTTCCCCCCACATGGGTCACACAAGTGTCACATGGCGCTCCACCCCCCTCTTTCCCGCCCCTCCACTCCCTCTAGTCTAAACAAAACAAAGAAAGAAATATCAAATTAAATGCCATTAAATACCATTAAATACTTCTCGATATTTGGTTTCATATTAAATAATAAATCAAATAAAAAAACACTTTTAACGCATCTTCTTTTTTTAACCTGAACTCCTTTTAAGCAGAAACATCAAACATGCAGCATCTATGACTATCGTAGGAAAAAAGAAAACAGAAAAATATAAGCGTACACTTGAGGCGTCGGATGGACGGTGGGCACATGCCCACCCTCCTTAAAGAGTGAATCCGCCACTGGTTATAGTACGTTCATTATAAGAACAATTCTCTATGTATTAATTGAAGGACACTTTAATACTGTCATTCTTTTAATATATATATTGACAAAAAACTTTTAGGTTAACTTTATTTTTTGTCATTAACTTTTATGTTAACTTTATTTTCTTTCAATTTAACCACCAAACTTTTATCTTTTAGGATTTAAAACTTTAGCCATTAACTTTTATCTTAACTTTATTTTCTTCTAATTTGACCACCAAATTTTGACCATCAAACTTTTAGCTTTTAAGATTCCAAACTTTGACCACTAAACTTTTAGATTTCTGAATTTCAAACTTTGACCACCCAACTTTGGCCACTAACTTTCTTACTAACTTATGTACATTATTTTCTTCCAATTTGACCACCAAACTTTGACCGCCAAACTTTTAGCTTTTATGATTTCAAACTTTTACCACCAAACTTTTAGCTTTTAGGCTTTCATACTTTGACCACCCAACTTTGGTCATTAACTTTCTTACTAACTTATGTATTTTCTTTTCTTCCAATTTGACCACCAAACTTTTAACGTTTAGTCGTGAGTATTTTTTTGAAGCTCACGCGACAATAACAATCACTTAATATTATCCTTTATGTCCACGAAACCGTCCACCATTACGCGAAAGAATGCAGGAAAATCGTTGCCCATAGTGTTACTAAACACTTCTGCACAACAAATGTGCCCAAGCGGTGGGGTTAACAAAAATCCTAGTTATAACAATTGAATGGACGCTAGCGGCTAGCTTTTTAACGTTGGATCATGATAATCTAAACTGGACATGTGGGTGTTAAAAATGAACATCCATTAAATATGAACTAACTGGGTTAGTGTAAGTTGACATGGCAGCTGAGGTGTCATGCTGACTTGGAATATTTTTTTAATGCCACGTCAGCAAAAAAAGGTTTAGACCATGGTCCAACGTTAAAAGTTTGAATTATTATTCGTTAATTGGTCAAACTTTGGATTATTTAAATCCAACATACCTATAATTATATCATGTAAATATAAACCGAGTTAGAAATTAGAAATTAGATCTAGATGCCTACATGAAGCTGAAATCACGACACAATGATTGAAGATGACTTTCAACAATGGAGGCTCCGTCTCTTTCTTCAACATATTACCCAGGGACTCCATAGACCGTTTTGTCAGTCATCTTTCACACACACATTTTTCTTGCTTCTTAATTATTACTACTCAGACATTCAACTAATGGTCATGTTTTGCTGCCATTGCCACCAGCTTTTGCCCAAAAAAAAAAGAAACAAACAAACAAATAGTGGTTTTAAAAGAGAAGCATCAAAGTATTTGTTTTTTACTAGTAGGATTACCCGCGCGTTGCAGTGGGTGCGTCTGTTTTGTCGCCTAGCAGCTGTTGTCAAGCAAGATTAAGGTAAGCGCTTAGTAATGATCTACTCCAGAATATATCTGTGTGATGCAGCGGGGAATACAAACACCCAAACATCACCAACATCGAAAGGTTTAAGATAATTTGCACTAATATATAGATAAGCAATTGCAGTAATGAATAATTATATCACCCTTACTCGTATTACATATATCTTAATATTGTTAAATTATGAACATTTGAACAATCACCATCATGGATTAAGATATGATGTTATGATCTTTTTATCTAGAAAAACAGATGAATATGAAATCATAAATCCGTCTTTCAACATCACGCACAAATTTCTCTTGCATTACTGTGATTTCAAATTTTACATCAGATACTCTCTGTGTATATAAACACGAAGAAAATGAAATAAAAAAACATGCAACCAAATAAAAAAAAAACACAACATACTTACATTTTCACATAACTAATGATGGACACAATTAATTAACCATACTTATCTTACATTTTGTAAAGAATAATGTACTAATGTAACTCAAGTAAATATACATAATGAAAGTGTGTTTAATGAAATTGATGTTGTGAATTTAAGGAGGGGGTTACATATGGAGGGGGATAAAGATGTGTATTACTTATATATACAATAGGCTTTACATGTTGTACATAAGGGGTATAAATGGAAGAAAATGGCCAAATGTTGCTCATTTGTGAAGAGCCTTTCTAACTCCCATCTTAAAATTAGTGCAAAATTACCTTTGTAGCCATCTCTCCTCCTTAATAAGGTAGTATAGATATAGATATAGATAAGGTGTATTGGATTTAAATAATTCAAAGTTTGACCCATTGACAATAATAATCTGAAATTTTGGGATTATGTCTTTCCGGGATAAGCATTATTATCTTATTCTACTATTATATGTCACTCGAGTGTTGAAATCGTATATAGTGATGTAACTAAGTTGATGCGAATGTGGACTTTGAATTCTGCTTCTTGAGCCTCTACAGTCTAATGTGATGACGTTAGTGTCGTTGAACCCAAAAGTAACCTAGTATGACAATGCCATACCAAACATGTTTAACTTGATACCCACTTTGTTTAGAGAAGAGTGATGACTGATGAGCCTTCCTATACACATACCTCATATTCTTTCTAGTTCACAACACACCAACATCTTCCCAGAGCGTTTGCCATCATTCATTTTTCTTCATTCTCGCTCGATTAATTTCAATGTGCAACTTCCTCCCATTCAAACTATATGTAATCATTATCATGCTACCCTAATGTGTGATAAAAGTTATAGAATTTGTATGTTTTTAATCCATGTTTGTAACTCATAAAATAAAAAATAAAAAAAAGCCTATGTGGTAGTGTGGTACTACGAATCATAACGGACCAAATAGCCCAATAAAACTATCCAGACATTTTTTTATTAAATGGGCTTCCTTAGCCTAATATGTAAACACTCTCCCTTAATGGGCTTTATATTTCTCACAATAATAGACCTGCGTCGTCGGTAGTAACTTCCAAAACAAATTCACGTGCGGCTGCTAAATTAATATCACATCACGTGGGTACCATTTGCCAACTGCCCAAAGTCAATAAACACAATATTATTTTGTTCATAATTTAAAAGACCAAACTACCCTTCAACATCCATTTCCCATTTAACAACAAACCAATCTCACCAAGGGCATTAATGTCAACCAACAAACTTAACCCAATAATAAAAGTACCCCCAACCGGACTTTTGTTGTTTATACACAAAATGAAGCCAATTTTCTTTGTCCTAACCGTACTCCTGTGGCGCACCACCGCGCAACCATCGCCCGCGGTGGTGATCCCGCCAGACGCCCAGGAGTACTTGGATGCCCACAACCAAGCGCGGGCCGAAGTTGGTGTCGGCCCGCTAAAATGGAACTTTCAACTAGCTAAAGCCACTAGTTTACTCGTCCGTTACCAACGTGACCGAGAAAACTGCCGCTTTGCGAATTTAACAAGCGGAAAGTACGGCGGCAATCAAATGTGGGCCACGGGTGAGGCGGTCACCCCGCGGAAGGTGGTCGAGAATTGGGTCTCGGAGAAAATGTACTACACACACGATAACAATTCGTGTGCACCCGACCATAGGTGTGGGGTGTACACGCAAGTCGTGTGGCGCAACTCGGGCGAGCTCGGGTGCGCTCTAGCCAATTGTCTTTCGGATCAATCAACATTGGCTATATGCTTTTATAATCCTCCTGGGAATGTGATCGGAGAAAGCCCATATTGATCTAAGAGGGGTTTGAAGCAGCCCAAATAAGTTTTTAATTGTTTTTTTTTTTAATTAGTTAATGTTTAGTTGGCCAGTGTAGTGTAGCATCTAGATCTGTGATACAGTAATGAGTTGTACTCTGCTGTCCAATAACAATGCTAGTATAGTACAATTGTACCAGTCACTAAATTTAATGAACCTAATGTACACCTTTTATTTTATTGCATATGCATCTCACTAACAATTGTGTCACACAAGCAAAAAAAAAAAAAAATTCAAAGAACAGAAGAGAACATAACATAAGTTATTATTTTACAAGTTCCTTAGAAATTAGGTACCTAAAGCCAAAATCATGAGCAGCCCATTCGATCTTCTTTCGCAATTTCGCGATATGATTTTTGTTTATGCTTTTTTTAACTGTATCCGGTAAGCAAAGTTGGATCATTTCGATCACACCAGCTGCGCATAAGCCCGAATCTTTGGCAAAGTTTTCGACGACTTTTGGTAAAAGAATTCTTTGATCTTTGCCTATACCAAATGTGGCCCTGATGAACTCTTCTTTAGCTGTTTCTAGCTCGTGGATAACTCGTTTTGAGGTGTAAACGCGAATCTGCAAGAACATGGGTTCATTTTAAAAAAAATTCATGCAAGTTTAACATTTTTTTTATTTATTTTAAATGACGAATGTGTACCGCAGGATCAGAATGGCATCCAGAACAAAGTGCAAAGTGCAAAAGGGGTTCTGGATGATCGATTGCATATGCTTGGCGTTCGTCTCCTGCTCTTAGCTTTGTTCTTGAAATTAATAACAGGCGAAGCCACTACAGAAACGAATTAGAGATATTATGATCTAGAAGGGTCAAATTTAAATACATAATATGTTTTTCATCTGAAGCAGGGATCTACCTGTCCAGGACGAGACATTCGACATCCCAAAATATGGTTTTGAATCACATCTGCGCTTACTATGTGACCACCAACGTTATATGCAGCCTAAATGACCCAACCAAATAAAAAAAGATGTTGTTAGTGTTGAGTGTCGGTAATAACATGATCCTGAGCTGATCCAAGACTTGAGGTACTCGTATTTGGACCAACCGGATAGAAGCAAGTGGGCTAGAAATGAGACCATGTTAAAACAGGCATGACTTTTGATGCGTCTAGAGTTACACGCCCTTATAACATGGATAAAAACGCCCTTAATGGCTTAATATTTGGCGAAAACGCGTAAATAATTCACATATTTTGCTTACCTTCAACAGTAGAAAAACTCTCTTCATGTTGTTTTGTGGGATTCCATATGCCAAAACAGCCTGTTTTTTTTTTTACAGAAGACAATGTCACATTAAATATCATGTATTAATAATAAAACAATCATATAACTTGATGATTGAAAATCTTACATGCATCACCAATGCATTATGTACATTAATCCAAAATGCCAACTTCTCTTCATGCTTCAGTTTCTTTGGATTTACGTCTTCTAATCGAGAAACAAGCGACCTAAAACAACACGATTTAATTAAATCAAACCAAACCAAAAGGAAAAACTTAGTAATCAATGGTTTTATTTAATCACCTGAAGTCTTGCAGCATGTGTTCAACTTCACTAAGCTTCTGATTATCCTTATAAAGACATTGAACTTCAACCATTGTACTATAAGGTCCACTGAACTCCTTAAGCCCTTGAACATAAAACGGATTATCTAACTGCACATCGAAAGAAGATGAATCTCTTCTAAACCCTGGACCCCACATCATATCAGGGAGGTTTTTTGGTGAGAAAGTGTTCATGGATGATAAAGATGACGTAGGAGACGAGAGACCATGGTTAGGCAATGTTGGGTCAGCAAGCTTGCAGTATATAGCTGATATGCACTTCACCATATCTTCTGAAACCTTGTTTGGTGTCATGTGAATGTGATCGGTTATTTTAGTACCAAGATGTTCAGCTAGACTAGTTACATTCGACGACGTATGAGCATACTGTATAGAAACCATACAACTTCATAAGCTTAAAACATATTATCTAAAAGATTATGTATTATAATTTGACATTTTTTTTTTTTTTGAAATTTTGAATGTACCTCCATCATAGATGGTGGTTGAGAGTGACACGCGCGTAAAGACTTGCCAAGAATTTTAGGCGAAGTTCTTGTTACTGAAGAGTGACAGTGTTGAACACCAGAAGCTACAACATCGTCTTCTTCAAAACATCTATTAGGATTGTGTTGTAACGAGATATCGGCTCTAGAAGTTTCAAGAATCTTCCCTCTTGGAGTAATTAGCGGCGGTTTTAACATTTGATCATCTCTTAATGGTAATGGACATGAAGTTCGTTGATCAAATGTCTTTCGGTACAATGAGAGAAGATACTGCTCCAAATGTGAAACTTCATACTCTAAAACCGCAATTTCTCTTATCAGCTCTATTGCAGGCTGCAATCATTATGAGAAACAAAGTCCATTTATTGGTCTATATAGATACACATGATCAAACTTAACAAATTCGTATCATTGCTAGTTTGCCACGTGGAGTCTAAAGTTACCTTCGGAACAGAGGCTTGATTTGTGACGCCGTTAGAAGATCTACAGGCTAATGCTTGCTCAAAAGCACTGCGCAAATTCACTTGGTCTTGTAGCCTTTTCTTGAGCTGCAATATCTGAAAAAGATTTAAAAAAAAAGTTAAGAAACTTTATTAACAATCGAAGGAGGGCTATGAAAACTGTCGTTTTCAACGTTAAGGAATATTTAAATCTGTACCTCATCCTGTAATGATATCTTGATCTTAGAATTTGGCAAGTGATACTTCTTAACAATCTTACGGTTCTTCAAGTGATTCTTATCCTGACATTACATATAACATATAAGTTTACATACTTTTAAAAAAGTTGATCAAGACATTTATGTCAACAAATGGAACATGACGGTTCGCTCTTAAAATTTCATCCCATTGGAGTTACAGGACCCATGGCCTGCCCAAGGCTGCACGCCTGGAAACCGCGGGGACCAAATTGGCAAATTCTATCTTTTAGCCTCCTATTTTGGTTCTACTCCAAATTTAGAGATTGTTACAATAATCTTTATATTAGTTAATACTCACTAATGCAATTAACTAAATCCTAAGATGCTCCGTAAATGTTATATTGAGTTGAGCATTTCAGTATTTTAAGCATAAGTTTGGTTGTTTGAATTTTGGATAAACCAACCAGAAATAGCACCACATTAAAAAAAAAAAAAAAAAAAATTTGGCATCTGCTGTTTCCTACAACATAACTAATCTGTTGACTGTTTCAATCCAATGTCAAATGTACACTGAACATTGACTCCTCATAGTCATACATCCACAAAAATCACATTTTTTTTATTATTACTATAATAAGCATTAATCTTTTCTTATTCAATAACATAAACAAGTTAAGTGAAAGCATATACTTACCAACTCAAAACATTGAGAAGGTTCCATAATATCTTCTTTAAATTTCATCTTGTCTGGAAAGCTGCCATTGTTAAATGCAAATGAAACAACACATAAGATCACTAACCCCTTAAACAACTGTTTAGTTACTCTCCAAAAACCACATTTTGCTCCCAAAAATGACACTTTTACCCTTTTACTCAAAACCTTAACTTGTTACCAATTTCAAAGACCATTTCCAGTTCAAGAAAACAATTCAACAAATGACAGTTTTACCCTTTTACACAATAGTTTAACTTGTTACCAATTCCAGCCATTTCCAGTTCAAGAAAACCAATCAATAAATATTATTCACCAAATGTGTTAATAAATTAGGTACCTTTTAGAACGCCTGTGTACACAGCTCATTGATCCAACATCAACCATACTACTACTAGTACTACACTCTTCAAAACTCATCTCTACACATCAAACACAAATCATTATCAACTTCATCATTTTTTTTTTTATAAAAAAATAAGAAAAAAAATGCAAACAGTCACATACCTCAGGATATGAAAGAGCAAAGTATCCAAGTTCAAAACTTTAACAGACCCACAAAACCATAAATGAGAACTAACAAGTGGGTCCTAACAAACTCTCTAAAATCAAGGTCAAAACACCATCTTTTCTCCTTGCATTATGGCATATGAACACAAAAGGAGCTTAAAGATTGCAAAAGAAATGAGGGTCCATCTTTGTACACACTGTGCAAATCTTAACAGTGAAGAAAGGTAAATTCTTTATAGATTTCTTTTTTCTTTTTGGGTATTTGTGGACTTTTGTTTAAAGAAAAACAAAGGTCAAAAGGGTATGAACTTGAACTTACTTTACTTTGAGAGAAAAGAAAGTGTTCTAAAGTGTTCTAAACTAAACTACTGAATGATGAAGAAAGATGAATTTAGTTGAAGGTTTGTTCTAGATTAAAAATGTGTAATAAAAAATAAGGTCACATTCTGTTTTCTAGACACTTTTTGGTGTAGGGAAGTGGAGTTGGTGACCATCTTCTTCCACCTTTGTCCCATACCGCTATTTATATATACTAGACTATGTTTTGCATGTCCTTGTTAAAAGGTGTATGCAAATGGATGATATAGTTTATTAAGTTAGTGTACATTTATTTATTATTATTAAGTTATTAATGATTTAAGGGCATGAAGCACACCCCTAATGGAAATGGTCTAATAATGGAACCTAAAAGGTGTTCTAGGTTTCATCTTTTGTGCCAATGATACAAATTATAATATTTGTTTGTTAGGGAATCATTTTTTTTAATAACGTGACAAATTAGTAGTTTCTTTTTCATTTTTTTCCATTTAAAAACCAATAAGAATTAAAAGTGAGCGACGGGTAAACGGGCAACAAGTGAGCCGCACGATACAAATTATAAAATACTGTTTGTTTTAGGTTGAAATAATAGTAATGCACTAGCATATAAAGTTGTGTATAGGTGTAGTATCAACCAAATAGTTTTTTTTTTTTAATTTTTTTTTCATTACTAATATTAATAAACCCAAATAGTTATGTTTTCAAATCCCATTTGAGACAAAGGGTAGAGGATATGTGCAAGTATGTCATTTAAAAGACTTAGATGTTTGTACTTTGTACCGACATGATACATATGTTGAAATTTGTTATCGTAACTGAATGGTTGTGTGACGAATATGACACTTTCGAGATTTTTATTTTAGTTTCTCCGACTCGTATAATGTTGGATGGCAATCTCATTAGTTTGTGTATACCTTCGATTAGCTAATTCCTTCACATATGTGGGAACTTATATAAATAGAACTATATTAAACATGACCTTGACATTTTAAAAAAGACCTTGAGATCAGGGGCGCAGCTCTTAAGGGCGGGGACCCCCCCCCCCCCTCCCGATTTTCGCTCAGAAGTTCCGACTATATAGTATTCGAATAGAACTTTTTTGGTATATAAGGTTTTGACCCACCAAAACTAGTGACTTCCGACCCCCTGAAGTTTCGAGTCAAGCTTCGCCACTGCTTGAGATAAAGCTTAACTTAAAAGAAAATAAAAAGCCCCTTGTAATAACATATATCTTGCATCAAATAGTTACAAATTAAATAGAATAGTAAGAAAAAACAAGTATGTCACATTTTTTTTAAAAAAAAAAAGTCCATTGTAATAACATATATCAGTGAATTATACACTACAAGAGTAGGTACACTATCAAAGTATGTGTCAAAAATACAACTCATACAATATATGAAAATTATAAAATTTTAAAATTAGTGTGTTCGACATCCAATATTGACTGTTGTGTCAACATGTACCTCTCATTTATTTTATCATGTGTATATTATGAATGAAAACATCCATATAATACCAATTATCAATCTAATTCTTTGTGCAACAAAACTAAAAACACCCAAGAAACATCCAAATCTGTGCTCTTTTTCATAGTTCTTTAATATAAAGTGATAAAAGCACGTCTACCTTTTTTCATTTATCTTTTATATTGTAAAAATGGAGTCCCACTTGTGGCTATGAAACCGGTCGAACACTTACACCCGAATGGGCAACCCATGGCTTTATGTGGGTTGTAGTTAAGGGGTTTCACTGCAAAAATCAACCATAGAAAAAAAATAAAAGGTAAAAAGCAAAAAACAAAAGTTATCTTAAAAGGAATGAAAGGTATAAAGATATATAGGATGCTTCCAAATAACAAACAAAATATTACAATTCCAACGTTAAATGTTCATAGGTGATTAAGGTTGTTTTGGATGTTAAAATTCTTTTGTAATAACAAAAGTATAAAGATTTTTTTTATAGCGTTCTAATTTTACCCAGTTAGTTCACATAAACTTTTCATCTAGACAAGACTCAAAATTTAACCGCAATTGCGAGGCTTTTTTTTTTTTTTGTTGAAATTCCCAACGAAAAGGAAAAACCAAGTATTTTTGAAATTCATGAATAATCGGCAGGAAATCATCAATGGACATTCATTAATAACATAAGAAAATTAAACAAAAATGGTGTTTTTAAAGTCTTGATGGTAATTTTTCGGAAATTACCAAACGATTTCTACGGAAATGATTGCGTGACATGTATTTGGGGTTTTCATCATGTTTTGGAACGTAGACCCATTAAGTCTCACAACTATGACTTAGAATGTGAGGTGTGGGGTTGGCTTAGGCCCAGCCAGGTTTTCTTGGGCCGGCCAACACCGCCCCGGCCGCCCCATTTCCATCATGAACGGTTAATTTTGGTCAATGAAGCCGGTACATTTCATTGGTTGATGGTTTGATGGCGAGCCCTTCTTAAACGGATATATGACCGTTTGTAAAAAAAAAAAAAAAAAAAAAACCTCCCCATTTTCCCTTTTAAACACACCTTACATTTAAAAAAAAAACCACTCAAACCTTCACATTTCTCTCTCAAACCTTCATAAATTGGCATATCATTGAGAACCCGGCACGAATGTGGGCATCAAAAAGGTTGCGTTATTGTATGTATACTTGTATTATTTTGCATAACATGGTCATCGAAGACGAAGGCAGGGCCATTTGTGATTTACATGAGAACGGGCTCGGGGAGAATAGTATTCCCGTTAGTCCGGCTCAGCAAGACATAAACGACTTCTCATTACGCAACGAGCACCGGCATCTACATCTACAATCGGACTTGATCGAGTATATTTGGGCCAATGGAGAAAACTAGTTGTGGATTTGTATTTTATTTATTTATTTTTGGCACTCTTTATTTATTTATTTATTTATTTTTTTTGGTTTTTTATGCGTACTTTTTTTATTTGTAACGTTTTTTTAATATTATGTGACTTTTTATTATTTATTTTAATTATTTAGATATTTATAAATTAGAAGTAAAAAAAACAGGACTAATAGGAGTGAAGGATTACTAAAAGAAAATCATCCCAATACCCTTGGGTAGTCCTCATGTTGTATAAATACAAGGAGGACCCATTTTATGCTGACGTGGAAGGTAGTTTTCGAAGGAATACCCTCCACCATGCATCATAGTCTTAGTATGCACACATAAAACATAACAGATTAATACATAGAGAAAGGTTTTTGTACAAATGGTTCTTATCCTACAAATAACCCTTAACGTGAAAAGTGAAGGAGGGTATTTTTTTAATTTTTTTTTTTGAAATTTTTTCCATATTGTTAAACATGTATTTTAATATTGAAATCTAAAAAAATAAAAAAAATAGTAAAGAATAATTACGTAATTACTCTAGTGCAAACCACTATAATTACTTTAATGACGTAATTATGCTAAAAAGTTTTTTTTTAATTTTTTTATATTAATCGTCTAGAAAGCATGTTTAAGCAGATGGAAGAAAGAAATTCCTCGTTCACTTCTCATGTTTTGTAAGTTAAGCCCATTTGTATTTGATCTTTACTCTTAATACATAATATGAGTTAGAAACATCAGAAAGCATTGGGTACAAAGTGTCTTAACATAAAAAGGATAAAAATGATTTTGGGATTTTGATCTAAATGAATCAATGAATAAGATTAAAAGGGAGAATATATACGTTGGATTTTCTAAAAGAGAAGAGGAAGGGCAAAATAGGTATAATACAATTGTTGAGTTCCACCCCTAGTTTTTAAACGTCCATAACTTTTTCATATGACATTATTTAAAAAAATACACATAAAAACAACATTTTTATTCTTTTTCATTGGCATACCCTATTACTATACTTTTAAGAAAAAAAAATTGTTGGGTTAACAACTTGCATTTTATCATGTATAACTTGCATTTTTTATCAGGTATAGCTTGCGTTTTATCAGGTATAACTCGTGGTTTATCATGCATCACTTGCGTTTTAACAGATATAACTTGTATGGAAAGGTTATAGTTGTTTAAAAATCGCGGGGGAAGTGAGTTAAAAGTCAATAATAATGGATGTTCTTATTCTTTCCCTCACTTGTTTTCTTCTTACGTGATTTGTAGATTCGGGGACTACTCAATCTCAATCATTAGAATGTAAGATAATGGCTCAAAACCACTCTTGCACTTAGCACGTTAAGGAATCGTGTATTTGAATCTTTGTCTATATAATTAATCAAAAAATGAAAAGTCCCAAACAAATAGGTGCCAAAGCAAGACTAGAGGAAGACTTGGCCGTTCCGTGAAGCTCAATTGTATCGTATATTAGATTAGATTTGTACGAGTGACATGAAGAAGTCACCTAGTTGAATTAGGCACTGACTCCAAGACTAATATGATAGGCTTTGAGTAATCTCTTTTTCTCTCTCTCTATCTCTCTCTCTTTCTCTCTCTCCCCTCGTTGAGTAGATCCCGCATCCAACCCTTTGGTGTACCAGTTATTGTGCCCATGGTAAACGCAAGAGCTCCAGTTGCAAGAGGATAGGATCTTTTTCCCTTCGGACAATCAACCAAACCTAGCACATCAAATTCCATGTGAAGATGTCAAGAATGCCCGTGTCTATGGGGATTACCGGTCTTAATAAGAATCTGTTGCAAATGCATGTGAGGGGGCTAAGTTTCAGATCAGTGAATAAACCAAAACGAAAGAATAGACCGTTAGTATGAAATTGTTTATGACTTTTATAAACAAACCTAATTTTCTTAATTAAAAGCTTCTATTTATGTTTTTAAATATCAAGTTTAAAGTTTTACTTTATTCAACTCGTGCAATACACGGATATGACATAACTTTTTTATTACTAAACATATATTATTATATTTTTCCAACCCGTGTAAGACACGAGATTCTAATCTAGTTAACTAATAAATAAATGACTAGAAATTCTCAGATTTCCCTCTCACCGTATCCATTCTCCCAAATCTATATCTATATATTATAATAAACCAAAGCTCAAAATCCCACATGACACTCAAAGAGGCTAACCTCCCCATTGAGTGTGCCATGTGGCATGCCAGATGGCACTATGTGATTTTACTAAAAAAAGAATTTAACCCTAACCTACCTTCCTCACTCATCTCTGTAGCGACGTTCAAAGGGTTTGGGTTTTTTTTCTGGAGTGGTGAAATCCTACGATGACGATGATTTTGAAGATATTGATTTCTCCAAGCTGACTGCGCTTCTCCATCAAAATCAACTTCCAACGGATCACTCTTTTTCTCCCTATAGGGTTGGGGGAATGCTTCTGCTAAATCCTCTCCACAAATTATCCTATATGTTAATTTTGGAACTTTGATGAACAGTAAAACATTAAATCTCAACGTGGCAGGTTTACCTAATTTGGTACGCCAACGAGATTTTAGTAGTATTTGGTGTGTGGTTGACCATGGGCGCCAAGAAGAAAACCTACTGTATCAGTTCTCTAGCCAAGCTTCCTACGACCTCAACAGCTACTATTGTTACATTCTCAGAAGCTTCTGACCAACCTTCTGGGTCAAGTAAAACAGTAAGTTTTTTGGATCTTCTTTTTTTGACTTCGGTTTTGAAATTGAGTTAGATTTTTGGTCAATGAGGTAGTGTTCTGCTCAATAGTTTTCTAATTGCTTCTTGTGTTTGTGGGATACAATTTATTTCAAAATTTTTCAACACTATCAACACTAACAGGATAGATACATTGATTGATGGAGATAGAGAAATAATAATAGTAGTAGGTGGTGGTGGTGGTGGTGGTGGTGGTTGTGGTTGTTGTGGTGGTGGTGGTGGTGGTGGTGGTAGTGGTAGTGGTGGTAGTAGTGGTGGTAGTGGTGGTGGTAGTAGTGGTGGTAGTGGTGGTGGTAGTAGTGGTGGTAGTAGTGGTGGTAGTAGTGGTGGTAGTAGTGGTGGTAGTAGTCGTGGTAGTAGTCGTGGTAGTAGTCGTGGTAGTAGTAGTGGTAGTCGTAGTGGTAGTCGTAGTGGTAGTGGTAGTGGTAGTCGTAGTGGTAGTGGTAGTGGTAGTGGTAGTAGTGGTGGTAGTAGTGGTAGTGGTAGTGGTAGTGGTAGTAGTGGTAGTGGTAGTGGTGGTAGTAGTAGTAGTAGTAGTGGTAGTAGTAGTGGTAGTAGTAGTGGTAGTAGTAGTGGTAGTAGTAGTGGTAGTCGTAGTGGTAGTAGTAGTGGTAGTCGTAGTGGTAGTGGTAGTGGTAGTGGTAGTGGTAGTGGTAGTGGTAGTGGTAGTGGTAGTGGTAGTGGTAGTGGTAGTAGTGGTAGTGGTAGTAGGTAGTGGTAGTGGTAGTGGTAGTAGTGGTAGTGGTAGTAGTAGTGGTAGTAGTAGTGGTAGTGGTAGTCGTAGTAGTAGTCGTAGTTGTAGTGGTAGTGGTAGTGGTAGTGGTAGTGGTAGTGGTAGTGGTAGTGGTAGTGGTAGTAGTGGTAGTGGTAGTAGTGGTAGTGGTAGTGGTAGTGGTAGTGGTAGTAGTAGTGGTGGTAGTAGTGGTGGTAGTAGTGGTGGTAGTAGTGGTGGTAGTAGTGGTGGTAGTAGTGGTGGTAGTAGTGGTGGTAGTAGTGGTGGTGGTAGTGGTGGTGGTAGTGGTGGTGGTAGTAGTGGTGGTAGTAGTGGTGGTAGTAGTGGTGGTAGTAGTGGTGGTAGTAGTGGTGGTAGTAGTCGTGGTAGTAGTCGTGGTAGTAGTCGTGGTAGTCGTAGTGGTACGTAGTGGTAGTGGTAGTGGTAGTGGTAGTCGTAGTGGTAGTCGTAGTGGTAGTGGTAGTGGTAGTGGTAGTAGTGGTAGTAGTGGTAGTGGTAGTGGTAGTAGTGGTAGTGGTAGTGGTGGTAGTAGTAGTAGTAGTGGTAGTAGTAGTGGTAGTAGTAGTGGTAGTAGTAGTGGTAGTAGTAGTGGTAGTCGTAGTGGTAGTGGTAGTGGTAGTCGTAGTGGTAGTGGTAGTGGTAGTGGTAGTGGTAGTGGTAGTGGTAGTAGTGGTAGTGGTAGTAGGTAGTGGTAGTAGGTAGTGGTAGTGGTAGTGGTAGTGGTGGTAGTGGTAGTAGTAGTGGTAGTAGTAGTGGTAGTCGTAGTCGTAGTGGTAGTGGTAGTGGTAGTGGTAGTGGTAGTGGTAGTGGTAGTGGTAGTGGTAGTGGTAGTCGTAGTCGTAGTCGTAGTCGTAGTGGTAATGGTAGTGGTAGTGGTAGTGGTAGTGGTAGTAGTGGTAGTGGTAGTGGTAGTAATAGTGGTAGTAGTAGTAGTAGTAGTAGTGGTAGTCGTAGTAGTAGTAGTAGTAGTAGTAGTAGTAGTAGTAGTAGTAGTAGTAGTAGTAGTAGTAGTAGTGGATGTTTGGTATACACTTGTTTCAACACGGTGATCATGGAAAAGTGTTATTTCAGCAGCAGGTGCAGCCGTTTCAAGTTACAGTTATGCAGCAGCAGCAGACGATGCAAGCGACGTCTCATGTGCCTGCTGCAACGTTGCAAACGCCGTTTCGTGGCCTCAAGCACCGCCACTATCCTGGCCGCAACAGTTTCAAAAGCAGCAGTAGGTAACAACGTCCTTCAGGTTTTTTTCCATTTCTTTTTTTAATTGGTTTGTTTGTTTTATGGATATTATATTGATGGTTAGTGACCAAAGGGAAGGATTTAGGGGGTAAGAATGAGCAGTGTTTGGATTTGAATATGGATGGGTATGGTGATGAAAGTAAGAATTAAGATGTTGATCTCGATGGGTATGTCATTAAGGGAGGGAATTCTGGTGATATTGTTGGCGAATGTCTTGGAATTTGAGTTTTTAGATCGCTAGGGGTACTTCCATGGTTTTCGTTATGATTTTAAAATGCCATGCATATTACAGGCATAAGCGATAAAAATCAAGATATCCATAATAAAAGACTTTAACATTTTATCAAAATATGTGTCTACATTACCTTTGTGATTTTGCATATGCCTTACTTATGTCGACAAAGACTACGGTTTCGGCGACATCAGGTAAACTCCAACGAGTTATCTGGCTAAAATTTACATCTTGGTTGTTTTACGTAGTGGATTCTAATATATGGTTTCGTTTTAGATCTTTCAGGTTTGTCGAAGCTACAAAAGATTAATCATCGGTGGTGTGCGATGGCCGCTTGGATAGGACGCGACAATAGGAGCTTCGAGTCACGGGCTGTCAGAGCAAAGAAAAATATCACTTGAAGCTCTACCCATTGCTTTGCCCCTTTTCGGATTTAACAATGGGCTTGACATTGCTGTTAGGTTACTTGAGCCTATTAAGGAGCAATTCCCCATCCTATCATCTGGTGATTTCTATGAGGTAACTTAAAAAGTCATTTGTGCAAGCATTTAGATTTCTCAACCCTAGAACACTCTCGGGTATAATCTAGTAACAAAATATACCAGATAACAAACATTCCAATAATATAAAGTGATACACTTTTCTTTTGGCATACGGACATAACATAATCAAGGGTTTAATCTAGGTTAACAAATTAGTACTCCCTCCGTCTCAATTTAAATGTCCTACTTTTCTTTTTTGTTTGTCCCAAATTAAATGTCCCTTTCCAAAATTAGAAATGTAATTTTCAATTTTGCCCATAAAAGACAAAACACAATCACCACTTTTGAGGATATTATTGTCATTTTACCACAAACAAACAAAATATTTCTTAAAATGTGTGTTTTTTTAACTATGACATTTAAATTGGGACAGATGGAGTAATTAAAATAAACGATGAATGAAACTTCTGTTTTATCTCTACTGTCATTTTATACGAGTGTGTTAAAAAAGAAGGATGCTCAAGACAAAAAAGGTACTTGAAGTAAGTGCAGAATCTTTGCATTTTTCAATCCAAAAACTGACAGACATACTTTCTGGATTTATGTAGTAATTAATGTTATTCTTTAATCATGGATTCCAAGCTACAACTCCCCCCAAAACTTGTTTAAATATTAGTACATTTTAAACAATCACATTTAGAAGTTATCACCTAGATTAGCCTTTTAAACTAGTGTTTCTTGAATCTTTATAGATTTTGGTTTAGTTTAAACCACAAGAATCTTGTTAAAAGAAAATTATGGGACACAATCAATACTCTGTTAACCAACGTGATTATGTAAATTGCAATTCATGCTACGTAGACGGTCTTCAAGAAGTTATTATAGGAAACCAGTGGAAGCAATATTTGAACCTAAGACATGCTGAAACGGAGTCGGGTCCTAGTGCTCATGCACAACCCTTTGAAGGTTATTATAACTTTTAGTTCATGTCATGTTGAGATTGGGTGTTAGTTAAAATTTTAATTTTGTATCATTCATTTGTGAATATAATAATGTTCTTTTTTCATAAGTTTTTGAATGAGTAATCTAAAAATTTTATTTTGTGAACGGCAAATGTTACTACTACTCTACTGTACATCAATAGTTCTAAACTACTATTTTGTCGAGGTGTGAACCTGAGAGCTCCTCTCTAACAGGTATGTGCCTCAACCAAGTAAAGTAGCCCCACATTGGCATTCATTCTAGTTGGAGGTAATTGTTATGGATTCTAGATTGGATGTGTAGGTTTGAAAAGGGTAGTGTAGGAACCAAGATAAAACTTAATGTTTTTAATTAAATTGTTCCTTATAACAAGCTGATTTTACCATCTTATGATCTTGAGATCAAGCTGATAAAACTTAATGTTTTGCTTGAATTTAAGAGCAGACAGTTTCTCCATGTTGGTTGTTTCCAAGAAATCTTGAGATCAAAAAAACCTTATAAAGACAAATATAAGAACTGATAAGCAGTACCATGAAAGTAAATTATATATATGTGTGTATATATACACACATATATATGTGTGTACACACCAAATGTGCCAGGTAGTTTGAAAAATGTATCACTACAAATTAAATAATCTGTCATAACACACCAAATCTAGGTGTTTTACCTAAACATATAAAAAATGTGATTAAATAAAATTTTGAGCTTGTCTGGACAATGTTGTTTGACTGTTTTCATAAAATGAGCGAGTATAGTAGGGGCCTAATTTATAACCTTTTTATATACTTTGTATAAAACTTTAACTATGCTTTTCAGTGTGTCATTGATATATATGTCACTAGATGACACTTACCATTAAGTTTTCATAGATGATACTTTGTCACACAGTAATAATTGTACATTGTCTTGGGTCCATGCATATGCATGTATTGGCAATTAATCTGTAAAAGAGACAAATAACAGGCCCGTGTACAATGAGACAAACTTGTAACATTTAAGAGTTATACTCAAGACCTTAACAACTTAAAGCGTGCTTTAATCTGAGTTGTATACTACTATTTTAAGGTATAGCCATGTACTGTCTACAATCAAATTATTTATGAAAAAAGATAAGAGTTAAGGCCTTGAGGTGTACCTTAACACTAAGTGTCTTAACGGTGAGATGGCATTTTAATTTTATTGTGTACCATTCCCTTCCCGTGTTAAGGGGGCGTTAAAGTGGATCTAGGTTAACATGTTAACAAGAATAAAAGGAGGGAAAGTTAAGGTGATGATCTAGAGTTAAGGGGCGTTCAACCATTTATTTGAAGTGATATATATAGAGTGAAAGAGGAAAAAATGGAGGATGTGACATTTAGCCGAAGTTAAATGTGGTTAGAGTATACCTCGTAGCCTAATTATCAACTAAAATGATTAATTAATTAATTATACAGGAAGTTTGTTGAATAATTGGTATCTTTAATTATAGTATTTTACATAGGAAAAACATTTGATGTAAAATTGTAACTATGGGGACTGGTAATTGATATTGGTATGATGTGGTAAGGGGGAAGAAGAAGAATCCCAAGAAAAACAAAAAGGACAATAAAAGTGAAGCTTCCAAAGAGCATTTGGACAAGGGAGTCAATGCCAAAAGGCATCTTCCTTTTCCATAATATTTTTCCTCTTTTTCTATGCAATGTGTCACTATTTGCATCTATATGAATGGTTTTTAGCATTTTGTATTGATGATTAATTAACTATAATTTGTAAATTATAGTTACTAAATCAAATAAGATATTTGAATGGTTATAGATGATTAAGGATTGACACAAGAGTCGTTTGCTCAAACCTATATGGACTAATGGAGCACATGTGAATTTTGATGCTATATATCATGTCTTTCTAAAGAGCTTAAAAGTTAAAATGGCACATGTTCGATCTCGTTTTTAAGATGTCAATAGCATATTGACTATATGAGCTACGATGCCAATAAAAGGACTCAGAAAATTGTCACTATAAGACTATAAGGAGTGGGGTGGGTGGGTGTGTGTGTGTGTGTGTGTGTGTGTGTGTGGGGGGGGGGGGGGGGTGGGGGGGGGGGGATGAAGCGCCATGTGGTACTTGCGGGACCCATGTGGGGGGGGGGGGGGGGGAATTGTGGGGAGTGGAAGGGGGGAAGAGGGTTATATTGTGTTAACGTTAAAAAAAAATACCCAACCAATAAAATAGTGCCACCACACACCCAACCCCCGCCCCACGCCCCACGCCAGTGGATTCTTCCCCGCCCTCCCCTTCCTGCCCCCCCCCCCCTTGTCAATTAAAATAAAATAAAGATGTATACTCTATTTTATAAGTGTTTAGTAGCACTATGGGCAACAATTTTCCTGCATTCTTTCGCGTAACTGTGAACGGTTTCGTGGACATAAAAGATAATATTAAGTGACTGTTATTGTCGCGTGAGTTTCAAAAAAATACTCGCGGCTAAAAGCTAAAAGTTTGGTGGTCAAATTGGAAGAAAAGAAAATACATAAGTTAGTAAGAAAGTTAATGTCCAAAGTTGGGTGGTCAAAGTTTGAAAGCCTAAAAGCTAAAAGTTTGGTGGTAAAAGTTTGAAATCCTAAAAGCTAAAAGTTTGGCGGTCAAACTTTGGTGGTCAAATTGAAAGAAAATAAAGTACATAAGTTAGTAAGAAAGTTAGTGGCCAAAGTTGGGTGGTCAAAGTTTGCAATCCTAAAAGCTAAAAGTTTGGTGGTCAAATTTTGAAATCCTAAAAGCTAAAAGTTTGATGGTCAAATTAGAAGAAAATAAAGTTAGGTTAAAAGTTAATGGCCAAAGTTTTAAATCCTAAAAAATAAAAGTTTGGTGGTCAAATTGAAAGAAAATAAAGTTAATCTAAAAGTTAGTGGCAGAAAATAAAGTTAACATAAAAGTTAGTTGCCAATATATATGTTAAAAGAAGGACATGACTATTAAAGTGTCATTCAATTAACATATAAAGAATATCTTTAAAAAAAAATTAATATAAAAAGAACATATCTAGCAAAGGTAAGAGACTTCAAACCTGCGAGAGACCATGGTTTAGAGAGTTCTTTAAATTAAAACAATTTTCGACCGGTCATAAACATGATATAACAATACGGATGTAGTGTACTACCTAAGATGACTAACTATCCCGAGGTTACACCTAGATATGGTGTGGTACGTTGTAGTTGCTATAATTTTAGTGTGTTTCTCTCGAATCGTGGTATCTCGTAGGTGAACCCTTTTGTTCGTGTGTCGTCATCAAGTTACTAGAACTAAGGTAGTAACCTCATATCTAAAGGAATAGGTTCCGTGCCTAAAGGAATAGGTTCCGTGCCTCTTCTCATTGATATGTCACAAATTATGTAGTACAATAATACAATGTAAATATGGACAGTGAATAATTACAATTAACTCTATACAATCCTTCCTAATATACAATTGTTATTACACCCCCGCAGTCGAAGCGGGAGGTGATCAGATGCTGAGACTGGATCTGAAATCTTCAAATAAAATCCGAGGTAGTCCTTTAGTGAAGATATTTGCAATCTGATATCGGGAAGACACATGAAGAATGCAAACGTTGCCCCGCTAAACCTGTTCACGAACAAAGTGGATATCCAATTCAATATGTTTCGTGCGTTGATGTGGAACTGGATTACTAGACAGATAAATGGCACTGACGTTATTACAATAAACCATAGTGGCTTTCGTGAGGGGTATTGCGAGCTCGAGAAGCAAGTTACGAAGATAACATATTTCTGCAACTACATTAGCCACTTAACGGTATTCAACCTCGGCGCTGGAACGGGATACTGTCACCTGGCATTTAGAGGGCCAGGATATTAAGTTGTCACCAAAATAAATGTAGTACCAGCTCGTAGAGCGCCTCGTATCCGGACAGCTGGCCCAGTCGGCATCTGTGTAGGCAACCAGAGATGTAGTGGCCGAAGGGTCGAGAGTCAGACCAAAAGATCAAGTGCCCTGTAAGTATCGAATAATCCTCTTCAGTGCATTCCAGTGATCAATACGTGGGTCGTGCATGTGCATACAGATCTGCTGCATTGCATATGTGATGCCTGGCCGTGTAAAGGTAAGATACTGAAAAGCACCAGCTAAGCAACGATACAAGGTAGGGTCATGAAAAGGATCACTGGAAGCGGCGCTGAGCTTTGCATTTGTATCCACATGAGTAGCTACTGGGTTGCATGTCTGCATACCCGCATGAGAGATGATGTCAGTGGCGTAAGACTGCTGAGAAAGAAACATGGTGTTGGCAGTTCTTGAAACTGAGATGCCCAAGAAATAGCTGAGAGGACCAAGGTCTTTCATGGCAAATTCTGCTGCAAGACTTGCTAAAAGACGCTGTCGAAGCAAGTCAGAGGAGGTGATGAGTAGAATATTATCTACACAGAGTAGTAATAAGCTATGTCACGACCCTGGTGAAGTGTGAAAAGAGAAGCATCACACCGGCTATGACGAAAACCCATAGTAAGAACATGATCTGTGAAGCGTTGGTACCATGCCCGAGAAAGCTGTTTTAACCCGTACAGTGATTTGCGCAAGAGGCAAACATGATTAGGGTAGGTTTGTGCCAAAAACCCATTGGCTGATGCATGTAGACTGTTTCGTTTAAGTTCCCGTGCCTAAATGCATTAGTTACATCCAACTGATGCACAGCCCAACCCTTAGATAAAGCAAGAGAAAGTACAGTCCGAATCGTAGCAAAAGTCTCACAACAGTCTACACCAACCTGTTGTGACTGACCATCACATACCAATCTAGCCTTGTAACGCTCCAATGTACCATCCGGCCTGTATTTATGTTTAAACAACCACATGCTGCGAATAATATTCATATTGGGTGAGCGTGTGGTACAAACTCCCATGTACCATTTCTAATTAATGCATTATACTCAGTGGTCATGGCAGAGTACCAAACCGGGTCTCGCAAGGCATCGGTTAGGTTCTTAGGGATGGGTTTGATGGTAGGTTGGGTAGAAGTGGTGTGGATGTTGAATGGTTGTTTAGGTTTTAAGAATGCGCTCATGGACCTTGTGTGAATGGTACGTGGTGGGTGTTGAGGCGTTGGTTGAGGGTCGACGGGTTGGTGAGTAGTGGATGGTTGTGGAGGCGGATTGGCTGGTGTGGATGGATTGTGTACTGGGTCCGGGTGTAGAAGGGTGTGGAGGTGGGCCGGTCGATTGGGTTTGAGGGTTTGGGCCGTGGGATTGGAATTGAGATGGGATGGTGGAGGTTGGTTGTGGGCCAGTGGGTAATGGGCAGGTGGTTTGGGCCGAGTGGTCAGAAAGTGGGACCGAAGGGTGTGGTTAGGTTTGGGAAAGTGTTTGTTTAATGTGAGGACAAATGTAATAAGGGAATGAGTCGGTTAGGAAGTCGTAGGTGGTGGTGGGGCCGATGGTTTGTTTAAAAGGAAATGTAGTCTCGTCGAAAGCGACGTGACGGGAAATGATTATTTGTTTTGTGGAAAAATCAAGGCAACGATATCCTCGATGTGTTGGTGGGTAACCAAGAAACAGACACGGTTAAGAACGATGTTGTCGTTTGTGAATTGTGGTAGAGGGGTTAGGGGATAACAAAGACATTAGACAACCAAACACGCGTAGGTGGTCATAGGTGGGTGTGGTGTTATAGAGGATTTCGGTTGGGGTTTTGTTTTGTGTTTATTTTGATGGTAATATGTTTAGGAGGTAAGTGACAGTTTCAAGGGCGAAGTGCCAAAAATGATTGGGAATGGAGGTGTGAGCGAGTAATGTCCGAATCATATTATTGATGGTCCGGATTTTTCGCTCAGCTTTACCGTTTTGGGAAGAGGTGTATGGGCAAGAAAGGCGATATAAGATGCCGTTTGTTGTGAAAAAAATTTGGAAAGCATTGTTAATGTATTCACCCCCGTTGTCACATTGAAAGGTTTTTATAGTTGATTCAAATTGGGTTTTAATTATGGATGAAAAGTGAGAGAAAGAAGGGAAGACGTGTGATTTATTGGTTATGGGATATGTCCACAAAAAATTTGTGTAGTCATCTAGAAATAATACGTAATATTTATGGCCCGAAGAGCTGATGATTGGGGATGTCCAAACATCGTTGTGAACAATATCAAATGGTTTAACAATAAGGTTACTAGAAGCAAAAAATGGTAAACGAACACTTTTTTCCAAATACACAAGACTGACATACATTATTTGAAGGTTTATAAAAACAATAGAACTAGAAGACTTTAATTTATTCAACGAGGGCCGTCCTGGGTAGCCAAGACGGTGATGCCAAAGTTTTGAGGAAATAACAGCAAACGCAGTGGGTTGAGTGGAAGATGACCTGAGCACCAGAGGATAGAGATCACCGCTGCTGTTGCATCGAAGAAGCGGGTTCTTCGTCTTGTAATCCTTCACAAGAAAACCAAACGGGTCAAATTTCACAAAAACAGGATTATCTGTGGCAAATCTACGAACGGAAATAAGGTTTTTAACAAGTTTTGGTGAATAAAGCACATTTTTAAGGATAAACGGTGGGAAAGGTTTGGATAGGTATTTGGTGCCTTGACCGAGTACCGGTATGGTGTTGCCATTACCTACAATAATATTCTGAGAAATGCAAGAATAAGAAAAAGTATGAAAGTCACCTTGCTCGTGAGACATTGTGGAAGATGCTCCTGTGTCCATGTACTGAGTAGGGTCTGGTTGTTGCAAGGACATAGTGTAGAGGGCCTGCTCACTGTCTGTTGGACTGTAGGCGGTGTGGGCTTGGTGAGGTCTTGGGCCTAAAAGGCCAGGCTACTGTGCGGTTTGATTTGGGCTGGTGGTGGGCTGGTTAGTGGATGGGTAGGGGCAAGGAGGGGAAGTGGTTTTGGATGCCAACAGAGCTTGCTCGGGTATAATCGGTGGTGGTGGGTCGGGTTGTTTTGGGTGGTGAGTGCGGTGGAAGTGGTTTTGGATGCCAACAGAGCTTGCTCGGCTTTACGGGTCTCAACCTAAATTAATTTTGACCGAGCATTGTAGAAGGTGGGTAGAGGTTTTTGTTGAAGCAAAATAGTGGTTATGCCCTCATAGTGGTCGTTCAAACTAGCAATTAGTTTTAAAACCAGATGATCATTATCCACAGGAGCATCAACACTAGCAAGTTGGTCGACTAGGGTTTCCAGAGCCTGACAATATGCAGAGATACTAGAGAATCCGTCCACACGAGTGTTGGATAATTTTTTCATGAGGTACATGGCTCGAAAACTCTTATTATCCTAAAGTAAATTCTCGATAGCCACCCATGCCTCGCGGGCAGTGGAGGTTTTGTCAATTATAGTATGGAGAAGATTGTTTGAAATCGTACAATAGATTCATTGTAAAACAATGGCATCATTCGATAGTGGATGATGAGGATTCGACAGGGGCTGTGGTGGGATTGGGTTTGGGTTTATGATGGTGATCGACAAGGTTGCCTCGGCAATGAATGGTAAACAACGTCGCTCAAGAAAAGTATTGGCTAGATTCAATCTCAGGGATAATGGAATGAAATTTTTAATATTGGTAACGGTTGTACCAGGGTGTATTTTAGATTCAATGGTAATGGGAGAGGTGTTTGGAGAGGGTTGGTCGCCGGCATCCATCGAAAACAGATGGGAGATTGCTGTCGACAAAAAGAAGGAAGGGAGAAGGTGACGACATGATTAAGGTTTAGGAAGAGGGTACCCAGACTCGTGATACCATAAAGGAATAGGTTCCGTGCCTCTTTTCATTGATATGTCACCAATTATATAGTACAATAATACAATGTAAATATGGACAGTGAATAATTACAATTAACTCTATACAATGCTTCCTAATATACGATTGCTATTAATATCTAATCATCCAATTCTACTAAATGTAAAAAATAATCTATGTTAAAATGTTTTTAATAACATTTAAATGGTTTGATGGGCTCTTACAAACTCTTAAAAATCATAATCATTAATCTACGGGCGAATTGGAAGGGTTTAACATAGCTAAATGTTGGAATTTTGATGTTAATTTATTTTGATTTTGTATTGGAGACTTGGTTGTAGCCCCATCTTTTCTTGTACCTTGCTAGAAAGAAGGTGTTTTGGTGATGAATAAAATGCTTGTTTGATTGTTAAAAAAAATGACATACTTATTGCCAATGTTGTAAAACAAGGTCTACGATGTTGAGTAATCACTACAAGGTAGGCTACCGAAGCGATTTTCTTCAGCTCCGTCTAGTTTCATAGAATCGATCAAATGCAGTGTACCTTGGCAAGAAGAGTATCTAGTTGGTCAACACGGGCTGAATCTGACATAAAAAAAAATAAAACATAATTCATCTGTCTATCATATTAAAAAATGAATTTTGCAAAAATGAGTATCATTTTTGGTAGGACTTCGAGATTCGGGGTTTGTGGCAGGGCAAGCAGCCTTGAGAGCAGAATCCCAGAAGGTTGCCAAACATGAAGTTGCCTGTCTGGAGAACCAACACGTCTTTGTGCCATTTTCTTTTGACACATTTGGAGGTCTAGCTCCTGAAGCAATCCGGTTCTTAAAAAGAGTGCAAAAGGTGGTGCAGAGTAACTCCCCAGCAACGAAGGACCTAAGTTTTATTTTTAATAGAGTTGGTTTTTCTATTCAAAAGGGGGTAGCGGCGCAACTTGTAGCCCGTTTACCCGCCTCCCACTTGTAAAAGTTATCGGTTTTAATATTATAATTTCACTTAAATTTTTTTTTTCAAGAAATGAATATCAATTTTTGAAATACTATACTATTTGAACATGTATTTTTTATTTATATTCATAATCACGTATTTTGTTATAAATATTACTCAATTTATATATATTTGAAAATATTTTTTTAATATACCATGTCTTAATACTCATCGAGTATTCTCTGCCTAAACCGTAGGGCCTGCCCTATGGGCTCTCAACGCTAGGAAAGGAACTAGAGTTCCCAAACAAATAAGGGCCCTCAATTTTTTTAAAAACCTCCTATGTAGTATAAGTGTATTTAGAGATGCACAAATCAGGCTTTGGGCCCGAATCCCGAACTATGTAGGAACCGGGTAAGGCCCAATAGGGTACAAAAATGGGACCGGGTACACTAAGAACTGGACATGGGTGCGAAGGTTTGTATGGATACCCGACCTACCCAGTTTGGGCATGGCCGAGTCTGGTCTGGTTCCTACCTGAAACTGGGTACAACTGGTTCTTTGTTAGAAAATGTGTTTTTAAGGCATTAGGACTTAATTTGTTTAAGAAAATAAACATAACATCATTCAACTAAAAAATCAATATTTGTTAAATACACATTTTGTTCAATACAAGTTTATCTACGACATCGGCTCGCGTCGTCTGTGAGTTCTTTGTCATGTACTTTTGTTTCCAGTGCTATTTCATTTTCGAGCTTATTTATGTCGACAATTTGAGTTGTCGGTCTTCAGGAACCGCTTCGAGATCGTAACGAAATAAGTGACCATCACTACTCAATTTGGGTTGTCGGTCTTTAGGAATTTCTTTTAACGTCTTGCAAATTTCCTTTAAATAAGTTTATTCAAAGTTGAGTTTGAATTACATGTCAAGAAAGTACCACAAAATATTAAACGAGCCTTGGTAGAACCGTCACTCATCTCCACCAAATCCTAATCCGATTATGCGGAAGAACCCTAACAAAGAATGGGGCACTAGAAGAACTGACACCAACGGATGATGTTGACCGGCTTGCCATTTGTAGAGAGAGAGATTAGAAGAAATAAAGAATGTGTATAAGCTCGAAAGTATTCAACGTTAGTAACTGAGAGTAATTTTTGTGCTTTTTTGTATTTGCTTAAGCGTTGTTGAGTTAGATAATCAACCAATACGTCCAACAACTATTTATACTTGATTTTAGGGGTCAAAACTGGTTACAACGTGTCTCTAACGACTATATAGCCATTTATAACATTCAAAAATCAGTTTTTGGGTTTTCAATGATATTAACCGATTACCTAGGTTTTTTCAGGTCGGGTAGGAACCGGTTCGTACCTGAAATTTAAAAAAAAATGGTGCACCGGGTAGGAACCGGAACCGGTGCCGGATCGGGTCCAAAACCGGTTTTTCGTTCATCTTTATGTGTATTACTATATTAGGCCCAAATGAACTAAATAAAAACTATATTTATTGTAAGGCCCAACTAAAGAACCAATTTTAGAATAAAAAAGCTGTAATTCAACTCTAAGCAATATGCCATTGTCATTCTTGCTAACTGTAACGCCACGCACGCTCATTTTGCTCAATGGTGTCGCCGACTACGGAGAAACTAAAGGCGAAATTAGGGGAAATTGGTGGTGTCGCAAGGATAATCCAAGTTGATTAACGCCTTAACTGTTTTTTTTTTAATTTTTTATACTAATCTCTATATATGCTTAATTATCGTTTGCCGTAATTCCCTAATTGATATTTCAAATGTTTGAATTTTGAGATTGTGCTTCCGAATTTGCAACTGAGAACTGAAAGGTAGAAAGCAGATCCGATGTTCCCTTTATACCAGTTCAAATGGGTCCTAGCTTGTAGTCCACTTAGGGCCTTCAAAATGTTGGGCCGACACTGCTAGACCGAGTACTCGTAACACCTCAGTCGATCGACCTTGGAGCGCTTAGCGACTTTTGCAACCAAAGGTTGTTGTACTCATATAACTTTTTTTACGTAACCAGTCATAGGTTTACAACTCGGGCTGTAGTTCAAACTACTCAAAGCTAATGTGACTTTTAGAAAAATGAGAGTCCAACTAGAGTTTCTTACTTCTTCCTCGACATTTAAGCCTAACAAATCTATTTTTACTAAATTTTCTAACACATATAAACCCAAAACTGATTAGTTATAACATACCAAAACTCGGTTCCTTACTAGAATAGGGATACTATTTCATTTCGATTTAATTTATTTTACTGAATAGTACCAGCCTTTCTTACATAATTCTGATTGCAAAATATAACTTATGATTTACATTTAATCAGTATAATAAAGGAAGCGTGGAACAAGTTAGTGTTTAGTGAAGGAAACATGTATTACACAAGTTAATAAATAAAATATTAATTAGTAAATAACATTTATGAATTATAAAACTATATTTTGAAATAATATATAGTCACAAAAATCTATGTTACCTTATTAAGGAGGAAAGATGGTTACAAAGGTAATTTTACACTAATTTTAGGATGGGAGTTAGAAAGACTCTTCACAAATGAGTAACATTTGGCCATTTTCTTTCATTTATACCCCTTGTGTACAACATGTAAAGCCTATTGTATATATAAGTAATACACATCTTTATCCCCCTCCATATGTAACCCCTCCTTAAATTCACAATAATAAAAGAGAAATAAAACCTCTTCATCAATTTCATTAAAACACACTATAAATCTACTAGTAGGTAGCCCACGCGATGCGGCAGGATGGACAATTTACAAGCACACGTCCATCGTTTGATACAATAAAACTTATGTCATTAAAATACGGATTAATATATGTAAAAATTATATTTGTAGAATTTATGTTATTAAAAACCAAGGTATCAAATATTAATACAAGCAATTGACAGTTTGGAATTTATTTTTTTGGTAAATTAATTGTGAGCGAATTACCAATCAAGAGTCTAATGGTGTGCACATTGTATGTGTTACACTAACAGGAAAAACAATTATTATGATACTAAAAGAAAAAGGGGTCAGGCATCCGTACGTTATTTGTTGAAATTATAAAACTCTTAACACATTTCGCTAAAATCTTAATCCTAACTAATTAGCATTGGGAATTGTTTTCTTTGTGATTAGTTCTATTAAATAGAGAACAAAGAGAACAAAAAAATCGGTTTAATGCTACAAGCGGTTACAAGGTGAAAGGTCTTTGAAGGAGTAATAATCATCTTGAGCATAATACATGTAAAGGGTCTGACGGTTTCAAATGGCCAATTTATTGCCAAAGATGGTTGTAGATGAAGCTATGGGTTTCACAAAGTTATATTTGAGTGTTCACGTTTAATGTGGGTTTCGATTAACACTAAGGGTATGTTTGGCAAGGAGCTTTTAAGAGCTTTTAGGAGCTTCAAGCTTCAAGCTTTTAAGAAAAAGCTCATACTCAATAAAAAGCTTTGTTTGGTTGAAGGAGCTAGAAGCTTTTAGGTTGAAGAAAAAGCTCTATAGTGAAAAGCTACTAGTACTAGCGTTTAAGAAAAAGCTCCTACTAGCTACAAGCTTTTAATGAGTAAATGACATAAATACCCTTTCTATTTTAAAAATAAAATAAAACCATTCCTTAAAAGCTTTTAATTATGCCCATTTTAGTCATTTTATACATTTTATTAAAAGCTCCAGCTACTCTCCCAAACACCAAAATATATTTAAAAAGCTTCCAGCTTGCAGCTACCAGCTTCCAGCTAGCAGCTTGCAGCTACCAGCTTCCAGCCTCCAGCCACCAGCTAATTTTACCAAACATACCCTAAATAATGCAATATAGCTCTTTAATTTATTTTCTATTAATAATTGCAATTTTATGTAACAGTCCAATACAATACAATGCAATACATTCAGACCATACTTATCTGGATTTATAATCATCGTTAAACTTTTAGATATATAAATAATAGCTTTTATGTTTATTTGTATTTATCAATTTATATTAAACTGTTGCACCATAACCATAAAATGTAGAACAAAAGGTTGATAATAAATACCTTAAAGAATTTATGTATTTAGTAGAAAACTTTAATACTTCCCTCTAATTTAATACATCCAATTTAATACATGCATTATCTTCACATGGGTATAAAGTGTGTATTAAAGATATATACCATTAGCATTAAGGATTGTACATGAAGGGCAAAAAAGGAAGAAAATAGCCAAAAAAATAAAGATTTGTTAAGGGGCCTTTGGACTCCCATCTTAAAAGTTGAGTGAAATTACCAATGTAGTCACCTCCCCTCCTTAATAAGGTAACATAGATATTATATTATATCAAATAATACATGCGGAGAAGATGTCACTCATCAGCTAATTAAAGAAAACTTGCATGAAACTGCTACTTAATGGAGGATGGGTGGAAGCCAAGGGGCCTCGATATAGCCTTTCAATTGAGAACAAGGTACATTATCGCTATTTTCTTAAAAATTAAAATTATAGTCATCATAATTTCATAGTTTTGTCTTCCATCAACGTTTTACATGAATCATGTGTTGGCTGTTCTTTTTCTAGATTATGAGATTCCAAGATAAGGACTCTCATCTATATTATATTATATCAAATAATACATGCTGAGAAGATTTACCACAAAGATCTTATACAGGAACAAGATGGAAACAACATGTGGTTCACAAACCCTTTCATCAAGGTAAAATTTAATTCATTTTAGGTGATTAAAGGACTGAAATAAGTTATCTGGAGAAAAAAAATGGGTTGCTTGGACAAATTTTGGTTTTAGATTGTTTAGGTAGAAGGTATAATCTGTGTCTATTTCTAATTTTTTTAACATTCTTCTAACGAGTTCCTATGCTTCCATGAAGCGCAGGCGTGTCCAAATAAATAGTAAGCAACAAAAAAAAAACTGATGAATCATGGTGGCTATTCTTTTCTTGATACATGCCGCGGCATGAAGGTATGAAATCATCACTTGGTTTGTTTTTCATATTGAATGGTCATGTGCGCGGGGCTTCCAAGTAACAAAGATATGATACATGACGCCACCGAAACATGTTTTTTTTTTAAATTATTAGGTGAATGTTATCAAAATCCTTTGCTCCTTAATTTTTTTCTTATTAAAGTAACCTTATAATAACAAAGAAATTGGTGTAAAGCAATTAATTGATGGAGAAAACTCATTATTGCACAAGATGGTGCAATTGGCATGGAGTACCTGCATTTAAAGAATATTCATTTTGATCTCAAATGTGAAACATATTGGTGAGTCTTGGAGATCCTCTCAGACCGATATGCAATGTGAAACATATTGGTGAGTCTTGGAGATCCTCTCAGACCGATATGCAAGGTTAAGTAAAATGTTGAATGGTGATGTGGACGGCCTTCCAAGGAACAAAGATAACCACTTTTTTTCTTCAGATTTAGCGAGCATTGGAAGAACTAGCAAATTACAAGTTACAACACCATTGTATTGATGCATTGATTTTTGTATAATAGAGGATAGTATCAATTTACACATGATAGGTTAATGATCAATTTGTAATAAAAAAAATAGATTGTATTTACTTTTTATTTTCGAATCAACAACGTATGAAGATTTCCTTAGTTTGTGAGTGGTGAAGTATAAGTGATTGAAGTATAAAACATAGATATGTTATCGAACAGAAAATGATATAGTTGTGCGACTAAAAAACATGAATACCCGTGGCAACGCACGAGCATTACCACTAGTAAGAGATAAAATACAAATGGATAAAATAAGAGAAGTGGAAAAAAAACATTTGGCTCACAAAACTATGATGTGTGGTACAACCAGTTACTTGTTTACTAGGTATAGATACGATATGCAATTGTGGATAGATTTGGCCTGGTAACGATATTCAGAAGAATGTTACCTGAAAGCAACACGGTAATTCTCTGGGCTTAGCACGGTGTTAATATCACTCACTAGTTACAAGTAGGTTTGTTTATTGGTTGGTTGGAACCAATCTGGATTGTGTTAAGACTAATAACAATAAAAAAAGGGAAAATCACCAATATAGCCCGTTGACCGGGCATTTTGCACAAATAAACCTTGGACCCCTCTTAGGAGAGACGGGACACGGCTCCCAATGAGCCTGAACCGTCTCCCAAGGGGCTTCCCATTTCAGCCAACAGAGGACCGCCACGTGTCGTTGTTGATCCCGAGGTTGTCCCGTCTCTCTCCAGACGGGTCAGAGGTCAACCGTCTCTCTCCCCAGACGGGTCACACTTCCCCATGCCGTCTCAAGCCGTCTCGGGAACCGTCTGAACCGTCTCAAAGTGTTTCGGGAACCGTCTTTCGGGAACCGTCTGAAGCCGGGTCACATTTTACAATGGTGACTCGCCGTCTCCCGAGACGTCGTCTCCGGTGAGTCCCGATGGTTCGACCGACGCTTCGGTTGTCCAGGTCACCACCTATAAATACCGTGTCCCGTCTCCCGTCAGACCATCCAAACCACCACCACCGTCTAACAGTAGCAGCACTATCCAAACCACCACCACCGTCTAACAGTAGCAGCACCACCACACAGCCATCACCGTCCACAACCACCGTCTAACACAAATGGCACCCCAAAGATGGACAGAAGAACAAGAGATTGCACTTGTATCAGCTTGGCGCCACGTTGAAGAGAGCACCCACCAAACCAACAAATGGTTTCGTATCCAACACGAGTACAACCGGCTGGTTGGAGGGTCTGACCGGACAACGGACTCTCTTAGCCGGAAGTTGAACGATTTGACAACGAAGTGTCAAATCTTCAACGGGTACCACAACCGGACTCTTCAGTTGGTACCCCCCCGGCTTTCCCGAAGACACGTCAATTAGACACAGCAAAAGACAGTATAAAAACAGGGAGGGAAAAGAATTTAAACATTTGTCCGCGTGGCAAATGATGAGAGATTATCTATCTTAACTAGTTTATTTGTAATCATTTTATTTATGTTTTTTTATGTTTTTTTTATTAATGTTATGTAATGTTTATTTATGTTTTTTTTATATCAAAGTAAATATTTCATTAATATTACAATAACAATATTATTACAATAACAATCATTAATATTACAATAACAATATTATTACAATAACAATAAACAAACCATAACAATAAAAAAACTATACTATTACAATAACGATAAACAAACTATACTATTACAACAAACTTCCTAAATTTACTTGCTAAGAACTAAGAACTTTGTTTGAATGGTGTATGTGCGCTTCATAGACAAAGAACTTTTCTTGCAAATAAAATAGACTACCACATTGTACATGCAAATTACACGGGTTAACCCACGCGCAGATGCAACAACAATCCAAGTAGCCGTACACAGATGAAACAACAATCCAAGTAATCGGACAATATTTTCGTAAGCCGGTAGGCTTCGGTTGGCAAACCAAAAAACATCTTGGAAGATGAAAGGTTTGGGGAGGGTGGTGGGTGCAAATTTTGTTAAGTGAAATCCGGTATTTATATACACCTTTGAGACGGTTCAGACGGTTCCCGAGACGGTTTGAGACGGCATGGGGAAGTGTGACCCGTCTGGGGAGAGAAACGGTTGACCTCTGACCCGTCTGGAGAGAGACGGGACAGCCTCGGGATCAACAACGACACGTGGCGGTCCTCTGTTGGCTGAAATGGGAAGCCCCTTGGGAGACGGTTCAGGCTCATTGGGAGCCGTGTCCCGTCTCTCCTAAGAGGGGTCCAAGGTTTATTTGTGCAAAATGCCCGGTCAACGGGCTATATTGGTGATTTTCCCATAAAAAAACAACCATTGATCATGGACTAGAACATTGGTCCCGTTCAGTTAACATACTTGGTTGGGCCAGACCAGTTGAATTAAATGGGCCGTAATATATTTGGTATATTTGGTTAGTCTTCGGCCCTTGGCTGCACTGCTCAGTTCTGATTCATTGGGCTGCGTCGAAAGGTTCCATGTACATATCTCAACACAAAAAGATGTCTCTCTTCTTTTAGTATTCAAGAAAGAATCCAGATAACAACTCATATTTGGTATATTTTCATAACAAATGATCATGTGTAACATATTTTTTTAGATCTCATGGTCCAATTGCCACCAATATGTAAGTAGCATCAATAATGATAAACCCATTTGAGACGTCATAAACCATATACAAGACAAATACAAACACACATGTATCTTTTTCCTAAAGATAAAATAGGTGGTCCATCAATTAACAATGACAACTCTATTGTTACTTCATTTTTTCTTAAATGATCACGTGTACCATATTATACTTCGGTAAATAAATATTTTAACTCAGTTTCTTGAGAAGGAAATAGGCTGTTTATATATTTTTTATTGAATATATTCAACTTTTCCTTAGATATATTACATGTTTTTTTTTTCTTGATCTTGCTAATTCCACCCAATATTTTTAATTTTATTTCTATGACGCAAAAATCCAGACATTTAAACATACTTACTTTTGAAACTAAATTATATTTTGATGATACATAGGGTATTTAAGTAAAATACATATTTTGGTGATTGTAAATGTTTATAATCAATAAGAGTAATTAATGTAAAATTACCATTAAATTTAAGAGTGTATTTATCAAACAAATAAAACGTCATCATGAAATGTGATAGAGAATATACATCAATGATGAATTTCCTGAACTCATAGCTTGTACAGTTGTATTGTACATATCATTATGGCATTACTGAAGTAGATTTGCCATTACTTATAATATGATAAAATAAACCAAACAAAATGAAACACGTACGGTTAGAATGTCTTAATCGTCAGCGAGGGCGACAAGTTATCCTGCTGAACCAGCAAAATATACATGGACATTGTCACACACAAAACTCTCTCTCTCTCTTGCAAATTTCGTCTTTATCAAAACATTCATGAGAAGGGTTTGGCATTAAAGATGAAAAGGACCCACTAAATATGAGTAGATAGACAGAGGAAGATAGCATTAAAGATAAGAGGACAGTGAACTAGACAAAAAAACCATTCTGAATCGAAATGTATACATTCATCATTTGATCAATGCAAATTTCCCCAGCACACTGTCCCTCTGACATCTATGTAAAATATAATAATACCAAGGGGGTGTGGGGCTCGTCCTAGGCCCAGTGAGGGCCGGCTTGGGACGTCTATACCGCCCCCTTGGGCTAGGCGCTCGTCCTTAGCGTCGGGTGGAAGATGATCTCGACGGGGCAAGGGATTGATTTTTTTAATATGGAGACTAATGAGGACCAATGATGAGGCTCATTCTAACATTCCGCACCACCTTCTAGCCCCATCAAAAATTTAATGATCCGGTCCCCTTGCTTACATGGAGGACCATCCCCAAGGATGGACCTCCCTCCAGATAGACCAGCAAAAGAAAGAAACTTTATTATCTTAAGTTATCTTGTTTAAACATGTGACAACCGTCACCCTTGTATTTCTTCAAGTTGTCATTATAGCCCTTGTACTTTCTATCGTTTTTGAATTTATTAGAAGTTTGAGTTTATGATAATCATTGAATTTTTTCTTTTAGTTGTGTCTACCTTTTAATCGCTTTCGAATATCGAAGTGTTATTTAAACACATATAATAACCCAACATTTATAAAAATTTTATTTTAAACTTTATTTGGTTTGTAAAATTTAAACGTTTAAAGTTTAGACAAAAGCTTTGGAGAAAATATCAAAAGTTTAAGTTAAAAAGATTTATATAAAAAAAACACAATTATGTTCGATAATAAATTACCTTCTTAATTAGAAATGTAATATGTTTTAAAACTAATTAAGTTTTATGAACGTAAAAAAAAAATTAAAGAATGTAAATGCTCCAATTCATGAGCCATTAATGCAACCTCAAAAGTTTCATTATACCTTCCTTATATCATTTGTTGTAAAACGGAAGAAACATTAGTTGAAACGATAGGTGTTCCACATTCTAAATTCGATGTTCATATATTTTTTTTATTTATCTTGACTTTGCCATATTTATGGGAGTATGTGTCTAAGAAGCATCCTTTCGATTAAATCAAGATGTATCGTAATGTGTTCTTCATTTCTCACTTCGTGATACTCCAAACTACAAAATCGAAGGCTACCAATTATCAATGACGTTGACATTTGAGTGCACGTTTGTAGAGTTTGGAACTTCCATCTACGAATTCAACCTCAATTCTAATCTTATTTGGGGTAATTTTGTTGTTAGACTGTGGGGTGTGGGGTGGGGAAAGGCTCGGGAAGGATGAGCTGGCCTTTTCCCCGAAGGGGAACACCCCCCCCCCCCCCCCCCCGAAGATGCTTCGGTGAACTCGGGAGAATTCCCCCGTCCACCCCGTCCCTTTTCCCAATGATTTTTTGAACGTTGGACTTTGTGGAACGTTGGAAAGTGACCGTTTGAAAAAAAAAAAAAAAACGTTTTTTTTATATATATATATATTATAAAACTTCAAAATCCTACCACCAATTCAAACCAATTCAAACCAATTCAAACCTACTTCACACAACACTCCATATTTTATAAACTTTACACCCTAATTTTTTATAAAACCACATAATAATTTCTAGCCTTTTTCACCTAATTTTATACAAGCATGAGTTCGTCGTCAGAAGAGTCAAACGTTGCCAATTTTTTTGCGAGCACGATGGTTGAAACGGCAAACATATTGTTGGAGTTCGTAAACGACAGTAGTGACGAGGAAACAAATTCGGAACCAAGAACAAGACGCGCCGCATTAAACAGAGATCGTGAGGGTATATTTTATTTCTTATACTTTTTAAATTTCTTATTTTGTTATATTTTGTTAATTTTTTTTACTACTTTTTTATTGTATTTCATATCTTATATTTTAAAAATAGATTTTTGTTATTATATTTTATTTCTTATATTCTTTATTTTTATCTAAAGGTGCACACGAACGTTTGGTTGCTGACTACTTTGCTGAGGACTGCGTATACCCAGACGAGCTATTTAAGCGTCGCTTTAGAATGAGTCGCCGATTGTTTCAACGAATTGCCAATGACTTGGCTAATTATGATGAGTTTTTCACACTACGATATGATGCTAGAGGAAAACGAGGTTTTACGACTCTACAAAAATGTACTTCTGCGATTCGTCAGTTGGCGTACGGGACTGCTAGTGATTCATGGGATGAATACTTGAGGATGTCTGCTAGAATGAGTCGGGAGTGCTTGTATCGGTTTTGCGAAGATGTCGTGAACTTATATAGCAAAGTTTACTAGCGTAGGCCAACGAAGAACGAAATCCAAAAGCTTTACGCACACCATGCAGAGAGACACGGCTTTCCTGGCATGCTTGGAAGCATCGATTGCACGCATTGGCCATGGCGTAATTGCCCCACTGCATGGAAAGGGCAGTTTACGCGAGGTGACATTGGAGAGCCATCAATTATTTTAGAATCCGTTTGCTCACAAGACCTTTGGATTTGGCATGCTTTTTTCGGAGTTGCTGGTTCATGCAACGATTTAAATGTTCTAGCTAAATCCACGGTTTTCGACCGCATCATTAGAGGTACCGGTCCTGATGACTCTTTCGTGCTCAACGGGGTAGAATACAAGCACGGGTATTATCTAGCAGACGGGATATACCCAAGTTACTCATCTCTTGTGAAAACGATACAAATTCCCACGGATGAGAAAAGAAAAAAGTTTGCGAAATGCCAAGAAGGGGCGAGAAAAGACGTTGAACGGTTATTCGGTGTTTTGACGGCTAAATGGCATGTTATTGGGCGGCCCGCACGTGCATGGCATCCAGAAAACTTGAGGTATATTATGTACGCTTGTACGATACTACATAACATGATAATCGAAGATGAAGGCCGCGCTATATGTGAGTATGACCCGAATGACGTTGAAGAGAATATCGAGCCGGTTGACCAGGGACAACAACAATCGAACCGGTGGGCAGTAGAGGATAGTACCGTGCACAACAATCTTTGCACGGATCTAATCGACCATATTTGGAACAATTTTCGGGTCGATGATGTTGGTGACGAGTAGTTTGTATTTTTTTTACTTTCTTTAGGTTTGTTTTTTTTTTTTAATTTGTTTAGGTTTGTTTTTTTTTAATTTGTTTAGGTTTGTAATTTTTTTTTAATTTAAAATCTTTTGTTTTATGTGTCATCCGAATTGTTTTTTTTTTTGGTATTATTTTCGTTTTTTTTTAATTTCCATGTAATTTGTTTTTTAATTTTAATGAAAAAAAAAATTAATGAAAAATAAAGTCTATAAAATAATTCAAAAAAAAAATAATAAAAAAAGGAAGGGGGAAGGGGAACCATTTCCCCTAGAAGGGGGAAGAAAAGGGGAAAATGATGTGGCGCTGAGGTGGACAAGGGGAAGGAAGGGGGAAGGGGAACCACACCCCATAGTCTTACCCACACCGCTACAACTTGTGCTAGTCATACTTGTTATTCTTCGCAACATGTGAGTATATCTTTCCCCTTTTTCATTTTACTTTTTGGGGCTATACATGTACCTATAACAAATTACTGTTTCTTTACATTAAGTGCAATTCTCATGTGTGTTTGCTTTGTGTTATTTGTATCTATTGCTTGTCAAACCATTAACCGTTTACGGCCTAGCATTTCAATGAATAGTACTATGGTATATACCCCTAGGTACTCTATTGAGAGACCTTGGTCATTGCTATGTGTTTCATATTACTGTCAATAGCGCAATATTATATATAAATTTCATTTCATTTATGAGGGTTGGTTTGTCTGATACTATACATAATTGCAAACAGTATACAACACATGAATTGCGAAACCTTTTCTTACTATATGTATTCAAAACAGGGTATGCTCACCAATACAATTTTTGTATTGACAAAATTATTTTGTACATGTTTCAGGTTATATTTTGAGACGCCTTTTTAGCTTTTGGAATTTATGCGTAGATTTTGGATTCATTGTATTTCAGTTTAGGTTGTTAGTTTGTATCTATTTGTATCTCATTTCAATGTAATAAACGATTTTATCAATATATCAATATTTACACTTTAGTACCATGAGCTATTGAACAATCGTCACTACGTGACACCTTAATATTTCCGCCATCGGTTGGGGTGTTACAAAACATATGTTGATGAAAAATTTAATCATACATGTAATGTGGATTTTGTATTGTTAGAATACTTTCTTAACCAACCACCTTATGGTGGAGTGGTATGGAGGCTCAATGATAGAAGACTCATGGCTGAAGGGCCATGAGTTCGATTCTTGAGAGCCCCAGGTTTTACTGATTATTCCATTGCCGTGCTTATGGGCAGGTGGATAGTTGGGTTTTTCCCGGAACTAGTGAAATTGGTGAAACAAGGAGCTCCCTTACATGTCTGGCTATGTCGGGTGGGAGAGCTCTTGATTTGACTGAATAGGGACTCCGAAAGGAGTTCTTGGTGAATTTCGTTGGCCGTTCAAAATAAAAAAAAAGAAGAATACTTTCTTAATCTTGTATGGAATTCACTTTCAGATTAAAGGATTTTACATGTAAAGAAATGAATAATCAGACAATTAAGATATATAGAAAGTTTCTCAGAGGAACGAGTAGTTCTTTTCTATGAATTTAAAAGTATGAAATTAGATGTCTCAATTAGACAAGATGATTACTATATGTATGGGATGTAACCATCGAAACGTTATAGTTGGTGGGTAAAGTTGATGGTTATAACTGCTAGCAATTATAACGGTCACCGTAAGAAACACGAATTGTAGCAATAATGTTGCTATGGAGCTTCAATAACTTAGTTGCTATTGACCATCTTGTGACATATTGAACTTTAGTAGCTTAGTTTGCTATTGAAATCTAATCACTTTCAAAGATCATATCCTTATGAAACCTTTGGCCATCCATGCGAATTGAGCTAGAGGCCTTGCCTTGGACCACATTGGGGCTAGCCGCCGAGTCCTACTAGGGCAGTTTCTTCTCGAACCCCTTGGTCTATGGATTTTGCCTTTTACAACCTTAGAGGTTCTTAATTTAAAAAGTCATGATAGCATCGATCATGCAATCCACATATATTAACTCGTACCAAAATTTATTATATGTTCTTATTTGGTCTACTAAGTAAATACAAATATCCCAAAAGAGCTTGATAACATTAAAATTACCAACACTTAAGTAGTGTTTTAAAATATCTCAAGAAGTCAGATGTAAATTCATGTGGATTTATGAATTTACGAATGCAATCCTAACTCGTCATATAATGATCATGTATTACGAGCTAAGGCTTAACCTCAAACTTTCTCAATTTGGGCAAGAAAACACATGGTTCAAGTGTATTTAAAACAACCATGGCCCTCTTTATAAATGAGACAGTGACATATATCTATTGTGTTGATGGATTTGAAAGTAAAACAAAACGCAAAACGTGGAAGATCTCTTTAGGATTTTGCAATAACCTTATTGGCAACTTTAAGTAAATTTTATTTAGTAATTTAGTGTCATTAATCCATTTTGGTTAATTAGAATTAATTAAGAACAAAGGGAAACAAAATAAACTTTGATACGAGTTTGAAGAGGTGGAATATATATGCTCTTACATTAATGACGTGCCCGGGGTATGGGTTAGCTCCCCAGGCGGAGGTTTCACTGACTCGTAAGTGAATGACACCCACAATTAGAACTTATTCGATTGCCTTGTGGAAAACATGAACCTGACAGGTAAACTTGAAACATTTGGGATGGGTACGAGGTCGGGTAATTGAGTATATAACCGGATATGGGTTATTTATTTTATTTTTATCATTGGTATGGGTCAAGTGTTGGATTTAATGATGTACCGGTTTACTCGATCCGATTTCCTGAAATAATTTTCTTTTAATTTATATTATTTTAGTTATGTGTCTAGATGCATATATATATATATATATATATATATATATATATATATATCCCATTTTTCTTTTTTTTTTTTTGTAATCGAATCATCGCCCAAGAATACGACAACTCATCTTCCTTATTCTCTCCACTTGACGACACCTGTAAACATGAATATAAATTGCAATGTTTTAAAAACCGGTTTTAAACTGTAATGGTAAGGCTTAGAAATAGTTAACCGGTATTACCGGGATGTACCATGCGGTAATACCGAGTTGACTAGTTAACCCTATAATTCTATAATGATACAATTTCAACTAAAAAAAAATAATCTAAAAGTACATGATGTTACAACTATAATAAAAGGTTAATCCAAAAAATACTTCAAAAGTACTTGTTTTGAACTTGGAACGCAACAATAGAATGGAAATATAGCCTCAATGGAAAGCAGGAACTGTTTGTGGCAACAATGTTTGAAAACTAAACCTGGAAAAGTCAGATGCATAATATTATTGGCATTCAATCACTGACAAATTTTTATCCTGTCATTAATTTCCGGTGTATAACAAACAGTTGTGTGATAATTATAAGAAACAAATTATTTAAACGTGTTCTAATGATTTTTTTTTTGCCAAATGGTGAAGATTCCACAATTTTTGTGCAATTGAGGTGGGTCAGAATCATGTTTTGGTTTTAGGGGATTTTGCAACTTCACCTTGCGAAATCAAGTGATGTGGAGTTGACTGATCTTTGTTTGCATGGTGATATGGAGTCGCTGCACTTCTCGTAGGGTGATGGAGCAGGTTCCATGAACTCAACTTGCGGAATTAATCTGCCACATCTTGTTGATTCTGCAATCTCTGATTGAAGAATTGCGCTTTTATGCAGGACTTTGCAATCTCCGATTGCAATCTTGCTTAATCACAATCCAAGTGTGCTTGTCCTTCCACATCATCATGTCCCGTATGCTGCATGATCTCCACATCACCTGATTCCGCAAGTTGAGATTAGGGAACCCCCAAAATCCAAAACATGATTTTTACACACCCCAATTGTACAAAGATTGAGGAAACTTCGCCATTTTTGGCAAAAAAAAAAGCATTTTTTTGATAGCGTCTGTCGGTAAATTACCAAGCTTTACGGCAGAAAAGCTCCCATTGGTGAAATTCAGTTTTCTTGTAATATGCACGTATGTTAACGTTGAAGTTAATCTATAGTTCTTCATTTATCATTTAACGAAACAAGTAAAAGTGTATAACAAAGTTCATTATCATTACAATATAAATCATGTTTATCACTTTTGCGAACTTATTAATTTTTTTTTAACATAATAGATACAAGAGAACAAATTTAATACAAGTTCAATAAGGAGAAATATACATGGTACGTACTATACAATTAGACAAGACCGAATAAACTGACACTATCAACACGACACTAGGTTTATCATCGTGTAAAATATTCATGTCCCGTAAATAAAATATAAAAAGAAAGTTAATTTATTTTATTAACTTCATGGTATAACAATGGCCAAAAGAATTATTTCACGTACTTATAGACACGTAACAATTTTATCACCCTCCAAAGTCTCCAACCGAAAATGAACTCTTCTCCGGTATGTTTCCAGCTTGTCGTAAGCCTAAAGTGAGTGACACGTCACCACCAGCCGCACCAAACCTTATCATTGTGGAACCAACGTCCGCATTGATTGCAAGGATTGATGGGTCGTTTTCAGGGTCATTGAATTCGGGTCGCCTTGGTGTGGTAGTGGTGGTATATGTGGATGCAGTTGGTGGTGGAGGCATAGGAGTTTGTGCTGCTGCTGCAGAGGAAGATGATGATGAAGAGGGACCATTTTTGTGTTGATTGTTGTAATTAATGTTGTTGTCCTCATCAATGTGTTGATGATCTTGATTAATGTGGTCACCTTCTTCTTCTTCATTGCTTTCTTTTTGGTACATTTCTTCTACCATGGGTTTCCACAATCGGACTCTTGCATTAATGAACCAATTTGATACCTGAAAAACATACATAGATACAAACATATGTACCATTAATTAATTATGAGCAGATATGATTAGGACATGCATGATCAGCAAGAAGATGTATCCTAATAAATGTAATAAAAAAAAAGTTATGTCTTTTTTTTAAGAGTAACTTTCATTAGAAAACAGCCACAACCAAAGAACTGAAGGACTCCACAGAAACAACTACACTATATCGAATTTAAACCAATCTATCCATTTCAAACTATACAATTTAGCTCTAGTCCTAACCCAAAGGAACCCCAGGGACTTGACTTCGCTAATCACCTCTTCCAGTCTAACCGGCTTGCCTTCGAACTTCAGTTTGTTTCTCGCCCTCCAAAAAAGTTAGGTCTTTGAGTTTTGTTTTTTTTATACTATGTTTTTGTTTTATTAGCTTAATTTTAAAGACAAATAGTAAAAAGTAGGGGTGCAGCCGAGCCGAACTGAGCCCGAGCTTGACCAGACTCGAGCTCGAGCTCGATTAACTTAATTATAAGAGCTTAAGCTCGGCTCGATTTGAGCTTTGTTTTCAAAGCTCGAGCTCAACTCGTTGGTAATTTCTCAAGCTCGAGCTCGGCTCGGCTCGTTTATTATCTTATTAATTAATATATTAAATAAAACTAATATAAATAATAGTTCGTTTAGGCTCGTGAGCTCGATAAGTGAAACTCGAGCTCGGACTCGCAAGCCAATGGCCGGGTCATCCCTCATTTCCCCTCCACCAATGTCCTCCAAATGTAGCTAGTGGGAATTGAACCCAAGCCTTCCATAGGAAACTTTAGGCCCTCAACCAACTGGGCTACAGGTGTTCGACATCTACTATACTATTTACTCCAATAATTATAAATTACACTTTTACTAATGATTAAACCTTGAACTCTCTCTGAAAGACACATGCCTTTATGAAGATGTGGCTAACCCACATTGGCTTTAATGCTTGATATCTAACGCTATGGTCCAACTACAAGAGTTCATAGAAAACGTACATCTAACATTAGATGAGCATAATTTTGGCTGGTAAGATATAAATGCCATATCCCAAACTCAGTTAAAACTATGGATCTAATTGTAATTATACTCCATGTAAAGAGTTGCGAACACTGTACAAACACAAGATAAACCAAGTACTACACTGATCGATTAGAAAGATTAATATATCGAAGGTAAAGTCAAGTTGAAGTTGACATTTATATTGTCATCATAAACTGTTCATTGACAAAGACTTCTGCCTTCCAAGTCTTTTTCTTCTGACTTCATGATAAAGCCAGTGGTTCTTTCTAATTTACCATATATATCTCGGGTAAATTTATATATGCATGAAGTAACAAATGTACCTAAGGTAAATTTAATTCATATCTCATATCTAACATTGTAAAAACATTATCAAATTTTTACACTTATATCAGACATCATTTCATCTCCCTGACTTTAAAAAGTAAACCGTTTTCGGTTTCCAAAATATTGTTTGCTTATAAAAATTGGCTAATGAACTTAAATATTATAACACACCCTTAAAATAAGATAGATGTTTTAAATTTACTAGTTTGTATTATCAATAAATTTTTCATATTTGTTTGTATTATGTACAAGAAAAAGGATGATAAAAGGATATATATATATATTATACACGCACAAGTATGGAATTTTGATACACTAGACATACAAATAAACTAATTAACATAGATCTTTAAAAGGAAGGAATAACCTTTAACCCTGTTGTTTATAAATCTAGAGTTTACTTTAATTAGTTGGTTACATTAAAATTAAGATGAGTATTAGATGATTCAAGTAGAGAAGAAACGTGGAGTGATCTGGGAAAGAACGCGTGGTAGAGAATATATTGGGCATGATAAAGAGGATGTAAATGGACTAAGCTGATTGGGAACACCGTTCGTTTTGACCAATAATGATTAGGGAAAACTATTCATGGAGTTGGAAAATTAATATATAGGACAATGTTTATAAATCTAGAGTTTACTTTTATTAGTTGGTTACATTAAAATTAAGATGAGTATTAGATAATTTAAGTAGAGAAGAAACGTGGAGTGATCTGGGAAAGAACGTGTGGTAGAGAATGTGTATATTGGGCATGATAAAGAGGTTGCAAATGGACTAAGCTGATTGGGAACACCGTTCGTTTTGACCAATAATGATTAGGGAGAACTATTCAAGGAGTTGGAAAATTAATATATAGGACAATTCCTTGCTAAAAAAATTTCAGTTATATTGTTAAGACAATAATTTGTGTTCGTACCTGTAAGATGCTTCTGAAATCATAGAAAAAGGAAAATGTGTTCTATAATTTGATCCATTTAATGTTAAGATATATGAATGATGAATATATAAAGTTAATAAATTGAACTAATAAATAAGGTTAATTTATTGCAACATGGTTTCTTTTTAATTAAGTGGTCAGTATGGACTAGTAAAATAATTAATTAGATGGTGGTATGTCACATCATATTTGGTAGAAGAAATGCAAATTTTGGGGTTGAATTAGATTACCGTAAGAAAGTTTAGCCATACATAATATTTTGAGAAGATCATTTTTTTTCCCATAATATATGAATTTTAATCATTTTGAAGTAAACCTTTCTTATAATTTTTTTCCCATAATATTTCATTCTTTATTATCAACCTACCTTTAAAACAAAATACAAAAGTTACATCATAATAGAAAGTCGACGGACAACAAGCTGCGCCGCCACCCCTTTCTGAATTGTGAACCCTAGTCTACCAAAGACAAATCCTTACCCCCTGGAAATGAACTATTGATGTGGACAACCTATTGGACCCTAGTCAAGAAACGAACAGGTTCTAGCTCTAGGGAGCCAAAGGTATCAAAGGCCAAAGGGATAAAGACATGTTGGTTCTCTGCGCAAGCTTTAACATATTTATCTACTTTCTTCGATTTCGCCTTTCTCGATACTTGCCCAGCAACAAACCCTGTTTCCCTTAACCCAACCAAAGGAGATACCCCTGTGAGGCCCACGCAAGAATGTTTCCCCCTCTCCCAACTAAAGACAAGCAAATCTGTTGGTCGCATGGTGGATCTCCCTTCCGCAGGGTCTGTGAGAAAATTTACAAGGGCCTCCTTTTTGGCAGAAATCCCAGCCCTTCTCAGGATGTCCCACAAAAAGTCTCTCACTCAGTCATGCCGGTATTTGAACCCAGGGAGCTCTTTGTAATGAATTGCATGCTCCCCATATTTATCCATGCAAGCTTTACAACAGATAGGGCATGTTTCATCTTCCGGATACATAGGGATCATCAAACGGTACTTGAGTATAGCCCTGTACTCCACTACGGACATGCATTGACCCAAACCCTCAATCAGGATAACGGTCAAAAAATCCTGAGCATGAGGACCCTTTAGGCATTCAATCACCGCCTTCTGGCAGGGGGACAACTCAAAATCTTCTCCCAGGCTCTGAGCAGTTCTGTTAAACAGAGCATTCGCCAAAGTTTTTTTGTGGCTTTGAGGGGGCGGTGTCCTTATTAGAAAAACCTCGAATATCAAAGTCCGGGAGATAGACATTTAAGCGTTCGAGCGCCTGTTGATAGTCCGGGTCTAGCCCGATGACCCCACTGTTTCGAAGGATATGATTCTGAAGTTTCCAAGACTGAGCTCTAGACGCCACAAAGGCATAAACCCCAACATCTCAAGCTGAGAGGAGGCCCAAACCACCTAAACGCATCGGCAAGGATGCCACTCGCCACTGGAGGTCCCTGAAGAAGGGGCCACCACACACAATTATATGTTCAATAGCCTCCCGGAGGGCATCATCAAAAAGGGATATTGCATCCACCATCAAGTGGGGTTGACAAGTTCGCAACCCAAAAAGTAACTTAGCGACCCCCATGCATGAAACAGGAGGTTACAGTGTTACTGAAATCGCATGATAAGGGGGGTGTAAGGCAAGAGCAAAGAGAAGGGCCCCAAAGGATCTCCTTGCTGCATTCCGGTGGTAGCCCCAATACAATCATTACCCACATACAGCCTAGCAGGCTGGGCGTAAAGGAACTTAACCCACGGATAGATAGACGGGCACCGCTGGTGAACCTCTTGGAGAAAGGCTGTGCGGTCGACCATGTTGAAGGCATTGGAGAAGTCTACTGTAAGCAAGGCCAAGGATCCATCCGCATGAAAAGAGCTGAGGAACCTGTTGGCACAGTGAAGCACTGCCTCTGCCCCATTTGGTACCCCTACTCCAAATTGAAAGTCCCCCAGGTACTGGGCAATGTCTTTCCCAACCTTCTTCATTGCCACCTTAGAAACCAACCTTCGCCAAATGCCCCCACTGCAAGAGGCCGAATTCCATTATCGGATTTCAATAAGGGGGTGAGGGGGGCCGAGGCAACAAACTCGGCAAGTGTCTTTGGGCAGGCCCCCCCAAGCCATAAGTTGACGACTTCAGTAATGGCCGCAAGCAAACCCGAGGAAGTCACCGAGCCTTCGCCACCAACAACATCCAACAGGTGTTGGGCCCGTATCCCGTCCCTGCCACAAGACGTCCCTTTAGGGAAAGATCGGATAAATCTGAGCACACAATCCTCATCTAGGGTTGGGCGATATTTGAAATTTCAATTCAAAGAATTTTAATTGTTTTATATTTTCCTCAAATTACTATACATGAATATATAGAAAGAGAGTATGGTTTTAATGATAGCTTAATTATAATAAGAAAAAGCATTTGAATTTGTTAAGCACCAGCCAAGAAAATAAGGGTTTATAGTTTAATAAGATGAAGATTACCTCAGTTGAAACTTTCAGAGAAATATAAAAACATAAGAGCATTCACAACCCACCCATCAAACCTTCCCCCATCTTTAAAATTTAAAAAATCCTACTAAAAACACACTACAACCCATCCACCATTTTATACCCTATCTTTATATTATGAAAATTTGTTATCATAGCTTTTCATATATAAAAAGCTACTATTCATCCTCCACCAAATTATTGTGAGTGTATGAAAACGAGAAATATAATAAAATATGTGTTTGTGAGTAAGATAAAGATAAAAATGGTGGATGGGATGTGGGAAGTTTTTTAAATTGAGAGATAAATTTTAAAAAGTATAATTTTTTAGTTAAATTATAGGGTAAAAATGGTGGATGGGATGTGAATGCTCTAAGAAAGGTAGAATTAATTAAGAGGAGAGAAGTACGAGAAAACAAAGAAATCTGTTATGTTTGATGTACACTATTACCTAAAACAGTGGCAGTGTGCACAAAAGCCGTAAAACTATATCACACGTCTTGTCACAACAGTAGAATCCCTCAATTAGATGCACTGTCTTCTTCACTGTTAACTATTACAACAACTCCTTTACTTTTGATATTAACCCAAGCGTAACTCTTTCATATATTGTATAAGTAAATGTATTTAAGTATGGGGAAATCACAAACCAAGCCTAATTCTTTCATTTCTTGTACAAGTAATAGTGAGAAATCACAAAATAACCTTATCTTTATTTCTAAACAATTTCATAAGTAGACTTGCAATTTATTTTAATTAGAATATCATACTTGGTAAAGACGTAGGTTTTTTTGAGGGGATATCTCAGATTCAAACCTGATCAATGGTGTTATTAATTAGATGTAAAACAGAGTAAGCATATCATTAGCCGTAAAAAATAAGAAGCTGGATCAAAATTACAGATGAGACTTAGAAGTAAGAGTTAATAGCCAAAATCGTCCCTGAGGTTTGGTCACTTGGTTTGGTCACTTTTGCCACTTCAGTCCAAAACCCAAACCTTTTACATCTGGGTCCTTCTGTTTTATTATTTTTTTTGTTAAATTCGTCCCTGACACTAACCCAGTTAACTTATCTCGTTAACTCTGGGGGCATTTTTGTCTTTTTGGATTCCACCCTTTTAAAACCCCTCTTCTTCCTCAGATCTAATCAACAAAGAACACCAACGAAGAAGACGACCAAATGCACAGGTGAACCACCACCGAACACCCACCACCACCACCACCACCATATCACCGAACACCCACCAACACCACCATATCACATCCATCAAACACCCAACCCGAGTTAACCAGATCTGACTCGAACACCCAGATCCTAAACCATAACCCAAACCCTCACCATCATGACCCATAGTCACCCCTGTACCAGCCGCTTGAACCCTTCATCTTCACCATATCACCGGTCTTCCCTTCCACCTTGTAATCCTCAACCACTAACATCTTACTACAACAACTCCCACCACTCGAATCATTGTCTCAATTAACATCACCAACCCCAAATGTTTCCTAAGTTAGAAACTAATAATCTAAACTGAAAATAATAAATATTATTGAGGTTTACCGAATCAGTTGGAACCCTAATCGGAATCCAAGCCTCAGCCGCCGCCATCATCATCATCATCGTCACCAGCTACCCTCTCTGTTGCTATAACAACCCACCACCGAACCACCACTTGTCGTAACCTAGAGCCCTGCTTCCTACTATTCGACCATCATTCACCTGTAGCCCCTAATCGGACCCTTAATTGAAAACCCAGACCATCGCCGCCTCTATGATTTTGGTAAACCACCACCATCAATGTCATCGTTGCCTTCTTCCCTCTCCGTCTGATTCTCTCTCTCACGTCTCTTTTTCTCTCTAACTCTTTTTCTCTCCTACTCGTTTCTCTCTTTCTGGATCTACCGGTATAGAGGACAGAGGGGAAGGGGTGTGTGTTATTAGGTGTAGCACCGCCGGCTGCCACCGCCTATGGTGGTGGTCGGCCATCTTTCCTCTGAATTCTCTCTCTCTCTCTCTCCTCTCCCTTTCTCTCTCTCTATCTCTGCTCTCTCTCTCCCTTAAAGGTTTTTGGGTTTTTTTTTATTTTTTTCTTGTATTTATTTAGCCTTTAAATACAAAATGTCTAAAATGCCCTCGATTTTGTAGGTAAAAAGTCAAAACTGCCCCTAGAGTTAACGAGATAAGTTAACTGGGTTAGTGTCAGGGATGAATTTAGCAAAAAATAATAAAACAGAAGGACCCATATGTAAAAAGTTTGGGTTTTGGACTGAAATGGCAAAAGTGACCAAACCTCAAAGACGATTTTAGCTATTAACTCTCTAGAAGTAATGATTGGTATCTCTGAAATATATAATATGCCACTGATATTATTTGTATATTACAGTTTTAAAAGAACTCAAAAGTAAAATGTAACAAAGAAAGTATGATAGAATCCAATAGACATTTTCCCAACCAATGAAAATGTCTTATACATATATACTATGATTGAAACTCTTATATTTAGGAGAATACCCTATGTAACAAATATATTTATTTTTTTTGCGAAAATTTTTGAGCATATAATATACTTGTTTTTAAGTATTTTGAACCAGAAAAATAAAAAAACTGCTGAAAGTTTTTTTAAATATAATTTAGTTTCTTGTGTAACACGTGAAGTAGTGTTTGTAACATATGTTACAAAACTTTTATTTAAGTAAAAAGGCTTGGTTTGATTTTGTTAGTGCACTTCGTGTATGTCCCAGCTAGTGACAGATTGATATTAGTCGTAGGCATGATTGTATAGTGTTTTAGATGTTATCAGGTTGCATTATAGTGTTTATGTAGGCTTAAGAGTATTTTGGGAAACTTTTGTGTGTCATACGCGTCCATGGTTACATACATGTGTATTGTGAACATGTATGAGAGCCATACATGTGCAATGTAAGGAGGTGTATGGCAAGCTAGTATAAATACCCCATGCCTTAGTCTTTGTAATAACTTTTGCCATTGTAATCAAGTTGCAACCTTTTGTGTGTGTGTTATTTCTAGCTTGTTCTTCTCTTATCCATAAACACTCCCTTATAACAACTAATCGGGTTATTGATTCCGCCTTTAATCCGAAACGCGTGCGATATTCAATTCTTGTCGATCCTACAGATGATATCAAAGCTACTCTTGTGTCGTTCGGGATGGTGAGTCAAACCTCATCAGGGACGATGAGACTCTAACAGGGGGTGAATGTGACACTCCAGGAAATTCCCACATTACCGATATCAAGATATTGGATAAGGTTTTATCTTTCTAAGCGATGAGGGATTCAAATCTCTAGTTGTTAAAAAAAATTATATTTGATTAAAGTATGCAAGTTGAGGAATTAGTTTTTAATAATAGTGTGTAGTAATAAACTTTACATATATAACACTTTCAAGTTTTTAGAAAATAAAATATACATCGCTTCATATTAATTTATTTTTCTCTTAACTTATCCATATTTTGCATTAAAGTCAAAATAAGAACAATCTTGAATTTTTTCTTTCTTTCTATTTCTTGTAATTATATTGAAGGTTCAATCCCCGTGGCATTTATATAAAATAGGTATAGTTTAGAAGTAGAATCAGTGAATATGAATTATTGTATTAAAAAAATTATATTGAAGGAAGCCCAGCAAATTTTAGCACAGATAGTTGTATCTTTTTCTTCATACATATCCATTAGTATATGCATGTAAGATAGTGATAAGCTGAGATTGAGAGAGATGAGAAGTTAAGTATTAACAAACCTGATTTCTTGAGAGTCCAGTCTGTCGAGCCAACAAATGTTTATCAGCATCACTTGGGTACCTGAGAATCATTTCAACATATATATTTAACTTGAATATCATCCTTCAAACTTACTTGCACAAGTTCCTTATGCTTTGACATCTTAAAGTATATCATGCATGAATATGTTTATTGTTCACACTCCCTCAATAATATCAATAAAAATTAGGCTGCATTTTTTTTGGGAACCACGAAATATAATATATAAATAAAATAAAATAAAAAACAAACGACCAACAACAAGAAACTAGCCTACAGAGTCGAGTCATGCATCAAATATTACACTAAAGACAGCCATCCACCACTTGTAATCTATGCATATTTACAATAACACACCAATCATAGAATAGAATAGAATGCTTGATTTCCAAGAATTAAGTTGTGTTTTATTTGAAGTTTTTTTTTTTACTATGGAGCAGATCTATGCATATATATACAACTATTGACATTCTTTTCTTAGCATTTCTTTGCTTTTGTGTTTTTAGTATGTTGGAGTATTATTTAATGTTTATAGGTACTAGGTTTTAAAAGCCACCGTTGAGCAGATAATTATATAATGAAAGAGCCATTTTATCCGCATTATCGTTGAAGAGACACTATCAGCCTACACTCCCACATACAATTATTTTTTTTATTATTTTATATATCAAGATAATAATTAAAGCTTACAACAACACTGTTTATAACTTAATTAATCATTACCTTCTCATTCCTAATCATTGTCCATTTTAAAAAAATTAATAAACCGGCCAGAAAGGCCAAAAGAAAATAAAGACTCACGGGTGCAAAAAGTGCTCGAAAAGCCAAGCTCTTAATATGTTGACAGAACGTTCTGGCAAACCTCTTTGGGGTCTCCAAGCTTCTTGTTCCATCATGCCCATTTGATGAAATGCTCTTTGTTGTCTAAGGCTTTGTTCCAACAATTTAAGTCTTGGTGTCTCACCTTTTGTGACTCCGGAAGAAGAATGTTTCTCCCCTAATAACTCACAACTATGCTTCAATTGCCCGGCTATCGCGTCTTTTAAGCACCTAAAATGACGCGACATAGCCTTTTGTGCTAGCGCCGTGTATGGCACGGCCGCACCAAACCCCATCACTACATCAAAAGAATTCACCACCATTTGCATTTGTTCACAGTAGTGATTGTATCTCCTATCCACCTACATAAATTTGACCATGTTATTTATTTGAGTAATCTAATCAAAATATATATGCATATGTACTAATGGGTAGAACATGTACTGCATCAAGATTCAAGAACAATGATTGAACTATAAAATAATTACTCCTGTTGATGACAATATTGGACACCAACAAGATTGTTGTCTTTCCAAATGCTAACTTTTTTTCTTCTGAATAAAGCCAAAGATTAGGTGCTCATATTATCTTATTAAATTAAAACACCAAGACTTGTTATAACTTGTGCAAATTTTTTAATTTCCAAGAATGAGTATAAATTTTCAAAACAAGAAAACAAAACATTTTTAAGATCAATTAATTAATAATCTAAGCAAATATAACCCTAATATTTTATTCTAATATACATGATTATAGTATGCAAGTATCTTGTCACGGTTTTACCAAATCCAAATTAAATCTACTTATTATATTACTAATATTAAAAAAAATAAAAAGAAAATTGGTAGTAAGCAATTTTAGCATATTCTGTCACTAAATTAACCTCTTTTTGGCCGGCTTTTTTCAGGTGAAATACTTTTACTCGCCGGAATGTTTGTCGGCTTGCTGGAATTTTGAGACACATAGAGAGATGGAGAGAGAGAGAGATGAGAGAGAGAGAGAGAGAGAGAGAGAGAGAGAGAGAGTTGACTAACCTCATCAAGCATAGAAGAGAGTTTGACCTTTCGTCTTTGATGCTCAATTCTCTCAGCTGATGACAAAGAAGGAACATCTTTAGAAGAAGAAGCACCACCACCACCACCACCGCTGTCTGTCGGATTCACATCCGAATTATTATTATGTTTTAACAAAGACTTATTTTTCTTAAAATGAACCCTACCCACGCTACAAAACTCCTCCAACAACTCTTGAGCAGCTTTAGCATACCTAGAATTCCTCAACACTTTCACAACCCCTAAAGAAGAAGACCCGAATCCCACAATCGGGTTATGGGTCGTACCCATATTCATACTCCTATACGGATCAACACCTACTTGATTATTAAAATATATCATCCGATCATCATCTCCAATCCTCAACTCCTCAACTTTAGCTCCTTCAAGATGCTGTAAACTAGAAGATAAAGACAACGAAAGCCCTTCTAACCCTCCAATAGCTTCTCCTTCATGAGATGTTACACTAGCTCCATGTGTAGGCACCCATGTTAACTGTGTAGAATGACCAAACTGCCCTTGTTCCGTATCCGTTGTGCTATTGAAACTTTGTTGATGGTTAAGGGTAGAATTGGCAGATGAAGTAGGGTTTGTTAAGAAAAGTTGCATGGCTTGTGCTTGTGCTTGTGCAGTGTTGCCGTACCAATCTCCGGTGGTGGACGGCCGTTGGTTACGGTGGTGTTGCTGGTAATTAATATTATTAATATGGTTGTTAAACAATTCATTGGAGTTGGATCCATTGTTTGAGAAATTAAACATCTCCGACAACAAACCACCGTGTCCACCGCCGTCCATTTCTTCTAGCCCAACTAGTGACGGCGGTGGTGGTGGTGGTGGTGGCGGTGGGTGTCTTCGGGTCGGATCTTGAGCCGAAGTAGAAGATCTTTCGAACCCATGTGAGAAATTATTGAAGATGTAGTCTTGTGACATAGAATACACAAAAGGTTGTAGCTTTATTATTATGGTTCTTGAATCTTGAATTTACTACTTCCATGATATGTTTATTAATATGTTGTTGTTGTACATCATGATCTTCTTACAATTGTAGAGCCTGTTTTGGACATAGATTGAGAATGTTTGAGATTGGAGACAAAGAAAAAAAGAAAAGGGGTAACACAGAAAGCATAAATAAATAATTCTTTTACTTTTTGTATGAATTATGAAATGAAAAGAAAGAATACTATACTAAACTAAACTAAACTAAAGTAAACAAACCTCTTATGTTGTGAAAAAGAGAGGGATGTAGCAAACTTCTAAGATATCGTTTTCTCAGTTCTTGAACTCTCTCTCTCTAAAACTGAGTGTTCTCTGCAATAGTCTTGTCGATAGAGAGAGAAAAAGACGAACTAGTTTTTGTAATATATATACGTGTGATATGTATTTAGGTCGATAGTAATTGATTACACTTGAGTGAGAGGGAGGGAGAGGGGGGGCTGAAGCAGTCGCTGTTCTTCAACGCCCTCTCTTGTACTCAACACAATTGTTTTATTTATTTTATTTAATGGTTTTATATTTATGATCTTTTAATTTTAGTTTGACAAATAACGTCTGAAAGCTAAAACCCTCCAACTTTTCCATGTATGTTAAAATAATAAATAATAGACTAGAATTATTACGAAGATGAGATTACAATTTTGTCCTGAAATATATATGGATTTGGAAGTGGTGTGACTGGTGTCTTCATCCAAACTCAGTCTCAAGAATAATGGGTTGTTTGGTTGATTAAGTGTTGAATACTTAAGACGTCTGAATGGTTAAGTGCTCAATCATTAAGTAGGACATCTTAATGGTTAGTTTTCTTGTCCCATATTGGTATGAGAACCTCATTAAGGTTCAGCCTACTTCAGTGCTTAATGATTCAACAACATTCCAAGTCTTAATGGTTCAGCCTTACATTCTATTTAGAAGCTGAAACAAACGCGCTGAATGATTCAGAGCCTCATTAAGTGGCTTACCAAACAGCCCCTAAGTCACTTAAGAATAGACGTAAGATTTGCTTACATCTCATTCTATCCAAATCCTATCAATTGTTTTACTATTTGTAGGATTCACTAAAATGGCTCTATAATTGGCCACATTTGATTGTATAAGATAAATATGTAACTAAATTGTCATCAATATACAACAAAAATCTATTTTCTTAGCAAACTTATCGTATAGATCAACACTACAAGAAATGTAAGTTTTAGTGGTGACATTAGGAGTGTCGCCGCTAAAACTCTCAAATCCGAGTGCCTGTCCAAAGATGGATATTGGCCACTGATAAGGGAAATACCTTAAGATGTATGAAATTGTACAATAGTCAATAGGTGTATACGTAAGAAACAAGTAGTTGAATAGTCGCGTGGGTCATAGTTCGACAGACTCATGAATAGCACGTACATGTTATTCATTGACCCGAATGTGCAAAATAAGTGTTATCTTATAAAAAAAAATATACGCTAACTTGGGACCTAATTACTTTAAAAGCCATGTTAATTCTTGTTTAATGGGACGGATCTTACAGGTGGTATTCTGAGCTAAAGGTTAAGAGATAAGGTGTTCTGTTCAAGACTTGTTTGTGTAAGCTGGTAAGTTATTTCCACAATAACCCAATGTAAGAAAACGGTTGATGTGAACAACACCTAGGGCAATCTTATAACCACACGTTGCCCGAAAGGTTATTATTGGTAAATGATGGTTAAGGCACCCTAAGGCTATCCAAGAACCGAATCGATAATGAGTAATTCTTTTAAGTCAAACCTATTCTTTATTATTTACTGTCCATTTAGGTAAGTATTGCTCGAGAGAGTCATAAATACCCTAGGTGCTCCGAAAACTTAAGAATGACGGCGACGAACGGGCATTCAAAATTCGATGGAATTACACGGTTTTTTGTATCAAATCTTTCAAGGGGATGCGCTTATACTGATCTGGTCAAGATTTTTAAAGCTTATGGGGTAGTAGACAGAACTTATATTGCTCGAAAGTTGGATATGTTTGGAAAACGTTTTGGATTTGTCTCTTTTCGTCATGTTAAAGATAAGTTGGCTTTGGAACAGGAGATTAAGGATGTCTGGATGGGTAGTTATAAACTATTCATAGCATTGGCAAGATTTGTGGACGGTGAGAAGATTCAAAGGGAAGAGCCGGTGCAACAAAAAAACAGGCCTGGAGATTCGAAGAAAAAGGTATCTGTTCAAGAGGTAGGGCAGCAAAGTGGACGTGAAATAAGTCAAGGTTCAAACTTTGTAGGGGAAAGATCGTTTAGGGATACGCTGACCAATAGGCATCCGGTAGTGTCCATCAAGATTGATGATAACGCTCAAGCTTTTCATCAATGGTATGACTGTGTGATGATGGGTAAGTACATTGGAGGCTTTGGGGTAATGTTGGTATTCAAGAATGGGGAATAGAGGTTTAGTTTCATTGAGGCAATACAAATTTGGTCATTATGGTTTGAAAAAATGGAAAAATGGAATGGTTAAGTTTAGACTTTGGATCGTATTGCATGGATTAAGGTGCATGGTATGCCTGTGCATTTATGCATGAACCAGGTTTTTAACAGTATTGGTTCAAGATATGGTAAGGTCTTAAAGGAAGCTAAGTTTGATGTGAATGATAGTGCCTTGTCGAGTAGTTCAGTGGTTGTTCATTGTAATAAAGTGTGTCAGATTCAAAAAACGATAAACCTGAAGTGGAAAGAGTTTTCTTTTCCGGTTTGGGTGGAGGAGGATGTAGGGGAAGGGATTCCAGATTGTTTGTTTGAGGAAGAGGACGAGTCTCAAGATTCTTCAGAGTGTGATCGAGAGGCAGTTGATGATGAAGAAGAGAGGTTTTTATCCGAGCCTGTGAACAAGATTGATGAGGAATACTTTGTCAAGTGGCAACATAGGAGGAGGTAATGAGGAACTTAATTCGTTTGGAATAGGTAACTCAACTACACAAGAACCGGTGGCAGAAGTGTCTAGGAAGAGAGGTAAGTATCGTTGTAAGACATAAAAAAAAAGAGTGTATCAAGATCATCTTCAGATCAAGACAGGCCTAAAAAAAGACCTCGCGAAGACAACAGTGACCCATTTGATGTGGTTCGTTTCATTGAAGCGGTTAGCCCGGGACCTATAGTTCAAGAGGAGAATAATACGAATGTGTTTGCAACACCGGATCTCAACATGGGTTTATCTCAGGAGGCTAGTCATGATAAGACTGGGGAGGAGTTACAAGATGGGATTGGTTTGGGCATAGAACACGATGGGAGATATGTGGAAAGTGCTCGGAATTTTGAAGTTGAAGAGACGGTTAATTTGGGTAAAATCCTAGGGGCTCATAATATTGAAGATTTTCATCATTCCGTAGTAAAGGAGGTTCTGGTAGAAGGTTTTCAAGAGGTAGAATTATGAATGTCATTTCGTTAAATATTCGAGGTCTAGGGAAGCATGGCAAGAGTGATTGGATTTGGGGTTTACGTATTAAACATGAGGCTGGATTCATTATGTTACAGGAGATACAGTTTGCATCACTCGTGGGTGTGTGTTTGGATCGTTTTTGTGGTAATGGGGATTGTAAAAGTGACTGGGTTGAAGCGAACGGGAGATCGGAGGTATTATCCTTGTGGGATCCGAAGGTTTTCGTTCAACATTCCGTGATAAAAGGTAGTCGTTTTTTGGTTTTTTCTAGCGTCCTAAAAGATTCGGGGGAGAAGTGTAATATGTTGAATGTTTATGCTCCTCATACGAGTAATGGTAAACGAGACCTGTGGTTGGAATTAGCGAGAGTCATTCGTAGCTTGGAAGGCTTTTGGATTGTGTGTGGCAATTTCAATTGTGTCCATGATAAGGAAGAACGTAAGAATTCGAAGTTTGACATTGTCGCGACTCGGTTTTTTAATGAGTTTATTGAAGAGGTGGGTCTTCATGAATTTTCCCTTAGAGATAGAAAGTTCAAATTTTGCTCGGGGAAGAAGTTAAGTCGTATAGATAGAATATTGGTTTCGTGGTGTTTCTTTAATAAATGGCCGAATACGGTGTATAGAGCTCTTGCGCGGGAGAAGTCAGATCATTATCCCTTACTTTTAAAGGTGGGTTCGAAAAAATTCGTGCCTAAACCTTTTCGGTTTTTTAACGCTTGGCTCGAAAAAATTGACTTTCAAAAGATGGTGGATTCGTCGGTCAAGGATTTTAGTGGTGAAGGGGTTCCGGATCTGGATCTGTTGCGTACATTACAACATTTGCGTTCAAAAATAGTGGGTTGGAGGCAGGCGCAAAAGATTTTGGATATTGAGGAGGAATCATGTTTGAAGGAAGAAATTGAGGAGTTGGAGCCTGTTATGGAGTCGCGGGAATTACCGGAGGAAAAGGTGTGGGTTTATGAGGAAGCGAAAAAGAAATTAGGCGATTTAGAATTCATGAAGGTGGAAGATCTCAAACAAAAGGCGAGGGTGCAATGGGCTAAAGATGGAGATGAAAACTCATGTTATTTTCATGGGATGATAAAAAAGCGTAAGGCAAGTAATTTCGATCCCGGGTTTATTAGTGGATGGGAATTGGGTGTATCAACCAAATGAGATCAAAAGGAAGGTTTGGAAGTTTTTTAAAAATAAATTTCAAGAGGATATGAGCTCGAGACCACGACTAGTTTGTGAAGGCTTGAAGCAACTTTCGGTAGAGGAAGGTTCGGTTTTGATTGAGAGATTCAGTGATAAAGAAATAAAACAGGCGGTGTTCGAATGTGGAGATGACAAAGCGCCAGGTCCGTGTGGTTTTAATTTTTGCTTTCTTAAACGGTTTTGGAATTTATTTGAGGTGGATTTTCGTAAGATTTTTATAGAGTTTTATGAGCCGGGGAAAATAAATAGGAGGTTGGGTCGTATTTCATCACGTTGGTTCCGAAAGTCAAAGACCCGGTGGGTTTAGGGGAGTATCGTCTGATCAATTTAATTGGGTTAGTGAGTAAAGTGGTGTCGAAAGTTTTGGCGAATAGATTGAAGCAAGTGATGGGAAATATTACCTCGGATACGCAATCTGCTTTCTTGACGGGTCGGTATATTCTAGATGGGCCTTTGGTTATTAGTGAAGTTATGTCGTGGGCGAGAAGAACAGGGAGAGGCATTTTTCGTTTAAAATAGATTTTGAAAACGCCTACGCTAATGTGAACTGGTAGTTCCATTTGTCGATTATGAGACAAATGGGTTTTCCCGAAGTATGGTGTATGAGGATTTATGGGGTGGTTTCTTCGGTGAGATCGTCGGTTCTGGTGAATGAGTCTCCTACGTTTGAGTTTGACTGTGAAAAAGGGCTTAGACAGGGAGACCCGATTTCTCCATTCTTGTTTATCATTGTTATGGAGGCGTTCTCAGCTATATTTAACAAAGCAGTGAGGATTGGTGCTTTTGACGGGGAGCGGCTTCCGAATAAAGGTCCGACTTTGAGTCATCCGCTATACGCGAATGATGCGATAATATTGGGAGAATGGTCAAATTTCAATTTTCAAAACTTGAGACGGATCTTGCGCATTTTTCATTTAAGTTCGGGTTTGAGAATTAATCTCAATAAGTCCACGCTTTTTGGTATTTGAAAGAGCAATACGGAAGTCCAATTAAAAGCGAATGGATTTGCTTGCAAGGTAGGTGCGGTTCCTTTTGTGTATTTAGGGATTTTGGTGGGTGCTAATATGAATAGAGAGAATATATAATTAGGAGGCGATGGTCAAAGTGTTTATGAAACGTTTGTCGAAATGGAAAGCGAATTCCATTTCAATTGGTGGGCATGTGACATTGATTAAGTCGGTTTTGGAGTCTCTTCCTACTTATTATTTCTCTTTATATAAAGCGCCGGTTTGTTTTTTGAAGAAATTAGAGGCCATGATCAAGAAGTTTCTTTGGGGTAGTGGAGAAGGTAGAAATAAGGTTCATTTGATGGGTTGAGATCTTGTGACTTGTTCAAAACGAAAAGGAGGTTTGGTTTATCTAAATTGGAGTGGTCGAATAAGGCCCTTTTATTAAAATGGTTATGGAGGTATCGTAATGAAGTTGATGCCATGTGGAGAAGGGTTATTGATGCTATACATGGGTCTAGGTGGAAGTGGGATACGATTAAGTGTAATAGACGTTTCTCGGGTACAAGGTCTAAAATTGTCGCTTTTGGGTATAAAGTGAGGGTACAAGACATGGATTTCAATAATATGGTGAGAGGAGTTGTTGGTAACGGGTTGAATATTCTTTTTTGGATTGATAATTGGGTGGATAATAGACCATTAAAAGACCGGTTCCCAGCATTGTTCCTACTTGAGACAAACAAATGGTGCAAGGTAAGAGATCGGGTGGTAAATGTGGGAGACTCGACTGTGATGAGCTGGGAATGGGCTACGTATCCGGCGACCAACCAGGAGAGCTTTGAGCTGATTGAATGCCAATGATTGCTTGTGAGCTTTAAGTTGATTGATAGACAAGACTATTGGAAGTGGACTAAAGGTTCGGACGGTGCATTTTCGGTGACAGCGATTAAGAGATGGCTAATAAATGAGCAAGACAGTGGTGAGTCTCCAATATTCGAGTGGTGTGCATGGATCCCAAAGAAATGCAATATTTTTATGTTACGTGAAGCGATGAATCGTATTCCAACAAAAATGGCTCTCCGAAGAAGAAACATCGAGGTGGGGGATTTGGCTTGGTATTGCGATATGGTATGGTATCCCTCCGGTATACTTATTCGATACAAAAGATACTTTGGTTATTCATAAGTTCTTTGAGAATTCTAAGACAAAGAAACAGGTGATGCAAGGTATAGCTATTATTACATGTTGGAGGATTTCGAAAGCTAGGAACGAAAAGGTATTCAAAGACAAAAGGCATACGGTGACAGAGATAGTGGCCGACATCAAAACATTGGGTTTTCTTTGGTTTAGAAGTAGATGTAAAATGGTCTCGATTGATTGGACTATGTGGTGTAATTTCGATTTTGTGTAATATGTGGCCGTTTTTGACGTCCTTATTTCGATCTTAAAGATAGGTCATCGGCCGTTGTGTTGTGAATGAAATTTGTCTTTCAAAAAAAATTTAGTTACCTATTGCGATGTTATTCCATTAATAAATATTCCATATGATTGGTGTGTTTTGGCCAAAATTTTAGGATAAAGAAAAGTTGTTTTTTGCTTTTGTCATCATTTGAAGTCCAAGAAATTCCTTCTAATATGTTACTAAGGAAAATTTTGAAGTATATAATTAGAAATAATCATTAATCAATTATCAAACTTGCCAATTGTCAAATGTCACTTTCTAATTTTTGACAATTCAAAACATTTCAATTCAATATAATGTTTTGAGATCTTATTTATAGCGAAATGGTGCTGATTAAAAATATTAGTACAAGTCAAAATCTATTTACCTTTTATCTTATACGAAAATAAGAGGAAACCCATTTTGGTTACTTCTTGCCCAACATTTAAGTTTTTGGAGTGAACTCATCGTCTATGCAGCATAAGCATCGAGTGTCGACCTTTGACATCATATTCTCCATTAAACTGTGTGTTCGCGAGCGGCCACTTTGTCCACGTGGCTCGCGAACACCACAACACACCCACTTGAAAGATCATGCGAGCAAACCGACGCTACCACACTCACGTGTGGTAGCGGATGAAAAGTAGCCATTGGCTGGTCAAATTCGATTGCTGGCTGACAGCCGTTGGCTATTCTTGGTATTTTTGGCGACCTTGAAAAAAAAATTCAAATCACTCAATCAAAATGTTTCACTCTTCACTCTCTACAAATGGCTTTGGCATGGAATGATTTTTTTCGTCCGACTCGTCTGAAGAAGATGATTTGTTTATGGGAGTGGGAAGGATAACGATTGATTACTGATGGCCACTGCTCACCTCTAGCCACAACATGATCAGGTGAGCGACCAGCAGCTTTATCAAACTGCCAAGTTGGTGCTGACATTGTGCAATATAAGAGGATAAAGTTGTGGCTAGAAGTGAGCCACAACACATAGTCTTAGAAGAATTGGTCGAACGGTTTCTCTTTTTTTGGGATAAGATGTTCCCATCAAAATAAGTTTTTATGTGAAGTCATTGGTATGTAATAATGTAAATAAATTTTAATGCTTTCATTTTTCTTTGTGATTTCAAAAAGATTGACTTTGGGTTTCATATGGGTTTTGGGTTTTTTACACCCCGTGACATCATATTCTGAGGGTGTGACATCACATTGATGTATGATTTGGGTCATGATGTATGCTTTCTAATTAGGTGGGGGAATGATTCCTAAATACCTTTTTATATTGTTCAATCTTTGACATAAGCATTTGCCCAACATATAGAAACTGATTCTTCAATCATTAACCGGAGCCCTTGTTAAACATAATCAAATTGGATTTGAGTGTTTAGAATTGTATTTGGGTTGGAGTTTGGAAATGCAAAAGTGCTTTTGGTCAGAAGTGTTTATTGCCTTATAATTTTTTAAAAAGAAGTTTTAAAAAAAGTGTTTGGATTAGCTTTTGGGATGAGAAACGTCAAAAACTCAGTAGATTGTTTTTTTAAGTGTTTCGTTTAACTTATTGTGAATATTGGTTGTATAGGTGATAGATTTGTAATTTTTTTTTCCAAAAACCAAAAGCCAGGATTTCTAACTTCTCAAAAACAGTTTTTCCACCCTTAAAAGTCAAAAGTCAAATCAGAAAGTGTTTTTGGGTTACACAAACAACTTATTGACTTATTGGATTCTTAAAAAAACCAATAAGTCATTAAGTTGTTTTGAAACTCAATCCCAAACACCCTAAACTTCCATCATTTTGCCTTTGTCTTATAGGCTAAACTAGGTTAATACAATATCACACATGATTCAAAATTTGAATTTCAATCCAATATCTCAAATTATTTGTGTGAACAATGTTTACGTGGATGAAATTGAAACCGGTGTTGATGAAGTGTTAGAAGACGGAAATAAAAATAAAACTCAAGCAGCTAGACATGAAACATCTTGCTAACACTAAATTACCTTCATGTTACACTCATTTAGAGAAAATTAATGTGACTATTCATTGCAATCGGATGATATCATGTTGTGAGAGTAAAATCATTTGACGTGTGAGTTGGGAAAAAAAATGTTTCAATGACAATAAAGAACTTATTAGAGCTATTAGACTATGTGGTGTGGTTTAGACAAGACTTAGAAAGTCTTGCCGTCACGTCAGTAAATAGTGGGTTCTACTTGTATTTAGACAACTTGAGGACTATTCAAGAGTGTGAGGGTAGCCTTCTTTAGGTAGCCGTCCACTTTTATTGGTCCACCATTTATATTATATTATATTAAAATAAATAATATTATAATCATAAATTGTTAAATAAAATAAATAATAATAATTTATGGGTTCATTCGAGAAGAAAACAAAAAATCATTAGGGTCAAAGCTCTCCTCCAACCTACCTTCTCCTCTGCTCTCTCAACCACAATCACCACCACCACCATATCAGCACTGCCTTCGCCTTCCTCCACCGTCACCACCATCATCAACCCCTCCTTCCTCCTCTTTAAACCCTAAAAACTCATATTATAAAAAAAAGTAGCTGGTAATAGAGAGAGAGAGAGAGAGAACGGATAGATGAAGAAGAGGTTGTTAGAGAGAGGGGGAGAGAGGAGAAAGAGCAAGAAGAGAGTCAAAGGGCCCACCACCATCAAACAACCAATCCCATGGCCCTTCTCAAATGTTCGAAGTTGGACGAATTGGCCGCCCTAAACACGGCGGGGGCGGTGTTGGCCGGACTTGGACGGGGTTGATGGGCCGATGTCGCCCCCACACCGTTTAGTCTTATTCTCTGCATAACATGTTAAGGTGGTTGATTCACGATGAGTTTATTTGATATCATTAACAAACACCGAACATTTCCGATCAAATTTCTGGCAAAAAAAGGTTTTAGTCGGAAATCCCGACTAATTAGCAACAAAAATAAAACCATGTATTTAGCGACCATTCTCCGACTGAAGAAACACGTATCCGGGATCGGCGGGTTAGCGCCAATCTTGGTAGTGATTCCACAGGGTTTTGATAAAGCAATACGTTTGTAAAATGTGATAGGTCTAAGGACAAGACCAAGGATGTTTAGAGACAACAAGTTAGAAGAGCCGAGCCTCTAAATGTTAGCAAACAAACAAGAGTTGGAAAAGTACGATGTGCTCGTAGTCTTTTCTATGAAAGTGTTGGTGAATATCGGATGCCAATAAAAGAAGAAGAAGCTCTCCTTTTATAGTAACTCGATATACGACTTTCTCAACCCGTCCTCTACCCTTGATGGGGCCCGGCCCAAGTAGAGGTGTCTCTAGGTTTCCGGCCCAAGTCCCTAGGCCCAATAGTGCAAGTGGTTTTGATAAAAACGAGGGGAAAGGGGAGATGTTACCGTCCTGACGTAAATATACGTGGCGTCCGTCAATTGGACGCTGGTGGGCGGCGGACACGTGGCGTCCGCCTATTGGCTGTAGCAGGGCGGTGAGTAATCATCTCCTTCTAGAAGAACTTGAGACAAGTTGAAGGGTTGCAAAAGTCTTTAACGAAGATATCTTGGCTGGGAGGCCGCCACGTCATAGTCCTTTCTGACTGTCAGGTAATGCGCAGCCATTGATTGGCTGGAAAGTCTGACGGGCAACCTGCAGCGTCAGGAACAGTTGCCTGGGGCAGGAGTGTGTCTCGAGGCTGCCCCATAAGGCATCTTTGTAATCGTGTTGGTGAAGCATTGTCTATCTTGCTGAAGAAGTTTCACAGTGTGTCAGTCCCGCTGACGTAGAACGGGCGGGCAAGTCTGCGTCATCCGCTGGATGGACACTAGCCTATGCGCCGACGTAGAACGGGCGGGTCAGGTTGCGTCATCCGTTAGATGGACGCTAGTATGTGCGCTGACGTAAAACGGGCAGGTCAGGCTGCGTCATCTGTTAGATGGGTAGTAGTCACCTCGTTTTATGTAAAGCGGGCACATTGTTTTTAGCTTGTGATATGGTATTTGCTGACGCTTTGGTACCATATCCCTTCACCGACCAATTACCAACAAAATAAAATTAGTTGGAAAGGAAAATTCCGACTAAATCCCCAAAAACAAAAAACAAAAGTCAACTTTATAACAACCCATTTAGGAATTTTGATGGGTTATATTGTATTGTAAACTTGTTCGGGTTTTTCAGGTGAGCCCTAATCGCCTAAACATCCTAACACTTAACCAAATAAGGTCACTAGGGTTTGGGCATAATTGTATGTCAGGTTTTGATAATTCGGGTCTGCTAGTTCTCATGTCGATTCTCTTTGAGTCGTGTTCGATTAGTATAGGTGGTTGACTAGATTAAATAAGTGTTTTAGAGTAAAGAGCATTTTAGTTATTTTACTTCTAAGAGAATGTAGATTGGTGAAATGGAAATTAACATGAGAACGTTCTCATATCCTTCCATGAGAATGGGGATTAGCCTATAAATAGGCATTTCCATTTCACCAACATAGGCCTTTGCCCATTTCACTCAAAATAAAATACTTTGTCATTTCTTATAACTGAATCTCAGATCTGTGAAATATCAAACATTAGAAAGCATTTGTGTTTATTCTACCTTATTTGTCTTAGCTTTTCTAACTATTACCATACTCGTTTACGTTGATTCCACCTTCGTACGTGAGAAACCCATAATCGTTTCTTGTATCGGTTCCATGTCTGAGAGAATACAGTCGTACAAGTGGTATCAGAACTTTCGGCTTGATTCTGGGACTTTTGGATGAGATTTCATAGTTAGATGATGTTTTTGATGGCATAATCGTATTCAAAACATTTTTCCGACATACACAAACTAAAATTTCATCTTGTTGAAAAAGTTAAGAAAACCCAAGTTTCGGGAAAAGATAGTTGTTACAAACAATAATACGAATGAGAGCATTTTGGTAATTTGGATTCACTAGTATGGGCCATTCTCGTGACTCTACTCGCTCCATAATAGTCCATTCTTCATCTATCCATTCTCCCCATAATGTTCCATTCTCTTTATAGTGGTTCGTTCTCCCTGTGTCCATTCTCCCGATAATGAGTCATTCTCCTTATTAACCTCCATTCTCCCGATTAACCTCCATTCTCCCAATTAACCTTCATTCTATGTAAGTGTTGGAAATTTTTAGTCTGAAAATCTGAGTTGATCGAAGTTGACTTTCATTTACCAAAGTTGACTTTTCATTTTATTTCAAAATCCGAGTTGACCAAAGTTCAACTTTTGTTTACTAGAGTTGACTTTTTGTTTAAACCTTAAAAATGGTCGATCAATATAATATTTCGGATTATTTGAACCGTTTACCACTTAAACAAGAACCCTCGGTAATGCGGCATTCAACATGTGGGCTTATGTTAGTCAATCGTAACCTAAATTGCAAACCGCAACTATTGGTTATTTCGGGAACGAATCCCTCGGCTTTAAAAAGTCAACAACAGCCACCAAAATCGCAATCACCAATTGTGTCGTGAACTAATCTGTGGGCTCTTGCAAGTCAACAAACGGTTATTCAACAGCAAGCCCAACAACAGATAATATCCAGAACGAATATGTTTTCCCATTTTTTTTTAATTCAGCTTCAACAGCTAGTCAAACTCAACCGAATCAAACTCGACAGCAAATCCAGAACGATGTTATTCAAGTAAAGGCAACGAATTCTACTGTTCGGCAAATCCAGTTAATCTCGCAAATACGAATATTACTAGAGCCTTTGGTGTACATGCTAATAAAGGTTTTGACTGGCATTCACAAGTACGTGAAGATAACAGAGGTGGAACAACATGTTTTGTTTAAGTGACGAATAATGAAGAAGAATGAGAATCTTCAAGAAGCGTCCAAAGTTCTGTAGAAAGAAATAGTGGAGCTGAAGAAAGGTCAAATGAGGAAAGTCAAAGCTCAATTTCAAGCTTAATGATTAGGGAAGAGGGGTTCGGGTGAATAAAGTGAATCACCAGCTGGTAAACAAAGTAAATCTTGGATCAAATATCCAAATTTAAACCAAAACACATTTACTTAAATCTACAAGTCTTTATATATAAATCTTACTGAGAAATCATAGCTTGTTAACGTTGTGTTCTCAACTTTCATTCGAGGATAGAAGACAAAGAATTTGAAAGATGAGAAAGTTGTGCTCCAAAGTTTCTTTTCTAGAGGACAAGAAAAATAAAAGAAGAGCAAGAGAAGTTTTTTATTCAAAAAAACATCCTTGCAAACTCAAAAGGAAAGAAAATGAAGAGAATAGAAAGAGAGATTCATTTCTATTCTTTCTTTAAATGAAACTTGATAACATATCGTAAAAGTTTCTAATCCAAAATCATGCAACAAAAATGTTAACTACCCAAAGATCAAATTGCTCATTTAGTATATCTAAGTAATTGCAATTGTTTAGTTAGAGGGGTATGACTTTCATATCTACATATATGGAAAGTATAAATCGAAAACCCCCTTGAGTTGAGAAAACTTAGAAAACCCATGTAAAAATCTTTTTTTTTTTTGAAAAAAAAAACACAAGGTAACATAATGTATTTAAGCGTTTTGGGCCAAAATAAAATAAAAAATAAGTGCCGATGGGATATTTGTTAAAAAATAAACAAAGTTTGCACTGTTACATATGTTAAAAAACTTAAAACATATATACACAAACACACGGGAGAGATATCTCTTAAAAAGTGAGTTTTGCCTAAATAGCTTATGAAGTACTGTGGAGATGACATGTGACACTCATTAAATTAGATTAAAGGGCATTTTGGTTTAAAGACACAAACTTTTACTCTTTTGTTTTCTTAAAATCCAACACAAAAATCTAGTAAAAAATCCAACACAAAAAATATAGTACATAAAAATTTGGTACAAAAGAGTCGAGCACAAAAAGAAATATAGTACAAAATTCTAGCAAATAAAAAAATGTAGTAAAAAAATCAACAACAAAATTCATTACAAAAAATTTTACACAAAATATTTAGCACAAAATTGTTATTAAACAATCATCTACAACCATTTTTTTTGGGTTTTTAGTTGACCTTTTTATCTAGCAATACAATATTCAAATGATAGAGAAAAAAACCTGGATTTTATGTTCAATTTTTTTTTTCAAAAAATAAGGTCATATAAAAAAGTTATGTCCGTTTAAAAAATAGGGGGCATATGCATATGGAGAGAGAATGTCTACAAATAAGTTATTCAAAAATACCCTTACGCCATCTCTTTTTTTACACTTTCATCTTATCCATTGATTTAAAAAAAATGTGGAGATGACTTCTTATCCTACTTAGGTAAAATAACTTTTTATTTGATCCTAACCCTATATATAGTATGAGGTTCAATGGGAAACCTTATAAAAGTAGGAACCGGGGAACCATTAATTTAACATATTAAATTTATCATAAATATTCAATTTAAGCGTTTTTTTATTTTTAAATTTTTTTATTGAAAAGGTTTCTATATACGTTTATTTGCAAAAGCTCTGAAACAGTTAAAAAACTTTACATGTTAAATCGAATTTTTAAAATAAATTTGAAAAAGCTCTAAAAAAGATAAAAAAAAAATTACATGTTAAATCGAATTTTTATAATAAATTTAACATGTTAAATCATGGTTTCCTAGTTACCTACTTTTTTATATGTATTTACCAACTTGCCCTCAAAGATCAAATAAGAAAACTACCACATTGCCCTTTATTTAATAGAACTATTTAAATCAATTTGTATGTATTGACCACTTGCCCTCCAAGTTCAGTGGCTTATAATGATTCATTTAGTTCATATAAACATATTGTTTCTTATTCGAACCATAACATATATATAATTAGAACCATGTTTGTACAGAACCATGTTTGTACGTGTTTACCTACTTGCCCGCCAAGATCAAATAAGAAAAGTGCCATATATATATATATATATATATATATATATATATATATATAATTAACAACTATGAGAACCATTTTGGATGACTTATTTTTCAAAGATTTTTTTTAATAAATTACACATTTTCCAGTTTTTCTTATTTTGCATTTATATACATATGTATATGTACACGTGCCTAAAACATAATAAAAAATATTGTATATACATATTTTGATAATGTACATATATGTGTAAATGTGTAGAGATGATTGCATATACACATGTATAAAGAAAGATTATGGTTCTAAGATATCTAATAATTAAGAACTTAGAGAAGTTTTGTTAGGATCTGAGTTTGATTGTTATGAAAGTTAATGAATTAAACGATAAATGATATATATATATATATATAAATGAAAGTGTAGAGGAATAATAACTTTAATTCATAACAAACACAAGCATGTTTTTATCAAAATACTTTTTATAAACTATCACAAATTATCAGTACAATGATTACAACTCCCCCTCAGCCTGATCACTTATATTTGTTCGTACAAAGAATGTTGGTGAAGAGTGATGAATAAAACAGTACATGCACTGCTCTATTTATAGTACAAATCAAACATCTGTTGTAATCTAAACTAACGTCACCTAAACAATAACAGCTAACTAACAAACAAACTGTAGCACTGTTCCATTACATCTATTTATCATTATCTGTTGAAGTCTAAACACTGCTAAAGCTCCAACAGACCTTGTTTTCTTCTCAGCGGACGTTGACTTCAATAGTTATTTCATTCTTCATCAGATGTTGTTCTTCAACAGACCTTGTGTGTAGCAGACTTTATAGCAGCAGTTGTTAGGTCTTTGTCATTAGGAGGATTTGTTCTTCAAGCATTGTTTTATTGTGATCATAAGATAGTATATTTTGGTTTTCCAATCATATGTTCTTTTATGGGTTCAAAATAGTTCAACTAGAATACTTTATAAATTTGAATAGAAAAATAATTTTTTTGCAACTTTCATGAGGAATCAGTCTTTATTCTTTTATTGTGATACAAATTTAAAAGGAGTGACTAATAATATTATAAGTTTATTCAACATTATGATCAATTAAATAATTAGTAGAATTATCTTAAACTAATTCCTTCTTATGCTCGTGTTGGGATTTTCATTTACCCATGTACGTCAATTCACATTATGCGATATACTAGTATTAACATCTCAAATACCTTTTCCTTCTAAGATATAAATTGAATTATGGAGTCGGGTATGATGGGGACCAAAAAATGAAAATGTTAGTCAAACTAATAATGCAAATAATTAAATATCCAATAATTATATGTGCTAATAATTAATAAAAGAAGGCTTATTACAAAGAAGAAAAAAGTTACCTTCCAGGGGGTTTGGTGGTGCTTGGTTACGGTCATATAGTAGTATTACATAGGGATTGAGGACTAAAAATAGGCCATGTCTTTCTCATTAGGGTCACTTTCCCTTCATTAAGTAAAGAACCAACATTCTCATGGTATGGCTCCACTTATCATGGCCTTATTTAAAAGAAAAAAAAAAAAAAAAAACCCTTCGATATTTACACTCGTCACTGTTGACTAGTAATGTGTATATATTTTAATTTTGACCTTTTTTTTACTTTTTGACTTCTTTAATTTTTTTTCATCCCTTTATTAGGGTAGATAGACGGATACTGTTATATTTATGTACTAAAAGAACATGCAAAAGAAAACGGAGGAAAAGCATTAAAAGAAAAAAAAAATGGGTGGGTATGTGTTGCTTGGTACAACTTTATTTATTTATAGAGAGAAGCTTGGACAACTTTATGGATGCATGGCCCCCTCACTCTCCATGGAAAATGACTTCAAATAATTTAAAGCAAAAGCACTTCATCATAAAAGGTTGGACCATTCCTCATATATGCGTGCATACTTACATACATACATATAGAGATATATTATAACTATATCCATCTAACTTACAAAACACTTGAAAGATGTAGTTTGATTTTGTTGGAAATTTAGTGAAAATCAAATATTTACAAATATAAGAAAATAAGTTTTTTTTTTGATAAAATATATAATTGAAACTATAGTTAATTTTTATATTTGTTTGTGGCTTTGTATTTTATGTTGTGAGATCATTGCCCAATGAATATGTTATCTATTAACATAAGGGGGCGGTCAAGTCGGCTAAGGCTACTTGGATTAGGCGATTAAAAAAGGAGCATGACATTTCGTTTTTGGCAATTCAAGAAACTCACCTTGCTAACATTACGGAAGAGCAAATCAAGCGGTTTTGGGATAAATCTCAGATGGAGAATGCTATTTCAAACAATTTGGGCAGGGCCGGTGGTCTCTTGTCAATTTGGAATCCATTGATATTCAGGTCCAGTTTAATTATTGCAAAAGATCATTTTTTACTTGTTAGTGGTAGTATTATTGGTCATGATGAAGTTTTTTTCATTGTTAATATACATGCACCAAATGATGATTCGAAAAGGAAAGGGGTATGGGATGATCTTCTCGCTTTGAGAAATGCTTATAATGGGATTTTTGTTTTTATGGGTGATTTTAATGAAGTTAGGAAAGAGGATGAAAGAATGAATTCAAACTTTAACCCCAATTGTGCTTTAGCCTTCAATAGTTTTATTGCAGCGGCGGGTCTTATTGAATTCAATATGGGAGGGGCAAAACACACGTACATTTCGGATGATGGGTCTAAAAGTAGCAAATTGGATAGGTTTCTTGTGTGTGACAGATTCATGGACAAATGGCCGAATGCCCATGTAAAGGCCTTACAACGGGAAAAAAGAGTGGACCATAGACCCCTAGTGCTATCGGTTGTTAATCGCAACTATGGACCTACCCCTTTTAGATTTTTTAACTGTTGGTTGTAGGATAATGATCTAACAACAGTTGTCAAGGAAGTCATTGCGAACAAGACTGAAGAGGCTACACATGGCAAGACACTTGCGGTTTGTCTCCAAAAGCTCAAAGAAAAAATTAAAGTATGGAGAAGCTCGAAGAAAAAGATCGAAGAGGAGAACATTACAAAAGCAAAAGAGTTGATACAAAGATTGGAAACGGAGGCGGAAAGTAGAAGGTTGATCCCGAGCGAAAAGGAAAATAGAATCGAGGCGTTGAACTTGGTCACTAAATGGGAGATAAAACAAGCAGAAGATCTTAGAATGAAATCAAGGGCCGTTTGGTTGAAGAGTGGGGATGAGAATTCTAAAATATTTCACAAAGTGGCAAACTGCAATGTGGTCAAAAACAGGATTAATGGCATATTCATTGAGAACGTTTGGGTAGATGATCCTTTGAGAGTGAAGGCGTCATTTCAGGAATTCTTTAAAGAAAGATTTGATGAAAAGTTGGAAGATAGGCCACGTATATCGTCAGACGGATTCAGAAAATTATCAACATTACAAGGGGAAAATCTCATCCGAAAATTTACAAAGGAGGAAGTTAAAATTGCCGTATGGCAATGTGACAATGAAAAGGCTCCTGGCCCCGATGGCTTTACGTTCGCATTCATCAAAAAATTTTGGGAAGATTTGGAGCCAATATTCATGTCCACCATTGACGAGTTCCATCAACATGGATCCATTTGCCACGCAAGCGGATCGTCCTTCATTTCGCTCATTCCTAAAGTTATGGACCCAAAAAACCATAATGACTTCAGACCTATTTCGCTCATTGGTGTTGTCCAAAAGGTTATTTCAAAGATTCTTGTCAATCGTCTAGGCGCCGTGATAAATGATTTGGTTTCACATTCACAATCGGCTTTCTTGGGTGGTAGGAACATCGTTGATGGGCCTTTAATTCTTAATGAGGTGTATGCTTGGGCGAAAAAATACAAAAAATCGGTGTCGTTATTCAAGGTGGATTTCAACAAAGCCTACGATTCACTAAATTGGAAGTTCCTGATCAAAGTTCTTTCCAACATGAATTTTCCGAGCCGATGGAAATGTTGGATAATGGGAATCCTTTACTCTCAATCCTCTATGGTGTTGGTCAATGGTTCGAACACCAATAGTTTTGTAGTTCACCGTGGGCTTCGGCAGGGGGATCCTTTATCTCCGTTTCTATTTATATTAGCTATGGAGGCATTACATGTGGTCATGGAAAAGGCTAAATCTCATAACCTATTCAGTGGCATCACCTTACCTCATTGGGGTCCTATTATTTCACACCTCTTTTATGCCGATGATGTGGTTTTTGTAGGTAATGGAGACGAGGGTGAGGCTGCGAATTTAAAGAGAATTTTGAGATGCTTCCAATTGGCATCTGGTCTACAGATCAATTACATGAAGAGCAAGGTGTATGGGGTAGGTTTGGATGATTCCCAAGTCGCGGCTTATGCTTCAAGCTTGAAATGTGAGGCACAACAATTCCCTTTTAAATACCTTGGGTTGTGGGTAGGCGCAAACATGAACCGGGTTGCGAATTGGAAACCGGTTATTGACAAATTCAATGCAAGATTATCCAGATGGAAAGCGAATTGTTTGTCCTTCGCAGGAAGAGTGTTGCTTGCAAAAGCGGTATTGGGAAGCCTCCCAACATATTTTTTGTCACTTTATAAGGCTCCTGTTCAAGTGGTTAAGACTCTCGAAGGCATACACAGAAGATTTATTTGGGGAGGGGTTTCGAACCATAAAAAAATTCGTTGGGTCGCATGGGAAAAGATTGTTGCATCCAAGAAAAATGGAGGCCTTGGGTTGGGAAGTATAAGAGAAGCGAATTTGGCTCTAATCGTTAAATGGTGGTGGAGATTTAGGGAGAATGCAAACCAATTATGGGCAAAGACTATTCGGGCCCTACACGGTAATCGTTGGGGCGATGACATTGTACCCGTAAACAAACAAATCACAGGGGTATGGAAGAATATTGGGGCCGTGGGATCCGATTTCTCAAAAAGGAATGTAGTTCTAAAAAACAAGCTAATATGCAAAGTGAGGAACGGCGATAAAAGTAGGTTTTGGGAAGACTGTTGGGCACTCGACCAAAGCTTGAAAGTCCTATATCCTTTGGCGTATAACTTGGCAGCGAATAAAAATTCATGGGTGATTGAAAACTACAAGTGGTTTGGGTCGAATATTACGTGGGACTGGATATGGAAAAGTCACCCATCGAACAATGAGGAATGGGCTCAGGTGACAAGCCTACTTATCTTCCTTAGAAATACCAAAATGAAGGAAGGTGCTGACTCTTGGGGTTGGTCTGCAAAAGATAGTGACGAATTTTCAGTAAAACAAGTCGCTTCCGACTTATCAGGGGCTGATATCAATGTAATAAATGGATGTATTATGAAGTGGTGCAATTGGGCCATTCCAAAAGCAAATGCGTTTGTATGGAAGGCCTTAAATGGGAAGATACCGACAAGATGTGAACTCATGAAACGTGGAGTTAATGTAGGAAGTAAGGTGTGTCCTTGTTGTGGGATCGAGGACGAAACGGTTGAACATGTACTCATTTCATGCTCAATGGCCAAAGCTGTATGGTGGTCGATCGGGTCTTGGTTGAGGAATAATGCAACAATGCAAGCTATGTCCATAGGTGAACTTTTGACCATGACGACTAAAATGAAGGTAAATAAAAAACAAAAGAAGGCTGCTATTGCAATCATCATAGCAACACTATGGATGATTTGGTCACGAAGAAACGAAAGAGTTTTCAAGGGCATGGCATTATCTTTCACCAAAATTGTGGAAGATATTAAAGAATCAGTGTTTTCATGGCTAAAAGTTAGATCAAATGAAGGGTATGTCGAGTACAAAGATTGGATAAGGGATGGCATTTTCACCATTAAAGATTGACATCTATAGTAGTGTGTGGGTCGTGTATGATTTGGTGTGCGTGTGTTTTGGTGATATGCAATCGGGCGGGGGGGGGGGGGGGGGGGGGGGGTATCTGGATAGCACCAAGTGTGTGCGTCTTGGTGTGTGTTTTACAAGTGTCTATTGGGTCTTCTGTGTGGTTTTGGTGCTATATTCCTGATTGCATAGTCTGTTCTTGTGTTCATTTCAATTCCTGATGTGTGTGTGTGTGTATTCGTTTCTTGGGATGAGATGTTTATGGTTGATTGGTAACAAATTTAATCCTGAATTATCATGAAGACAGCAGTGGGTAGTTTAACTATTATCGTATATGTGGTAATCGGTAGCGTTTTATATCATGGGGTGGCATATATGAGCCTTTTGGTGTGTGTGTGTCTTGGTGTATATGCACTCTGGGTGGGGCGGGTTTAGGGTAGCACCAACAGTGTGAGTTTTGGTGTGCGTCTAACTAAATAATAACCACAACTTGGGGTGACTGTGTTTGGTTGGTGCTATAATCCCCGGCTGCATATTTCTCCCTCGTGTTCTCGTTTCGTGGTGTGTGTGTTTCGTTTCTTGAGCTGAAATCATTCAGTATGGGGCTGATAATCACAGGTCTGTGTTACTTTTTCTACTGGTTTAAAGTGAAAGTCAAGCTGGGTCACAACTCCTTGGCGTGTGTGTGTTTTGGTGGTTCGTGAGCCGGGTGGGTGGGTTGGCTGGGATGCACCATGTGTGTGTTCGGTGTGAGTCTCTGGTTCATTATACAGTGTATATTACGGGTTTGGTGCTTCCCTTCCCGGTCACGTTTATCGTTTCGTGTTTAATTTTTCTGCTGTGGCGTGTGTACCGTTTCTTTCTCGGGTTGGGTTATGGGTATCTTGATATGCTTGAAGCTTGGAATTTTCTTGTGATGGGCTGAACTGCAAGTTGCATTGATAAAGTCACAATATAACCGTTGCAGTGGCGAGTTCTAATCATTGGTATTGTCAGGGGTAATTTTGGAATAATACAGATGACTCTGATTCTAAATAGGCTGCTACTCTACCGGTACATGACTTACACACAACATAACGGGTCAGATTCTTCTGGTCAACACATGAAGGTCTAGTCAGGATCGTAGGATTGCAGAACATATCCTCTTTTGGTGTACTGAAAATGCAGCAAACTCATATAGTGGTCCATAGGGGCAGGAAGTACTAATGGGTTCGGTTTTGTTGCAAAGTGATCCCGGGTACCGACTACAGGCGATGCACATTGACTAAGGAGATTCGGGTCACTATACATGCTAGTCTCAACTTAATGACAGTATGGGTCAAGGTTATCAATGAGCTTGGGTATGAAGTATAAACCGAAGATTTATTTGACTTTGGGGATGAATGTTTTGGCGTCGCATATGCTAAAAGTTTCAACATTTATTGGCTACAAGCCTTGTGCGTTCGAGTGATGCTTCCTGGTGGAGTTCTTTATGATCGAACCATTATGTGCTAATGATGAAAGGTGGTGTGTGCTGAGAAATGATTAATAGTCTTTGAGCTTTGCGGTTGTTTGGTGCCGAGTCCGAGATATATGTTGGTAAATGAAGTGCTTGACATTATGATGAAGATAATCGAATTTAGTATTGAGCCAAAAGTCTATGTCGAAAGATATGTCTTGCACGATCATCGCGAGTGTGCTATTGTCATTTTGTATGTTTTTTTCATGTTTTTCGTATATGTAGTTTTATGGTTGTTTCTTTTTCTAACCTCTGATTAGGAAGTTTGTTCTTGTAAACGTTTCGTTTTTAAGTATGGAATAAAGCATCTTCTTCTCCGTTAAAAAAAATGTTGTGAGAGCTTCACAGCGATCAAACAACGTCTAAAACGGAGCTAAAATGAATGAGATATCGATAATCAAAAATGGTATTTTAAAACTTACAAAGCTAAAAAATAGGAGTGGAATGGGGAAGTGGCAGCTTGTCCCACATTGGAGGAGAGACAAAACCTGAGGTGGTATTTAAGTGTGAACTATCCTTTCTTGTTACTCCATGTAAGCACACACTAGTGAATTCACGAAGTATGCACCCTAAGTACAACACGCGCGTAGGCGTGGCGACGGGCACAATGTGGCACTTTGATAGCTCACTTAATTCGCATGCTTGAGGTACTTTTTGAATGCTTGTGCTAATCTAGATAGCTTAGCTCCTCCGACAGTTGTACCCTGTTAGACAATACAAGTTCTCTTAGGAGACTTGGAATTTGTTCAAACACGATCCTCAGCTACAATTACAATTCTGCTTCTACTCAGTTCTTCTATTTTTTATTGTAATTTACAATTTTCTTTCATTTCTTCTATTGTAATCTTAATAAAATTACTTTATTTTATTTTATTTAATACGCAAACAGTTCCATCCTACATATTTGACCTATCTAAGAAATCTTGCATGCATAACTCAATACGTACAAAATTGCAGTGTATGGGTGATAGGTTTTTTTATCTAGATGATGACATTGGTAGTGTCAAACCCACTCCTCCTGAATTAATTCAAGAGGAGTATAATAAACAGCAGCAAGGAAGCAACAAAGGCGGCGACATCTCCTTTTGTCAAGTAGATCAGTGACTTTCCCCTCCTAGAGAAGTCACCGGTTAACATTGAAGAATGAGCATCCCTTTGGCTGGTTATAGATAGCAACCTTGGGTTGCATCACTCGACACCCCAGATACAAGTTTCAACCCTAGAACTTGTACCCTGCAATCCCCCTGTTACTTCCCTTGTACTAGTTTTTTACTTCCTCAGTTATAATCAATATACTTCTCATATGTAATTATTTAATCTTGGACCTTTAAAGCTAAGTACATCATTATATCAATAAAGGCATACTTATTCCATGTCCTAATATCGTTGTATCAACAAGTGGCGCTCACTGTGGGGCACGTTTCAGTCTAGTCACTTGAAGGGTGTCATGTGCACTCATTGTCTTTGTCATTTCATAACCCAAAAGTGAATGTTTGATGAAATCCAATAAAATCTAGAGAATGGATTACATCCTCAGTCTCCGGACACCATTGTAGAAGTTTTTAACATGATGAAGCTCACTCCTGAAGGAGTTACGGAAAACTTTCCCAAACTCCAACAGTTACTAAGGGACCACATTCTAGAACAAACAATGAAGGGGTTGTTGTAAGATTTGTTGTTTCCCTGTTTTGCATATTATACTTGGATTTGGATGAACAATAATAGGATTGAGTATGCACATATGATGTGCAGGGACTCGGTGATGAATAGAGGATGGGGAAATTTTCAATATATACAAACACAATAATATTCCCACATACATACAAATGAAACATAGTCGGGTATTTATACCCACACACAAGACGGTTATTTAACTAACTTATTAACCGACATGACTTAAAACATACAGACGCAACCGTTCTGTTTTTTGCGCCTTTTCTGTGGTTGACTTTTTCTTTGACTTTACATTTCTTGATTACAAACCTTCTAACAATCTCTCCCCTAATCAAGAAATGATAATCTTGTTTACTCTGTCCGTGTTCATCCTATTCTGCAGTCCTTTCTTTAATCTTGCCATCTTCATTTACTTGAACCATTTCTTCATATTCTTCTAATCTTTGATGTAAAAACTTAAGTCCTCACGACTATCCCTTTGATCCACATGATCTTCTTCTGTCACTTGTTTCTAACCCGTCTGGTCCTAAAGCGATAAGGGAAAGATGGGTATCACACGTCCATCTTCTTCTTCTAAATTGCATCCTTTAAATTCGACTTCTCCGGGCCTTCTGCCTTGTATCGAATTCTTCTCGGGTAACGCCTCTGCGTCTTTAAAACCCTTTACTGAACATCTTTCTTCTGTTCTAAATGGTTTCTCCTGATTATAAACTTGTTTCGGACTTCGCCGGAACTTTGGCCGGAAAACAATTTCTTCTCTGTTTTCATTCTAAAATATATTATGGCCTTCTTGACTGCATATTTTCTGATTAACTGATGATAAATCCAAGTCTGAATTGAACAAACAATCCTCTGATGTTTGATTTAGTCTCTCTTTGAAGTACCGATTAACTTCTGCGAAAACAGGGGATGTATTCGGTTTTTCGCACAGGTTCTATCTTCGTCTCTATCTTCCCAGGAGCGTCTCCTCTGATACCAATTGTTGTTTCCCTGTTTTGCATATTATACTTGGATTTGGATGAACAATAATAGGATTGTGTATGCACATATGATGTGCAGGGACTCGGTAATGAACAGAGGATGGGGAAATTTTCAATATATACAAACACAATAATATTCCCACATACATACAAATGAAACATAGTCGGGTATTTATACCCACACACAAGACGGGTATTTAACTAACTTATTAACCGACATGACTTAAAACATACAGACGCAACCGTTCTGTTTTTGGCGCCTTTTCTGTGGTTGACTTTTTCTTTGACTTTACATTTCTTGATTACAAACCTTATAACAAGATTATCATATGAGGAAGAAACCCCCAGGAGCCTTGGTAACACACCTTCGGGCCAAATGAACCAACAGTTAGTCATCTCAACGTCGCCTAAAAGAGCCTTAGGGCAGGCGATGACATCTCCTAAACTTGTGCCAGCCCCAATAATGGGAGTAGTTTCACAAGGGCATGCCCTTGCAACAACAAGAGGTGTCCATGCCCCTGTCCAACCTGCACAGACCCAATTAGAGGCACAACTCTCGATGAGTCAACTCTTACTAGCTCGGACATTTCCCTATAAATTGTACCCTCTATTTCACTCCTGAATGAATGTGCCAATAGCCCCTAGAATGGAGAAGCCTATATATACCTCATTCTTATTTTGCCACTACATGCGTCCATTGAAACTTGTACAGAAATGTTGCCTCATTGTGAATCGTATACAATACATCATTGTGTAATTGTTGGTTGTTCATGTTCTTAGCATTTCCCACTTCTATAAAAACGTGTGTACCTTGTTTTCACATTGGTTCACGTGAAACCCAGAATCACATTCTTATTGTGATAAGAATATGGTCCTACAAACAGTCACACATTAGTTGGTATTTTTGTGGCAGTTTCTACCGGTATAGAAACCCGTTGCTGCCACAAACAATTTACACTAGAGTTAAGGAAGAGTTCATAGTCAAGAACAACAAATTAGCCTCTATAGTTTGATCTCTCTCCCCCCCCCCCCTCTTTCTATTCCCCTCTCTCTATCTTTCCCTCCTCATTCTTTCTCCCTCTCTTTCTCTCTCCATCGCTCCCTATCTCTCCTGCTCTCTCTCCATATCTCTCTTCTTCTCTTTCCTACCTCTCTTCCTATCTCTCTATCTTTCCTTCTCCCTATCTCTAACTCTTCATATCTCCTTCCCCTTCTCTCTCACTCTCCCTCTCTCTGTCTTTCCATCCTCCCTCTCTCTCTCTGTCTCTCCCTCCCTCTCTTCTTCTCATTATCCCCCCTCTCTCATTTTCCCACTTTCTCTGCCCGCTCTCTCTCCCCCTTTATTTCCCTCTCACTCTTGCTCTCGCTCTCTCTCACCCTCACCCATAACCACCATAGCACCACGCTCTTGCCGTCACCATCGCCAGATGTCATACTTTAACATGTAACAACACCACCGTGTGCGACGGTTCAGAACCATGCCGAATCGACTTGAACCGGAACCAAACCGAAACTTAACCATATAAAATCCTACCGGTTAGGTTCGGTTCGGAACCGGCTTAAACGGTTCTCGTGTAAACGGTTCTTTTTAGGAACTGGTTAACAATTAAATCTTAAAAATAGCAATCAAATATTAGACAACTTTAGTAAACTTAAGTTGTGGTGTTGTAGCTATAATAAGGACATATGATACACTTTTGGAAGTGCGTACGGTACCAACCGCATATATCAATTATTGATAACTTTGACACTACGAATAATATGTGTCATGTATTAATAATGTCACACGTTACATTACACTATTCCCCGAGACATATTTATAATTTATAAACCAACCCATGCATCTTATAAATGATTTTGTAAGAGTTGGTTCTGTATATATTTTATAGAAGTTACACAACCTTAATGGAACTCATATCTCATCAAGTTTGTTAGATGCTATTTATTAATGTGATTTGAACAACATTCTTAATAAAGATTAAACCGGGACATTGAGAATGTAGATGGTCGGTGTACACACTACTTGGAAAAGCCACTAAACTAATACGAGTTTTAGATATAAAATTTAAAGTTTAAACCTAACTTGTTTCTAACGATTCCTAAAATGGACTCGCCGCTTTCGAATTGAACCAAACTGGGAGCCGTTTTCATCCATATTTAAGAACCGAAACCGGATCCTAAATACAAAAATATGGTTTAGATCTAGGGATTCGGTTTCGGTTCCCCGTGTTTGCCGGTTCAGAACCGTGAATTGCTTAACCCTAACCACTACCATTCTTTTGCTTAAAACTGATATATAGTTGGATGTTACATCCTCTGTTTAGTGTGTAAAGGCTAAGCACGGAGTAAGATGGGCGGCTACCCCGTTGTGTACGCCGCCTTGCGCCACCGTTACGTGGTGGCCTGCCACCATGCTTCTCCTAGTCCATCTCTTTTAACTGATATTATCTCCTGCTATTAGGTGACTTTAGGTGTAAAAGTAAAAGAATATAGCATGTTTTAGGATAAAGTGTGAAACCATTTAGTTTTATGATGTTATTGTGTAAAGTAGAATGATAAGATAACTGGTGTAAAGCCGCAAACTCAGGATAACATTCATCTAAAAAAAGACAAAGTCACAAAAAAAAAAAAAAAAAAAAAAAAAAACAGATGTTATATATTAACATGACTTTAACAACATTCTTAATAAACATTAAACCGGGACATTGAGTATGTAGATGGTCAGTCTACACACTACTTGGAAAAGCCACTAAATTAAAAGAGTTTTTAAATATAAAATTTAAAGTTTAAACCTAACTTGGTTCTAACGGCTGTTTAAATGGACCCGTCAGTTTCGAACTAAACCAAATAGGGAATCGTTTTCACCCATATTTAATTAGAACCGGAACGGATCCTTAAATATGGTTCAGATCTAGTAATTCGGTTTCAGTTCCCCGTTTCTAGCAGTTCAGAATCGTGAATTGCTCAACCCTAACCAGTAACCACCACCATTCTAGATATGTCACAAAAGTAGTATTATAAGAAGTATGTGTATGTGTGCGTGTATAGTGGGGTTAAGGTACAAACGTCATATTTCATGAGAAGTGTGAGAATGATTTAGAATTGATATGCAGACATCATTTTTCGAATTTATTCATAATGTTTTAGGTTGTTTTTGCTAGAAAAACACCATAACACAACAATTTATACTTCTTGTAATACTGCATATGCGAGTTAGAAGTACTGCCATGCTAAATCGAGGCTAAATCAGGTTGTGAATGAATCACATTGTTGTTAGATATATTACAACTTTAGTAAACGGCCGTCAAATGTTTTGACTATGGTATATATTCTTCCTTCAACCTAACAGGTGTTAGAATTAAAAAAAAAAATCATTCTAGTACCTAAAAAAACCCTTTAAAGCTAAAAACTTGCATGCATTTCCAATCAAAACTTGTATTTTTGAGAATAACTCAAATATTTTAGTTTATTTTAATTTTACCAAAAAGAGAAAACTACATAGTTGATCCTTGTGGTTTACCATTACTTTCATATTTGAGTATTAAGGTTTTAAAGTTTCACGTTGAGATTTTAAGTTATGTTTTTGTAACATAATATGGTATTAACACTAACGGGGTCAATATTTAACTAAGTTTACTCTCACGTGACAAACACGTGCGGGCATTTGTGTCATTTTATAAATTGAGTCTCTCATACAATCATCACCATCACAGACCATCGGTCACCACCACCAAGATTAATCCACCTTCATCCTTGTCATGGCTAGCATCCGGTCACCATCACAAACCATCGGTCATCACCACCGTCACCTGCCAACCACCGTCACCCTTTCACTGTAACAATCATCATTGTCACTAATCTACACCTTCGACCACCCCAGCACATAACTGACCACCACAACCCCGACACCTAACACACATCACTACCAACATCTCATAAAATTATCAAAAAGAAAAGGGCTCGTTAGGGGTTACCTTTGTTTGACAACGGCTGGGTGACAAAGGCGGTGCCGCCACCATGAATCACCCCCATCTCCTCTCTTGATCGACCTCTCTATCTCTCTCTCTCCTCTATTTCTCTCTGCGACTTCGACCGGTCACTGGCTATGGGTGATAACCGGCGACCGACCCTCCGATCTCCTCACTCTTCTTCTCTGGTTCTCTCTTCCTCCTCCGATTCTCATTCTTCTCGTCTGTTCTCTTCCTCATCGCTTCTAACTCTCTCTCACTCTCTCAGTTCTTTCTCTCTCTAACTTTCTCTAGATCTTATTAGAGATGAGGTGATTGTGGTGAGGGTGTTGTTTGGATTGAAAGATGCTTGGGTTTTAATTGTATTAAATAATAAACATAAAATATGAAATGACATAAATGCCCTCACGAGTTTGTCACGTAAGGGTAAACTCAGTTAAATATTGACCCCCGTTAGTGCTAATACCCTATTATGTTATAAAAATATAACTTAAAACCTCAACATGAAACTTTAAAACCTTAATACTCAAAGTTGAAACTAATGGTAAACCGCATTATAATTATATAAGAAGTGATAGTGCCATGTACCCTATTAATACCCACTTATATTAGCGAAGGTCCAACAACCGAATTACGTTAAATTTCCAATCAGTTTGTTATATTAACCCATGTGTAGAAGAAGTATATACAAAATTACAAATAGGAAACATAAAACCGTGTTATTAACCTAACAAGTTAAAATACAAGGCTTGACCCCATCTCATAAAGTCATAATATGCAGGTAATAATACACATGTCATAATTATTCTGTAGTAGTAAACATAGAAATACAACTTATGAAAAGACAAAAAAACCAAAGAAATTAAAATTTTGGAATATGTACGTATGAAGTGAATAATATAAAAGCTAGCGTATGAATAATAATAATAATAATAATGATATTAAGCAACCATGCATGCCCTTTCTTCTTCACCACAGCCTGTCAGTTATCGATCAACGTGTCTCACCTTTTGGACCACATCTACCCTCGTGCCCACGGCCACCCTTTGCCGGCCCTTTCCTCCCGATCATATCTATATCACCATGCATGCTATTAATACCATACATGATACATACATACATATATATGTTGTTTTTATGGACCACTTTGCAGATATATACCTACCTGTATACAGTTTTCTTTTGAAATGTCTTGTGAAAAATGATATTTTCGATACTTTTCGTGTAAGATGATGTGATCGATCAACAGGAACTTTTTAATTTGGTTGACACTCCATATGTGTAACCTATTATAGGTTTCATTTGTTTTTTTTTTGGCTATTATAATAAATTACAAGCTAGGTGGGTAGCAAAATTTTATTGTCATCAGGTGTCCTTTTGTGGGACTTTTTGTTGTATGTTGCATGACACTAAAAATAACAACTAGCTTCATAAGATGTAGAATATAGTGTGTGTATGCGTCGTATGTGTGTGTGCGCTTGTAATTTTCCTTCGACGGGCCTATAACAAAAGCGTGAAATGATGAAAAATATAACACACAAAGAACATCAATCAACAAAGTTTTGCTATAGGAGATTGCTTCTTGTTGCAAGAACACATAAGAAGAAGGCACATATTACACACACCAAACATGTAAAAAAAACACATAACCCATATCAAACATTCATTATATTAGTCCTACAACAAACACGTATCAAACATAGTTATGCAATAATTAAGTGAAGTACTGAGCACACCATTGTTTTCCAAAAAAATAGGAAGACAAGTTCTCATGACAATGTTCACCAGGCTATAACTGAATTTAAACAAGAAATTCCTAGATGATAAGTTAAAATTTCGAAATCATAATTAGGATCCTAAAAATAGGATGTTATGATGCCAAATTAATTATTAGACCATCCGTAATGGTCAAGCGCCCCCTAAGGAGCATTTTCATCACATCAACATCATAACGTCTCTTCAAAAAATGTGTAGTGCACTACTAGAAAGTTGGCTTTTACCAACACACTTTTCCGTCACAAATGTGTCGTAAATTCAAATTTGTTACGTATTTGCAACGAAACCTTAATGTTGTAAAAACCCTCATCGGAAACCAATTACTACACATTTACTACGCAATTTTCAACGTATTTCCTACAAAAATATGGTGTCGTATATTATGATGCATTTCAGGCATTTCCTACACAATTTCCTAATTATTAAAAAAATATAGTTTTTGTGTCGTTTTAAATGTGTCACAATTGTGTCAAAATTTGCATTTCCTTTTTTTCCTAGAAATACTCCGTAGTAAATTGGGGCCATTTTCTAGTAGTGAACAATATATCATCTGAAACGCTATGATGATTTGGACTTTGGGTTACTAAAATTCAAGCTTTTAAATAGTGCTAATAGGTTGCGAGAAAATTAAGAAAACAAAAGTGGATAACTGGTAGTATGGGCCGTGGTTTGTGGACCTGGGCTAAAAGATGGGCCAAACAAGGTAATTAGTATTAACCAAGGTATTTAAATTTGAATAAACAACATGATTTAGTTTTTCATTTGAAGGTTTATTTGAGACGTTACATTAATTAGTGATGGAAGAACTGGTTAAAATAGTTAGTTTTTTTATGTTATATTAATAAAAAATAAAGAGCACAACCATATACAAGTAAAAAGTGAATAATATATTGCATTTTTTTTTTTTTTGACTTTCAACCCACAAGTGTCAATTCATGTCATGACTCGAAACACCACTTGAATCCGCATTTAATTGAGTTTTTTTAGTCATGTTTAACCTATTTAATAATCCAATTGTGTTTGGGTTAATAATGTTTAACCTATTTAATAAGCCAATTGTGTTTGAATTGACATGTTTAAATATGAAATAATGGAAATAAATAATCCTAACTATTGACTATTTGTCAATAACAGCCCCAACTACGAAAATTACCAATAGTGGTCCTAACTTTCGACATATTGGAATATAATGGACCCAAACTAACGGAGGTCTAACCCCGTTAGTGTGATGCTGACGTGGCATCCTAGGTGGCAAAATGATCTGACGTGGCATCCTAGGTGGTAAAATGATCCTATGTGGCAAAATGATCCTACGTGGCATCCTACAAGGCATGCCACGTCAGCACCACATAACGGAGTTAGACCTCCGTTAGTTTGGGTCCATTATATTCCAATATGTCGAAAGTTGGGACCGCTATTGGTAATTTTCGTAGTGGGGACTGTTATTGGCAAATAGTCAATAGTTGGGATTATTTATTTCCATTATTCCTTTAAATATTAAGTAGAATAAATAAATTTTACAAAGACAACCCGTTAACCTATTGGCGACATTTAAAAAAATTTATAACTAATTGTTTGTTTTCAATCAATCAACCCGTTTCCAACTTGATTACAATTTATTTACTATCTTCCAACTCATTTGCTAAACTTTTAAGCAGTTCAGACTAACGGGTTACAAACTTTTATGTGTGTTGGGTTAGTTGTAATGTCTTTGACACAAATAAATATATGGATAGTATTTACTAATTCAACAAACCAACCCGACACAACTATTACCCCTAGTTTGTGTGGTCATACATGCACCTCAAGACAAGTGTATATGCACCTCAAAGCAGCTAATTAATTTATCAACTAAAAAGACATGCATATTCCACATTTCCAACTAACGTAGAACCGTTATAAAGTAAAATTACAAAGTATTATATGATTATCAAGATGATGCCAACCTTAAGCAATAACTAAAACATCATGATCATTGCTTTACAAGATGATCATTATCATAAGTAAAAAAATCCCAACCATAACTAAAAGAAGCCTCATACTCCGGTCATTTTCTTGATGTCCTCTCCTCGAATGCAAACGATCACTAAAGCTACTAGCAAATCTCGGCCCATAAGCAAGTCGCGGGCCATACTGTACGGGGTTTTGGAATCCATAAACATCTGTATTAGCAGAAATTGCAAAATTACTAGCCAGCCCGTTTGGGGTTTCATGGTCTACAATGGGTTTGGACCTTGGGTGGGTTTGTGATAGAACCCAGAAATTAAATAAGATAACTGGATTATTGGAAACTAAAGATTACAAGATAGAGACCCTATTCGAGATGGGTTAATCTCCATAAACAAAGGTATAAAACCTGATTTAGATAAACATAAACATAGACTAAAAAGAAATAAATGCAGGAATTACATATTTATAAACTAAAAGATAGTGGAGCGGTCATCCCCACTACTCCTGATTTCGTGGGTTACCAAACTGAAGTGGAACAGGGCTGCAGGGTCTGGGTTAATGGGTTCGTATCAATACATCCTGCCCAGAGAGTCGACTTGTCCTCAAGTCGAAAAGAAGGGACTTGGTGCCAAGCAATCAGCCATTCTATTGTAGGCTGACCCGCTTCATAGACCCATCCATAAACTAAAATGGATTGTGAAGAGCTTGCAGTTTCCTTCTCTTTCGCATCTGGACCAAACCCACACAACCGTTTGATAGCACCTTTGAGTCCAGCGATTTCCTCTTTAGATGAACCGACATTGGACTCATATTCGGGGGCAAGGCCAGTAACATCGTACACGGTTCCATGTTTCTGGACAAGCACATCAGCCTTCAATTCTTCTTTGTGAGCCTTCAGTCCTTCATCAGATGGCGTCGCTTGTATTTCCTCCACCATATTCTTCCACTCCGAATCTTGTTTGCACAGTTCCGAATCTTGTTTTTCACAGTTAGAGCCATCTCCATTCAAACGACTTGTCCTCAAGTCGAAAATCCGATAGTTGTACCAAGCGATCATCCATTCAATTGCAGGCTGACCCGTTTCATGGACACGGTAACAGTCTCGAACGAGTGAAGGAACCATCTATGGTCTTGAACATGAGGAAGCTGGTGTCGACCACGCATCCATTCACAAAAGCTCGGTTCATCCAAGAGAATAAAACTGCTATTCAACTTCGCCCTTTGTTCTGCGCTCAAAGTTTGAAGGTGAGGAAATCTGGCTTCTTGCTCATAAGGGGGGTCCTTGTGATCAGGAATCAGCCTAGATACGAAATACCTCGCCTGAGAACTACCCTCTTTGAATGCAAGAATTCTAGGAGTAGGGAATCTCATCTCTATAAGTTCTTCTGCTAATGTTCTGCACGTTACTAATGCTGCTGCACTTTTTCCTTCCTTTGGCACTGGTTTGGAGGCTGGTACTGGGGTGGTATTTGGTGCTGAAATCAAGGATGTAGCAGGTGGTGGTGGTGGACTAAGTGTGAGAGTTGCAGCCGGTGGTGCTTGGTTGTTGGTTGGTGTTCCAGACATCATAGTCTTGATTTCTGCAACATCAGCCCTCATTTGTGACACTATGGTGCCAAGTCTAGCAATGATTTCTGCCAAGGGAACAGCCATAGAATCTGCAACCGGATCTGAATTTCTTTCCCGGATCATCTTCTCTTTGTTTCCCGGCAATGGAACCAAATGATAGAACCCAGAAATTAAATAAGATAACTGGATTATTGGAAACTAAAGATTACAAGATAGAGACCCTATTCGAGATGGGTTAATCTCCATAAACAAAGGTATAAAACCTGATTTAGATAAACATAAACATAGACTAAAAAGAAATAAATGCAGGAATTACATATTTATAAACTAAAAGATAGTGGAGCGGTCATCCCCACTACTCCTGATTTCGTGGGTTACCAAACTGAAGTGGAACAGGGCTGCAGGGTCTGGGTTAATGGGTTCGTATCAGTTTGTTACTTTCTCCTGCCATATATAGGAATCAGTTTATCCTCTTGTATAATGGCTTTGCAAACAGGACAGTCATGGGAATGGCCGAATGGGAATGAAAGTTGAGCCATTTGTAAAGGCATCACCGGCAAAACAAATGACCGCAAAGTGTGACAATAGGCTCTTCTGCTAATTATTCGAAGCAAATGTAGCATTCAAAATCGCCTAGAGACCTCATTGCTTGCCAAACTCTCATCCTATGATCCTACGATTCAATGTAATGGAAAACAAAAAAGAAACAAAATACATAGATTATGGGTATACTCAATAAAAAGTGTCTGGTTCAAGGAGCTTCAAGCTTTTAGGTTAGGAGAAAAAGCTCCTTATTGAAAAGCTCGTACTACTAGTGTTTAAAAAAAGCAACAAGTCGTACTACTAGTGTTTAAAACAAGCTACAAGCTTTTATGATTTAAAATTACTTAAATAACCTTTTAGTACAAGCTACAAGTCGTACTACTAGTGAAACAAGCTAATATTTTATTTCTGGATTGAGTTAATTGCCAATTTAGTCCCTGAGGTTTGTCAAAAATTGTCACTTTCATCCAAATATTTTTTTTCTTGTCAATTTAGTCCTTGTGGTTTCATTTTTTTGTCATTTTAGTCCCCGAGGTTTGTCAAAAATTGTCACTTTCATCCAAATCTTGTTAGTCCACAGGGACTAAAATGACAAAAAAATGAAACCACAGGGACTAAAATGATAAGAAAAAAAGATTTGGATGAAAGTGGCAATTTTTGACAAACCTCAGGGACTAAATTAGCATTTAACTCTTTCTGGATTATATTTAATAAATGCCCGTTTTGGTCATTTTATACATTTTATTAAAAGTTTCAGCTACTCTGCCAAACACCTAAATATATCTAATAAACTACCAGCTTCCAGCGCTAGTTTTGCCAAACATACATGTGAGTTTTACTTTTGATGTTAGCATAAACAAAAAATAATGACTTCTGATTAACCTGTATGAAACTGCTCACACAACACAATAATTGTTCCAAACTCGAGCAAAACGAGTAATATATGCCATAAGATGATCAAGAACAAAAAATGCTAAGGAAGTTACTATGATAAATGAAAGAATCCAATTACCTCAGATGCAGTGGATCTAGTAGAGTGAATAGTGTTTGGTAATTTCATTTGGTTTAAATTGCAATAAGTCAACAAATTAGGCATACACAAATCCATTGAATTAGGTCTATAAAATATATAATAATATAAACTTACTTGCACCTAAATTCCAACATTCACTGTCTCTAAACTTATCTAGAAAGACTTTGAATTCTTATGTCATGTTCTACTGTAAATAATTTATTTAAATAGTGGAATTAATAAAGTTTGATTAACGGTGATTGTAGTTTCACAAAAAGATAATAATTTGTTTTATAATCTGTTACAATTATAAAAATAGAATAAGTAAACCAGAAAGTCAATTACAACTTACACCGCCTTTAAAACCCCCAAAATTTACATGTTTTGACGTGTTTAATATAAATGGGTTACACATGTCATGTTTAAGCTACACAACTGATTATTTTCTTGACGCAAATAAATACATGAATTGTGTTCGTGTCTAGGTTCTACCCGATACAATCGTAACCCCTGCATTATATATGCACCTCAAATGCAGCTTTAAGTTCAACTCCACAATTCATCGACTAAAAGGACAAGCCCATTCCACATCTTTTAACACATGTGGAACCATTATAAAGGTGCTATTACAAAGTATTATATGAACACACTATCATCAAGGTGATGCCAACAATAAGCAACAACTAAAACAGTCGAATCCCAGCATTCCGATCATCAATCTACAGGATCATCACAAGCACCAAAAAAATCCCAAACATTATAAGAAATGTCTTCAGAAGGTTATTTTCTTGATGTCCTCGCCTAGAATGGAAATACTCGTGAACATGATGTCCACCATGAAACCCACCAGAAAACCTCGGCCCATAAACATGTCGTTGGCCATACTGTAACGGGTTTTGAAATCCATGAACATTCATTTCAGCTAAAGACGGGAACAACCCACCAATACCAGCAGACATTGCAAAGTTACCAAATCTTGCAGACGCCATAGGCGCAAATCCTCCAAACACAGAATTTGGAAAGCTGTTGGGATCAGGAGCAGGGGCGGTTGCAGGTCTCTGTCCAGCTGGCCTGTGTGGGATTTCGAGGTCAGGTATGTGTTTGGATCTCGGGTCGGTTTGTGTCTTCCCTCTGCCATACAGAGGAATCAGTTTCTCCTCTTGTATTAGGGCTTTACAAACGGGACATTCTTGCGATTGGGAATGAATGTGGAGCCATTTGTAAAGACACGGCCAGCAGAACAGATGACCGCAAAGCGTGACAATAGGATCTTCTGCTAACTCAAAGCAGATATTGCATTCGAAATCTCCAGCATCGTTGCTATCGGTGTCCCTTGATGAAGAACTTTCTGGAGACTTCATCGTTAATTCACTAACATTACTCGACATTTTTTACAATATCATCGGCCAATTATACCTGATTTTAACACATAAACAAATAAGAACTTCTATATACTTCAACAACATCATAGTAGCACAAACAAAATTCAACTTCTATAGACTTCATTCATGATTCGCTATCATTACTCAACATTTTTTACGGAATCATTGTCCAATTATCCCTGATTCTAACATAAAACAAATAAGAACTGATTCGATAATATGCATTTCACTTTTCATAGTAGCAAAGAAGATGACTCGCGCAGACAGGTGACTCTTTGTCACCTGAGAACAGCCAAACCAACCCGGCTGTCTAGTCAATCTCATAAAGAAGATAGGCCGACAAACCGGAGACATACAACCACCGTCCCAACCTTACCAGCACCGGGAGTATACTAATCTATAAACCCCTGCAGCCTACTTCCTTTTCTGACAAAATCAACCAAGCCTAACCGTTCACGACATGTTAATAATGGTTCACTTGGAAAGACTTTCGATTACTGAATCCATCCATAAACCTTGATCCGATAACTTTCCTAGGGTAGCTTCCTTTCACGGAATCGAATTGGAACGTATTTTCCATTTCTTATGTTGTTCGTTACAACAAAAGAATCTACATTCCAATTCCATACAGATTTCATTCCATTCCGTTTCACGAACACACCTAAATTCCAAATCAAATTACAGTTCCCACACTACATTCCACGAAACGAAAAACAGAAAAAACTTCTGGAGACTTCATTGTTAATTCACTAACATCAATCGACATGTTTTTTTATATAATAATCGGCCAACCTGATTTTAACATATAAACAAATAACAACAGATTTAATAGATAATTAGATACTAACTTTACTTTTCCGATTAATAATTAAGATTATTAAAATAATATATATAAATTGTTTCAATGATTCAATTGCGATGTTAGTAAATCTACTAAATGATTAACAATAAGAAACATATTGATTGATTCCAGAATTGGAAGTCACAATGGCAATAACAAACACTTGTAAATTGAACAATAATAATAATAATAATAATAATAATAATAATAATAATAATAATAATAATAATATAGCTCAGATAATAAAGAAACACAAAGGAAATGAAATAACAAGTAAAAATAAGGGAATCTGATGAGATAAAAGAAGTGATCGGTTACCTCTACAGGTGAATCAGTAGTGAATCTAATTAGAGTGATTAGGGTTTGTGAATATTAAGAGAGAGAGAGAGAGAGTCAACTGAAACAACAATTGGGATTTTCCGTATGTTATTCGATGTGATTGCAAACGAGTCAAGAAATTTGGGCGTAGTAAATGGTTCAAATATATATCCGACCCGACCCGACCCGAAAGTCTTTTTTTTAAATGTTGAGTGGTGTGTTTAGCTCGTGTGGTTGGAGGTAGGGCCGTAGGGGCAAGGTTGTAAAAATCCTGATTAATCACTAGTCTTTACTTTACTGATTAATTTTGGGTTAATCACTCAATTAATAGGTGTCGCGATTAATCACCGATTAATCGGATCAAATTGGTCCTAGTCAAACCTACAAAACTCAAAATTAGGTAAAAAAAAAAATGAATACAAACTAGTCAAAAATGGAGCAAATCGATCAAATAAAACAAGTTCCTACCTTAAAATTTGATGATAATCCATGATTTAGAAACAAGATCGATCAAACCCCATGAACCCTAGTTGCGTCTAATGGTTCTTACGATGAAAGAAGGAATGTGGAGGAAAAAACAGGATATGGTGAACGATAGAGGTGATTATGGTTATTTAAGTTTAGGTATTTAAATATTTACCGCCCCCCCCCCCCCCCCCCCCGCGCTTCATATTCACTAATTTATATTTGGCCCCTAAACTTCTAAATTTATACGTATAATGTATAAAATTAGCATTATACTTTTAGTGCTGGACGTTATTAAAACATAAAATATAATAAAATACTTAAGTTCAAATATAAAGGTAAGAAATAAACATGTAATTCAAATATCACTAAATATTTACTTATATACTACATTCTTTGTTTTATTTGTCACATTCTCATCGCTAATAAGTATAAGTAATTTCAACCTTGCTCTGCCCTTAACTCTTGATAATGCCACATAAAGTTATTCATGTGTGAAAACTGGGTCTCTCAAATTCAATTCAACTTTCAATAAAGACCATCCTTCGCTTTTATTGGTGGTCATTGCGATACATACGGATAATGTGTAGATCTTGTAAAAGCAAAACTTTTAAAATATTATACTGGAGATGTACGTGGTTTGATTTTTTGTTGCAATGTGTAGAATTATATAAAATGATTATTTGTCTATAAATGAGGATAATGTATTAATTATGATTGTGAGAATTAGGGTCATGTTATGTAAATAATTTTTGCCCTTAACTAATCTTTAAACCTATTTTGGAAATACCTAAAACTAGGGTATTAAAAAGGTCAATCAATTACCTTTTTTAACTTTATTTTAAAATTTGAATTTTTAAAAATGACAATCTAAAAATTTAAAATTCAAATTTGTTTATTTAAGTTTTGAATCTGAACACAAAAACTAAATGTTTAAGAATTATATTTCCATATAGTTGAATTCAATAAATAAAAATATTTTTTTTACCATAATCGAATCCTATGTGCTAGCGGAAGTGCAAGCACATGAATATATACATAGCAATAATTTATGTGAAACGCTAAGCAAAAAAATTAGGGTGACTGTGAGGAAGTGAGAAGTTAGATGTGCAAATGTAACTTCTCACTTCCTTTGTTTTCGTTCTGGTTATTACTTAACCCTAACATATCATTTTCTAAATTAAAAAACTTTAGCAATATTATAATCAAATTAAAGGGAACAAAATGCCCATTTATACGATGTAATAATATTAAGAAAATATTAATGTATGAAAAAGTTATGAACGTTTAAAAATCGTGGGACTATTTGGTTGAAATAAGAGTGAAAAAGTGTAATTATTATTTAAATAAACAAAAGTTGAATAGAGTTGAGGTGACAAATGTGTAAGTATTGTATAAAAGACGTATTACCTTAAAAAATAGTTAATATGTCATTGTGTGTTGTATTCTAACCAATTATACTTGTAAAACTTAAATTATATGAGATCTTCGGGAAATATATCATAAGATAGTATAGATATACAAGCTTTCGGTTCATTTTCGATTGTTTTCGTTTCAATTATTAGTTAAACTTCACATGTCATTTTTTTAAATAAAAAAAAAACTATAGCAATACTATACTCAAATTAAAGAGAAAAAACGCTCGTTTATACTGCGTAATAATATTAAGAAAATATTAACGTATGAAAAAGTTATGAACGTTTAAAACTTAAATTTTAAAAGGTTCTTGTGAAAATATATTATAAGATAGTATAGATATTCTTTAAAGTTTGAAAAGAACTTGAAGCTTGGAAAACATTTTGTGACACCCGGCAACTTTCGGAAGTTAACTGATCGTTTTAACAATGGAAACTGCGACCGATTTAATTAACGCGATTTAAACGCGCGAACTGAAAGCACGCATCGGGTAACGAAAATATTTATATTTTTGCTCGGTTTAAGGTTATTTAATATTTCGAATAAAACCGACTACTTTTTATAATTAGTTATCGGGCCTAGAATGAAACCGAGACGTTTACGTTTAAAACGGGTTCGATACGCGGTAGAAGCCCACCTACCTAAACCCTAAGTATAAGCTTATTATTCTTCTTCTTCTCATAATTTCACCAACACACAAACCCTAACACCTCTCTCTCTAAAACCACCAAATCCGCCACACTCTCTCTCTAGAACTCCCTCTCTCTCGGGTTCCCTCTCTACTCCCTCGCTCCTGATTCAACAACAGCCGGCCACCACCAAGCTTGGGTGGTGGCGGCGCAGATCTGTGACCCGTAATCACGAGCACACAGCAACGCCAGAGGCAGCAGAAGGGGGTTCAGGTGTTGGTTCGGGTGGTTGTTGCAGGTTGTGGTTCAATGGCCGAGGATGGTGGGTTCGAGAACAGAGGTGATGAGTCAGGTGGCTGTGAAGGTGGCTTCCGGAGGTGACTCGATTGGTGTCATGGTAGTGGTATAGGTTAGATGATGGTCCGATCTGGTGGTTGTGGTGACGGGGTGAAGTGATGGTGAGGGATTGTAAGTGGTAGTAGTGGTTTTGGCTCAGGTGGTGGTTCCGGTGGTGATTGGCTTCCGATGGGGTCTGGTCTTCGGGCCTGGTTCGGGTCTGGTTCGAGTCGAGTTGACTCAGGCCAGATCTGGGTCAGACATGGTTCGGTTGGTTCGGGTCAGGCTTGGTCAGATAGGTGGTTCGTTAGTCTGGTCATGGTTAGCGGCAGGTTCGTGGTGGTTGTGGATAAGAAGGGTGATGATGGCGGCGGCGGCCATGGTTAGGGTTCGAAGGTGGTGACAGGTGGTCTGGCTCGGTTATGGTTAGCTCGGGTCAGAGTCTCGCAAGTCAGATCTGTTCGGGTTCGGTTCGGGTTCAGTCGCGGTCGGTTCGGTCAGATCTGGTCATACGTTTCGGTCTACGCGTAGTTCGGGGTGGCTCGGTATAAATTCGTATTTATTATTATTTATTGTAGATATTGTATATTTATAAATATTGTATATTTGTAAATATTAACTTATTTATGAATATTATATATTTATAAATATATAGATATGGATGAACTAGTTTTGACTCGCGAACGGACCGAATAATAATAAACGGTAACTATATAAACGAACGATTTGGTAAACGATTAACTTGACGTGACTTATGGTTTCGAACTCGGACTAAATATAATTGGACTATATTGTCGGACTATATTTTATATATATATTGGTATATATATATATATATATTTATAGGATCAAGTATAGATAGATGTCGAAACGTATAGTCTCATGAATTGGAAATGTGGATAAAAGGATTTGATAATTTGTGTTTGTAAGTTGATTTTTGGGGAAAATTGTAGACAACGGGTGTTGTCTGGTTGGTACAAAAACAGAGGAAACTCTGCCCGAATTTTTATAAAATCAAAGAGTAACGGACTGCTATTTCTATAAATAAGTTCCCTAAGTGTTTTGGACAAGTACATTTTATACAAATTGAAATACTTTTAAAGACGAGCTATTTGTAGCAATAAAGATGGTTTTCAAACAATATTTGAGATAAAGTAACAATTGTTATTAATCGGTTTTAATAACTAAACATGTATTTCTTAAAGAGCATTTTTCCTAAAAGTAAGTATACTGGACACACATTTATACGGATTACGAGACGAGCTAGGATTCAGGATAATTATACGTTTCGGGGTGTTAGTCCAACTTGGTTACATACGGATAGCGACAAGCGTGCAACTTGGGTGCTATGTAATACGTGAATTAAGATAAGTCATGATCGGTTCGTCGAGTTGAAACGTTTTGAGACTCGTGTTGGTTAATAAGCTAGGCTTATGTATGATAGACTGTTAAGGTGTCCTTTATTGGTAATTAGGGCACGAGGAAATCGGTCGGGGTTTCAGGCTTTGTTTGCTAGCTTAGCATGGACATTAAGGTGAGTTCATACCCCACTCTTTACTGTTTTTGTAAACGTTTTCGGGGGGAAGACATGCTTCTGTTATGAAAAACTGAGGAACTTAAAGCGAACAAAGTTTTGGAAAATGAAACGGGTTGCGTGAGTTTACGGCCCCACTTTACTTGGTTTTCATTTTTGGGGAAGAAAACATGTGTTAAACAACTATTTGGTAACAACTGTCATACTATGGGTTTTCGAACGGTTTACTATACGATCTTTGGAAGTCCCGGGGGGAACCATGAATGTGCTGGTTTGCACAACGGGGAAATGTGAATAGCGCTATTGGGAGTGACCAACCCCACCCGTCGGCATGGAGCGTCGGGCGGGTGCATATTGTCTCAAACAGGAACAGGGTTACTATTCGGGCACAACATCTGGTTTGCGAGTTAGTAATGGTTTTCCAATCGTAGTAGTAATAAAACATACGCCTAGCTAGCGTACTTTGGTTTACATTTAACATAGTATGGACACGTGGAACTTGGTATCTCTCGGTAACATTCTTGGAACATTTGGTAACATTTTGCGAAACTTATGAACTCACCAACTTTATGTTGACTTTTTAAGTATGTCTTTCAGGTTTAAACTTTGGTAACGGCACGGTTGGAGTAGGTGGCAGTTGGGACCGGGAATCCTAGAGGGTTAGAATTGGCGTTCAGGGAACAAGAGTCTTAGATGCAACTTTCCGCTGCGTTGGCAAAGGCACCAAACGTCACAACCGACTAGGGGAAAAAGTCGGGGTGTGACAGTTTGGTATCAGAGCCATAGGTTTTAGCGAATTAGGTGTCTGGGTAGATATCTAGGCTTTAACCTGAATTTGTTTCGAGATAGGGACCAAAATTTCTAAGACGTAATATTTAGCATGAACGCCTAGGAACTGAAATTCCAACCGTTGCCAAGTGTGTTACATGACTATTAGTGTATTTAATTACACTAGCTCAGCGTACGTTTCTTTGTCGAAAGGAACATTTGTTTTCTTATGTGAATAGGAAATCAGAATTTTCTATAATGGTATATAGAAAGGGTAATAGCACGTGATGGCTAGGTGTACTTCACGGGTGACTGGTGAGTCATCGCATTAAATATCAGAGTGGTTATTCACATAGAGTAGCTGAGTCATTGTTTCTTGGTATGAGAAACAATTTACTTGTTTATATACTGTGTGTATTTATGTAAAGTATATATAGTACGTATCGCCAATGGTTGTCGACTCAATCTTGGACGTATTGGGAACGCACACATGTGTCACGTTTGTTGGACGAGTTTTGCCAATGATGTTGCGAAGCTGGAATGCAGTCGGGAGAAGCACTCGGAAAGGTGGCGCACACGACAAACATTATATTATGTGATATATATGTGCTATTATGTAAATGTGACGCTTGCTTGTGATACAACTCATGATGGAGGTTAATAGGATGATCTTGTGAGGTAAATTTTCGATAACGTAGACGTCACGTTATCGCAAATCTACAGGCACTTGGTAGTTCTAAGAATTTCTATTGTGAGGGTATCTATACTGTTATGTGTTGTAAATATTTATATTTTTATATATATATAAATAAGGGATAAGTGTTGATCATTCTTTTGTTGTTGTGGAAGTGATTGCCAATTCTCCCCTGTTCGTGTCATTTGTGACTTCGTTTTTCTTGAACCAGTTTAAGATCTTGATGATCTTGTTCCTTGAACTTCTAAGGTTCCTGTTTTAGAACCTAGTTATATCTTTTGGGTATGATTCACTTCTCTCTTCTTTTGTGTTTGTGGCCTTCAACATTCAATCGTAAAGGAATCTAATTTTTGTTGATTCCTTATTCTTTTCACAGAACTAGACACGTCTTTTGTACACACGTGTCAACTATTGTATGCTTGGATTCTTTAAACTTGTGAAGGTCCATTGTAGGGCTTCACATCGAACAACCGTTTCATTTATGATTTGTTTATCATTACGTTGCTCGTAATGCTTGTTTTCTAGTCTTGATATGTCAGGCCGTTGTGGGCAATGAATCTTTTGATACTTCGTCGATGAGTTTCTTTAGAGTCGATACTTCAGTTAAATCGAATTGTTGGAATTTGATACAGCACCTTGTGGTGAACTCGACTAGTGATAGTGGATGGTTTTATTTGGCTTGCCTCATTTTCATCAGTTTGTTTGTTATTGTCTTAAATCGAGACACGCCTTGCGGTGTGTAATGAAAGGTTGGCGTACTAGTTGCTTCGTTTTGATGTTGTTGTAGGCATGGATTGGTTGTCTTTGTATCGCGCTGAGATTGTTTGCTACGACAAAGTTATTCGGATTCCTCTCCCTGATGGAGAATTTCTTTCTGTGTACGGTATCAAGAGCGGTGCTCCGCTAAGTCTCATCTCCAGCATGAAAGCCCTTAAGTATCTTCGGAAGGGTTAATCAGCCAATTACAGAGAATTGAACAAAGTGACCATCAAGAACCGTTATCCTCTTCCCCGTATTGATGATCTATTCGATCAACTCCAGGGTTCTAGCTACTACACTAAGATTGATTTAAGGTCCGGTTATCACCAGTTACGCGTACGGGAAGCTGACGTTGCAAAGACTGCCTTTCGGACACGTTATGGCCATTTTGAGTTCTTGGTCATGCCTTTCGGTCTCACTAACGCACCGGCGGTTTTCATGGATTTGATGAACCGCGTTTGCAAACCGTATCTAGGACATGTGGTTAATGAACTAGGAATTCATGTCGATCCAGCTAAGATCGAAGCGATCAAGGACTGGGAAGCACCAAAGACGCCAACTGAGGTGTGGCAATTCCTAGGCCTTGCGGGCTATTATCGTCGTTTCATTAAGGGGTTTTCGAAGATCGCTCAACCCCTCACCACTCTTACTCAGAAGGATAGAAAATTCGACTGGGGTGAACCACAAGAGTCAGCATTCCAAGAACTGAAGTCTAAACTTTGTTCTGCTCCTATTCTGTCCTTGCCTGAAGGCACTGACGATTTCGTTGTTTACTGTGATGCTTCTATTCGTGGTCTCGGTTGCGTGTTGATGCAACGCGAGAAAGTAATTGCATGTGCTTCTCGTCAACTCAAGGTGCACGAGAGGAACTACACCACCCATGACTTGGAGTTGGGTGCAGTGGTATTCGCGTTGAAAATTTGGAGACATTACTTGTACGGTACCAAATGCACCATCTACACCGATCACAAGAGTCTCCAACATATTTTCGACCAACAACATCTGAACATACGACAGCGTCGTTGGGTTGAACTCCTGAACGACTATGATTGCGCCATTAAGTACCATCCTGGCAAGGAGAATGTGGTGGTAGACGCTTTGAGCAGGAAGGAATCAACAAACCCTCGTCGCGTTCGGGCGTTGCAGCTCACCATTCATTCCTCTCTACCTGACCAACTCCATTCTGCTCAGTTAGAAGCTTTGAAGGAGGAAAACCTTAAAGGTGAGACTATGCACGGTGCCGACAAGCACCTCGAGCGAAGGCCTGATGGCCTGCACTATTTCGCAGAACGCATATGGGTTCCTTTATTCGGGGGACTTCGGGAGCTTGTCTTAGATGAGGCACACAAATCCCGGTATTCCATTCATCCTGGTTCGGATAAGATGTACCAAGATTTAAAGGTGCTCTACTGGTGGTCAAACATGAGGTCGGATATAGCCTCATACGTGAGCAAATGCTTGACCTGTGCTAAGGTCAATGTGGAATACCAGAAACCGTCGGGTCTCTTGCAACAACCTGAAATTCCGGAGTGGAAATGGGAACGGATTACAATGGACTTTGTCACGAAACTACCTAAGACACCGAGCGGGTGTGAAAGGATATGGGTGATTGATGATCGGTTGACGAAATCAGCCCATTTTCTCGCCATTAAGGAGACCGACACCATGGATCGTTTGGCTCGTCTTTATCTGAAGGAAGTTGTTTCTAAGCACGGGGTGCCGGTTTCTATCATTTCGGATCGTGACTCCCACTTTGCTTCTCACTTCTGGAAGTTTTTACACAAGGCTTTGGGTACCCAGCTAGACATGAGTACAGCTTATCACCCACAGACTGACGGTCAGAGTGAACGCACGATTCAAACCCTAGAAGACATGCTTCGGGCATGTGTGATCGATTTTGGCAAAAGTTGGGAAGCTCATCTACCGTTAGTAGAATTCTCTTACAACAACAGTTACCACACGAGCATCAAGGCAGCTCCGTTCGAGGCACTGTACGGGCGGAAATGCCGGTCTCCTCTTTGTTGGGCTGAGGGGGGTGAGAGTCAACTCACTGGGCCTGAGCTAGTGTACGAAACTTCGGAAAGGATCGTACAGATTCGTAACCGGTTGGCAGCGGCACGGGATCGGCAAAAGAGTTATGCCGATCAGCGTCGCAAGCCATTAGAATTCCAAGTTGATGACAAAGTACTTCTGAAAGTTTCACCGTGGAAGGGCGTCATACGCTTTGGGAAGCGTGGCAAACTTAACCCTCGGTATGTCGGACCATTTACGATCCTGGAACGGATTGGACCGGTGGCATATCGACTTGATTTACCGACGGAGCTCGGCAACGTACATAACGTCTTCCATGTGTCTAACTTAAAGAAGTATCTGGCTGACGAGTCTCTTATTGTTCCACTGGAAGAGATCAAGGTTGATGATCGTCTTCGGATTGTGGAGGAACCTGTTGAGATTCTTGATTACAAGATTCGTAGCCTACGTCATAGCAAAATTCGCATTGTTAAGGTTCGCTGGGACTCGAACCGGGGACCAGAGTATACTTGGGAACGGGAGGATCAGATGAAGTCTAAGTATCCTCATCTTTTTCCTAAGGAAGCATTCGAATCGAGATATGTTACCACTGCAGCTGAATGAATCTCGGGGCGAGATTCCTTTTAACGTGGGGATGATGTGACAACTCGGGTAAATCTCTCTCTTGGTTTCTATCTTTTGTTTGTTTCTTTTGTTACTCCTTTTGGTACTTGTGCAATTTTCGGGACGAAAATTCTTTTAACGTGGGGATGATGTGACACCCGGCAACTTTCGGAAGTTAACTGATCGTTTTAACAATGGAAACTGCGACCGATTTAATTAACGCGATTTAAACGCGCGAACTGAAAGCACGCATCGGGTAACGAAAATATTTATATTTTTGCTCGGTTTAAGGTTATTTAATATTTCGAATAAAACCGACTACTTTTTATAATTAGTTATCGGGCCTAGAATGAAACCGAGACGTTTACGTTTAAAACGGGTTCGATACGCGGTAGAAGCCCACCTACCTAAACCCTAAGTATAAGCTTATTATTCTTCTTCTTCTCATAATTTCACCAACACACAAACCCTAACACCTCTCTCTCTAAAACCACCAAATCCGCCACACTCTCTCTCTAGAACTCCCTCTCTCTCGGGTTCCCTCTCTACTCCCTCGCTCCTGATTCAACAACAGCCGGCCACCACCAAGCTTGGGTGGTGGCGGCGCAGATCTGTGACCCGTAATCACGAGCACACAGCAACGCCAGAGGCAGCAGAAGGGGGTTCAGGTGTTGGTTCGGGTGGTTGTTGCAGGTTGTGGTTCAATGGCCGAGGATGGTGGGTTCGAGAACAGAGGTGATGAGTCAGGTGGCTGTGAAGGTGGCTTCCGGAGGTGACTCGATTGGTGTCATGGTAGTGGTATAGGTTAGATGATGGTCCGATCTGGTGGTTGTGGTGACGGGGTGAAGTGATGGTGAGGGATTGTAAGTGGTAGTAGTGGTTTTGGCTCAGGTGGTGGTTCCGGTGGTGATTGGCTTCCGATGGGGTCTGGTCTTCGGGCCTGGTTCGGGTCTGGTTCGAGTCGAGTTGACTCAGGCCAGATCTGGGTCAGACATGGTTCGGTTGGTTCGGGTCAGGCTTGGTCAGATAGGTGGTTCGTTAGTCTGGTCATGGTTAGCGGCAGGTTCGTGGTGGTTGTGGATAAGAAGGGTGATGATGGCGGCGGCGGCCATGGTTAGGGTTCGAAGGTGGTGACAGGTGGTCTGGCTCGGTTATGGTTAGCTCGGGTCAGAGTCTCGCAAGTCAGATCTGTTCGGGTTCGGTTCGGGTTCAGTCGCGGTCGGTTCGGTCAGATCTGGTCATACGTTTCGGTCTACGCGTAGTTCGGGGTGGCTCGGTATAAATTCGTATTTATTATTATTTATTGTAGATATTGTATATTTATAAATATTGTATATTTGTAAATATTAACTTATTTATGAATATTATATATTTATAAATATATAGATATGGATGAACTAGTTTTGACTCGCGAACGGACCGAATAATAATAAACGGTAACTATATAAACGAACGATTTGGTAAACGATTAACTTGACGTGACTTATGGTTTCGAACTCGGACTAAATATAATTGGACTATATTGTCGGACTATATTTTATATATATATTGGTATATATATATATATATATTTATAGGATCAAGTATAGATAGATGTCGAAACGTATAGTCTCATTGGTTCGGGTCAGGCTTGGTCAGATAGGTGGTTCGTTAGTCTGGTCATGGTTAGCGGCAGGTTCGTGGTGGTTGTGGATAAGAAGGGTGATGATGGCGGCGGCGGCCATGGTTAGGGTTCGAAGGTGGTGACAGGTGGTCTGGCTCGGTTATGGTTAGCTCGGGTCAGAGTCTCGCAAGTCAGATCTGTTCGGGTTCGGTTCGGGTTCAGTCGCGGTCGGTTCGGTCAGATCTGGTCATACGTTTCGGTCTACGCGTAGTTCGGGGTGGCTCGGTATAAATTCGTATTTATTATTATTTATTGTAGATATTGTATATTTATAAATATTGTATATTTGTAAATATTAACTTATTTATGAATATTATATATTTATAAATATATAGATATGGATGAACTAGTTTTGACTCGCGAACGGACCGAATAATAATAAACGGTAACTATATAAACGAACGATTTGGTAAACGATTAACTTGACGTGACTTATGGTTTCGAACTCGGACTAAATATAATTGGACTATATTGTTGGACTATATTTTATATATATATTGGTATATATATATATATATATTTATAGGATCAAGTATAGATAGATGTCGAAACGTATAGTCTCATGAATTGGAAATGTGGATAAAAGGATTTGATAATTTGTGTTTGTAAGTTGATTTTTGGGGAAAATTGTAGACAACGGGTGTTGTCTGGTTGGTACAAAAACAGAGGAAACTCTGCCCGAATTTTTATAAAATCAAAGAGTAACGGACTGCTATTTCTATAAATAAGTTCCCTAAGTGTTTTGGACAAGTACATTTTATACAAATTGAAATACTTTTAAAGACGAGCTATTTGTAGCAATAAAGATGGTTTTCAAACAATATTTGAGATAAAGTAACAATTGTTATTAATCGGTTTTAATAACTAAACATGTATTTCTTAAAGAGCATTTTTCCTAAAAGTAAGTATACTGGACACACATTTATACGGATTACGAGACGAGCTAGGATTCAGGATAATTATACGTTTCGGGGTGTTAGTCCAACTTGGTTACATACGGATAGCGACAAGCGTGCAACTTGGGTGCTATGTAATACGTGAATTAAGATAAGTCATGATCGGTTCGTCGAGTTGAAACGTTTTGAGACTCGTGTTGGTTAATAAGCTAGGCTTATGTATGATAGACTGTTAAGGTGTCCTTTATTGGTAATTAGGGCACGAGGAAATCGGTCGGGGTTTCAGGCTTTGTTTGCTAGCTTAGCATGGACATTAAGGTGAGTTCATACCCCACTCTTTACTGTTTTTGTAAACGTTTTCGGGGGGAAGACATGCTTCTGTTATGAAAAACTGAGGAACTTAAAGCGAACAAAGTTTTGGAAAATGAAACGGGTTGCGTGAGTTTACGGCCCCACTTTACTTGGTTTTCATTTTTGGGGAAGAAAACATGTGTTAAACAACTATTTGGTAACAACTGTCATACTATGGGTTTTCGAACGGTTTACTATACGATCTTTGGAAGTCCCGGGGGGAACCATGAATGTGCTGGTTTGCACAACGGGGAAATGTGAATAGCGCTATTGGGAGTGACCAACCCCACCCGTCGGCATGGAGCGTCGGGCGGGTGCATATTGTCTCAAACAGGAACAGGGTTACTATTCGGGCACAACATCTGGTTTGCGAGTTAGTAATGGTTTTCCAATCGTAGTAGTAATAAAACATACGCCTAGCTAGCGTACTTTGGTTTACATTTAACATAGTATGGACACGTGGAACTTGGTATCTCTCGGTAACATTCTTGGAACATTTGGTAACATTTTGCGAAACTTATGAACTCACCAACTTTATGTTGACTTTTTAAGTATGTCTTTCAGGTTTAAACTTTGGTAACGGCACGGTTGGAGTAGGTGGCAGTTGGGACCGGGAATCCTAGAGGGTTAGAATTGGCGTTCAGGGAACAAGAGTCTTAGATGCAACTTTCCGCTGCGTTGGCAAAGGCACCAAACGTCACAACCGACTAGGGGAAAAAGTCGGGGTGTGACACATTTTTTTGACAGCAACCTCCAAAGCAGGTAACACTTCTGATGTATATGGACATATGTTTTGTTTTTGCTTTTAAATATTATGGACATCTTTAGTGATATCCTATAATTCGGAAAGTTTTTTCTTCTTGCAAATTTGATACTTGTGTAAAGGCCCAACGAGGCTAAACTGTCAAATCAAACTGGAACCAAACCGTTACTAATGGTTTGATTCGGTTCGGTTTAATAGTTTTACGGTTTGGTTTTGGTTTACACAAATAAAAAACCGTTACTAACGGTTTGATTCATGGTTTGACCTAAAAACCGCGAAAACCGGACCGTGAACACCCCTACTACCTAATGCCATGTGGCATACCCTTGAAGGGAGATGGTCTAAATGAATAACATGTCAGCAAAGAGATTTTTCTTTTATTGTATATATATAGATATAGATATAGGTATAGTTAAATATAAAGACAAAGAAACGATAAACATAAAAGACTGAATTACAAGTTTTGTCCTTTACGTTTATACCAGATTTCAAAGGATGTCCTTTAAGTTTAAAATTGACGAGTTTTGTACTTTATGTTCCAAAATCTTGCACGTTACATCCTTTGACACTAACCCAGTTAATTTTAACCGTTAAATGAAGGGTAAATTGGTCTTTTTACCCAATTACTTAAGAAAATCATTTTAATTATATATATAAATATATATTCAAGCCACCCATCTCTCTACTGTAATCCACCACCTGCCACCATCACTACCACCATAAGTAACCACCATCTCTCTGCTATACTCCACCGCCATACCATCACCTACCACCACACACCCCCACACCATCACCATCACCATCTTCCTTAATAACCCTATTATAAACCTAGCTGTGTACCAGCAATCTACCACCATCATCTTCACCTTGAAACCCATGAACCCAACAATGTCCACCACTAGTCTACCATCCAAATAATCCACCAGTCTACCTTCCCGTCAAAACCATCTGCACGCCACAAAAACAAATTCCCCCAAATTGTTTGTTTCATCATCATCTAAAACCCTAGCTTCTTTCCGATTATTGTTATTATTATTATTATAGTGATGATGAAGATGATGGTGGTTATGAGTTTTTGCATAACGATACAACCACCTGCAACAGATTTGGGGTTTTTATTTCCATAAACAAATCCTAAACTACCTCTATCGTGATATCTACAAGCCAGAAGAGCTTATATCTGTCCCTATCGTCAGAGTTCTTCAACCGGAGTTCTACTTCAGTGGAGTCCTGATCTTACCTCCTCCGGTGACCTGAATCAGGGCGACCTAAATCGAAAACTTCTCGAGGGCGGAATCTGTGTGTGGTACTTGATTTAGTTTCTTGATTGAGTTTTGTGGTGGTGGTGGTAGTGTCAGAATCTGTGTATGGTTCTTGAGTTTTTTTTTGTGATGATAATATGAGATGATGCAGGGGGTTATTAGGAGAGAGAGAAAGGAGAGAGAGAGAGAGAGAGAGAGAGAGAAGGAATGTGTGTGTTTAGAGTGAAAAGGAGTATTTTGGGAAAGATCTTTTGTTTATACATTTTGTTTAAATAAATAAGTAAAATTACAATACTACCCTCACATGACCTTCACATGACACAACTTAACGAAAAAAATTAACTACGTTAGCGTTAAAGGACAAAACTCGTATGATTTTAAAACATAAAGTACAAAACTCGTCAATTTTAAACTTAAAGGACATCCTTTGAAATCTGGTATAAACATAAAGGACAAAACTTGTAATTCAGTCAACATAAAATATTAATTAACATAATTATGTATAATAATTAGAAGAGAGACGTAGGAAAAGAGAAAATGAGGCGGCTTTAATAAAATACATCTTAGTTTCTTTTATTAGTTGTATATTGAATAATGAGAAAAATTACAAAGTTACCTTCACGTGGGTCCATGTGACCCCTTTTAATATTAAAAAATAACATGATTAGTTCTAAAGGACAAATGATGTAATGGTTAGTCCTAAAGAACAAATAATGCAATGTTTTAAAACATAAATGATTAATCTAGTTAAATTACATATTTATCTATTATTTAAAAACCAACTTTGGGAATAGTAACTTAACGGTGTTACTATTCCTCCGTTAAGTTACTATTCCTCCGTTAAGTTACTATTTAACCAAAGAAATCATGTCCGTCCATTTCTTGAGGTCATAATAACTATGGCAATTACGTAATTTTTTCTTTTGTTCGAGGATATATTCGTCATTTTATGTATGAACGCATGACACTTTTGTAGTTGTGCTTTTTATCGAGGGTATATTCGTCGTTTTGTGTGTTAACGTGTCGTTAGTTTCTTTTACTGTGTTAACGTGCCCGCTGCAACGCGCGGGATCTCTTGCTCGTATATTATTAATAGACCAACCTATTTGAATAGTGATTTTTTTTTCTGACTTCTATGAGAGTTTATAGGATTTTCCTTCAGAAAGAATTTAGATCTGTCGATCTGGTTCAGCGGTTTGTTCCCTTACTTTGTACTCAATTTACCCAGGTTCGAAACCTGATTACGGTTTCTTATATCTTTTAACCCTCCGTCTGTTTTGATCAAACCTTCAACAAAAGGATCCATATCCATTACACGTGTAGCCTCCCACATCATTTCCACTGCCCTGTGAAACACTAATTAACTTTGCATGTCTCACTTTACACATTATATTTTTTCTTTTTGTTTTGTTGGACAGGTTCTCAACACATATCTCCCACATCAAATCCACCGCCAACAACCAACGTTCCTCCGTTTTTCTTGCAATTATGGTTCATCGATTCAGAGGAGTTTGATGCTTGGCATTTGGATTGTTTTATTGGTCATCTCAAACTCTTTTTCTTCTTTTGCTAAGCTTATAACAAAAAAAATTAGAAATCAGCGAAAATACTAGGCAAATAATGGCCAAATCAATTGGATTTTTTTACTAAGCAATTATGGTTCATCGATTCAATTGATTTTTTTACTAAGCAAATAATGGTGCAGATTCTACAAATAATGGAATACCAAATCAGTGAAAATATGAGGTTCCAAATCGTTGCAAATCCATCCATTTCTTAAACACACTGTAAATTTTTAACATTAACTGAGGGATATTTTAGTCATTCTCGTCATTTATTTTTCTATTTTTAACCTCTCTCTTTACCTTCCTACACCATCGTTGATGCCCACCTCCATAGCCACCCTACACCACCATAAGATCTAGATTTGATGTTGTGTAGAGTTTCAGAGTATTCTATCAGTTGTTTGAGGTTACATGTTTCCTAAAACTTTGTAACTATTGTAGAGTCGTATCTTTGTTTTTTTTTTTTTTTTTGAATGGCAAAGGTCATTTTATTCCAAGAACCCAATATGTACATGTTCAACCATTAGCAAGATGCTAGATGGTTATGTAAGTCAGAATTGCTCACCCCAGCCCAATTACATCCAGATCCATTACAGATTATTGCAGGTTGCACATCCCAGCCCAATTACATCCGAATCTATTACAGACTATTACAAATCAGGTTACAGCTCGAATGCACACCACTTGTTCCAATCTTTTGTGATTCCGGTTGCTCTGCTCGATATCCATAGAAATGACTGCGCCTTGACTTCGCCCAGTAGTTCCTCAAGACTTACTCTTTTGCCTTGAAAGATTTTCTTGTTCCTGCCATTCCAGATTGTCCAACAGGTTGTGAGGAAAATTGCATAGATGACTTCTTTCTTTGTTCTTCTTAGACCGTTGATATTACTTGCTTCCAATAAATCCCGAAAGTTGAATGCGATTAAAGGAGGGATATTACACCATTCAGTGACCTTTGCCATAAGTTTGTCGCTATGAAACAGTGAATAAAAAGATGATCCGCATTTTCTGAATAGTCGCCACATAGGTTGCACGTAGATGAGGTATTGATAATCTTTCGCTTGATTAAACCTTCCAATGTTGCTAGTCGATCTTGCTCTGCTCGCCACACTAGTATATTGACCTTTTTTGGTACCAATTTAGACCACTTGAAGGGGTAGAAAGGTACAGCCCTGGATGTTAATAGGCTGCGGCATGATGCAGCAGAATAGATGGCTGATGCGTCTCCTGTCCAGCTCCATTTGTCAGTTGATGCAGCAAGGGTAATCGGCATCAGAAGCTGGCTGCACTCGATAAGCTCCTCACGTTCTATTTCCAGCAGCGGCTCGCGTTTCCAGTCCCAACCCGCCACCCAATTGACCCCCTGCAAAGTTAAACGGGCTGCAACTGTGCAGCCTTTATGTGTTTCTAATGCAAAAAGGTTTGGGAATTTGTACCTGAGAGGCGTTCCTCCGAGCCAGCAGTCGAGCCAAAACCGAATGTGCAACCCATTACCAAGTACCCCTTTGAAAAGACTTTCAACCTGGACATTTAGGTTTTCAAAATCACTTCCCACTTTAACAATGGCATTCCAAACACCCGAGATGGCTGATTTAATAGGAAGGAAAGCCCATGATCGTTCATTATGGTGGATGGATTCGATAACCTGTTTCCACAGATTGTCGCGTTCGGTTTTAAAGCGCCACCACCATTTTAGAAGGAGGCTCATGTTCATGTGTTGTAGAGATCCCAAGCCTATTCCACCTTTATCTTTCGGACCGATTACACGTTCCCATGCTACCCAAGATGTTTTGCTTTTCTCATCCGTCCCGCCCCAAAAGAATCTCCTTATGATTTTTTCCAGCTGCTCGAGCACATTTTTGGGGGCTCGAAACAACGAAAAGTGATATATCGGAAGGCTATCTAGAACGGATTTTAAAAGGACCACGCGCCCACCGGTTGATAGCGATTTTGCTTTCCATTTGGATAGTCTAGAATTGCAAATATCAATGACACTCTTCCAATGTCTTGCCTGATTCATATTTGCCCCGATTGGTACCCCAAGATATTTGAATGGAAAACTACCTTTATTAACATTGATGGATTGAGCGACCCCGTCAATGGTAGATTCGGCTACCCCGATTCCAAAAAGGTTTGATTTGTGTAGGTTTATTTTCAGCCCGGATATGAGATGGAAGCATCTAAATAAACGGATAACATTACGGATATTGACGGTGTCCCACTCACCAGTTACCACAACGTCATCCGCATACATGAGGTGTGAGATTGACGGGCCTAAATTAGGTAATGAAATACCTTTGATAAGGTTAAGCTCTTCCGCCCTTTTCATTAAACCGGATAAAGCCTCCATGCCAATAATGAAGAGAAAATGTGAGAGAGGGTCGCCTTGTCTCACCCCGCGGTGGCATTGGAATTCCCAGGTAGGCGAGCCGTTGAGTAACACTGAGGCTCTCGCAGAAGATAAGATACCCTTGATCCATTTTCGCCAACGATCGGGGAAGCCCATTTGTGCTAAGATGTCTAAGATAAATTCCCAATTCACCGTATCAAACGCTTTCTCGAGATCAATTTTGAGAAAAAAGGAAGGTTTTTTTGTTTTTTTGGCCCAAGTGAGAATTTCATTGATGATAAGTGGCCCGTCTAGGATGTTGCAATGGGAAAGAAAACCGGATTGGTTGATGGAAATGATGTCTTTCATTAGTGGTTTGATACGGTTCGCAAGCACTTTGGAGATTATTTTGCCAATACTACCAAGTAAACTGATCGGACGAAACTCATTAAGAGTCATTGGGTCTTGGCACTTGGGGATTAAAACAATGAAGGAAGAGGCGCATTTCTGGCTGATTTCCCCATGTTCGTGAAAGTCTTCAAGAACCTTAACAATATCATCTTTTAGAAAATCCCAGAAGTGTTTAAAGAAGCCAAAGTTGAAGCCGTCCGGTCCGGGTGCCTTGTCACTTTCACATTCCCAAATAGCCGCTTTAATTTCTTGAATGGAGAATGGTCTGACGATTTCTGTTGCAGCCAACGGTTGAATCAGGTTGAGATTGGGACATGAGAAAGATGGCCTGTGGTGTAGATGCTCGCTAAACTTGGCTGCGAAGAACTTCCTTGCCTCCCATTTCATCTTGATCGGGTCCGAACACCATTCCCCATTGATAAGAAAACCGTTAATCCGTTTGCTATTATTATTGAAATTCACCATACCGTGGAAGAAACTAGTGTTCTCATCTCCTTCAAGTGCCCATTTGATTCTCGATTTCTGCTTGATGTCTTCGGCCTCACTAGTTTTTATCGCCACCCATTCGCGCTTGGCGTCACTCCATGCGTTCTTTTCAAGCTCAGAAAGAGGTCTTTGCTCCACGATTTCGTCAAAGAGATTAAGCCTTTTTTCACAATCTAGCTGCTTTTGCTTTTTCTTTTCCTTTTCTGAAGTCAACCATTTTTTAATTGTTTCCTTAATGATTTTCAGCTTACTTGCCAATATTTCATCACTTTTTCCATCGAACTGTTGGTCTTCAAAAGCGTGAAGAATCAGGTCCTGGAAACCAGGGGCCTTTAACCATGAGTTGAAGAAGTGAAATGGTGTGGGGCCAAAGGTGATCTCATCGGTTGAGAGGGTGAGAGGGCTGTGATCCGAGTCTTTCCTTGGATGAGCGATGAGTGTTGCATTAGGCCATTTGTCCCAAAAACTATGCGAGACCAAAACTCGATCTATTTTGCTTAGTTTTGCACCTGAGTTGCGTGTGAACTTGCGACCCCCCATCGAGTATTCAAGTAAACCATTGTTTTCAATGAATTCATTAAAGGCCAGAGCACATGCTGAGTTGAAGTTTGAATTTAGCCGTTCCTCCTCATGACGCACGGCGTTAAAATCTCCTAGTAATACCCAAAACCCAGGATTGGATTCTATTTTTTCCGCAAGCAGATCCCATAATACTTTCTTAGCAGCCAGCCCTTGAGGGGCGTACACATTCGCAATGTGAATTGGAATTCCATACTGGGGTAACAAACCGGATAGAATTAAAACATTACGGTTTTTAAAAGAATGAGTGCAATTGAAGAAACCTGGATCCCAGATGCTAATGAGACCACCTGAGGTACCTTCCGCGTTTACCCAATCGAACGCCCTAGGACGTTTTCCCCAAATTTTATGAACTTGAATTTTCGAGCCATCGCATCTCATTGTTTCTTGAATTGCCACGAAGTTTGCTTTGTGTTCCCGTATGGTATCGCCAATGGAGAGCATTTTGGGGTCCTCCCCGATCCCCCGAACATTGTATGCTAAAAAAATCATTGAGGAACATGGTGGTCACCTTCGTCCCTGATGATGTTTTCGAGTTGAGTTATAAAGCCGGAAGTCGATATACCAATCGCTTCACCAAAGTTGGCTGTTTCCTGAGCCTCGGATACAGGTGGTGGGTTAGAGCCGGAAGGTGGGGGTGAAGAGCCTGAGGAGAATTGGAAAACATTGGGGGGAACAACAGGCAGAGAAGAAGGGACGGGAACAGGGATAGGTTCAGGGATCAAGGGAAAGGGAAGTGAGTGGGGGTGAGAACGGAAAGAACGGGTAGGGCGCCTAGAAGCCGGTGAGTGTAGTGGTGGGCAGGATTGAGTCGAAGGATGTGGGAGCAGGGTAGTCTGAGAAGAAACAGGCAAAAGGGCAGGGAAAAAAGAATTGGGCTCACAAAGTGGGTGAGGATCAGCACAAGGGTCCAAAGAGGATGGGGAGGAGAGCCTGGGCCTTTTACGATTGGGGAGCCCATTAACTCTAGGGGGGGAAACACCTGCACTAAAAATTGATGTATCCAAGGTGGACCCACCAATGTTAGAAATAATATTATTACCAGTAGAATTCTTCTCGGGAGTGGTGGTCATACAATCCTTGGGAATATTACTCATGCACCCTACGTTAGAAATATCAGGAACCGAAGAGACGGTCGTTTCGTCTTCCAAAGAACGGCTTTTCAATTTCTCCGTAATTCCCACCTGGTCAACTAACTCCGGCGATAATGTTTCCACCGGAGTCGTTGGTCTGATCGGAGATTCTACAACAATTTCACCTTCCTCAACTTCTGGATCCGTCATGGTGATATCCGGGCCCACCTTCTCATTAAGATTACCAGACCTAAGATCCGGCTTCTTTACCTGATCAAAGAGATTGGACACGTAATCTTTTGTAGAACAAAAATCTGGTACCCACATATGATCTACTTCCTGAACCCAGGCTGAGAATGTTTGGTTATGACATGTAACCTGGAGTTCACCTTCAATTCTGTTCCCATGTTGAACCAGGATGGCCACATTCTCAAAGGACAAATTCCCATCATGTATAGTAGCTTGAGATTCATGAACAACTGAGCCGAACTTTTCGCCAATAGCATTCATTACCACTTTATCCCAGAATTGCAGAGGGACGCCCATAATTTTTAACCAGGCGATTCTTTCAAACTTGACCTCTTGTCCGTTCCAGATTTCAAGGGATGAGAACCACTGTTTCCAAAGTTCATCCTTGGAAGAGAGAAATTCTCTAGCTTCCTGAGTAGTTTGGAATGACAGAAATACGCTGAGACCTCCGACGTAACCGAGTGATATATTAACCGATTCGGCCAGGGAGATGAATTGTTCCATGCAGGCTAGCTTGTTCAGGTCCAATGCCTTACCGATAAGTGAAGTTTTTTTCCAGGAAAAGGGTTCGGGTGGAGGGCGGGTGGGTAGGTGGACAGTCAGAGAGGGGATGTGTGAGTCAGGAATACCGGTTGTGACTGCCCTGAACGATGGTCCCTGGTCAGGGGCCCAGGTTTTGGTGATAGGTCTAGGTGTGTGGAGGGGGGGGTGGGGGAGGTGGTTGGCGGGGGTGGCGGTTATGGGGGTGGGTTGGAGCCTGAGTGTGGGTAGGTTTTTTGTCGTTCTTACCGTATTTTGCCACATTAACAACTATACTATTTCTTCCCAATCTGACCTGGCTGAGTTGCTTTGCCATGTCGGTTCCATCCAAGACATCTTCATACCTAACGAAAGCAAAATAACGACCCAACTTATCTCTTCTTTTTGGAAGAAAAGCATCCATCATATTGCCAAAGGGTTTGAATGTTCTCCAAAGATCTTCCGGAGAACACCAACAGGGTAGATTCGTGACGAAGAAGGAGGTTGTCTTTTCATTTTCGACGTACTGATTCGGTTGCACATTCGGTTGAGGACGCCTACGTCGCCAGGGAAGCTCCCAGTTCTCCTCGTTGTCCTGGTTACCTTGTACCTCACTCACTCTCTCAGTCTCACTCTCTTTCTCTGCTGTACTCGCTCTCTCTCTATCGCTCTCTCTCTCTTCCGCTCTCTCTCGCTCTCTCTCACTCATGGTTACCTCTGGATGGTCCCGAGTCGTATCTTTGTTATTTAGGGAACACTACAAGGATATTGTAGGCTATCTAAAGCATCGTAGAAAAGCTGTTGTTTGCAAGTCTTTACTAATCTAGTGTTCATTATTGGTATTTTGTTATTACTTTGATGGAATATTGCAATTCAGGTATTCCCTCATCTGAAAAATTGGAATTTAAAGGGTGTCCCATATGTGCATTTAAACTTAATGTTTTAATTAGAAGTTAAATATTGAGTTAAATGCTTGCCTATCACTAGTGAGGAGTATATATGAAATTGTTGACAATTAAATTTACTTGATGTCCTTGTTCTGATAAATGGGTTTTAGATGCATTTAAAAGCATATTTTTGAAAAAAGGAAAAATTACAGAAATCGTCCTTTATGTTTACCTGTTTTTTCAGTAGGTGTCCTTAAACTTCAAAAGTGATGAGAATCGTCCTTTATGTTGTAAAATATTTCAAGTTTCGTCCTTTAGCACTAACTTGGTTAGATTTTTTGGTTAAGTTTGGTCACGTGCAAGGCATGTGAGGGCATAAATGACAATTTACCCTCTAATTTCATCTCCTCCTTTATAAACCCATCTCTCTCACTCACACACAAATCTCTGTGCATTTCACCGCCCTAAACCACCCCCCTTTCTCACCACCACCTGTCACCACTATAGCCAACCACCACCATGCTATTTATTGAAAGCAAATATAACCACCTAAAGTTCCAAAGCATATTATTATAAAAACCTATACACACTCTCTCTCATAAGAACACACATACACGTTACAGGGAAGAAACAAGAGAGTTAGAGAGTGAAAGAGCTAGAGAAGAGAAAGGAGCCGGAGGTCTCCTCCACCTCCAGTGAGGCTCCGGCGGCCGCAACCTTACGACACCCCCCTCACCTCCACAACCTTGCTTCACCAAATCCTATTGTAGAAAGAGAGAGATGTGTTTTCGTGAGAGAGAATAGAGGAGAGAGAGACAAAGATCTCAAATACAGACCAAGGAAGACGACGACGACGGCTCATGATGGTGGTTCTAGGTAGCGACGATGGTTGTTGTACCAATCGGGTTAGATCCGATTGCAAGGTAAAATCCCTAAAACCCACCTCTATCTTCCTTAATAATCATCAGTGGAGGATGATAGTTGTTGATCTCGATGAAATGGTATGATATTAATAAAAGAGACCTACCCTGGAGAAGAATAAGTGAAGGTGAAGCAAATACTGATGATGAGATTGCTACAAAAGCATATGCTGTCTGGGTTTCAGAGATCATGCTGCAACAAACAAGGGTTCAGACTGTTATTGATTATTTTAATAAGTGGATGGACAAATGGTCCACTGTTCATCACCTAGCTCAGGCTTCTATTGAGGTATAAAAAAAGGTTTTAGATTTTATATTTAGTTGTGTATTTTGTTTGGTTATGTTATTGGAAAGTTTGTGTGCAGGAGGTTAATGAGATGTGGGCTGGATTGGGGTATTACCGACGGGCGAGGTTCTTGTTTGGTTATGAGATATGGCATGGAAAGAAACCTAAAGTATCCTATCTTAAGGTCTGGGGATGTAATTTATGGTTTGATGTGACCTTGGTTCCTTTGCAAGAGCAATGGCACCAGTGTTGTCACACAGTATCTCGATTGGATTTTTTATGCTAGGCATAACATCGAGATCAGTAATGAACTTCTTCATCCAGGCAGCCTCATTTGCATCATCCGATGCAACATTGTTTTATGTTTCACACGTGGATTGGGCAACCACACTTTTCTTAGAGCTCTTCCATGTAACAACCCTGCCATTCAGAATGAAAACACATCCTGTTTATGACATTGAATCATCACGATCAGTCTGGAAGCTTGCATCAGTATAACACTTAACTGATAGCTCCTCATCCATTCCTCCATATATTAAGAAGATGTCATTCGTCCTTCTTAAGTACTTAAGAATGTTCTTCACTACAGCCCACTGACTCTCTCCTGTGAGTGAAGGATTTTAACCGAAACAGGATTAATTGATTATACAAGTTACAAAACCAGGTGCGGAAACCCTAGCTTTGAACAAACTGATAGAAACTCAAATCAAAACACAATCAATATCATTTTCAAAGGTTTTCATAGATTAACTTGATTATAAACTTGATTACAATGAGTTTTAGGTTAATCTAGAACACACACAAACACTCTCTCAATCTATCCTGAAACCTGACCTCAAAACACACACAACTAATAACTCTCTATACATTACAAAATCACAATTTCTATTTATAGATACTGCACGTTCGCCCGTTTGCACTGGTCGAATGTGGAAGACTTCCACATTCGCCCATATGTAGGGTACGAATGTATTCTTCTGTCAAGCTCCACTTTACCTTCGCCCAGTATACTTCTACCTTCGCCCACTTCAGCCTACATTCGCCCAGAACAATTTCACCTTCTATTCATCAGCACTCTAACATATGTTAATATCCAATCATTAGTCGCAAAACGCATCTACATCTCCTAGATTCTGTTGATATCTACTCGTCATACTAAGAGCATACGAGACATCAGGTCTAGTACATATCATGGCATACATGATAGAACCAATAGTAGAAGAATATTGAACTCTTTCCATTTTCTTCTTTTCCTCTTTAGTGTTTGCACACTGCTTGCTATTAAGAATGGTTCCATGTGCCATGGGCAAGAGCTCCTCTTTTGAGTCTTGCATTGAGAAGCGTCGTATGACCTTATCAATATATGTACTTTGACTCAAACCCAATAACCATTTTTATCTATCTCTATAAATCTTTATTCCTAAAATATAAGCGGCTTCACCAAGATCTTTCATTGCGAAACATTTACCCAACCATGTCTTAACATCTTTTAGCATGGGGATATTGTTTCCAATGAGTAATATGTCATCTACATACAGTATGAGAAAAGTGATATCGCTCCCACTAGATTTCTTTTAAACACACGGTTCATCTTCGTTCTTCATAACACCAAACTCTTTGATTTTCTGATCAAAACGGAGGTTCCAGTTGCGAGACGCTTGCTTTAATCCATAGATGGATTTATTCAGCTTGCACACCTTATTAGGATTCTTTGGATCAACAAAACATTTAGGTTGAACCATATAGACATCTTCAAGTAAGTGTCTATTAAGGAACGTGGTCTTGACATCCATTTGCCATATCTCGTAGTCGCAACAATGGCAAGTAGAATTCTAATAGACTTAAGCATTGCTACTGTCGAGAAAGTTTCCTCATAATCAATTCCTTGAGTCTGGGTAAAACCTTTCGCTACAAGCCTTGCTTTGTAGGTTTGTACATTACCATCCATGTCAGTCTTCTTCTTGAAGATCCATTTGTTTCCTATAATCCGACATTCGGTAGGAAGATCAACCGAATCCCAGACTTGGTTATCATACATGGATTGTATCTCTGCATTCATAGCCTCTTGCCATTTCTTGGATTCCGAATCCAAGATTGCAGCTTTGTAAGTAGCAGGCTCAGCTTCATCAATCATGAAGATATCGTCATACCTTTCAGGTGCACGACAATTTCTAATACTTCTTCGAACACTTGGTGTTTCTATTGTTTCTTGCGTCCTCTCAGGTTCAACTTCAACAACTGGATCAGTTACTTCTGGTTCTGTCTGAACAACTGGTTCAGTCACTTGTGTTTCTCAAATTTCTTCAAGATCCACATGATTATCTCCAATCCCTCGTGCCAAAAGCTCTTCCTCCAAGAAAGTGCCTCTGCATTTAGTGAAAATCTTATTTTCAGTGGGGTGGTAGAATAGGTAATCGATCTTTTTAGCGTATCCGACGAAAATCACATTTTTGCCTCTGGGATCTAGTTTATCCGAAGATAATTCCACTATATTAGAGAGATAATAAAGCGTGGAGACATAGTAATACACAAAGTTCATATAGATCTAAATCTGGCTGACCCCTTTACTAAGCCTTTACCTTAAGCTAAACATGAGGAGCATGCTGAAAAAATAGGGCTCAGAGTTGCTAGACAGTGGGCATGATCTGCAGTTAGTATTGGTGTTTTATTTTGAACTATAACAGTTACATTGAATATTTATTTGATTTATGGGTTAAATGCAAATTTAATTTTTTTTGTTATTGTGTTCATTATTTGTATGTTTAAATCCTTGAATAAGAGTATTCTAAAATATCTGTAGTCGATAAAATTACATGGGAATGAATTTGAATGCAAGACTATTGTAAATTAAGTTGATTGTATTCATGAGATGAATAACTTAAGGGTTTGAGAATCAAAATTCACAGATATCACTAGGGAATGATATTGGATGTAACTCGTTTCAAAACTATCTCCATGGATCCATGTCATGAGATGTTTTGATATTGATATGTTCAATATGTCCTTTTTCCTAAGGCACATATTAAACTACATTGATCAAGGACTATCTTTGAGGTTATCTAACACTGTCCTCAAACATAGGTAGTAATCCGGGTATCGTTAGGAGAAATCCAAGGTTAAGTGGGAATTGTATGATGCTGATGGAATTATGTACTTCTATAGGATTAGAAGTTTACACATTCTGGCGCCCTCGTTAACTCAAACTGGTATAAACGCGTGGCCACGCTCGGCCTAAAGGTAGTTTGTTAGATCACTTTGAATTAAAGACGCGAATAGAGAGTGGTTGATCACTATATAAGAATGAATGATCCATGTCTTATGATCAGCGAATGTCTATACAGAAGGGACTTATTAATAGAATTATCAGGGCTATAATATTTGGTTAAGTAAAGCGTTACTTGAACTCAAAGAAATACTGTGTTGGGTGCAGTGCGATGCAACTAGGCGTCCAACTCTGCGCACATTGTCTCATTTAATTAAAATCGTCCAAGTGGGATATTGTTGGACATATAGTGTGTCCGATAGTAATTAAAGTCGAGATCAACGTAACACGACCCGGTACGATCCGAAGACTTACAAATTGGTACACGAATCAGATAAGTTCACTTGTAGGTGGGTTATTATTTGTGACATAGTAATAGTTTTGAACTCGAGGGACGTAATATTAATTAGATTAATATTAAGGAATATTATGATATTATACAAGGGGCTTATTGTAAGATTATGTTTTACAAAAGCAGGGTTAAGGTGTAAACCCTAGACACACTTTTATAACTAAACAACAACCCCTTGCATCCCTCTTTAAACCTTCGGTCGGCCCTAAATCCACCGCCCCTTGGCTGCCGAAAACCACCACACGCCGCTGCCTTCCTCCATGCAAATGGTTGCTCTCGGTTGGCTAGTGCTCGGTTGAGAACTTCCTTTTAGCGAGGATTCATTGTAACCCGCATGTTACAATTCCAGTGTAGTCGTCAAAGGTTGATTACTAAACCTTCTATGGTTGTTTGTATTATTTATTTGTTTATACGCATTTAACCAGTATCCTGCTTGGGAATATTTTATTAATCGGATTAATAAAATTATATATATATATATATATATATATATATATATATATATATCGGCCCTCATATATATTGTATATATAATCGATTTTGTTAATAAATATAAACCGCTTCTGATTCGTATATGACACCCATGATTCCCTACAAAAGAAACACGTTCCGAGATCAACAGGTTTTGTTGAAAAAACAATTGGATGCATAAGGTATGTACTTTTGTTATTTAATTGCATGATTTTGCTGACTTCCGCATTAAACATTTTGGTGACTCCCACAACCTGATCCGACTCAAAACAACCCGAACAAAACAAAGATCACATTAAAAAGGGTGCTATAACTACCACACCAGAAGGAACCGTACATAAAAACAAGAAATTGCCTACAGTGAAGATCTTGCGTTAAATTGACAAATGTTTAGTTATATTTAATTTGTATATCATAAGTGTTTCATTTATATAATAATTTTATATGAAATGTTCATCAACCTTTATGTAAGGTTGTTAAAAGGATTTGATAATAATAACTCCTGTTTTATGTTCATGTTGCGTAATTGATTGGTGATATTAAGGTGATAACGATTTTGTTTACCGCACCGCAACGCGCATGTTGTATCACACTAGTTAGAATAAAGAAGAAACATGAAGGAACACAAGAACTTGAACAAATTCACCATGCACATGAAAACATTCATCCTAGTTTTTTTTTTAAGTTCAAAAGGAATCAATGCAAAATCCACATTTTACCATGAACCCTCAGTAATGGACGACCAAGTTTTGTGAATAAGATGATACTATAAGGCCACTCGTAGTGGTCTGTGATATACCACCGGGATAGTCTTGGTGTTCGCGAACATCGGCATGCCCTCGCCGTGATAGATCGAAAACATCACGGCTCACGATAAACATCGCAGGTGTGAAGGTGTCAAATGTAGCCGTAGGGCTGCAATGGTCATGAGATTGTTTAAAGAAAAAAAATTCACATGTTTTACCATTAATATATAAACACATCCTACCATTTTTACCATAGCCATTTTTGCACTTCCTCTTTCAAAATCAAACTCATCCTACCATTCTCAACATTTTAAAAAAACTAAATCTCATCTATACAATGGCGCATTGGACAGAAGAAAAAGAAATTGTGTTAACAATTGCATGGATTAACATAAACAAAAATACGAGCTCATCCCGTCGGTCTACATGTTGGGCTAACGTTTTAGCCGAATTTCGTGTCCTATTCAGTGAAACACAACGCACTTGTGATACACTCTCGCCCAAGTGGTCAGATCTCAAAGCTATGTGTCTCAATAAAATAAAAAAAATTGTTAACCATCTTTGCAATTGTGATACTACTAATGCGAAGAATTGAGGTGATATATGGTGATACATTGAATGTTTAGTGATTGTGTGATGACCACCCTTTATGGCCTTAACCACATTAATGCTAACTAGTGTTTTTCACTATCGTGCGTTGCACGATTACAATACGCCTTTGTTTGTGTTTGTGGAAAACACGATTACAATACACCTTTGTTTGTGTTTACGGAAAACTAATACTGTTACCCTAAAAACCTACCTTCGGTTTTGTCCGAGCTGATACTGCATATACCTAAACAAAATCTTATCGGACGCTTTAACACATCACACATTGCTTGTTTGGACACCTGAAAGAATCGTAGATCTTGCACGCGAGATGTCAACCAAACATTCCATGTTTATAGATTGTAGTCCAACTTAGATGCTAACAGACATCAACAATTTTCATCAAATAGACTTTTAACAATATATTTTAAATTTAAATAAAAATCGTATTTTGTCTTATTTATAAAATCAAGCTTTCAATGGATCAGATTTCACTCAAAAATTGAAATTGAGGTTTGACCTTTTCTTTAAAATTTTTCACGTTCCCAAAACCTGCTCATCGATTTAAACAAAATAGCACGCTCCCACTAATCTATATCACTGGCTCATCAAGAATGGAACTTTATTTCTTAAATCCGAACTTAAGGTAATCATTCAATTAACTGGAGCTGCCACATTGCAATACCCGAACACAACCCACCACCTATCTAAGGGGAAACACTATCGGTGGGTTTCTTGAGAAGTAGTGGTTCGTGACGGAGCAACCTCTACAACCATGGTGGAACGACCGTGTGCGGCCCTCTATCCATCTCTATAATCACTGCTTTCTCTTTCTATCAGGCGGGTTGTGCTCATCGGTAACACCAAGTTAGGGTAAACGAAACCTAAAAATACCCAACCGTAGCAACAATAACAGAGGACAACCCTTTTCAACCATTTATACAAAAGTTCTTTGTCTACAAACAAAGACCAACAGAGAAAACAATACACACTTGTGTGTGAGAGATATGCTTGCTCTCCCGGACTTCGACAAAAACGGCAGCAACTTCTCACGCGCATCTCTATCACGAACACAAATGCCATTATCTGTCTGGAGTTCCACCATCACAACACCACCGCCATCTCTGTTTCAAAAACCGATTTGTCTGAAGGTTAGATCTGAAAGTCGTTCAGATCATCGTCGTTTATATCAGGGGCGACCCAACCGTTGTACCACCACCAATAAACCGCTTAGTCGTCTCTCTCCATCTCCTTCTCTCTTTGTCTCCACCGACGTATGTCGGTTGCAACATACGGAGGGTCAACGAAGATAGGCATGCAACTCCTCTCTCATTCTCTTTGCAGATGTGTGAGAAGTATGTGTGTGTGAATGAGAACTTTTTGGAAAATAGTGGGGTTTTAATGACAGTTGAAATTGAAATGAAATAAAATGAGATGCCACGTGTTTCTAAACAAAACGTGGCAATAAATACATGCTTCTGATAATGCAAGCTGTAACAGTAAACAAAACGTGGCAGTAAACACGTGTCTTTTAAAAGTTATAAAAAAAAAAAAAAAAAAAACCGCCCACAATAAGAATCGAACCGTCGCCAACCACAAATCATACACCCAACCCAACCACCATGCCATAACACAATATTTGAATTAACTCCACAATTAATACTACTTATTCGCTTACAAAACAGATCCATCTTAAATTTACTGTTCAAATCCAAAGCTCAATTATAATTATATAATTTAATATATGAAAAATGTATAGAAGGCAAGGCACATGCTACATTGTTACTTTACTACCTTCGATAGTACTGTCACTCACTTCGCTTTCTCTATATAACAATCATTTACTTCCCATATTCTTTACAGACATCCATTCTTTAACTCATAAATGGGTTACTCCAACAAAAGTCAATTATCAGGAGGATTTAAAAACACAAGATGTGGTAAGTTTTTTAAGCAACAAAGAGGAAGACTTTACATTATGAAGAAATGTGTGATAATGCTTCTTTGTTGGCATGACTAGAAGTCTAGAACTATATATATTTTTTAACTTTGTTCGATGGGAGCAATCATGGGACTTTTGAGCTAAGGTGAGTACGGGTCGGCTGACTTAGACTGTACCATTGGTCGTGGGCTAGTATCTTGGCGTAGTTGGCTATATGCTATCAAGGTTTGTATTGTTTATTAGGTTTCTAATGTTAGTAGACTTGTTATGTATGTTTAATGTTTGATGTAAGCCAGTTGGTGGCCTTAACTAGGTTGCATGTTGTGTTGTTGCAAGCAAATTTTGGCTACATGTCATCAGTATTCTTGTTTAATAAGGGTAAAGATGTATGATTGTATGACGTTAACCCATATGTCATCATGGAACTTGGAAGAAGCTGCTAACCCAAGCTACGAATTAAATTCATGCAACCATAGCATTTTATACAAAACCAGGCTACGACATCATATTTATTTATTAATGGCAAATAGTTACATCTCCAATACTATTACACTAATAATTCTAAAATACACCGTTATCAAAGATTGAAATTCGGACCTCTCTTCTAAGGGTACAATATGTATGATTGTATGACATTAACCCATGTGTCATCATGGAACTTGGAAGAAGCTACAAAACCAAGCTATGAATTAAATTCATGCAACCATATCATTTTATACAAAACTAGACTACGACATCCTTTTTTATGGTAAATTGTTACATCTCCTATACTATTACACCAATAATTCTAAATTACACATTTGCCAAAGGTTGAATCTTAGATCTTCCTACTAAGAGGCATATGCATGCCTCTACGAAGTAGGCTAGTCCGACATTGGCTATGAACCGGTAGAATGTTTATTAAATGGCTCTTTTGTCGCTTATTTGTTATCTATATCTATACTACATTATAAAGGGGGAGGTATGGGCAAATATGTCCAAATTGTCAAAGTTAAGATGGCATATGAAGAGTTTCTTGCTTTACACCCCAGATGTCATGAAAATTCTTCCAATAATACCCCTATTTGCAAAAGCAACTTGTACATTTTTTTGTGATATTATTCCATGTTATAAAGGTTGCCTACACCTTGTTATTTACGTAAATCATTATTCCATGTTAAAGAAATTATTAATAAGGTTAAATACCTTTTATATAAATGTTATCAATTTTTTCGAAGGATTCCGTTTTTGAAACAATATTCATAAAGTCATTTATTAAATTTTGAAAGCAGCTTAAATTATTATATTGTGAATCAAAACTTCAAGTTTTTTAAAGTTTTCTAAAGCTTGTGTTTATAAAATCACATATATTATTATATAGTAATTAGACTCAAGAAATAGAATGTTATTTGAAAATCAGATCCGAAGTTTAGAATGAATCAAATTTAGATTTTGTTAAATCGTAATCATTTGGAACAACTGGGGTAAAAGTTGTTTTTAGAAATTTTGACGTAGTGGTGGGTGATAAAACAGTAATATATGTGTTATATATATTATTTATTATTATTATCTATATCTATACTACATTATAAAGGAGGAGGCATGGGCAAATATGTCCAAATTGTCTAAAGTTAAGATTGTATACCAAGGGTTTCTTTACAATTTCCTAAATTTTACCACTTTTTTCCCTAAATGCCCCTAGAAGGTAATCACGCTACTTGTTTTCCCATTATATTCATTCATGCGTTAAAGTGATTCTCCTCACAAGGCTTTTTCCTTCAATCGGTTACAAATTGTATATAGCTCGGGGCAGGCAAAAAGTTTTTAACACCCGTTCATCAATATCAATATCATATCAATCATAATCCTTTAATTTCACCAACAACAAGTATCAGGAAACGAAGTGCTAGAAAGAAACTTTGTTTTGCTTTGCAGAAGATTGATGAGTGTGTTGGTGACACTAAAGCAGATGTCGATAACCCTGTCCTCAAGGTTGAGCAAGATGCACAGGTATCTATCGAGTATCGACAGTTGATTATAACAAAGTTTTCTTGTAAATGACACAGTAAAAGCAAATATATTAAGGTTTATTTTGTAATTTCAATATCACACAAGTAAGCCTAATAAAACATTTTTGGTTATTTCATATACATCGTTTTGCATTCAAAGACAAAGGAAGGAAGACAATATGTTTTTACACTTTTCCTATACCTTGATGGGCTAACACAACTACGCTTGTGCATTATTCAAAAAAAAAAATATACTTATCTTAAACGTCCCGCAGCAACACACGGATTTTAATAAATAAGATAGGCTCCCAAAAACACAATATTTCTCTTCATTTTGTTAGGATTTTATTCTAAATGTATCCCCTTATCCGTGTATATTATTACCCATATGGATTGAAATTCACCACAAAATTATTTAGAACAATCATCACCTTAAACTATTAAGATTCTAAAAAAATGATATATTGATTAAACCAGAATATTATTTGATTTGGCAAGGGTACAAGGGGCCCTTAATGATTTTATTCAACTTCATTGATTTCTATCAATTATATTATATCACTTTACTGATTCACTTAATTGAAATAGTTTTTTGAAGGCAACAGTTCACTAATTCATTTAATGATTTTCTATTTAAAGTTTATTATTATTTTTTTCACATGGTTATTAGAACTGGCCAAACAAATTTAAATTTTGTAACGGTGGCAGTGCATGGCAGGGGACGGTTGGCACCTTCAATTTAATTTTGCATTTAAAACCATTGCTACTAAACGATCAAAAAAAATTGTGAGTAAAATCATTCAAAAATTTACTATATATACACACATCACCGTCGGGTGATTTTCACTCTAAACCCACGGTTAACACACACACACACACTTCAAACACAAACAATGACGTGCTGGAACGAGGAAGAAGAGATTGCTTTGGTAGTGTGCTACCAATATGCAAGAAACGACCCTGCCGTACAACAATAACACCGCCACCACTCGGGCTCGGGGGATTCCAGGTTTTGGGACCGTGTCTTGGTGAACTTCAATAGCCAAGTCGGTATCAACGATCGCACCATTGAAAGCCTCCAACGCAAGTGGACCGATATCAACAATAAGTGTGATCGGTGAAGCACCCTCTACGCAAACACCTTGAGGGGAGCATCCAGTCATTGAGGAGGAGTTGGCTATCAAGTTCACGCATGTGGACTATGCGGCTCGATACCACAACAATATCGACCGTCGAGGCTCGACAACTGTTGCATCAAGTTTAAGTTTGTTTAATTTATGTTTTAATATTTTGTATTTTATTCAAGTTTTAATATTAATATAAGTATGTTTAAGTTTGTGTTATGTGTTTAATTTATGTTTTAATATTTATAGAATTTAATTGAAAACATTTAAATAAATGAAAATAATAAAATCAAACGGTTTCAAAACCGTGTTGTAACACATGGGTTACCGTCATGGACCCACTACTAGCAACCACCGGTGGCACTGTTGCCGTGCTGGTACTGGGGTTACCGTGAGGTACCCGTGCAATCCAAGGGAAGCGCCCCGTCCCCCTAAGAAATTTAAATTAGGGGTGAGCATATATCATGTCAGGCTAAAAAAACGAAAATTGGACCTATAGGATACTGAAGCCGACCCGATATGTAGTAATAAGGTTCCTATACGGTTCTGAATCATAGACCATTACGGGTTCGGGTCTGTTCCGATCCATAAACACACAAAAAATGAATAAAGATGATGGCCCAAATTTAAGATCAATACTAATACAATATGTTGCAATCGGTCAAATTTGCAAGCCAGTACGGGAGATGGTCTCTTAGACATTTTATCAAACACTTTGTGTGCAAAGAGTACAAGGTAAATATTAGACACTTAGAAAAGCCAAATAAAGATCCATCAAGTAATACTTGTAGGTTTAAGTGTTTCAAAATTTTTAAAATTTTTTATACATATTTATGGGTTATGGGCTACAGTGATCAAATTTTATTAACATTAACCTATCTAGTAAGGTCCAAAATCACTAAATATCTAAACCCATCAAAACAAACCAACCCAAAATGAAATTTAAACAACTTAAAAAACATTTTTGTCGACCTAGTATGTGAAGGTGAGATAACTTGGAAGGGAAGGAGAATGACGAACATGGTTCAGAAGGCATAAGGGTTTACGGTTTACACAGCTGACGCCGAACACTCTAGACTTCCAGCCTTGGGCCTTGTTTTTTGTAGTGGGTTTTTATATATGATGATTGGGTTTAAATTATAAGGGTCCGGTTTAATTGTTGAGGCCCGGGCCCAAAACGTTTTTTGCAGTTCTCGAAGACGGCCTGCCACCCACAGGTAGCGCTGGGTAGCCAGAACTCACCAAGCTACCAGTTTTGGGGAAAACTCGAACCCCACCCGCCCGAAGGCACGACAGTAGAGAATCAATAAAACCCGATGAGATCAAGGGTCGAACCTAACACTACAAAATGACTAGGCTCTACCCATCATTTCTCTTACGAATTCATCCCAATCATGGGGCCATGTTTGAATTTCTAAACGTGTATAGCAAATGAGAATGTATAGGAACTTTCAGTCTTTCACCAAGTTAAGTTTCCACTATCATATGACATCAAATGTCAGACTCACCATCAATCAAAAGAAGAGTAGAAGATATTTTACTTTTATTTTTATTTTTATTTATTTATTTTTATTTATTTATTTTGCTCATTTGCTATATGCTTGTAATCATGTTCTGGTTTAACTCTCAAGAAGTTTCTCACTCGGTTCCGGATTTCCTTGTTGGTTACCAATCCTAACCATGTATGAACTTCATAGGGTAATCTAGATATGCATTTTTGTTTGGGGGATATATGACGTAATTTGTTTGGGGGAAATATGACTTAACGCGAAAAGACAAAAACTAAGAGTACGTACTAATGTTTATAGAACCGGACCGGACGTCGAATCGGAGCTCTTGCCGGTCCGCCAGTCCAACGAAACCGGCCAAAAACAAATCAAAACAAAAAAAAACGATCCGACCAGCCGGGTCGCCGGGTCAAAACGTCTTAATGGCACTATCGGTCCAACATAGCGAACCGGACCGGCCAGTGGTCCGTTGTCTGGTTTTCAAAACATTGGTACGCACATTCATGAATGAGAAACAAACCTAGTACATCGAGCCCATATTCTATCTATACTAAAGAGAACGGTTGGGACCATGGTATTATAGCCTAGTAGCATATTAGGGATGAGCTAAGGTTTATGGACTATTTGGTCCTAAGTTCGATTCTTACAGTGAGGTTTTCTCCGGATTTATTAGGTTTCATCCTAAATTGGTGTATAGGCATTATTGTCTATTGGAGATAGATATGATTGGTTGGTTCCGCTAGTGGCACGATGATACTACAGTGATCCGTCATTATCCAAATTTGTCTTTCAAAAACAAAAGATAAGTGTTGGGGTTTCCCCACCGACACATACACCCTTCAAACTTTGTAATTTGCTAAATTTAGCCCTCCATACTTTGCAAGACCAAAACGCCTCCCTTAACTTTTGAATTTGGCATATTTGGTCCATACTTCACTTTACAAGTTTACAAAGTAACCCCTTTAATTTCTAATGTTTTAAATTTACTCATATACAATATGTAATATACGTTTTTAACCTATTAAGTTTTTTTCTTAATTTAACTTTTTTTTCAATAACTTTCGTTCACTAATTTCTTTTTTTAAAAACTAATTTATCAACATGTTTAAAAATTTGGACCCCTCGAGTTTCTAAAGTTTCAAGTTTACCCTTTTTCATACCTTTACTTGGAAAAAAGAATTTTTTTTACGTGCGAAATTTTATATATGTATCAGTATAAATACGAGTTGGTCTACTTTTCGACTTAAACTTTTTTTTCTTTTGAAAAATTTCGAGTTTACCCCTTTTGTACCTTCACTTAAAAAAACTATTTTTTACGTACGGATTTTTTTATATGTGTCTGTATAAATACGAGTTGGCCTACGTTTCAACATAATTTTTTTTCTTTTGGAAAAGGAGTGATGTCAAATATAATACGTTTTTATGTTATTTTATGTCCGCTTCCAATTGGTCCGTGTTCACGACATAAATTTTGTTCCGAACCGAGTCAAAAGCATTGTGTTTTACGAATTGTGTGTAGCGTATTGTGTTTTACGCTTTGTATTTTACACTTCGTGTGTTACTGCACGGTTAGACTCGTCACGTACCGCCACAATGCGCGGCAAGCAAAATACTACTTTATAGAAAAAAATAGACTTGATGGTCATTACCAGTTACCAAGTTTAGGACACCAAAAGTGACAACTAAATCACCAAATATATACAATGTATTAACTAAAGAGTTAAATGGCCAAAATCGTTTGTGAGATTTGGACAATTTTGCTATATTAGTTCAAAATCGAAACCTTTTACATCTAGGTACTTCTGTTTTACATTTTGTTGCCAAATTCGTCCCTAAAACTAACCCAGTTAAATATTGTCGTTAAGTTGGGGGTATTTCTGACTTTTTACCTACCCATTTATTTTTTAATAAGTGGGACCCACCTTCCCACCTTCTTCTTGCCCCAATCCTGCTTCTCCCCACTCTCGATTTCCCTCTTCTCTCTTTAGACCACCCGCCACCACCATAACCTCCAACCTTCACCCTCACACAACCACCACCCACCACTACAACTACCTCATCCGTCACATCCCCTTCATCTAAACCCTGACCCCATCATCCCCTTCATCCACCCCCACCCAACCACCACTGTCCGATCCATATCTCACCTAACCAGGATGATATAACTGAAAATAAAAGGAAAAGGGGATGAGGAAGGTGAGGATTTCGGTTAATGGTTGTAGATTCAGTAGGGGAGGAAGATGGTGAGGGACAGTCGCCGGAGAGGGAGAGGACACCGTCGGAGAGGTTGATAGTGGAATGGTGATGGTAGATTCAGAAGGGGAGGAGGAAGGTGAGGTAGTGAATAAAATCGATTCTTTGCAGGGTTTTGGTTAATGGTTGTGGATTCAGAAGGTGAGGCAGAAGGTGAGGGACGGTCCTCGGAGAGGGAGAGGACGCTGGTCACCGGAAGTGGTGACTTCTGACAGTGGCTCTCGGTCACACACAAGTGTGTGTGTGTGTGTGTATGTCGTGCATAGGTGTACAGAGGAAGAAGGGAGAGAGAGGGTTTTTATAGTCAAATAAAATAGAGGGTGTTGGGGTGATGGTAGTGGGGATGGTGGTAGTGGTGGGGTGATGGTAGTGGTGGTGGTTGATAGTGGAATGGTGATGGTAGTTGTGGTGGTGGTTTGAACTTTGAATGGAGGGGAGATAGTTAAAGAGTTTTTTTAAGGCTAAAGAAAGAAATAAAAATTTTTAAAATAAATAAAGTGTACAAAATGTCCAAAATGCCCTTGATTTCCTAGATAAAAAGTCAGAAATACCCCCCAACTTAATGACAATATTTAACTGGGTTAGTTTCTGGGTGAACCTTAATGAACCATTAAGACTTGGTATGTTGCTGAACCATTAAGCACTGAACTAGGCCGAACCTTAATCAAACCCTCCTACCAATGTGGGAGAAGAAAACTAACCATTAAGAGGTCCAACTTAATGATTCAACACTTAACCATTCAGATCTTTTAATGATTCAGCACTTAATCACCCAAACAAACCCTAACTCACCTTACCCTTGCCCTACGTCGGTGGAATCTCCAACGCCCCCCCCCCCCCCACATACACACACACAAACCCATGCCACTCACAGGATGGTGTTGGTGGTGTGGAAGGGCTTCATCTTGTCTCCACGTCACCACACCGTATAGCCAAAATGACTAAGACTACGCAGTGTGGTAGGGATTGGGGAGTGAAAGGGTGTGGCGCACCACATGTTTGCCACATCAGCAAAAAGGGCTTTGCCCTCCAAGCCCCAAAAACCACGGGGTGGTTATGGGCATTTTTCGTCCCCCATTTTTTATTGTTTTTTAACTAAACAATTAAAGCAAAAAAGACTTCTATATTAAATAAAGCAATAACATTTCATAAAATTAAAAAAAAATAATAAAAACGTAATTAAAAACAAAATAACAAAACATACTAACTAAGACCACGTTTTTGCATGATTTGTTTTTTCAATTCCTCGTATATTTGTCTTTCGGGACCGACAAGGTGATCAATGTTCATATATAGCGAGGAATTCCATATCATCTCTTTTTTCTTTAACGGGTTGTTCCTCTTTTTTTAGATTCATTTTTCTTCAAAGATCGTCCGAATACTTCTTCTTTCCTCGAGCTTTTGTTGTTGAATATTATTGAACGTACTAATATGTTCATTTAGCATTTTAGCTTAGATAAATGTTCGATATAGTCCATACCCAAAATAAATGATTTTGGTGGTCGGTTGAACAGGCTACCCGTAGTACTTTTTATATTATATGATGTAGTGTAAAACTTATAAAAAAACCCTGACCCCCCCCCCCCCTTATTTTATGTGATATGGTGTATATGCGTGTTCCAGACCTAACTACTATGTGTGGAACGCGCATTTTTTCTAACCATACTAAATGTTTTAGTACGATTTTTTTTGGCGATAGGGGCTTTTTTGGTAAATTATGTAAAGGCAAAGGCCATGGGGGTTGTGTTTTTAGGGGCACTTTAGTACGTGGGTGTGTATGCTTTGTTTTGTAATGCAAACTCAGTAATGGAAGGTTGTTATTTTTAGTATGTGGGTTATATGTTTTTTTTGGGGGGTTTACCCCAGTGTAAGTGTAGGGACACCACAAGGCACCAAATGCCCCAACTAATACCTAGCAGAACCGAAAAAACGCAGTCATTCACTGATCAACGCGGCAACAAGTCCGAACAAACTGTGCTATGTCCATTTTTTGCAATTGTGCAACAGGTGAAAAAACACCCTGTGTTTTTCTTCATGCCTTATTTTTACAGCAGTGTAATGGGGGTTCCTAAAGATACGAACTAGTCATTCGCTGATCAATGCAGCCACAAGTTTGTTGGCCTTACGACAACCCACCTTTTTTTTTGCTGACTGAACAAACTGTTCTATGTCCATTGTTTTGTTTTTCATCAACAAGTGTAAAAGAAACTGTGTTTTGTGTTCATGCCTTTTTTTTACTCCAGTGTAACGGTGATACATAAAGATACTAATTAGTAACAATGACATAGGTTAGTCGGAAATGGACAGATTAATTACAAACATTAAGTAGGTACATTCGGCTGAAGAAACTGTTTTCATTTTTCTTTTGGATATGTACTTTTTTTTGCGTGACCCTAGTGTAAAGGGCCCCAAGGTATTTAAAGGACAAAACAACAAAACCAAACTGTTTTTAATTTTTTGGCCCATTTTTTGGCTGATAAACCAGTCACAAAGTCAACCAAAGACTGGTTTTTTTGTCCATTTTTTTTTGTAATAATCCACCAGTGAAAACGAAACTGTTTATGTGTTCTTGCCATGCCCTTTTTTTTACACCAGTGTGAGGGGTATAGAATACATACTACGTAGTTACGATGACATAGGATATGCGACGATGGTCAGATTAATTATAACCACTAAGTAGGATACGTACTTACCAAACAGTCACATTAAGGTGAAACATCACACCAAAACGCGGCACCCCATCGGGTAGTCAAAAACACAAAATATGTCTTAAAAGTTACAACCCAAAAAAAAACCTACTAATGTTTTGTGACAACTAAATGGCATTAGTCACCAACAGACCACCCTTTTTAATCTACGCAGCATATCATCCGAGATCCGATCCTTGTAGATATTTGTACGTGCCAGCAAATTCTTCGTTGCATACTTCCTCCTCAAGGCATCCACTTGTGCTTGCTTTCTCTTACCATTCAAGTTGAACCCACACCGGAAAGGAACTGAAACCCCCATGTATTTCTCCATGAGCCGCATTAGGAACACTCCGCAGTCCTAGGTGTTCTTGTGTGTAGCCCATGGGACATCAACCCGCCTGATATTGCATCGCCCCATCACAACTGCCTTTGCGTGCCTCACCAGACGAAGGTATCAAACAAAGATATCTTTCTGCGACAGGTTAGCAGTTTTCAAGGTTACTGAGCGGTCATCAAAAAAAAAAGTTTTTACCACTTTGTATGGCGTGCTTTTATGCAAGTACTCCCGGTTGTCTGTTAGCGACACGCTTGACTTTTTGAGGGTGTTGTTATCTATCACGCATATATCATCATGCTTCAAGTCAAAGACCAGTACGTAATAGTGGTCCAACTCCAGGATAGGCACAAAAACCATATCAAATGTCCCTAAATCAAGCTGAGTATCATCGCCAGACAGCGCCCCCGACAAGCCATTCCTAAAAGCTTCCACACAACTACCCTCCCTTTCCTCTTTCAACTTTAACATCCACTCGACCTGTTTAAAAATGTACTTGTTTTTCAATTCCAGGGGTATATTTTTTTTTGCGGTTAATTAAAGATAGGGTAGATAAAATCCACAACATGATATGTAACTCACAATAGTGGAGCAAGCAAGAAATAAGCGTCGTGGTCCGTCAGGAAGTTGATACTCTGGTTTGGTGCTAAGGACATGCACCCAAGCATCTATCACTGTCCCGTATAATCTCCTACCTACGGCTAAAGACTGTAGGTAGGGAGTCTCAGCTCGCAAACCGTAAGTTGTCTTAAACATTACATACCTGTCATAGAAAAAACAGTCAGGAAACACTGGTGTGTGTAAAGGGGTTTTCAAAGACATTAGGGGGTAGGGGTCGGACACTTACGGGTAATGTTCTGTGGGGTCTATGCCTGAGAAGTCAGAATCTTCGTGGCTAACAATGCTCCCCGCACCATGATATGCAACATTTGATCTCCTACACCAAAGTAAGACATATGGACCCTAACTCGCCGCCTATCACAAAAAAAAACTAATAAAAGCCACTAAAACTAGTTTCTTACCCTTTCTTAACATCAGCAATTGCTTGCTCCATCAGCACGGTATTACTGGTCTGTTTGAAAAGGAAGTTCCAGGCGGCTTTTTCCCTCCTTGTGTCTCTCGTCTCTATCTCGACATCGCTGTCCAAAGAAACTAGGATCCTGGCCGCCATATTCTTTGTCATCCCCCGTCGCGCAGGCACATTTGTTGGGTCGCTGCTTGTCGTTACTGAGGTGCCAATAGCTGACAACTTTTCACCCGCCACATCATTCGCCACGTTGACGACTAAATCTTTAGCCACCGCTTCCTTGTGTTTTTTGGCTGCATTGGAGGTAAATTAGTCTCAAAAACAAATACCAGTGTAAAAACCTCATATAAAGTTAACATGTGCAACATAAACCTTCTACAGGGCTGCTATCTCCGAGCTGGGTTAGGCCCAAACTAAAACTGGGCTGGCTGAAAGCAACAACCTCCCCTGGTGATCCTACAAACCAAAAACAAAAAAAAACAAAATTTGAGCTTTTCTTTTTACACTGATGTAAAAAAATGCAACATCTAAATAAATTTAAAAACAACAATAAACAAGCAAAACATCTTTTTTTTTGCCAGGCTTAACCTCCCACACAGCTGGCTGCGGCGTCTCCACAATTAGGCGCCATGTCTTGCGTCAGCCCTAGGCTAAAACTTGGCTGGCTTGGTGTGGTCGATTGGCCATCTTTTACACCTGCAAAAGAAACTTATATATTTTTATAAATCTTTGAACACTAAACGTTTTTTGTTGGCATCCATACCTGCATCGGGCTTCCATAGTGTGGATGCAAGACCCAACTTCATCCTATGTGCGCCCATCGCCCCGGCCAATGTGCTTTGCATTTCACCACACCATTAGACAACAGGAACCAGTGCTTGTTTTAAACCCAACCCCAATGAAGTAGGTACTGCTGACTCAGTTGATGTAGTCTTCACACCAGTGTTCATTGCCACGTTTTTTGACGCCTTTATGTTGGGCGCAGCATCTCCCTGTACGGGGTCACTCTGTTTACTAACTCCTGCGGACGTGTTGGATAGAATACCGGTAACTCGAACAGTTTGGTCGTTTTCTGGCTGACCACCGGAGACCCTGGTTAATAACCAATCATTTTCGCCACCCGAATCTGACGAATCGTCCTCGTCCAACGAACCGTCTCGCCCCAGACGAATCTCATGACTGTCAACATCCGCGGACTCCACATGACCCTCCGCCCCTGGAAGCACAACACGGTTTCTTTAGTTACACTAGTGTCTAAAAAAGCAACTTACGTAATTTTGTCAAACTGTTTTCGTTTTTTTTTTCACATACCTTGGACATCAACCGACACATTCGACACTGCCCTGACGCCATAGCGCTCACCCAACTCTGTCACCACATCCATGATCCTCTTAGTAGGCGTATCCAACATTTTCGACGTCTCACCAGCATCTTCATGAGCAAACGATAAAGATTTCTTGTAGTCGGCTGTCAATGCAATCACACGCATGTTATTCGGATGTTTTGACGATAATGTGCTCAAAATTTTCTCCACGCCCAATTTCTGCAGTTTAAATTCTCCAACCTTTTCACGAGCCACACGCAAATGCACCTATGATACCAAAAAGATTTCCAAAAGTTTAAAAAAATGTTTGTAAACTAAATACACTAAAAGGGGGGGGTACCTCAATGTTATTTCCTACACCACCAGCCTCTCTGATTGCTCCAACATTTAATTCTTTTCTCTTCCCTAACCCAAAACCACCATTCGTTATTTCATGTTCCTGGCGCGCAGTGAGCAACTCCTGTGTACAGTAATGCATAGCACGCACACCCGGCTTAGTGCTCATTTCGTTGACTGAAAAGCTGTCAACATGTAATAGCTGCATACAAAAAAAATATATGGAAATAGCGGGAAATCATGCACGTGCAGTTTAAATACACTCAAAAATACCGTCAAGAATGTCAGCGGCCCGGCAAATGCACAGGTTGGGTCCATACGTCGCCACTTATGCTTACAACCTTTAAGCGATTGCACCATGTAGTCGCACCAATCGATGTCCTCGAATCTGGTCTCATCAGTAAAGCATTTCGGGATCTCTTCCTTGCAAAGTCCGTTTTTGTAAGAAGTAATCATTGTAGTCATGAAAAGCATAATGAAATCAACTTTGAAAGTAAACATATCCTCATAGTCATCCTCCATGATCTTTTTTTCTATCAACGTCGGTGGAAGGTAACCTGTTGTGGGGTAGCGATCACGCCAAACTTGCAGCGCCGGGTGTAAATGCTTGGACTCGGTAAGAGTTTCAAATTTGATGTTGCCACGTGGAATCCCGAAGACCTTCTGCACAACAGTAGAATCTATGCGTAATTCGTCTCGCCCGCACTTCATGCTCAACTTAGCCGGTTTGAAAGCATCAACCGTGTAGTGCGCTAGCTTCACTGAGATCCCGTCAACCACAAAACCCAACATATCAGCGAAACCCATCTGCCTGACCGCCTCTTGTTGCCTGTTAGTAAGCTTCGAAATAGCTAAGAACAGCTGCCGGGGGGACGACCTTGTTTTCAGGCTTACCCAGGACTGCGTTGCCTTAACTTCCGTTTGGGGGCAGCCTCTTCGCTGGCACCGACATTGTCCCCCTCGGAGTCTGAGTTGATCTCAAAGTTCCTTTTCCGCTTCTTAATTGCTTTAAACACTGGTGTAGATGACCCGACGTCGATAGGGGTGGCTGTCAAAAAAAAAAAAACAAAACAAGCCAAAAATTAAAAACACTAGCCCTTTTTTTTTTTGCAGAAGAGAACACTGGTGTACAACTTTTTTACAAAACCTCTAACGTCGTAGGGGAGGCAAACAAGTGCACCTGCTGCTGATAATTCTACGTGCTGTCTCTTACCACTCATTGTCCCAATAACCATGGTTTCACACAATTAACAAACAGCTGTGTTATACAAGTACACACAATAAAAAATAAGCCTGTGATACACCAATGTCAACTGAGAAATGTAGCATAAACAGGTGAAAATGCATGCCCAAAAACAAAAACTTTCGTACTGAGAAATGTTGAGAAATGTAGCATAAACAGGTGAAATGTAGCATAATTTGTGTTTTGGACGAGGTGCCATTGTTTGATATGCACATGTGCATTAAGATTGTTCATGCACATGTGCAAAACGTAGTGTATAATGTTAAAAGTAATGTTAAAGCACATGCTGTTATAAGTAAGCATTTAACAATAATGCACGTGTGCATTTGTTTTGTTGTAATTAACAAAGTAATGTTGTTGCACATGTGCAATCAGGTTGAAATATCGGTTTTCTTATGCGTCTTAATTGATTGTAGCTAAGAGATGGGGAAAACATCAAATAAAGTAAGATTTGTATTACAATCGAGGGACCAAGGAACAAAAAGGTTACCGGATGCAAGTGAAGATAATGACACGATTGTTGATCAGAAAGTTGAACAGGTTGGCATTATTTATTTAGTCCGAATGTACTTGGTATTACCTTGTTATCTGTATTAGTTATGTTTTTTATTTATTGTATAATCGAGATTCATTTGATATCCCAGAAGCGGAAGTTGATAATGTCACAGATGTTTATTAGGAAGTTGATTCAGGTTATTATTTATTTAGTACATTTATATAGAAATGCATATGTGCATATGTGTAGTTTTTTTTTTTGTGAAATATTAAATGTTGATTGTTTAAACACATAAATTATCCTATATGCAGATATAGATTTAAAGAAGAAAGGTTCAAACGAGGTCAAATAAGCGGAAACATATTGTGACGGTGAATAATGATCGTATGTTGTTTTGCATAATATTTAATACATATATATATAGTTGAGTATGCACATGTGCATAGTTATGGATGAACATGATATAATGTGTTTTTGACAAATGTGTGTGCAGATGCAATTACAAGAAAGAAAAAAACATCAAAGAGTGTTAAAACGGTGGTAGTGAAGACAAATCAAAAGAATGTTATGAAAAAGGCAAATTGGCGCCCGATACGAACACGTTACACCACCTCAACTTTGGTTGGGTATAAGGAAATTGTCAAACAAACAAAGCAGTTTGTATAACATTTTGTGTAATGTATATTTGGTTTAACATTTTGTTATGTTGGTGAAGTTGAGGTTGTGAGATACTTAGAATTTTGTATGTAGATGGTTAACATAGTTGGTATGTAATATGAATATTTTTTTGTTATCGTTTGTTTTATTGAGTTAATACGTTTGGTAAAGACTACATGTAGTTTTATGATAAAGACAAATTGGTACAAAAACTTTGTTATTTGAAGAATGATGCATGCATAAATGTATGCCCGAAAGTTAAACCACTAAAAAAATCTAACAATATTAATGAAATGCACATGTGCATGTAGTACACGTTTCTTATTTTATAGGTCTTATATAGTGGTGTTTTAAGTTTATTCATGTTTGTTGTAATACACGTGTTTTATTTTAAATTTATGTTATAATATGCATGACTAAACACTTGACGAGTTCAAGTGTATTTTATATCTTACTATTCGTCCATTTAATGATCATTGAATAGAATTTGTGACCACTTATATATATGTATCGCGTCAATTTTATAATAATTAAAGTATGGTAATTAATAATTCATTCAAACGTGTGATTTAATAGTGAAATGCACATGTGCATACAGTGTATTTTTGTATATATAACAGCGAAATGCACATGTGCATTAGGGATGACGTCACAACAGCATTTTTTTTATTTTTTTTATTTTTTTTCGAATTAATAATGCAAAATAATCATTTTGGTGTTTTTACTTTTTTTATTTTTTTATTTATTTAGGTTATATAATTTATTTTTTATTTTTTTTTTATTTTTTGATGGAGGGGTTTTTGTAGACACCCTTCATATTTACAAAAATGCCACCTATTCACACTGGTTCTTTGGTTCTCTCCCTAAATGGTGGTTCTCAAATGATCCAAATCCTAACCCTATATATATATGCTATATTAGGAACAAAACTAAATTAGTTGTTAATTAATTGCTTTAAAAAGATGTTGGGATGTTACATCATCGTTGCTTAAGATTAGACCAATCTTGTAACAAGCATCCGAAAGAGTAGAGGAGCTTGTTTTCGTCCATTTTAACGAAAACATTAAGTGCATACGCCGTTAGGTCAGGTGAATTACCTGGAATATGTAGATTACGGTTTTGAGGCGGATTAGGATTTGGGGTTCTGGGTCAGCCATATGGGTTGTTTGGGTAAAACGGTTGTGTGGATCTACTTATGAGGAAATTTTATAAGGCATGGTCTATTTCAACCCCCCCTGAAAACGCCTCGCTTAGGCCTAAGCGAGGCGCTTTCTTTGCTTTTTAACTACCTCGGTACGAGGTCAGAAAAAGCTGATTTTTGACTCGAAGCGCCTCGCTTAGGCCTAAGCGAGGCGCTTCGGATAAATTTTTTTTTTGGTCTTTTGAGTTTAAGGTTTAACATTTTTTTTCTTTTGAGTTAGTTTTTTTTTTCAGTCAGACGTTTTTCAAAAAAACATTTTTTATGTCAATGGGAGGGTAAACAAAATCGTCGATCCGACTGTTGATTTCTTTCTGCAACAAAGAACAAAGTGTCAGCTTTTTCCTGCCACCTATCAATTTCACTGTCCGAACAACTGAATTTTACTTGCTTGCATGAAAAGTATATTTTAATTGTTCGTTTTGACAAACGTCTGGCTAACATGTCCAGTTATTAATCTCACTGTCCAACAACTGAATTTTACTTGCTTGCATGAAAAGTATATTTTAATTGTTCGTTTGACAAACGTCTGGCTAACCTGTCCAGTTATCAATCTCACTGTCCAACAACTGAATTTTACTTGCTTGCATGAAAAGTTTATTTTAATTGTTCGTTTTGACAAACGTCTGGCTAACCTGTCCAGTTATCAATCTCACTGTCCAACAACTGAATTTTACTTGCTTGCATGAAAAGTTTATTTTAATTGTTCGTTTTGACAAACGCCTGGCTAATGAATTTTACTATAATGATCAGAAACATTCCAAATAACTGTTCAATTTCAGCTTTTGTTTAACTATTTTAGCAACTTCCATAGAGAAGTGTCCAACAAACTGAATTTCTTCAACCAAATCATTTCTTCAAGTTCATTTTCACCAAAAAAAGCAAAACTGTAAATATCAGGAACATTCCAAATAACTGTTCAATTTCAGCTTTTGTTTAACTATTTTAGCAACTTCCATAGAGAAGTTATCAATCTCACTTCTCACTGTCCATGTTTACCTTCAACGGTAATGAGTAACCTACTAACCTCTATAATAGACTTCAGTTATTCTTCTTCATCTTTTTCTACTTGAAGTAACAGAGTAGTAACCCTTACACACAATGGTAATGTACACACAACTTTTTAGATAAGGAGGTATATGTACAATGAACTTTTTACGCTAAATAAAACTTACACACAACTTTTTGCCCTAGTGGTGGACTTCTATTGTTTCGGGTTCCCTTTCATCGTTGACAGATATCTCTCTGAGATGATAAAGGTAGATCATGGAAAGTTCAACTCAAGAAAACAAAGATGAAACCGATTAATGTTCTAGTGGTGTGCCAGAGGGTCACTATTCATACGCAGGTTTGCCAGAGGGTCACTATTCATACACACAACTTTTTGCTCTAGTGGTGTGGTCTACCTTTTTGACAAACACCTGGCTAACCTGTCCAGTTATCAATCTCACTGGGTTTAGTCCTTTACGCAGGTTTGCCAGAGGGTCACTATTCATACACACAACTTTTTGCTCTAGTGGTGTGCTCTACCTTTTTGACAAACACCTGGCTAACCTGTCCAGTTTGCCAGAGGGTCACTATTCATACACACAAACTTTTTGCTCTAGTGGTGTGGTCTACCTTTTTGACAAACACCTGGCTAACATGTCCAGTTATCAATCTCACTGACTTTAATCCTTTACGCAGGTTTGCCAGAGGGTCACTATTCATACACACAACTTTTATGTTCTTTATATATGAATAGTGACCCTCTGGCAAACCTGTGTAAATAATAAATTTCAGTTCAAACTTTTCAAACACCTGCAACATCTCAAGAGTCGAGGTCCTCTAACATATGTGGCTTTAGTGCTTTACGCAGTTTGCCAGAGGGTCACTATTCATATATAAAAGACATTACCTTTACATTATTATTATTATTATTATTATTATTATTATTATTATTATTATTATTATTATTATTATTATTATTATTTACATTATTATCGTATTTGCTTTACGATAATAATGTAAATAATAATAATAAGGAAGGAAGGTTTTTGCAAAAACGAAGGTTTCCGCGTTAGTGCCGATCCGATTGTTTAAAGTATCAAGACTATGAAATTAGTAAAACAACTGAATTTTACTTGCTTGCATGAAAAGTTATTTCAGTTCAAACTTTTCAAACACCCGCAACATCTCAAGAGTCGAGGTCCTCTGAAAAGACATCGTACAATGATTTGGCTTGCAATATTTGAAAATTATCATTTCTTGACAGGCTTGGTAACACCTTGATCTGCAATATATGAAAACAGGAACATTCCAAATAACGGTTCAATTTCAGTTCAAACTTTTCAAACACCCGCAACATCTCAAGAGTCGAGGTCCTCTGAAAAGACATCGTACAATGATTTGGCTTGCAATATTTGAAAATTATCATTTCTTGACATGCTTGGTAACACCTTGATCTGCAATATATGAAAACAGGAACATTCCAAATAACGGTTCAATTTCAGTTCAAACTTTTCAAACACCTGCAACATCTCAAGAGTCGAGGTCCTCGGAAAAAAGACATCGTACAATGATTTGGACTTGCAATATTTGAAAATTATCATTTCTTGACACGCTTGGTAACACCTCTGTAATATTTGAAAATTATCATTTCTCGAAAAGTAATTAAAAACACTTAAAAATGAATTAAAAACAATTGTTGCGAGTTAGGTTTAGTCGGAGGACCACTTACAATGATTCATCAAAGTTGTACAAAGCTGGATGTTTTTACTGGAAAACCAAAACGAGCAATAAACGAAGCGATACGGAGAGATATAATTTTCTTGTCTTGGAAACAACTTAAAAGAAGCAAAAATGAATTAAAATTATTTTTTGGTGATTAACCGATAATTTTAAAGAATTAAAAGAAATTCAAGTTTTTTTAAAAAAAGGCCAAAGCGCCTCGCTTTGGTCAAAGCGAGGAGCTTGTGGTCTAATCAAACCAGTCAAGCGCCTCACTAATACCAGAATGATGATACTCAATTTCGGTTGATTGTTGAAAACAGAGAGAGATTTAGTTGAAAGTGGATACAAAATGAAACTACATGAACATTTATAACCTTTCTATACCTGTGGCCAAAAGAACTAGACTTCAAACACAACTTTTTGCTCAACGTAAATATTATTGTAATATAACATTCATTGACTAGACAGTAAAATCATCTTCTTGTAATTACTTTCAAGTTTCTTAGAATCATTGAAGACAACTTTTCAGTTGTTATCCGAGAGATAGCGGTCAACGATGAAGACAACCTGATAGTGGATACCATGGATCAGAGAGATTTAAGCTAATCAAACTCATATCTCAAGCCGGTGCAAGTTATGTTGGAGCATTTTTCATCTATCTCATCACCTTCTTCTAACATTTCAGTTGTTATCCTAGAGATAGCGGTCAACGATGAAGACAACCTGATAGTGGATACCATGGATCAGAGAGATTTAAGCTAATCAAACTCATATCTCAAGCCGGTGCAAGTTATGTTGTAGCATCTTTGATCATCTTCTTGTAATTACAACTTTTTCAGTTGTTATCCGAGAGATAGCGGTCAACGATGAAGACAACCTGATAGTGGATACCATGGATCAGAGAGATTTAAGCTAATCAAACTCATATCTCAAGCCGGTGCAAGTTATGTTGTAGCATCCTTGATCATCTTCTTGTAATTACAACTTTTTCAGTTGTTATCCGAGATATAGCAGTCAACGATGAAGACAACCTGAAAGTGGATACCATGGATCAGAGAGATTTAAGCTAATCAAACTCATATCTCAAGCCGGTGCATGTTATGTTGTAGCATCTTTGATCATCTTCTTGTAATTACAACTTTTTCAGTTGTTATCCGAGAGATAGCGGTCAACGATGAAGACAACCTGATAGTGGATACCATGGATCAGAGAGATTTAAGCTAATCAAACTCATATCTCAAGCCGGTGCAAGTTATGTTATAGCATCCTTGATCATCTTCTTGTAATTACAACTTTTTCAGTTGTTATCCGAGAGATAGCGGTCAACGATGAAGACAACCTGAAAGTGGATACCATGGATCAGAGAGATTTAAGCTAATCAAACTCATATCTCAAGCCGGTGCAAGTTATGTTGTAGCATCTTTGATCATCTTCTTGTAATTACAACTTTTTCAGTTGTTATCCGAGAGATAGCGGTCAACGATGAAGACAACCTGAAAGTGGATACCATGGATCAGAGAGATTTAAGTTAATCAAACTCATATCTCAAGTCGGTGCAAGTTATGTTGTAGCATCCTTGATCATCTTCTTGTAATTACAACTTTTTCAGTTGTTATCCGAGAGATAGCGGTCAACGATGAAGACAACCTGATAGTGGATACCATGGATCAGAGAGATTTAAGCTAATCAAACTCATATCTCAAGCCGGTGCAACACACACCTTCAACCCATTCCTGGTAAACCCAGGGGAAAATGGCTATATTAAAAAACTTCAAGATTATTGTTTTGTTTTGTGGATCAGACGAGGACTTGCCTGTGTCTTGAAAACACAAGGATGACACACGAAGCTTTAGACTCCAAGCGGATCCCTTGATTGCCGCATTTAATGAAATTTAACGCGCATACCGCATTCGGAGTCTGATTGCGTCGAATCCAGTCTTCAAGGTGGACTTAAGCACCTGAAAGGGAAGTTGAAATTTTGAATGATGTTCGTCGACTGTACCTTGAGCGAGCTGCATTTAATGAAATTTAACGCGCATACCGCATTCGGAGTCTGATTGCACCGAATCCAGTCTTCAAGGTGGACTTAAGCACCTGAACGGGAAGTTGAAATTTTGAATGATGTTCGTCGACTGCACCGAATCTAGTCTTCAAGGTACCATGGATCAGAGAGATTTAAGCTAATTAAAAAACAATTGGAAACACAAAGATGGAAAAATCCACTAAAAAGCCTAAAATTTCGGACCCTAACACACACAAGACGAATGTTGCAACATGAGTTCGACCAAGATGACACACGAAGCTTTAGACTCCAAGCGGATCCCTTGATTTAGGTGGAACAAGGTATCATCAATCTGGTATTAAGCACCTGAACGGGAAGTTGAAATTTTGAAGTTGGTTGATGATGTCAAGTTTAAGTCATTGACAATGATTAGGGTTATTACTTTGTTTTTTAAATTTTTTTAACTTTTTATAATTATAAAATAAAAAAAATAAAAAAACCAACTCAAAATATCAAAACAACTACCAAAATAAATTACCTCCTCGAAGCGCCTCGCTTAGGCCTAAGCGAGGCGCTTCGAATTTAAAAATCAGCTTTTTCTGATTCTCGTACTGACCGTCTCGAATTTAGCTCAAAGCGCCTCGGTTAGGCCTAAGCGAGGCGCTTTGAGGGGGTTAAAATAGAAGGGTGAGGGGTTTAAATAATATCACCCTTTTATAAAGTTTGGAGTGGGGTAGTGTTGTAAGAGTGGAAGGGATTCACCCACCACACCATTTAGTATAATTTCAAACGTCATCTATCTATCTTATATATTCAATCTAAACATGAAGTAACTAAATAGTAAATATTCACATATTCGATCAAACTATAAAAAAAAAACTGTACTTTCAAATATTCCTGACCATGGAGTAACATATAGACAGAAAAAATGATGCTTAAAATTAGGTTGGTCAGGGCTAGAAATAGGGCGTCCAACAAGAGGGTACAATTATGGATGCTGACTTAGCGAGAAACCCGGTGGAGTGGGGGGACTGAAGGTTATATGTTTTTTTTTTGAATTGAGAGGGGTTAAGATCTATATATATATATATAAAAGAAAGCATATATGCCCATTGAGAGTGTCACGTGGCTTAATAATTGAGTGTTTTTGGTGTTTTTGAGTATTTTTCTAAATTTATCTCTCTATCTCTTAATTCTCAATTACTAAAATTAAATTGAGTTATTTTAGGAAAAAAGAATTTAAAAACAAATTTAAATTTTTCTCTCTTATCTTCCTCCCATAATTTTTAAACATAAATATCTTTTATATTCGAGATTTTTTAAATAAAAAAATTACACCAAATTAACGAGCGTTTTATTATCTTTCCAACGAGTACCATAGTGCTATATAAAAACGAAAAAAAAAACGACTACTTTTTGTGGGGTTATATTCATACAGAAAAAAACACAAAGTGTTCAGGTTATTCATTAATCAAATTGTAACATATTTTAATTTACGTGAAGATGATTATATGTTGAAGGTTATCCTTTTAATACTTTATTATGTTTAATATGGTTTATGCTTTTTATTTTTTTAACTTTTTAAATAAATGTTTTTAGCTAAGATTGATTATGTTTAAGTTATTTACTCTTTTCGTGATTTGAGCTTTCTTTTTTTTTATCATTTTTTATTAAATCATATTAAATTTTTCAACCCCGAGACCTTCCCGGGGTAATCGGCTAGTATGTCATATGAGTAAATAGGCAATCGATTTTATGCTGTTAAAAAAAGGTAATCTTATTATGAGATTGGCATGAAAACATGGGTGATGAGTTTAAGAATTATTAGGTTATATTTAAGCACCTTTATAATATAATCAGTACAATTATAAAAATATAAACAAAAATCAGTATTATTAAAAAAATATTAATTTACTTTTTTGGGTGTTACTAGTCACACAAAGTTCATGCATGTTGATGTCAAAAACTTTTGTATGTCTTACAACTTTCAGTTATATGTGTATTTTATCGTTTTACGGGACAAAAACTTTTGTATGTCTTACAACTTCGGTTATATGTGTACTAGCCGATTACCCCGGGAAGGTCCCGGGGTTGAAAAATTTAATATGATTTAATAAAAAATGATAAAAAAAAACTCAAATCACGAAAAGAGTAAATAACTTAAACATAATCAATCTTAGTTAAAAAACATTTATTTAAAAAGTTAAAAAAATAAAAAGCATAAACCATATTAAACATAATAAAGTATTAAAAGGATAACCTTCAACATATAATCATCTTCACGTAAATTAAAATATGTTACAATTTGACTTATACTTATATATATAGATGTAGAATTCATGATGGGGGTTGAAAAATATAACCATTCTAATAATACTAATACTAATAGTAATAATTATTACTCTTGTAATTAAATAAATAAAAAAATAACCTTGTTATAAGGTGACACCATGTGTTGCAGTGTTGGGCGAATCTTTCTCCTAGCTTCTCTTGATGAAGTATACCTATCGATCTTTAGAAGAGTAAAATTCCAATGATAACATGGCGATTGGGCTGAATTTCAACATCGTAGATAAGAACCTGGTTTAAAAGAAAAAACATGATTAATGAATAACCTGAACACTTTGTGTTTTTTTCTGTATGAATATAACCCCACAAAAAATAGTCGTTTTTTTTTCGTTTTTATATAGCACTATGGTACTCGTTGGAAAGATAATAAAACGCTCGTTAATTTGGTGTAATTTTTTTATTTAAAAAATCTCGAATATAAAAGATATTTATGTTTAAAAATTATGGGAGGAAGATAAGAGAGAAAAATTTAAATTTGTTTTTAAATTCTTTTTTCCTAAAATAACTCAATTTAATTTTAGTAATTGAGAATTGAGAGATAGAGAGATAAATTTAGAAAAATACTCAAAAACACCAAAAACACTCAATTATTAAGCCACGTGGCACTCTCAAGGGGCATATATGCTTTCTTTTATATATATACTAGCTGATTACCCCGGGAAGGTCCCGGGGTTGAAAAATTTAATATGATTTAATAAAAAATGATAAAAAAAGAAAACTCAAATCACGAAAAGAGTAAAATTCCAATGATAACATGGTGATTGGGCTGAATTTCAACATCGTAGATAAGAACCTGGTTTAAAAGAAAAAACATGATTAATGAATAACCTGAACACTTTGTGTTTTTTTCTGTATGAATATAACCCCACAAAAAATAGTCGTTTTTTTTTTCGTTTTTATATAGCACTATGGTACTCGTTGGAAAGATAATAAAACGCTCGTTAATTTGGTGTAATTTTTTTATTTAAAAAATCTCGAATATAAAAGATATTTATGTTTAAAAATTATGGGAGGAAGATAAGAGAGAAAAATTTAAATTTGTTTTTAAATTCTTTTTTCCTAAAATAACTCAATTTAATTTTAGTAATTGAGAATTGAGAGATAGAGAGATAAATTTAGAAAAATAATCAAAAACACCAAAAACACTCAATTATTAAGCCACGTGGCACTCTCAAGGGGCATATATGCTTTCTTTTATATATATATATAGATATATAGATTCTATTGTTTTACGGGTGTCACTTGACACCCATTCTCACAACATATGTGTGCTAATGTTTGTGAATCAATATATTTAAATTTCAAGAGTAAAGATCAAATACAAAGTGTTTTTTTGGTAAGAACTGTAAGAATCAAAGGTGGTAAAAAAAAATTATTTTATTTTTAGAATTTTTTTCCCATGTTCTTAAACATACTTTCTAGATGAATAATACAAAAAAAAAAATTAAAACATTTTTAGTGAAATTACGTCATTAAAATAAATACATTAGTTTACACTAGAGTAATAATGTAATTACTCTACACCAATTTTTTTTTTTTTCAATACTATAATACATGTTTAACAATATGGGAAAAAAATTCGAAAAAAAAATACCCTCCTTTGATTCTCACAGTTCTTATCAAAAAAACACTTTGTACAAGATCTTTACTCTAAATTTCAATATACACTTCAATTATGTTTCTAAATATTCAACATAAATATTGATTATTGCGGAACTAGGTCACCATAATTTGTTGGAATATTTTTTGTAATGTATGAGTTTCTTATAAAAAATAAAAGTTAGACCCGTTTCTAGTCAATTAAGACCCGTTATGTATAAACTGGTTTTTAAACATGGTGTTTAGACCGTTATGTTGTTTGGACACACCCAAATATAATATATATATATATATATATAAAAGAAAAGACTTTTGCTGACGTGGCGTACAATGGAGGCCCCAACCTTGTGCCACGTGGCATCATAATGGAGAGTTTTTGGTGTTTTTGAATTGTTTTCTTTTTTAATTAAATTGAATTATTTTAGGAAAAAAGAATTTAAAAATAAATTTAAAATTTTCTCTCTCATATTTCCTCCCATAACTTTTAAACGTTTATATCTTTTATATACGGGATTTTTTAAAGAAAAAAATTACACCAAATTAACGAGCGTTTTATTATCTTTCCAACGAGTACCATAGTGCTATATAAAAAACGGAGAAAAAATCTACTATTTTTTGTGGGGTTTCGTTCATACAGGAAAAAAATACACAAAGTGTTCATGTTATCACGTAAAATTAGATTTTATGGGGAATATGAGTTATTACTGATTAGAATACTATGAACATGCAATGATTAGAAGATTTTGTAGTTAGTTAACTTGAGCCATTTGTAATAGGTTATCACGTAAAATTGGATTTAGCAACCCCGGGACCCTCCCGGGGTAATCAGCTAGTTTAACATAGAAAAAAACATGATCACCCATACTTACCGATATTTTTAAGCTAAGAGGTTAAAATTGCCATTCATATATGTAACTTTTATATTTTATCTTTCTAATAATTAAGTTGTTATCAAGATCAAAACTGAAGTATTGACTTATCTAATTCAATAAGAGTGTGGGGAGTGGGGCGAGAGTTTTGACGTGGGTTATCAACCCAAGCCCCACACACCACCCCCTTCATTTGATGATGAGGGCGTTGACTCCTTGGCGTGGAGGAACCCAGCAGCGTGGAGGAGGTTGGGTGATGAGGCGTATATGTAACCATTTGATTGGCTGAATTTTTAAAAAAAAAATTAAAATAAAAATTTGACCTGACATTATTGGTTGGTTATTTTGAAACCCAAACCCCTCCACTTTCAATCATTTTGTGGGCTTAAATTTTAGACCCCACTCTTCTTACATGGCAACTCATGTTTTCAACCCAAGCCCCCACTCTCTTTAGTTTACTAAATTATCATGCTGTTGGTTTAATATGGTCCTAAAACTACACATTGACAATTACCGCAGTCTAGTGTGATGATACTTTTACAAAGTACAATAATTAGTAATAATTAGTTTTTCAGACAAACCAGCTCAATTTGGATCTTTTATTTTGGCTTGGTCTATTTCAACCCCCCACTTCTATTTTCACCCCTCTAAAAGCGCCTCGCTTAGGCCTAAGCGAGGCGCTTTCTTTGCTTTTTAACTACCTCGGTACGAGGTCAGAAAAAGCTGATTTTTGACCCGAAGCGCCTCGCTTAGGCCTAAGCGAGGCGCTTCGGATAATTTTTTTTTTTTTTTTGAGTTTAAGGTTTAACATTTTTTTTTTCTTTTGAGTTAGTTTTTTTTTTTTTTTTCAGTCAGACGTTTTTCAAAAAAACATTTTTTATGTCAATGGGAGGGTAAACAAAATCGTCGATCCGACTGTTGATTTCTTTCTGCAACAAGGAACAAAATGTCAGCTTTTTCCTGCCACCTATCAATCTCACTGTCCGAACAACTGAATTTTACTTGCTTGCATGAAAAGTATATTTTAATTGTTCGTTTTGACAAACGTCTGGCTAACCTGTCCAGTTATCAATCTCACTGTCCAACAACTGAATTTTACTTGCTTGCATGAAAAGTTTATTTTAATTGTTCGTTTTGACAAACGCCTGGCTAACCTGTCCAGTTATCAATCTCACTGTCCAACAACTGAATTTTACTTGCTTGCATGAAAAGTTTATTTTAATTGTTCGTTTTGACAAACGCCTAGCTAATGAATTTTACTGTAATGATCAGAAACATTCCAAATAACTGTTCAATTTCAGCTTTTGTAACTATTTTAGCAACTTCCATAGAGAAGTTATCAATCTTACTGTCCAGTTATATTACTCACTGTCCAACAAACTGAATTTCTTCAACCAAATCATTTCTTCAAGTTCATTTCACCAAAAAAAAAAGCAAAACTGTAAATATCAGCAACATTCCAAATAACTGTTCAATTTCAGCTTTAATTTAACTATTTTAGCAACTTCCATAGAGAAGTTATCAATCTCACTTCTCACTGTCCATGTTTACCTTCAACGGTAATGAGTAACCTACTAACCTCTATAATAGACTTCATTTATTCTTCTTCATCTTTTTCTACTTGAAGTAACAGAGTAGTAACCCTTCATCTTCTCTTGTCGGAGAGAAATCTGTCAACGATGAAAGAGGTATATGTACAATGATATGATTTGTTTTTAGATAAGGAGGTATATGTACAATGAACTTTTTACGATAAATAAAACTTACACACAACTTTTTGCCCTAGTGGTGGACTTCTATTGTTTCGGGTTCCCTTTCATCGTTGACAGATATCTCTCTGAGATGATAAAGGTAGATCATGGAAAGTTCAACTCAAGAAAACAAAGATGAAACCGATTAATGTTCTAGTGGTGTGCCAGAGGGTCACTATTCATACGCAGGTTTGCCAGAGGGTCACTATTCATACACACAACTTTTTGCTCTAGTGGTGTGGTTTACCTTTTTGACAAACACCTGGCTAACCTGTCCAGTTATCAATCTCACTGGCTTTAGTCCTTTACGCAGGTTTGCCAGAGGGTCACTATTCATACACACAACTTTTTGCTCTAGTGGTGTGCTATACCTTTTTGACAAACACCTGGCTAACCTGTCCAGTTTGCCAGAGGGTCACTATTCATACACACAACAAACCGATTAATGTTCTAGTGGTGTGCCAGAGGGTCACTATTCATACGCAGGTTTGCCAGAGGGTCCCTATTCATACACACAACTTTTTGCTCTAGTGGTGTGGTCTACCTTTTTGACAAACACCTGGCTAACCTGTCCAGTTATCAATCTCACTGGCTTTAATCCTTTACGCAGGTTTGCCAGAGGGTCACTATTCATACACACAACTTTTTGCTTCTTTATATATGAATAGTGACCTTCTGGTTTGATCGGTTTGATCTACCTTTACATTATTATTATTATTATTATTATTATTATTATTTACATTATTATCGTTTTTTCTTTACGATAATAATGTAAATAATAATAAGGAAGGAAGGTTTTTGCAAAAACGAAGGTTTCCGCGTTAGTGCCGATCCGATTGTTAAAGTATCAAGACTATGAAATTAGTAAAACAACTGAATTTTACTTCTTTGCATGAAAAGTTATTTGAGTTCAAACTTTTCAAACACCTGCAACATCTCAAGAGTCGAGGTCCTCTGAAAAAAGACATCGTACAATGATTTGGACTTGCAATATTTGAAAATTATCATTTCTTGACATGCTTGGTAACACCTTGATCTGCAATATATGAAAACAGGAACATTCCAAATAACAGTTCAATTTTAGTTCAAACTTTTCAAACACCTGCAACATCTCAAGAGTCGAGGTCCTCTGAAAAAAGACATCGTACAATGATTTGGACTTGCAATATTTGAAAATTATCATTTCTTGACATGCTTGGTAACACCTCTGTAATATTTGAAAATTATCATTTCTCGAAAAGTAATTAAAAACACTTAAAAATGAATTAAAAACAATTGTTGCGAGTTAGGTTTAGTCGCTTTGACCAAAGCTAGGCGCTTTGGCCTTTTTTTTAAAAAACTTGAATTTCTTTTAATTCTTTAAAATTATCTGTTAATCACCAAAAAATAATTTTCATTCATTTTTGCTTCTTTTAAGTTGTTTCCAAGCCAAGAAAATTATATCTCTCCGTTTCGCTTCGTTTATTGCTCGTTTTGGTTTTCCAGTAAAAACATCCAGCTTTGTACAACTTTGATGAATCATTGTAAGTGGTCCTCCGACTATACATTCGATACCCATATTTTTTCAGAACATAATTTTTGCATGTTTAATTGATATGTTTGACTTCCGGACTATATTATAATTTCCGAAGATATCTCTCCGATAACAACTGACTTTTACTTATGGAATCTTTGTACGAAAATCGAAACCATCTCATTCCATGTTCTCCATATCCATACCTTGTTCCAACCACTATAACCTTTCTGTACCTGTGGCCAAAAGAACTAGACTTCAAACACAACTTTTTGCTCAACGTAAATATTACTGTAATATAACATTCATTGACTAGACAGTAAAATCATCTTCTTGTAATTACTTTCAAGTTTCTTAGAATCATTGAAGACAACTTTTCAGTTGTTATCCGAGAGATAACGGTCAACGATGAAGACAACCTGATAGTGGATACCATGGATCAGAGAGATTTAAGCTAATCAAACTCATATCTCAAGCCGGTGCAAGTTATGTTGTAGCATCTTTGATCATCTTCTTGTAATTACAACTTTTTCAGTTGTTATCCGAGAGATAGCGGTCAACGATGAAGACAACCTGAAAAGTGGATACCATGGATCAGAGAGATTCAAGCTAATCAAACTCATATCTCAAGCCGGTGCAAGTTATGTTGTAGCATCCTTGATCATCTTCTTGTAATTACAACTTTTTCAGTTGTTATCCGAGAGATAGCGGTCAACGATGAAGACAACCTGAAAGTGGATACCATGGATCAGAGAGATTCAAGCTAATCAAACTCATATCTCAAGCCGGTGCAAGTTATGTTGTAGCATCTTTGATCATCTTCTTGTAATTACAACTTTTTCAGTTGTTATCCGAGAGATAGCGGTCAACGATGAAGACAACCTGAAAGTGGATACCATGGATCAGAGAGATTCAAGCTAATCAAACTCATATCTCAAGCCGGTGCAAGTTATGTTGTAGCATCTTTGATCATCTTCTTGTAATTACAACTTTTTCAGTTGTTATCCGAGAGATAGCGGTCAACGATCATTTCGTTATCATTGCTAACAGACTTTGACCGATTAACAGTCAACGTTTTGATATTAGGAGACGGAGGACGCCACTGTAACGGAACAGTCTCTAATCGACTAACGTCGTGATATCTCTCCGTCAACGGCATTGCAACTCTTCTACACGCATTTAATGAAATTTAACGCGCATACCGCATTCGGAGTCTGATTGCACCGAATCCAATCTTCAAGGTGGACTTAAGCACCTGAACGGGAAGTTGAAATTTTGAATGATGTTTGTCGACTGCACCGAATCTAGTCTTCAAGGTACCATGGATCAGAGAGATTTAAGCTAATTAAAAAACAATTGGAAACACTAAAAAGCCTAAAAACAATTGGAAAGTTGTCTTCAATGATTTAAGCTAATCAAACTCATATCTCAAGCCGGTGCAAGTTATGTTGTAGCATCCTTGATCATCTTCTTGTAATTACAACTTTTTCAGTTGTTATCCGAGAGATAGCGGTCAACGATGAAGACAACCTGAAAGTGGATACCATGGATCAGAGAGATTCAAGCTAATCAAACTCATATCTCAAGCCGGTGCAAGTTATGTTGTAGCATCTTTGATCATCTTCTTGTAATTACAACTTTTTCAGTTGTTATCCGAGAGATAGCGGTCAACGATGAAGACAACCTGATAGTGGATACCATGGATCAGAGAGATTTAAGCTAATCAGACTCATATCTCAAGCCGGTGCAACACACACCTTCAACCCATTCCTGGTAAACCCAGGGGAAAATGGCTATATTAAAAAACTTCAAGATTATTGTTTTGTTTTGTGGATCAGACGAGGACTTGCCTGTGTCTTGAAAACACAAGGATGACACACGAAGCTTTAGACTCCAAGCAGATCCCTTGATTGCCGCATTTAATGAAATTTAACGCGCATACCGCATTCGGAGTCTGATTGCACCGAATCCAGTCTTCAAGGTGGACTTAAGCACCTGAACGGGAAGTTGAAAGTTTGAATGATGTTCGTCGATTGTTGCAACATGAGTTCGACCAAGATGACACACGAAGCTTTAGACTCCAAGCGGATCCCTTGATTTGGGTGGAACAAGGTATCATCAATCTGGTATTAAGCACCTGAACGGGAAGTTGAAATTTTGAAGTTGGTTGATGATGTCAAGTTTAAGTCATTGACAATGATTAGGGTTATTACTTTGTTTTTTAAATTTTTTTAACTTTTTATAATTATTAAATTAAAAAAATTAAAAAAACCAACTCAAAATATCAAAACAACTACCAAAATAAATTACCCCCTTGAAGCGCCTCGCTTAGGCCTAAGCGAGGCGCTTCGAATTTAAAAATCAGCTTTTTCTGATTCTCGTACTGACCGTCTCGAATTTAGCTCAAAGCGCCTCGGTTAGGCCTAAGCGAGGCGCTTTGAGGGGGTTAAAATAGAAGGGTAGGGGGTTTAAATAATACCACCCTTTATTTTATTGGGCTAAAATGTCAAGCTGAAGGTTGGCTCGTAAAAATTCGAGTGAGCTCGAACCCTATTGAACATGCTGGCGATTTTTTTTTTAATTTGTTTTACAAATATAATAACATACAAAAGAAAAAAATAACATGCACATATGAATTATTTTTTATTTTTAATTTTTTATATACTCTTACTTAACAATATCTTTTATTAGACGATTCAATTTATTCTTACAAAATCAATATATTTAAATTACAGAAATCTTTTCATTTTCATAATTACAATGTTGAACCGTGTAATAAATGATGAAGCTTAACCGCCAAAACATTGGTAATAATTACTCACATTACATATAAAATAAAGGAAAGGCGGCCAACCTATGGAGGATTAAAGAAGATATAAAGAGCTTTAGTTTTCTTTGGTTGAAAAACCGGGCGTCCATCGGGGGGACCTCATGGGAGGATTGGTGCAATTCGAATTTTGCAGCCATGATGTAACATAGTCGCTTTGTTCTTGGTGATCATATATGTATTTGTGGCTCGGACTAACGGTTTGTTAGTCGGAGATTTGATTAATAAAATTTTTATTGGCCTCTCAAAAAAAAAACATATAAACTAAAATTTATTTAATAAAATAATACTTTTATAGAGTGAAACACAAATAATAAAATAATATTTTTAATAATTTAAATTTAGTGTTACTATTATAATTAACATTCAATTAATATAAACTTGAATAAATGAAGTTTAAAAATCGTAATCATTAACTTTGGTATTCGAGCCTCTGTTGTAATAAATAACTATTTCTTTGACCAACTCTACGCTCTACTTATTCCAATGGTATCCAGATTTTTTTCTATATACTCTTTTTTAACATCTGTTGACTTGTCAACAGATGTTATCAAACAACTTTCATTCATTACAATTTTCCAATCAGAGATGACCATGTGGAACAGATGTTGATCATTTAATTACTTAAATAGGGATTTTATGCTCTTTAATAGAGTGAAACACAAATGGAAACACAAATAATAGAATAATATTTTTTAAAATTCAAAATTATTATTATTATTATTCATGTAATATAAACGTGAATATATAAATTAAGTTTCAAAATCTTAACCTTTACTTTAGCACTCAAGCTTCTTTTAAGATAAAATAACCATCTGTTTGACAAAAGTCTATCAGTGTTTAAGGGAACCATCTGTTTTACAACTTCTGTTGACTTGTCAACATATGTTAACAAACAATTGTCTTCCATTAAAATTTTGCAATCAGAGTTTTCCACGTGGAACAAATGTTAAATATATAGTAACTATTTGAAGCTGATAACAAAACAAACTAAGTAAATACATCATACATCTGCTCAATTCCCAAACTGATTTCAATATGGTATGTTGTTATAAAGTCTGCATAAGTGCAAACTTTGTAACTACAACATCTTTTCAACTAAAAAACTGTTAATACATTCTTAATGTTTTGACGTAGTAATCCTTATGTTTCCAAAAGTTAATAGTTCAATAAACAGCATAAACAATTAAACTTAAATCCTAATAATTGTTATTGGTTGTGTAATATTATTATAGTCCATATTATTATGCACATTTACTTTAGTTAACAACATCTTTTATTAGTTTTAATTCAATTTGTTCTTAAAAAATCAATATATTTTTAAATTACAAAAATCTTTTCAACTTCATTGCTAATAATTACTTTGTTGTTATTCTCTTATCAATAGAAAATGTTACGGAAGGAACCACATCTTCAAACAAAATATAGATAATAACTATCCAGCTTAACATTATTATTTTTCAATCAAAATTAGTAGTGATAACATACATTATTCAAATATATATATATATATATATATATATATATATATATATATACCGCGTGAACTTAAAAATGGTCATGATTATTATTTGGTAGTTGAGACACCTAAAAGTCTTTGATGGCCACTGTACAAATGATGGATTTAGATTTACACGTACAAAAATGGCTGTTATTAATTATGTATGGTACTTTTTTACTATTAAATAACTAAAAAATGTTACCCCTAATTTACATTTGATCATTTTTATTTTAGATTAACATTAACAAATATTAATTTCATAAAATGAATCTATAAAATTTGTAATTATATTTCTATTCCCGATATATTATGTTTAAAATTAATAATCTTCTCATGATACACTTTTTTATGTATTCACAAATCAATTTACTCATTGTAAGTAATAACAACAAAATTTCTAAATGATGCAGAGGAGATAGCAATAAAAAATGTTATATTCCAAAGTAACATTACAACATCCTAGTTAACAAAAGAGTTTATTTGACAGTCGATACTCTTAATTTTCAAATGAGATTTCATTACAATTAAAGGATCAATATAATGAAATTTTATTTTTAAAAATAGTTTTTATTCAACATTTGGTCAGATTTTTCTAAAAGTCTTTTGAGATAAAATAACCATCTGTTTCACCAAAATTTTGCAGTGTTCAAAAGTATCCTCAGTTTATTATATATACTCCATTTACCAACATTTGTTGACTTGTCAACATATGTTATAATAACTTTTATAACAATCGCTTATTATTGGAATTCATAATTTCACTGAAAATATCCGAATTAACAAACTACATACAAAATAGTAGTTTTCGAAAAGAAGAACTTCGAATATGTCTACAAAACTGCATTAAGGCCAACTAATATATTTACAATATCCGACTTAACAAACTACATACAAAACAAAACAAAACAAAACCAAAACCAAACCAAAACAAAACCTAGAAGATGACCGTGTATGCCATTCTTTGAATAAATCGAGACATATGGTTTCACCATACAGGCTCTGGATGTAGTAATGAAAGAATAATCTTTTTCTTTGATTGTAAGAATTATCCAAGAACACCGATTCCAACTTCATTACCAACAGAATTTGGTAATACATTTCTCTTTGTGGTGACAAAAATTTTGAGAAAACTGGTGGTAGGCCATTTACACGTAACATCGTTATGCATATGAGATAGAGAGTTGGTTTGTTTTTCCAATGGTTAAAGGGATATAAAGTTGGAAATTGACAATGCGGATTTCCTCCCTTTTTTTAGGGTGAACGCAACATGTATACTTACTATGATAGGGATTTTGGCCACTTTTATAGAGTGAAACACAATTGGAAACACAAATAATAAAATAATATTATTACTAGTTTAAAATGAAGTTTCAAAATAGTAATAATTAACTTTGGTATTCGAGCCTCTGTTGAAATAGAATAATTATTTCTTTGACAAACTCTAAACTTTACAGTATTGAAAGGTATCCTCATTTTATTCCATACTCTTTTTTAACATATGTTGTCAAACAACTGTGATCAATTACAATTTTACAATCAGAGATTAGCATGTGGAACGGATATTGACCATTTAATTACTTTAATAGGGATTTTCATGTGTTCTTTAATAAAGTCAAACACAAATAATAGAATAATATTTTTTAAAATTCAAAATATTGTTACTATTATTATTAAGATTCAAGTAACCATCTGTTTGACCAAAGTATATCAGTCTTTAAAGTAACCATCTGTTTTACAACTTCTTTTGACTTGTCAACAGATGTTAACAAACAACTGACATCCATTAAAATTTTCCAATGAGAGTTTAGCATGTGGAACATATGTTAAATATATAGTAGCTATTGGAAGCTGATAACAAAACAAACTAAGTAAAAACATCATACATCTGCTTAATTCCCAAACTGATTCCAATATGGTTTGTTGTTATAAAGTCTGCAGAAGTGCAAACTCTATAACTACAACATTTGTTCATTTTCCCAAACTGTTAAAAGGTCTCCAAGAGTCCATAGTTTGTTTCCACAACAGATGTCGAATAACAGATGTTGAATAAAATATCTTAAAGCTCATGTGTCATCCAAAGCCTGTTTCTAGAACATATATTAAATAACAAACGTTACAACAATTGTAGATAAAGAAAACATCATTCATAGCTACAACAAATGCTAATTATCATCATTTCCATTACTTGCCAACAATACTAAAACCAATGTACAACATAAGTTAGCCACTATTACAAAAATGTTAAAACAGTCTGTTCAAACATTACGAAAATATTTTGAACTTCAAAGATTTCATAACAAATGTTAATGACAAGCTGCTAACTTTTGAACCTACCTGGCTTCTTTTAGTCCTTTTCAAACTCGCTATGATTCTTCTGGGCTCCTAAACATATTTGATCTTTACTCTAATTGGGTATTAACACCAAAACATATTTATTTTTAAGATGTGTTCGTAAAAAATAAAATTGCATGAAACAGTGTACTATTTCTGTATAGTTAAGTTATAATCACTAAATGAATAGTAAATAAATAATAATAGTAAAAGATTAAATTACAAGTTTTCTCCTTTACATTTATATCAGATTTCAATGCATGTCCTTTACCTTTAAAATTGATCAGATTTATACTTTATGTTTCAAAATCATACACTATATGTTCTTTGGTCCTAACCCAGTTAATTTTTTTTCGTTAAGTGAAGGGTAAAATTGTCTTTTTACTTATCTATTTAGGAAACTATATTAACATTAAAAAAAAGAATTTTATATATATTACCTTTCTTTATCACCTCTCTCTCTCTCTCTCTCTCTCTCTCCTTTTACCAGCACCACCACCCACCTCCACCTCCACTTGCACTTCCACCTCCACCGATCCACCCCCATAAAAGATCACTTGTCACCTGTTCATTGCCATCGTCTACACCCATAACCCATCACTCCAACAACACCATAACCCCTAAATCGTCTGTTGCACAAAATCATAAACCTCAGTCATCATCATCAATAACTATAGCCACCATTGTCCCCCTCTTATTACATTAAAACTAAAAAGAAACTAAATAAAAGATAAAAAAGATATATGTAACAAATGGAGGAGGTGGTGGTGATAACAGACCAAGGTGGTGCCGAAAAAGCAAACTAGGGTCTCCTCATTCGAGATGTCTGTGTGGATTTATGGTTGAGCATCATTTATGACAGGTTCATGCTTGATTATATGAGTCAACAAATAGGTTTTATTGGTTGAGAATGTGGATGATTTAAAGGAATTTGGACATGTTGAGAGAGTGATGGGGATGTTTAGAGATAGGGTGGTGGTGATGTACAGACTTTAGGGAGAGTGCTAGAAGGGGTTGAAGGTTTAGTGGTGGTGGGTGGGTGGTTGATAAAAATAACATTTATATTTTTCATTTGGATCCAAAACATTGAACAGGTTATATAACTAGTCCCTCAAAGAGTAAATAGACGAATTTACCCTCATATTAACGTTAAAATCTAACAGAGTTAAGGTCAAAGGATAAAATGTGCAAAGATTTTGAAACATAAAGTACATAACTCATTAATTTTAAACATAAAGGTCATGCTTTGAAATCTGATATAAACGTAAAGGACGGAACTTGTAATTCAGTCATAGTACAATAACTTATACTGCAGAATATAATAAAAACTGATCCATGTTCATAATATTTTAAAGATATTTAAAATACATGTTGTAATTAACAAGATGAGTTCTGTATTCAGAATATGCTATACATTAGATTATCCCTGAGTGTTTTTTGGGATAGATAAATCTTAATATAAAGTGAAAAAATGTGTGTACCGTAAAAGGACTAGTCATTTTTTCAGGAATTTTTTTATATGATCAACACTTAATAACTCATAAAACCTACTTCTAATTCTACGTGTGCACATCTTGCTCAAGTGAAGTCTCTGTATAACTTTGTCACTTCCTCAAGACATTCTAAAGCTGTGATGTGAACCTGAAAAAAACAACCAAATTGGTATCAAATAATATGTCATGATGATAATTGATTTAAGAGGCGTGCATGATGGGGTGATTAATTATCACGTATCAGCTAGAAATTTACCTAGTGTCTACGAATCATAGGCTACATCTAACTGACTTAGCAACCTTCGTAATCAGTGTTCCTAGCAACGCCAATCAAAATATAAAAAAATTAGATTATTACCAAACTGGTACATTTGTGAATATACATATGTAGTTAGCGGGTTCTTATATGTAATAGTAGGTTCAAAAACATATATATTATCTTAACATGGTTAGTGACTTGCCTAGACATGATTAATGAATTACCTAAACACATTGTGTTTTTTTTTTTTGCATGAACAAAAACCCACTAAAACGATGTTTTTTATTTTCGTTTTTTGTATACGTGCTCATTAAAAAGATAATAAAATGCTCGTTAATTTGGTGTAATTTTTTTTTTATAAAAAAGTGTCATATATAAAAGTTACTAACGTTTAAAAATTGTAGTGGGGGTGGAGATAAGGAGAAGATTAAGATAAGAATATTAATTAACATATTTTAAATTTTAAAATGATAGTTAATACTTATCTTTCTTTTTAAAATATAATTAAAAAGAATTTGCTTCATCAAATAAATAAGAAATCTGTCAGTAATGGATTAAAATAGTTAGCTAACATTCGCTTTTCACAACTCATATAGAAGAGACCGCTGACATTGTAACCGTGACAGAAAGTAACTGGATCCACAATCTTCTGAATAAAAGAAACACAAAAAGAACACAATGAATAAAAAGTTTAATGGCTAAAAATTCTCAAAATATTCACTAAAGGGACCATGCACCAACATCATTTATGTTTACCCTACACTACTAGAATGAGGATTATTAAGGTTGGAAGATATAATCAAGAAATTTAGAAGTCAAATAAAAGTCAAAATGTGACTTTAATAAAGTCAAACGTATCAGAGGATTATTTGGTTATGTTAGTTTGGTAGTTATAAAGGACAGTTATTTAACCGTCATCATGTAAGTGTATAAATACCATTTAATAATATGTGTATGTATCATTCGTAAGCGTGTGGGATATTATTATCATTTGTGTCAAACTTAGTTTCTTCCCTCCGCTGTTTCCAATGAGTCACTGCACAATTCTTATGCATACTCAAATATAACGTTCATCCAGATTTGATCCCGTATATAAGATGATCCAAAGGGCCCTCAATTAATCTGTCCATCATCCAGTGTTGTAAAACTCGGTTTTGGCTTGTACTCGGTAAAATCAGGGGAGTACTCAGGGGTCAAATTGGCCTATGCGGAGAGTTCTCGGCGATCTACCTTGAAGCGAGTACTCGGGGAGTAATCGGTCAACTCGGCCTTGTTTTACAACATTGCCATCATCATTATAACAAATAGATCATGGCATGCAACACACCAACTTCACCTATTGTCAAAATGATTGCATGTTTCCATCATCTAGCCCAAAGCCCACTAGTTACAACCTCTATTCGAATCAATATGACATCTTCATCATCAACAAACTCATGAAATAAACCCATAACGTTTGACCCGCCACCAACACAAGCAACCAGACCATAAGGCTTTCCGCCTCATTTGACTTGTTTTCTTGTTTCTTTACCGACTAGAGCCTGGAACTCGCCTACCATCATGGGGTAGGGATGCGGGCCTGCGACAGAACCTAATATGTAATGGGCTGTTTCAACATTTGTCACCCAGTCCCTTAACATAGTAACATGTCTTAATTATTAAAAAAATTGTAAATGTGACCAAAAAGTTGTGTGCATTCCAACCCAACTCGATTGATTCGTTACACCCCATACTAAAAGATGACCTGCTAAACAATTGCTACCTCTATTTATGTATTAAGTAACTGTGTAAACATTTACAGGGCACAAATGTCACAGGTTTGTTTCAAATGCAAAACTAAAGAGCGTTTGGATGTGTATTCTCAAATTGTTTATAGAGAACACATTAAGTGTATGTCTTTCCATATCTTGAGCATCCATATAAATAATCCATTCCAACCCAAACCGCGCACAAACAGTAGCAGTCATAACCAAAATCACATATAAATGATTTCCTCCTTTCCGAAAACAAAGTTCTGCTTACAATTTCTAAGGAATTCAAGTAGAATGATTCTATATCTTTTAACCTTTGAGTACACGCATAAAGACAGCTAATATGAATTACCAATTTTCCTTGACGTTATTTTGAGTTAGGACGCTTCGCAAAGTGTGCTTCTTTTTGGAATGAAGTAAAATGTGCTGATTTATGTATCAAGATAATAATATACCGTCTTAAATCTACATTAATGGAGCATAAGGTTAATTTATTATAAGACAAAGCGCGAAAATATAAAACTGTTATTTAATTAACCGGTAAGTCTAATTTCCTGTTGGTGGTAGGATGTCCCATCGCATACACAACTGACTACCTACAAATGGCGAACCATTTACGCATTATTAAATCCTAAGTTTATAGTAAATAAGAAGATAAAACATAAACCACTCTACATTCAACATTTTAGATTATCCAAATGTGAACCAACAAAATGTATCTATGTTTATGTACACACACAAACATACGAGGAAGATGTTATGGTTTCCTTTTAGGTGGTGTGAAGAAAAAGAATCGCGAAAGCGTTTACGTATTCATATATATCCTTACTAGCTGATTACCCCGGGAGGATCCCGGGGTTGAAAAATATAACTATTCTAATAATACTAATACTAATAGTAATTATTACTCTTGTAATTAAATAAAAAATAATAATCTTGCTATAAGGTGACACCATGTGTTGAAGTGTTGCACGATTCTTTCTCGTAGCTTCTCTTGATGAAGTATACCTAACCATCTTTAGAAGAGTAAAATTCCAATGATAGCATGACGATTGGGTTGAATTTCAACATCGTAGATAAGAAGCTGGTTTAAAAGAAAAAAACACGATTAATGAATAATCTGAACACTTTGTGTTTTTTTTTGTTTCCTGTATGAACGAAACTCCACAAAAAATAGTCGTTTTTTTCTCCGTTTTTTATATAGCACTATGGTACTCGTTGGAAAGATAATAAAACGCTCGTTAATCTGGTGTAATTTTTTTCTTTAAAAAATCTCGTATATAAAAGATATTAACGTTTAAAAATTATGGGAGGAAATATGAGAGAGAAAAATTTAAATTTGTTTTTAAATTCTTTTTCCTAAAATAACTCAATCTCTTTTAGGGTTTTATCTTTTTCTTTTTTTTAATTAAAAAATCAAAATAATTCAAAATCACTAAAATCTTTCAATTATAATGCCACGTGGCGGTTTCATGGAGGAACCAATGGCCGCCACGTCAGCAAAAGTCTTTTCTTTTATATATATATATAGATAATAGATGGATCGCGTTAAACAGTGATCAATTAAGGAAATACAAATACCAATGTACAAACAAAAAGAGCCGGAAGTTGCCAACAAATCCAATCTAATGTAGCGTATATAAGGGACATGTGTCCCAAATTTTTACTTATCTATAATCTATAATCTATAACTTATAATAAAAGAATTGGAATTTGATGATGTGCCATTCAATGGAGGCCTCAACCCCTCTTTGAATGTGCCACGTGACATCATGTAGTATTTTTTAATTTTTGAGTTTTTTAATAAATCTATATATATTATAATAATTATTTTAGGAAAAGATAAGAATTTAAAAACAAAATTAAATTTTATCTCTAATGTTTCCTCCCATAACTTTTAAACGTTAATTTCTTTTATATACGAGATTTTTTAAAGAAAAAAAATTACACCAAATTAACGAGCGTTTTATTATCTTTTCAACGAGTACCATAGTGCTCTATAAAAAACGGAGAAAAAAAACAACTATTTTTGTGGGGTTTTGTTTTTAAATATATTTTACTCTACTAATAAATCATAAACGATAAACATAACTTCATAGGCAGAGATTCTTTTTTTTTTATATTTGATATGATGATAACTTATGGCAGAAATTTGTTTAAAATAAATAATAATAATATTATTATTATTATTATTATTATTATTATTATTATTCATTAATCATGTATTGGCAAATCATTAATTATGTTGTCATATTAGATATTTTATTATGTTATATTAGATATTTCAACCCCGGGACACTCCCGGGATAAAAGCTAGTTATCTATAATAGATTAGCTAACATGAAAACATGTTAATGGATAAACCTCTCGTAACCATTGTGTCAAAGAGGTCATATCTACAAGCTAATAATTCAAACAAAATTCAAATAAATGGTATGACAAATATCACCCGGCCCATTTCAAGCAATACTAAAATGTAAAGTGTCCAACGAGCCCATGCATGTGGACGTACTTAAGCATCCCAAGCCCATGCCAACCAATGAGGAGTGAAGCCAAGTTATGGAGAAGATCTTAAAAGATTAAATCATAGAATTGCTTTCCTGCTTATTTTATTTTCTTTCCTAGTAAAAAGATTAAATCATAGAAGATCTTAAAAAATTAAATCGTTTTCTTATGGAGGCAATAAGGATTGCTAGATTGGTGGAGGAGAAGCTAAGTATTAAACGTAGGGTTTTTCCATCAACACGCCCACAAGGGGGTTCTATTCCGGCCCGCGTTCAATCTAGACCAGGTATAATGGGTCTGGCCCAAACGCAGCAACTTACACTTCTAGCCCGGATCGACGTCGTTTGGTCGGTCAAAAATAAGTAAAATATAGTATAGTGAAAGTTGAGTCATCTCCACAGAGAATTGGTGGAAAAAATGGTTTTTAACTGAATTAACTATTTATCCAAAAAACTGCTTTGATTGTTTTGGAAATTTGGAAAAACTAGTAACTTTGATTTTGGATTAAGATCAACTAGATTATACCCCGGGAACGTCCCGGGGTTTAGAAATCTAATATGGCATATTAAATTTACATATGAAATAAAATGATGCGCTTTACAGTTACATGCAGGAAAGCTTCGGGTAGCACCTAACCTAAAACAATTAAAAATGTATTTCCAATGTTAACGTCTAACCTTAAACAATGTATAACTCTAATATTAATATCTAACCTAAAACAATGTGTAACTCCAATGCTAACGCATGTTGAAAATAGAATTCATATTTACTGATTTGAACACGATTAGTGACTTGCCTATACATGATTAATGATTTACCTGAACACTTTGTGTTTTTTTTCCTGTATGAACGAAACCACAAAAAAAAAAGTCGTTTTTTCTCTGTTTTTTATATAGCACTATGGTACTCGTCGGAAAGATAATAAAACGCTCGTTAATTTGGTGTAATATTTTTCTTTAAAAAATCTCGTATATAAAAGATATTAACGTTTAAATATTATGGGAGGAAAGATAAGAGAGAAAAATCCAATTTTATTTTTAAATTATTTTTTTCCTAAAATATCTCAATGCCACATGGGATGACACATGGCACACTCAAGGAGGAGAATGCCTCTTTGAGTGCCATATCATTAAAATGGCTTTGGTTTATTATTTCAACATCGTAGATAAGAACCTAGTTTAAAAGAAAAAACATGATTAATGAATAACATGAACACTTTGTGTTTTTTTTCCTGTATGAACGAACCCCCACAAAAAATAGTCGTTTTTTTCTCCGTTTTTTATATAGCACTATGGTACTCGTTGGAAAGATAATAAAACGCTCGTTAATTTGGTGTAATTTTTTTCTTTAAAAAATCTTGTATATAAAAGATATTAACGTTTAAAAATTATGGGAGGAAACATAAGAGAGAAAAATTTAAATTTGTTTTTAAATTCTTTTTTCCTAAAATAATTCAATTTAATTTTAGTAGATTAGGTTTTATATTATTATTTGTTTTTTTTTTTAATTTGCCACATGGCATGACACATGGCACACTCAAAGAGGAGAATGACTCTTTGAGTGCCATGTCATTAAAATGGCTTTCTTTTATTATATATATAGATAATAAGAAAACACATCCTCTTTTAAACTTTGGGTTCGGTTTCATATGGTTTTCAGTTTATAGATTAGGAACCACATAGACATAGTTATGGAAATTAGTGTGTGTGTGTGTGTATTTTAACTAGAAAACACATTTAACACTTAAAAGTTAGGCTCAATAACGAATTTAAAACTTATAAATTATTAACCCAAGACCCATAACATTTATAAGCCCAATACCTATTTAACCTACTAAATTAAAAAAAAAAAATACAATGCTATTCTTTCTATTTGGTGGCACCTGCAAAATATCGAGATTCCAATTTATAATTGTGAGTTGAATGTTTATCATTTTCTATGGCTACCACATGTTTATATCTCCACCATCTAGATTGTTATTTAAGTTCAATCTTTAAGATTTTAATTATTAAAATTCTTTTTATGTTTTTTTAACTATTAATTGAGCGTGATTACTTTATTGGGTACCTGAGTTTTGTTTTGTTTTTTTATGTTTGTCGGCGGATTGATGGAACTATTATTGCAATTAGCTGTTTTGTTGTACCTTAAAAATGGGTGTAATAACTTAATTAGGTATTTTTTACAAATTTAGAATTTGGGGTTTTATTGAAGCCTAAGGAACATCGGATCGATGCTTTAATGTGTTGTTTCTTTTGTTTTGGTGTCGCTAGAGGGGTATGTCTGTTTTTGGGTCTGTCTGTTTTCTTGATTCCTTGTGTTGTTTGTTTCCGGCCACTTGTTGGCATTATATATATATAGAGTCGTTTTGCCATTAAAAAAAATTACTGGAGATCACATACATTACTCGTGTGATTCACTAGCTTTTATCAAATACTATTTGACTTTTTAAAACATTTCGTTTTATGAGATGGGAGGGAACATCCAGGACAGAGTGGATGAATGCAACATAAAATCATGTCGACTGGACAAATAAATTAAAACAGTTGTAATTGGCCCCATTCTATCTTTGAACTGCAAGGTTTTTAACAAGTTTTCATTTTTGATGTAAATATGTTAAAGATCGTGGGTTTATTAATGGGGTCTTACATTGTCCGGTCTATTCTTACCCTCCATCTGTCTAGTTTAATAACTCCTTACGTGACTTCAAAGCGCGATGCTTTGAAGTACAAAAGTCAACAGCTTTTGACCAGACATTAAAATTGGTGTTGGGGGTTGGGTTTTTGGGGTTTTTGAGGTGGATTTTGGTGGGTTTTTTTGTGAGGTTTTTTTATTCGGGGGATTTTATGTTTGTTTAATTTTTATTTTGTAATTTTTTTTTGTATAAAAAAAATATATTAGTGTGAACATGCCAAATCACACGATAAGCTTTTGAGCCATGAAAACTATTGAAATGTAAGTTTATTTTCTGTAACAAGTCAATGAGAAGTAATCGATGATAATGCGGTTTTTAAAATTTAACCGATTTAATTGTTCATTTGTTATTTATTAGTCCATTTATTATTAAAACAAATAAATTAATTAAATATAACTAACAAATTAAAAAAAATAAAAAAGTTTTATAACAAACCAAACCCAATCAAAGCGCTACGCTGTGGCCATAACGTAGCGTTTAGGGATTGCTTTTCAGCTTTTTCAGGAAAGTAGTCAAACCTAGTACAATGATTGTACCTAAAGCACCGCCCTATGGCCATAGCGCAGTGCTTTGAGGGGGGGGGGGGGGAGGTGGGAATATAACAGTCCGTTATATTTTAACCGCTCAAAAAAATTACTTTCATCCCCCCACCAAAGCGCCGCGCTATGGCCATAGCGCAGTGCTTTGAGCACAATTATTGTACGAGGTTGACTGCGTTTTCTAAAAAGTTGAAAAAGTAACCCTAAGTAATGCGTTATGGCCATAGCGCAACGCTGTGAAGTATGATGGTACGAGGTTGTCTGGTCAAGACAAACCCGTGAACCCTAAGCACTGTGCTTTGGCCATAGCGTGGTGCTTTGAATCATGCAGATTATGTATATAGTTTCATTTGATACCTTCGATATTATATCGGTTTACATTTAAACATTTACATCTTCACCCACAATATACAAATTTTACCCCCAATATACAAGATATCGTGTTACGACTACATTTTCAGAGATTCTTACGAAGAGTCTGTTCAACAGGGTGTGGAGGAGTTCAGTCTGGCATTCGTTATCATGACAATACGTTGTCGCTGGACTTGAATACCCCATTGGAGGACCCGTAAACTTACAGTAAAGAACCACCCTTTGGTCACCAAGGCTATCTCAACTAAGCTTACGGTGGTGAGGAAAACTTTGTACGACAAGACTATCTAGACCAGGTAGACGGTGGTGATAAGAAGAAATCGTACGATGATCGGGAAGGCTCTTACCCGGTTATAGTTTCGTTTGAGACTAACCAGACCTTTCCTTCATGCCAGGAGTTAAGCGATTGGGTACAAGATAATTAGGGAAAAGAAAATGGTTACGTCATTGTTATAAAAAGATCGAAGAAAAAAGGAGACCCTTTCGTGAAGGTTATATTTCTATGTACTCTTGGTGAGAAGCATAAGAATGTAGCTACGGTGAGGAAGACGGGTAACAAAAAATTGGTTGTCCGTTTGAGTTGAAGGGGTGCTTGAATAAAAGAGAAAGGCTTGGAGGTTAAATATGAAGAACCTGACGCACAACCATACTCCCTTTGAAAACTTAGAGGGTCACGTGTATTCAAGAAAGCTTTCTTCAAAGGATAGAGAATTGGATGGGCAGATGGCAAAAAAAGATATTCCAAAGCGTAGCATTTGGAGAACACTGACGAAAAAGAAACCGAATAAAAAGCTTATTCCGAAAGATATAGACAATGTTGTTCAAAAGATAAATGCTGAAAAGGGAATCGGTGAAGATCCAATGCAGCAACTCGAAAACCTCGTGGTGGAGAAACAATTCACCTATTACACGCGCGAGAATCAAACCACGAACGTTGTTGAAGATATTTTCTTCGTCCACAGACATTCATTTACTATGTGGTGTGCATTCCCGCATGTATTAATGATTGACGACACCTACAATACAAACATATACAAGATGGCATTTGTTCAGTTTGTAAGTATGACGTTGACAAACAAGTCGTTTTCGGTTGCCAATGCGTTTATTTCTGCTGATAAGGTTGATAACTACCTTTGGGTGTTGGAGAAGATAAAGTCTATGTTGGTAGACTTTATTGATCCGCGTATCATTGTGACAAACAGTGACTTTGCGCTAATAAATGTGTGGGATCAGATTTTCCCAAATGCGTACAAGTATCTCTGCCAGTTCCATGTTCAATAAAATATCAACATGAATTTCTTTGTTCATTTGCGACACTGTGTGAGTCTCCGACTGAAGACCTATTCGAGTATAATTTGATAAACTTTCAGTCATATCTGGAAGAGATTGGTCGTGAACGTGAGTATTTTTTACATAATTACATACGTACTTTTTTGCATACATACCTGGCAATTTATGGTTATATTTTTCAGAGGCTTTTGCGTTTACGAAGAATAACTAATTGGATCCGTACCATGAAAAGTTTATGGCTGCATGGATTAACCGAACTATTAATTTTCACCATACAACAACCAACAGAGTTTAGGGCATGCATGCTTTACTGAAAAGTTACCTTCCAGACAATCGGAACTCGTTGGCTAGAATTGTGGGGTTTGTCGATCACATGGTTGATAAACAATATACGAAGATTAGAAGAGGTTTTGAATTAAGCATTACAAAAGCAATGAACCACCACAATGCATAGCCAATGCTTAAGAATTTACTTCGGAAGGTTTCAATACATGCTCTCGAGCTTCTCTACGTGGAGATGCAAAGTGCTGTAAATTTCGTTGCGCCGTTACGGTACCAGTTGTGGTTTAGATGACGAAGTGAATTAAAAAAGTTGGCTTTGCATTAGTGGTGACAAAATTAACGATGATACTATTGCACGCAAACATGGAGTGGTATGCTTTTTTAGTTGTTGGTGTGATAATCAGATAATCAACTATAACAAAAGTTCTTTGTAGCTCCTCATTAAAGATTCTAACTTATATGCCATAACTACTCATTCTATCTAACCAAACATATCTAGGGGATGTACTATTAACAATGATTTGTTCTTTTCTATATTTTACACTGCAAAACAACACAAATAATTTTTTTTTTCCTGTGGTGTATTCACATGTGTACCCATTCTATCTAACAAATATTCTACAAAATAAAAGAAACAATGTACCGGGGTCCGCGGGTGGGGTAACAGGTCAATATGGGCAGCGGTAGCAATGGGTTGACACGATAAATTTATGCATTAAAAATAAACATTGGGTGACTTTTGACCCATCTTTGTCAACCATGGTGAAAAGCGAAGAAACACCATCATTTTACTAGTAGATTTGCCCGCGCGTTGCCGCAGGTGTTTATTGTGTGACTGGTTTTACGCACCTATGAAGGGACTAAAGCGGATTCGACAATTTTGCAACACCGTTTTCGTTTATGTAACTTCATGAGACTGCATATCTTAACATAAAGGATTTATTCATATAAGTTATATACTACTTCATTTTGTTTACCAAGACCATAAAACAGACCGGTACATACATAATAACCTTTAGGGTTCAATAAGATGACATGTAATCATTGCCATCATGATGAGGCATGTTTCCTCCATTGTTGTGATTCTACCTCCAAAAACGCGTTGGTATTTTCAAGTTGAGCTCGGCTCGTTTGTAATTTACTTATTAAGCTATATTAATTATAAATATTATTTTATATATAAAAGATGCATCTTTCGTTTACGCATACATCAATCACATATGCTTCAAGTTAAAGAGGGTTAGAAAACGTCTACCAAACAATGTCTATTCTCGATCGGGCTCGAGCTCGTTGAAGTTACGAAAGCTCAAGCTGCTCGCATGTAGTATTTTCAAGTTGAGCTCGGCTCGTTTGTAATTTACTTATTAAGCTATATTAATTATAAATATTATTTTATATATAAAATTCTGCTATTTTTAAAAATCTTATAAATAGTAATTATTTTGATTTAAATATGTATTTAATATATTGATTTAAAATCATATAAATAATGGGCTCTTTTAGGCGTGCGAGCCGATTCATAGATGATTATGAAACAAAGACGTATATTTTTTTTGGGTTGGGTTATTCTACAAAGGCTACAAAAAATGAGAAGGGTGAGAAGCCACTAGAAAATGACATGTGTCCAAAGGATTAACAAGTGGGAGGGGTAATTTTGTCAAAAACATATGCATATGCAAGTCACATGCCATTTCCACCTTCATTTTTAAATGCCCGTAACTTTTTTATACGTCATCCGTTTTTAAAAAAAAATTATACCATAAAATTGAGCGTCGTTTTATCTTTAATATGAGTACCATATTGCTATACTTTTGAAAAAAAAAAATTCAAAACCCACTTGCATAAGACACAATGGAATGTAAAACACAATGAACACCAATTAAATATAGGGTATAAAACATAATCAAGAGTTTAGTAAAACACAATGGACGACATACTAAGACACAATGAATAGAAGACTAAAACACAATGAATACTTTTGAAAAAAAAAGTTGAAAACCCAGTTACGTAAGACACAATGGATGACATACGAAAGACACAATGAACAAAAGACTAAAAAACAATGAATATTTTTGAAAAAAAAAGTTAAAAACCCAATTGTGTAAAACACAATGGACGACATAATAAAGACACAATGAATAGAAGATTAAAACACAATGAATACTTTTGGAAAAAAAGTTGAAAACCCAGTTGCGTAAGACACAATGGAGATAACGTAAAACACAATGAGTACCAATTAAATATGCAATGAACAATATGGTATAAAACACAATGAACAGTCTAATAAAACACAATTGACGACATATAAAAGACACAATGAACATAATACTAAAACACAATGAATAATAGACTTAAACACAATGAACAACATAATAAAACACAATGTACGCCTAAATACAAAACTCATTTGCGTAAAACACAATTAAAAGCATACTAAAAACACAATGGACAAAGTTAAATCATGTGTAGACTAAAAAAACATAAATAACATATTTATAAAGCACACATGCATACTATAACACAATGAACGTGCAGAAGACACAACGGAGAAAAAAAACCCATTTAGCACGATTTGTTTTTTCAATTTTAATGTAGCAATGTGGTACTCATATTAAAGATAAAAAAACGCTCGTTAATATGGTGAAATTTTTTTGAAAAAAAAATGTCGTATGAAAAAGTTATAGACGTTATAAAATGATGGGGGAATTGACATGTGCATTGCATGTGGAGAGAGAAAGTCAACAAATGTGGTTTTCCTTTTATGCCCTTTCTCTAATTTATTATTTATTTTTTTCAAACAAACTAATCTCAACCCTTCAAATATATGATCAATGGATCACAATCCTTCTCACCCTTCCTAGAAAAAGTGTCTTGTGTATTTGATCCTAACCCTATTTTTTTTATATAACTCAGGTGGCATATGACATATTACATTTTATTGAAAATAGGAAAGTCTTAGATACTCCACATGTTCTCCTCTTTGTTCAGGTATGGATGGAGGGCAATACTTCATTGGTACAGAGGTGGGACAATACTCCTTTGCAAGAAATTTGTACTCCATTGGTATGGATTGAGGACATTACTTCTTTGCAACAAACCTACACTTTTCACATAAAAATCACTATATTAACTTCACATCCAAGTGAAAATCACCCAAGGAAAAAAAAATTTGTTAAAAGATCTAACAGTTTACTTACCTTATGTTGAATCCACTTTTCCCTGATTGCTGGCAAACTCGAATTTAGGCATTCCGTAACAAGTGTACATAGAGGTTTGACACATTCAAATAGTTCAGATGGCTGGTATTGAGTGTAATGCTTCATGTTGAATTCTGTAAAATTTATACAACCTTTAATACAACATAATCAGAGAAAAGATAAATTATGAATTCGACTGGGACGTACACAAGGATTCGGAAATGGAGAGAGTATATATCTTGCTAAGAAAATGGCGAATGCAGTAACAAGCTACCACGACATTTTCATCAATCTCGTTGCATAACTAAATTCGAAAGAACTAATTTATCAAGAAAGTAGTTATTCGATATACACTAATCTTATTCAGCTAACCAAATGTAATAAAACTGGCAGTACAAAATGGTGTATTAATGTGAAAATAAAATGTAAGAAAAAAGTACCCGCAATAGATGAATGTCACGTGACGTACAAGGATCATCTTGTCCAAGTGCATGACCTTCAAGTCTTACAACTTCAAGCATCTAAAAAAATACGCCTCTCAGATTTGTACACTTACTTTCATAAATCATAAACATGAAAAAGAGTTTTTAAAAAAATATATAAAAATACCTCTTCATGTTCAATTGTATGACCAAGAGGCATAATGATTTGACTATCAATGAATCGGGTGGGCTTCATTCCGAGATAGGTATTGAACGAGTTGGCTTTAACCGATGCAGCAGAATAAGCATCTACATTAGAGTCAGCCTACTCTGATCTACGCTCCCTCAGAAACCGAACCAGCACTGCAAGTGGCACATTCTGGTCATAAAAAATAATCAAGTTCAAGAAATGCTTTAACCATATTGATTTTGATTAAGAGGTGGCAAGTTGTTTTGCCACAACCAATAATTGCCCATTTCGGCCTGTTACCTAACCCATCAAACTTTTGGGTCTACCAACTCTGAACCGTGTTAATCAGTACCCAAAATGGCATACTTCCTCCCGTACCTAACCTGCCAGCCCGTCAAGATAGTCACCTGAAATAGCTTGAAGACTTTTGCCAAGAGAATCCCTCCAAGATATGAGAGGGAATTAGAGGGATTCATAGAATTGTTAAGATCCTTGGTTGAATTCACTGCAATAATTACATCTTCAGCACCATCACAGTTCATTAACGACCACCCTTCATAACTAAATCCATTTGTGATTTGAAGCAAAATGCACAATTTAAATTACATTATATGATAATAAAGATATTAGTGGATAAGAAAATATCACAAAAATTATTTTGTAAATACCTAATTAATCTTTGACTTAATGTTATCAAAACAGCTGGTTGTCTTCCCAATCCTTAAACTATGTCTCCCCTCAACTCCCGGGCAAATTTGCCTAATATAGCGCAACACCTACATCCAGCATCCATATGATAGATTAGATAAAAAGTTTAAAACACTACTATTACCATAAGAATTGGAAAGGTTAAAAATACGATTTAACTAACCGCAATAGTCATATTTTGCGTTACAACTTTGGAAGATTCATATAGTGGACGAAGAACCTTAGGCACAATCCACGCCTAAACAATAAGTAGCAATAAGTTGTATATTTATGTTTATTAAACCAAATAAAGGAATAATCCTATATCGACTGATTGATTAGTTTGGTACTTGAAAAAGATATATATTTTAAGGATAATTCATTTCCCTCAAGATCCAGGTGATCAACTATATGTATAACGGAACCACCACCTTCACAAGGGCGGATAAGGCAGCGATGATGTGCTATGTATGGTCTAAAAATATAAACTAACCTAGACACCTAGTAATATAAAACAGACTCAACTAAACTAGACCACACGACAGGCAAGTGTACCTATCAATGTAGTACAGACTAAGTAAGTCCGAGTATCGAACCCACAGGACACTAATGGAAAACAAAACTAGACTCGACTAAGACTTATAATAAATGATTTAAAAGTTGATTTTTGGGTTTTTTAAAAATAATTAATTAAGATAAGATAAAATAAAATAAAGTAAATAAAGATAAATAAACAGCGAGGATAATTGAGGAAAATATCAGGATAGGAAGGCAACTACCTAGGTCAAGAATCCTACATGCAAACTTACAACTCTCGGTAATGGAAAACTGAATGGCTACCAGATTATTAAGATAACTCAAGAAACTCTAAGACGTGCTAGATCTCCTCCCGGTCTCACCAACACACCCCAAAGAATCCTAAGGACTAAAGCACTGGCTATCTAGCTCGGATCACCTCCCGGTCTCACCTCACTAAGAATGTAAAGGTACTCTAATGACTCGATCACCTCCCAGTCTCTCTAATCACAGTACACCTAAAGATGTAAAGGAGTAATTTAATTGGGTTAACTATGACTTGGAATTGCAAGAAACTAAAGATAACTAGGACAGGATCACCTCCCGGTCTCACCCAATACCTAACACCTAAAGCTCTAGACAACCCAACATTCCATCACCTCCCGGTCTCAAGAATGGAAGAATACAAAAGTCCTCTAAATTCTCTAATCAAGTTCCTATGGTTTTCGTGCACAAAACCATAAACTAAGCTACAAGCACCAAGCAGGTAACCCTAATAAACATCCAAACATGAAAGACATTCACTAAGACGTTTATGGAACTCTCAAAAATAATAAATTAGACTTAAGTACGCACACACATCATAATAAACACCAACCAAATCGTTACCAAAACATGAACCATTCAATAATAATCCATAAACCGAAAACTATAAAATTAACATGTAATCATCAACAACCTAGGTAGTGGTTCAAGATTTAGCTACTCATAGTCATGAAAAACAATAGAAACAAAGGTTCAAAAATACGCAAAGTCATGGTCTCAATATTTATTAACACAAAGTAAATAAATATAAAAATTAAAACTTGCAGTGATCGAACCTGTAGCTTCACTCTTGAACCCGTGCCTCCTTCTCCTTCCTTCCTCCTCAAAAATTTATGCAAGCTGCTGTTCGTGCGATCACTTTGCCTCTTGGCGGCTACTGTTGATGTTCCAAGATAATAATAATCTTCGAAATTCAGCTTCTCAAAATATAATATGCCGTCCGTTAAAAGATTTTGTAATTCCTCTTTTGACTTGGGCTCGTGGCCCAAGTCTTTCAACACCTCTTTTTTTTTTGTTTTTTTTATTTATATTATTATTAGTACTTAGTTCGGGAGCTGGTTCTCAGGTGTTCTTGGCTTGACCAAAGTTCCTCATTTATGCTCCAACGTCCATGAATACCTGCTCTCAAGTGTTCGTGTCTCGATTAAAAATATTTCGTTTTGAGCTCATTTTCCACGAACACCTATAAAATAATAAAATATATAAATACATAATAAAACGACACTAAACGAATAAAAACTTGACCAAATAATATACAAAATACATAGGAAAAGAGATGTGTTTTGAAACACATCAAACATCCCCACACTTAAACCTTTTTCGTCCCCGAAAAAGACTGCAATGGAATCATAATTAGGACTCTCGGTTTCAAAGACTTTTAGGTTCATTAATTAAGATCTAATCACGCATAAACCAAAACTGTCGGTATTGTTGTCCACTTAAACCCAAGCACCAGCTAATCAGGCCCCAATCATGTAAAGCAATTAAGTTCATATTATTACAATCAATCTATGAGTCTCACACTCAAGATATCCAGCTTCACCTAATCCCACCTCAAGCTTTCAAGGCAAAAGCTAAACCATATAGATTTACCAACCACTGCAAACTAAACTCCCTAATGTATTAGAAATTAAATTTATGATGGATGATGGATGAAGTGTATGAGCTTAGATATATTTTTTTTTCTTTTTTTTTCATACCTAACCCAGAGGTTGTCTCAATCAGAGTCACCATCCCCAAGAGCGACAGCATGAGCTTCGGTATTTTTTTTTCAACTTGACCTCGAGGGAGTTTTGATCAGAGGCTTCATGTTTTTTTTTCTTTGGTCTAGCTCAATTGATGGATATGTGGATGTTTTTTCTTTTTCAGGCGCCACTTTTCACCGGATTTATTCTCATAAAAAGGATCAAGTGTGCCATTTAATTAATAATACATATGGGTTTTAAACTTGCAGTGGTACCTCTAATTACTATCAGCGGTTTCAATTCTACCGTTTCTCCTAAGATGAGAACCCACAAGATATCATGATTTATTAAGGTATATTAAGAACAATCATAGGATCTTTCAAAGCTAGTTGGGCCTACCGACACATCTTAAGCAAACGCGCTTTCAATCTATTTATTTTCTCATATATATAATATTTTGAAAACCAAAAATCCCAATTTTACTATCATTTTCCATATAAAATGCAGAATAGATCAGGGACATTTTTCAAATTTTTTTAAAATTTTTTTTTTAATTTATGACTCAAACTACCTAAAAATAAAAACGAAGTTCCCATCCCCACACTTGAACGACACATTGTCCTCAATGTGAGAGTAGAATAAAATAAAGTAGAAATAAAAAAATACAACAAAAAGGAACAGACTCCCCTGGATATAAGTAGTGTAGATGTCAGCACTTTGAAGTTGTCCTTCTAAACCAAGCCGTATAGCATTTCATTCGCGGCTTTTGACTCAAACCTAAAAATAAAAACTAAATAGAAAATGTAAAAAAAAACAAATGGTTGCCTTAAATGATTGTTGGGTCGTCCCCACCCGAATGGAGATTGAGTACGGGTGGCTAGATCCAAACCTGCAATAAAGTATATTAGACAGACCAATGACTCAAAACTGACTCTCTCCATCATCCCCACACTTGAAGGAAAGATATTCCCAAAATGGGTTAAGAGAAAACTGACTCAAAAAAAAAAAATAAAAGACTCTAAAAAAAATACAGACTCAACCGACTCAATATACAAAAATGCAGGAAACGTACTTGAAAGACAAGATTGTGGAATGTGGTGAATGATGGTAAAACATGTGGTGAAATGGCGGTGAATTGTGGTGGAAGAAAACGGGGTGGAAAATATTTTTTTCTAATCAACTCGCGCAACGTGAAGGACACTGGTGATCTCAACACGCGTCGTGAGCGAAAAAAAATAACTTTCCGGGGTAATTACTGTTCATATGAGACGAACAGGTCAGCCCAGGCTCCTCGCATGACACGAAGAACCGTTTTTCACAAAAAGTTAATAAAATTTAATGTTTAGAAAAAAAAATCTTTTATTACCCCAACCTCCACCAAAAATCCCAATCCGTTCATGGTGTAATTTCCATGCCTAAACAAACACGAAAACCTGCTAAAAGACTCAAAAACAAAAATCATAACAAAAACCAAAGGAAAGAAATTAAAAAAAAAACAATAATACAAACTCTACAACTAAGTTTTCACGCAATTTCATTCAGGTGGCTTAGATTTTATCAGTCCCATATCCAACGCGTTTAATTCTTTTCTTTCACCATTGTTCATCAAGATACAATTGGTGAATTTAAAAATATGTTTGAAAAACTCATACGCGTTGGGCCACCTATCCCTGCACTTACCTGGACCAAAACTGATGTTTAGCGTGTATTGTTGGCCCATGTAATCACTAGCGTTATCCCGTGTATGATCTACTACAGTCTTTCTTCCTGCCATCACTGCATATAGACACTAACAAACAAGATCACGGGCACCAGATATACACAGAAAAATAAAAATAGAATAAAGCACACAAAAACAAAAAGACACACAAGCACACGAAAAATAAAAACAAAAACTGACTCAACAGGCAAGCACACAAAAAGAAAATAAAAGCCTACGACACTCTAGACACACTAAAAAACAAAAAGACTCAAATAAGACCAATTAATTAGTGAAGTCCTAATCAAAGCTAATTTCGCAATTGCCAAGTGTCCCCGGCAACGGCGCCAAAAACTTGATGTGCTATGTATGGTCTAAAAATATAAACTAACCTAGACACCTAGTAATATAAAACAGACTCAACTAAACTAGACCACACGACAGGCAAGTGTACCTATCAATGTAGTACAGACTAAGTAAGTCCGAGTATCGAACCCACAGGACACTAATGGAAAACAAAACTAGACTCGACTAAGACTTATAATAAATGATTTAAAAGTTGATTTTTGGGTTTTTTAAAAATAATTAATTAAGATAAGATAAAATAAAATAAAGTAAATAAAGATAAATAAACAGCGAGGATAATTGAGGAAAATATCAGGATAGGAAGGCAACTACCTAGGTCAAGAATCCTACATGCAAACTTACAACTCTCGGTAATGGAAAACTGAATGGCTACCAGATTATTAAGATAACTCAAGAAACTCTAAGACGTGCTAGATCTCCTCCCGGTCTCACCAACACACCCCAAAGAATCCTAAGGACTAAAGCACTGGCTATCTAGCTCGGATCACCTCCCGGTCTCACCTCACTAAGAATGTAAAGGTACTCTAATGACTCGATCACCTCCCAGTCTCTCTAATCACAGTACACCTAAAGATGTAAAGGAGTAATTTAATTGGGTTAACTATGACTTGGAATTGCAAGAAACTAAAGATAACTAGGACAGGATCACCTCCCGGTCTCACCCAATACCTAACACCTAAAGCTCTAGACAACCCAACATTCCATCACCTCCCGGTCTCAAGAATGGAAGAATACAAAAGTCCTCTAAATTCTCTAATCAAGTTCCTATGGTTTTCGTGCACAAAACCATAAACTAAGCTACAAGCACCAAGCAGGTAACCCTAATAAACATCCAAACATGAAAGACATTCACTAAGACGTTTATGGAACTCTCAAAAATAATAAATTAGACTTAAGTACGCACACACATCATAATAAACACCAACCAAATCGTTACCAAAACATGAACCATTCAATAATAATCCATAAACCGAAAACTATAAAATTAACATGTAATCATCAACAACCTAGGTAGTGGTTCAAGATTTAGCTACTCATAGTCATGAAAAACAATAGAAACAAAGGTTCAAAAATACGCAAAGTCATGGTCTCAATATTTATTAACACAAAGTAAATAAATATAAAAATTAAAACTTGCAGTGATCGAACCTGTAGCTTCACTCTTGAACCCGTGCCTCCTTCTCCTTCCTTCCTCCTCAAAAATTTATGCAAGCTGCTGTTCGTGCGATCACTTTGCCTCTTGGCGGCTACTGTTGATGTTCCAAGATAATAATAATCTTCGAAATTCAGCTTCTCAAAATATAATATGCCGTCCGTTAAAAGATTTTGTAATTCCTCTTTTGACTTGGGCTCGTGGCCCAAGTCTTTCAACACCTCTTTTTTTTTTGTTTTTTTTATTTATATTATTATTAGTACTTAGTTCGGGAGCTGGTTCTCAGGTGTTCTTGGCTTGACCAAAGTTCCTCATTTATGCTCCAACGTCCATGAATACCTGCTCTCAAGTGTTCGTGTCTCGATTAAAAATATTTCGTTTTGAGCTCATTTTCCACGAACACCTATAAAATAATAAAATATATAAATACATAATAAAACGACACTAAACGAATAAAAACTTGACCAAATAATATACAAAATACATAGGAAAAGAGATGTGTTTTGAAACACATCAAGCGACTTGGTAGCATTTCTCCTCTTACAAACTGAGCAGCGGCAGTTGGATTCGGGCCCGCACCAGAGCCTGATAGGGATCTTTTGCAAACCTTACATGGCAAAAAAAAGTGTCGAGTAAAAATATATATAAATCGACAAAAAGGGGTAAAATGGTTATTATTAACATACCACGAGACTACCGTTTCTAAACTTATAGTCTATCTTAAGGTCCACAAATCATGAACAGGAGCCAGTGTGGTTGGAGCAAAGGTCTAAATACAGACAAAACATTAATTACTCTATAATAAAAAAAATTACAAAAGAGTATCAGATAGATATTTAATTATTTACACTGACCTGCATATATACAAGTTCAATCCCAGAACCATTTAAATCAATGGCAGTAACTCTAAATTTACATTCTTCTAATGGTATCAAGAACCTACAAAGCGAATCTTGAGTTTAGTCATGTGTTCAATTTCGTCTCCTATTCTCTTCACTCTCACAAAAAAAATTAGAAAACAAGGTTTAAAAAATAACAAATCAACAAATTATAATATAGATTAAATGAGATTATTACATGACGAGCGACAAATTAAACGATCTCCACTTGTTGTTTATGGATCTGGTATGACATGAGATTATTACATAAAGAACTGACTTCCCTTTTCTAAACTCAAGGGTGGTGAGTGGAAGTAAAGGGACATTTCTTAAATTGCTTTCAATTGGTATTCAATGCGTAGACTGTTTTGATCAGCAATCAATTTTCAATCATCGACTTGAAGTTGTATATTTACACGACAGCTGAGAATTGGAGGGTAAGAATGGAATCAGATTTTGGTTTTAACTATAAAAAACATGAGAAACTTACTATCTTGCCCTTAAAAGTGTCTTAATTATCACAATTATTCCTATAATATCCTTAAATGTGTTGCTTAAATATGTTGTACATGCTGCTTGTAAAGTTGTACAGAAATAAAAATTACTATATTGGCAATCACTCCTTCTTAATAAGATAATATAGATTCATATTTAAGACGTATGTAAGTGTCACATACCAAAATTGTTGCAATATCCAACAATTGGATTTAAACGTGTAATTTCAAAAAGTGGCCATAATTTGACCTTAATAGCTAGAGGATTACTTCATTTCCCGTAACATTGTCATCTTAAATATTTTCTTTAATCACTTTAAATATGGAAAAACTTATCTATACTAATGTCTATGACGAGACTAGAGCCCTCAACCATTCACAGAGGACTACTTTCACAACACACCTTAATGTCGCTAAGCTAGAACTCAATTAGCACCGAAGTTTAGCTATATAAAAGAATTAGTAAGTGTAACACTTATAATTAAAGTAATAAATAAATTCTAATAGAAATGGTGATAAGGTGGAAGAAGCGCTCTCTTGGTAACCCATAACTGTACCCACATCACTATCCGACATCCCATTTAAACCATTATTTTCCACCCAAATAAGAAGGATACTCTCCTAGCTTAAAGCACTAGTATAAGTGTATAACAGTCTTTTAATTAAAAATTAAAAATAAATAAATAAACCAATCCTTCAAATAAGAAGACAATTTCATTAATTAAATAAAAACAATTACAATCAATCTCTCCTAGCTTAAAGCATTAGTATAACAGTCTTTTAATTAAAAATTAAAAATAAATAAATAAACCAATCCTTCAAATAAGAAGCCATTTTCATTAATTAAATAAAAACAATTACAATTATCAAAATAAAAAATAATATAATAAAAAAAAACCTAAATATTTCCAAGCCAACCACATTTTTTTTTCGCTATTTCAAGTTTATATTGTACATTTAAATTCTTCCACTTTCAATTGACTTGGTCAACGGTTCGTTTACTTTCGCCAACTAGACCGTTAAAATGTTTGAGAACCCGACGCCAATACAAGTCAATTTTTTTGTTGATTGACTTGAAAATATATTTCTAAACCTTGCATGAGGTTAGTTCCTCCTCATCACCCCAATGCTTTCGGTTTTACCTAATATAGAAGAAGTGTAAAAACTGTGAAATATAGTGTTAAAATGAGGGGATATTTTATTTTATTTTTAATATAGAAATGACATTATAGCCTAGAGAACGGCTACTTCTTCCGGGTTGTGGTAGTCACTCCCCCTGTTCGAACAAACAACTCATGTTGGTTGCGGCGCACTAACCCATACTGTTAGAGTTATACACCCATTTCACCCTAAAAGAAATAAGTTTAGATGTGGAAAGTAGTTCTACAAGAAGATCTTCCTAAAGTCTAAACCCACCCACAGCCTGACCATAAAACTTCTTTGTGTTTGGAGGGTATGGTACTGTCAGGTGGGCAATTAGCTATCACCTCCTTGTGTTACGAGAGATTTTGGGCTATTTATATGTTCAGGCGACTACGACTGAAAAGTCGCCTGGTAACAAAGCGACTAGCAATGTGACACCCGGCAAACTCCGGTAACTAACTTTTGAAAACTTAGTAAGTCTACCTTAGCGAGTCGCGCATACATTACACATGACAGGGTCAGTCGACTCGAGTCGTGCATCATTGGGGTTTTAACACACGCAAGTCTCGAGTCCCGGGAATTGGTGAACGAGTGTGAACGTGTTTGTTTTCATGTAATATGTGTTTATAATCATTATGTGACTTATCGGTATGTGTATACGTGTTTACATACGTTAAAACGGGGATTACACGTAATTGCATGACATTAGGGGGTGATTAGCCCTAATTGCATGACTTAGGGGGTGATTAGCCCTAATTGCATGCTGATAGGGGTGATTAGCCCTAATCACATGAAATATCAGGCGATTAGCCCTAATCGCATGAAATATCAGGCGATTAGGCCCTAATCGCATGAAATGTCAGGCGATTAGGAGCCCTAATCGCATGTAACTGCTGCAATATCGCCTGACGTGTTTTAAACGACTAGAAACGCCTATAAATACCACCCTTGACCTCTAAAACACCATTTGTGCAACCCTAGCCGTCCCATAACATATCCCAACACACAAACACCCTCTGGAACTCGTTTTTACATCAAAACAACCATTTCCAAGCTTATTCCATCATTTCCTCTTAAATCCAAGGTGTGTTCTTCAAACCCAAACCTTTAAATGATTATATTTTGTTCCCTAAAAGTCCAGACCTGACTTATAAATGTTTTTGTCTTTGAAAATCCATTTAAAACCGTTTTTAAACAAACCCAGACCTTTATGTGTGTTATATGTGTTAATTGTGTTTAAAGGTAGGATTTTTAGGATTGAAACATGATTGTTCTTGTGTTATTAAAGTGTTTATGGCTGTTATGAGTTAGTATGATGATGTTCTAGGAGTTTGGATGGTTTTGGTTGTGTATTGTTGATGTTTGATGTTTTGACCCATTTGGATGATTTTGAATGATTAAGGATGCTATGAGGTGTGTTGTTGATTGTATGATGTTAGGGTTTGCTTTAGGATGATGCTAGAGCAGTAGGATACTATCGGACAACGTGGTTATGTGATGAAATCTGGATATTTGCTATTTAGGGCAAGTTCTTGCATGTTGATGTGATGTTTACATTTTAAGTTACTATTTTGGGAAAACGCTCGCATTCGGGACTGTTAGAATGATGAAAACTTAGGGGTTTTGCTTTAAATATGTTTGTCAATGTGTTAGGATTGATATTGGGTGTTTACGCATGCTTCGGATCTGATCTGGAAGGTTAAACGCGCGAAATTGCATTGTGCAGCTGCAGCAGGCGATTAGCATCACAATCGCCTGCTGTTATAGGCGATTAGGCCCCCTTAAGGGGCGATTAGCATCCCAATCGCATGCTATTATAGGCGATTAGCATGCTAATTGCCTGTTGACCATCCCCAATCACATGTTGACTTTTCCTAATTGCATGCTAAGTTCCTAATCGCGTGTACTGCTGTTATAAGTGTATTTTGACATTCCGAAACCCGATTTGACACCTAGGAACATGATAGGAACCCCGTGACATGCCTAGTAACATAGTAACACGTGTATGGACTTGTTTGTGCGTTATTTGACCCATGTGTTAGACTCGTTGAACTTTAACACATGTTAAGTACTAAGTTGCATGATTTGTGTATGTTTGAGTATGAGATGAACACGTGGAATCTCGGGTCACCAATGGGATGTCGAGTCTTGTACATTTGGTCAGTTTAACAGTCAACGTGTTTTCAAACGAACCTGGTTATGGTCTGGACATCAAGGGACTAACTAACCTACGGGTTATTAGTCTAAGTACTTGTAACTGTCATATGTTAGGTCGCCGCTTTACGGGGCTAGCATAGCTTGTTGATTTTAATCATTTTCGAAGTAACGCAACCTAAGGTGAGTTCACGGCCCCTCTTTTATATGTTTTCTTTCGGGGGAGAAACATGCCACGCAATTTAACAAACTCAACGCTTTTGTATAAACATGTAACTCTTTTTGAAAACGCTTTACTCATTTTGAACACGCAACTGTTTTGGAAAGTAAATTGTTGTAAACACGCAACGCTTTTGAAACACTTTTGGAATGCAACACTTTTGGAAAGCAACACTTTTGGAATGCAACGCTTTTGAAACACAACTCTTTTGATTTACAACACTTTTGATGACTACACGACGAAACACGGGAGTCCCTGGGGGAAACCATGAATGTGCTGGGCACAACGGGGAAATATGGATAGATCTATTGGGCCTGACAAACCCCACCCGTCGGCTGGGAGCCGGGCGGGTGCATATTGTCTCTAGTTTAGCAACACAAGCAACTCAAACACGGGCAGCAACACAAGCAACGCTGTCAGTAGTGGTTTCAGCATCACAGTCGTGGTAGTAGTAGGAAACGCTTGTCTGTTTGTTTAACGCATCTCATGACATGGTATTTTGTGATCAACGCTCAACGCATGGAAACTATTTGTAAACTTAAACCTGTGAACTCACCAGCATTATATGTTGACCCGTTTTTGGCGTGATTTCTCAGGTCGCTAAGGTAGCAGCATCTCAGGGCTTAGGCGCACGCGTCTGCACGGCGTCTAGTTTAGGTTTCATGGTTTTGTTTATCAAACAAGTTTGGATACTTTTGGGTTTCGTTTTGTAAAACAATGCTTCCGCTGTTATGTCAAAATGGTTTGAACTTGTGTTTTGAATTTACTTATGTCTTATATAGTGTTGTTTATTGTGACCGTTGACTTGGATCCTGGTGTGTCACACGCCTCGCGGTAGAACTCCGCAGGTGGAAATTTGAGGGTGTGACAAGCAAGCTAGTCGCCCCTCGTAATCGCCTGGAAACTTCCTAGTCACCCCAAAGGCCCTGGACGACTAGGGGAAATATAAATACTTCCAATCATTGCCCTAATCATTTAGCTGTCACATCACACATTCTCCAAGCACCCAACCCTAGGTTATCTGATCTGTGATTGTTTTGTAACACCCGAGCTGTGTTTTCAATACAATACAACCTTTCAATCGTATATTTGTGTGCGTTGATATCTCGTTTATCATTGTTTCTTGTTGTTTTTGTTGTCTGAACATTGTTTAGTGGATTCCGCACTCTAAACAGTAAAACTCGTGATTGTCGGGTTGTCCGAAATTGATCCTACAATGATCATATATATTTGGAGGCTCAAGTTATTCTACACAGTGTAACAAAAATGAGAAGGGTGAAAAGGATACAAAAAACACAATAAATCATAAATTAATACGACACAATGAGTCATAAAATATAACATAGTGCCGAAAAATATAACACATTACTGAAGAAAAAAACACAATGAATTGAAAAAATGACACAATGATAAAAATAAGAAAAAGACACAAGACTACATAAAAGACACAATGATATAATGTATATTCTAAAAACAAGCTAAAACCCAAAAAAATAAAGACCTAAAAACTAGCATCGTAGGGTTCGATGAGACGGTGGTGCCGCTTGAATAAGTTCAATCGGAGTCTGTTTGATACCTTTCCTACGACTTCCTATTTTGTTTGATACCTTTTCTACGACTTTCTATTTTTCTTTCATTGTGTATTTGATCTAAGCCTTTGGTAATATACTTAAGATTTCTAGTCAAGGATGAAAGAAAAAACACTTATAATTAGGCGTACATTTGAATGTTTTCTGCAATATCTACATGCACGTACAATATCCCTTTAAAAAATGTCATATTCATAACCCTAGATGGATTAATAACCTTTGGCTTTGACCAATGGCCAGAAGATTTTAAAAGAAAATATGATTGCATTTCATTGAATCTGATTAGATTTCCGGTTTCCCCACAAATAATCATATTTGGATTTGTCTGTTTCCTCCATTATAATTTCTTGCTTTTTCCCATTTTAAAAGAAAGAAACAGTATCTAGTCTATATCTCATGTGAAGGTACTAGCTCACTGTATATTTTCCAGAAAAAAACCTCTTCTTTTTTTGGAAGTGCCACTAGTTTACTTAATAATGCCCAAAAAGATGAGCATTTGTTACCCTAAAATCAATTATGATTCTTTGCCCTAAATGATCAAGATTTGTAACTCTGAAGAAGACCCATAGAAGCAATTAAAGGTCATGTATTCAACTTTTTATCTATAATTATATAAATCTTTATTTAAAAAGTTTGAATGTTTTTTAATATGTTTTGTTCTTCAAACCCTTTTCCTTCATCCATCCATGGCCTCCCTCCTTCTTCTGGTATCTTTCTTCAAGAAAAAGATGCTGTTTACTTCAACCCTTTTTTCACTAGTGAATATTGTTCTTTTGATCATCCTTCACCTGTTAAAGAATCAGTGTTACAAAACTCTGAAAATAATAATAATATTAATAACAACAACAATAATAATAATAATAATAATAATCTGAAGCTTTCAGATTCAGTGATTTCTCCCTCTAGAAAGAGAGTTGCAGCATCAAAGAAAGATAGGCATAGTAAGATCTTCACAGCTCAAGGTGCTAGAGATCGGAGGGTAAGATTGTCAATTGATATTTCAAGAAAGTTTTTTGGTCTTCAAGATTTGCTAGGGTATGACAAGGCAAGCAAAACCCTTGATTGGCTTTTCCAAAGATCCATGGCTGCCATCAAAGATTTGGTTGAAGAAATGAAGCACACTTCATCTTCAACTCTTTCTGACCAATGTGAACAAGTGTTCATGGAGAAAGGATCAGAATATCTTATAAAGAATGGAAGAAAGAAGAAGGTAGCTAAGTGCATTAATGGTGGAAAAAAGAAGAAGAAAACAATACAAGAACACAAATCTAGAGCTCATGTGGATCTTGCAACTAGAAGCAAGTTAAGGGCAGAAGCAAGATCAAGAGCTAGAGAGAGAACACTGGAGAAATTGAGGATTAAGAAGATGAATAATGATGTGAAGAATGTTGTTGGTGATGCTGATTATTGTTTTCTTCACTCAAGCTGTGGGAATCAAGTTCAATCACAAAGTAATCATGAAGTGAAAATTGGGGAACCTTTGACTCAAGAGAAGGTTCCAAAGCCATACTCTTTGCTGTATAACTCCCAGCACAACTATGTTGACTTAAAAGTTTCAAGATCCAAGTTCAGAACTGTATGATCCATTGAGCTAGATCTTCAAGAGGTACATTGCTTAAAGTCTCAAGCACATTTACAATAATTAATTCTAATCATGATATGTTTTAGTTGATTAATGAAAAAAAATTAATGGCAGGAGTAAAGCATATATTCATATAATCTTGATCAGCCAGCAGCCAGATCTAGTGACCACTGCGAAATTTTGATCGATGTTGGAGCGATACTTGAAGGATGTAAGTCCATATATAATTCTTGTTATTTTAGTTAATTGATCCATTTAATTACTATAAATGTTATGGTTTTGAGTGTTTGCGATGATGTATGAAACCGATCTATAAATCTACATATATATGATATACTTGTGTATTGGATTACTGAAAGGGCCGTTAGCCCTGCGGTATCAAGATGTTGGAAAAAACTTTGCCTTTCTGTGTGGTGAGGGTTCAGATCTCATTAGCGACAAAAATTAAGCCGTTACAAAAAAAAAAAAAAAAAAAAAAAAAAAACCATGTGATATGGACTTTTGAAAACAATCTTTCATCTTTGTTTAATCTTATCATTTCTTTTCAGATGTTATATCAAGTGAGAGTGCATTGTCTCCTAATCATTCTAAGTAAATAATATAACCGATTTTGATGTTCTTGTTGATATTACAACTGTCCTTTTGTGGACTTTTGTAGCGTGCTATAGTTGTTAAAATATTGATCTTTAGCATTAATCTGTCCATGTAAAAGATGACTAAGAAATCCCTAACTAAGCCTCATTGATAATTAACTGTCACCATTATCCTTGCATGTACAAGGTTAGGTTGTATTTAGGAGTAAAAAAATTGTTGTTAGAAAAGAAAATGAAATACCTAATTAAGCTTCTCTTGAAATGTTTGTATCCAGATAATTTCTTGCAAAATTTCAGGTAAATAGGGAGGGTTTTTTTTTTTGGTTTTCTCGGCTCTTTCTTTTTCTCAAATCGGTCTGTCCATTTTTTTTCTTCCAAAGAAAATCGCAATGATACAACAAGAATTCGTTTTTTTAGCACAAGAATGCTCTAACTAATTGTGTTAGTTCTAGATTCTTTTCAGGTATTTCTGCTTAGAATTTAAAAAGAAAATCAATTGAATTATTGAGCAAACACACATGGTGGCAGATACTGCAAGAGTAAATCTCAACCAAACAAATAAAACATGAACACATTTTTGGTATTTGGTCCTTTCTGTATATAAAATGAGATGCCAGAATTAGGTTCATAATGAACAGTAGCTGAAGTTCTATGCAAGCGTGCATTAACTCCAATAACACATCTATTTAAATTTGGATGCTAAACTTCATATGGGAATTAGGTTTTGACAAATTGATTCAATATTTTTCTGGTTTTTTAAACTATATCAATGATGCAAACATCATCATTGAAATTGGTAGATAGGTTTAATGTTAGAATCTATATAAAGATATAATATTTTGATTAAGAATCTGTAGTATGAAAACTAATTATGAAACACTTAAGAAAATATTATGTTCCAATTGGATTTAGATAAACTTGAATGGGGTTAAAGAAGACCATAAGCAATTAGAGAGAATTAGGCTCGGCTCTGTTGAAAGTTAATCCTAAAATACGTATGATTTGAAAGTTGAAGGACCAAATTGAAAGATTGGTTTAGATAAATTTGAATGTTTAGAATTAACTAGTTGGTTTAATTGGTAGAGATAATGATGTTTGGTTAGTATTAGAATAGAATTGGTAGTAGTATTTGAGTAGGATTGGTATGGTCATATTAGTATAAATAGGGGTCTAGGTTAATGGTTTTATTTGTCCCTTGTTTGTTTGTTCGTTTGATATATAAAAAGAGTCGCGGATTCGTCTCCCCAACTATCTCGTGTTCGTGTTTGATCTAATTGTCTGGGCCAACAGGCTCATATTTTCATTCATGTCTTAGACTGAAACAAGTAGGGTCATTTATAGGCTTACAACCAAAAGGAAATTAACAGAGATTAACCCACTACTACCATAGTTACAAAAGTTGTCCGAGTTGACTGATTACTCGGCGAGTACTCGCTACATGGTGGGTCACCGAGTATAGCCGAGTTGGCCGAATATCCCGAGTACTCACAACTCCCATGTCGGTCGAGTTGGTAACGCCTAGCGATTTCTGCAACCATGACTACTACTATACCTAAAGAAAAGAAATCATGTAGAAATTAGAGACCCACATACACTCTTGCATGTTATATGGTCATGGTGCATAGACTACATGGCCACGGGCGGATCTTAGTGGAGCTAAGACCGGGTCTCGGCCCGCCCAGCTTTTTCGTTTCGTAATGTAAATTTTACTGAAAATTTCCGAAAATTTGTATATGTATTGAATCCGGCCCTCCCAGGTGTTTGGTTTAAGATCCGCCACTATACATGGCCATGGGAAACGTGAGCAAGAGATGGTAAACGTATCAAACTAATTTTAAAAATTTTGTACTTCCTACATACAAATGTGTACATTTAAGTACATAAAAAAGAGTTAATAACCAAAATCGTCCCTGAGGTTTGGTCATTTTGCCACTTCAGTCCAAAACCCAAACCTTTTACATCTGGGTCCTTCAGTTTTATTTTTCTTGCCAAATTCGTCCCTGACAACGTTTAAGTTGTGGACTGAAGTGGCAAAAGTGACCAAACCTCAGGGACGAATTTAGAAAAACCCAAACCTTTTTTGGGACGAATTTGGCAAAAAAAATAAAACTGAGGACCCAGATATAAAAGGTTTGGGTTTTGGACTGAAGTGGCAAAAGTGACCAAACCTCAGGGACGATTTTGGCTATTAACTCACATAAAAAACTATCAAACTAATTTCTATACATTTATTTTAAATTTTTAGACGTATACCTTATACATTTGTTTAGGTTATGTGTATGTAATATAAATTGCACACATGACTTTTAGCATTTTCCTTTATATAAAAACTGTTGAAGATCGAAAAATGAACGATTTATGTTTGTTTGCCTGTTATTGGAATGAGAGAAAATGATGTATATATAACATTATTACCGCCTTCTGCATTGGTATTAATTCAGTTCTCAATATTGTTTCTTTTTATTTAACATCCTATCGATATAATTGTGTACATACACGTACGTGTGTATATATTCTAAAGATAGTGAATGGAATTTTTTATTTCATAGGATGGTTAGATAGATTTGTTGCGTGATGGAGTTGCAGAGAAAGCATGGTGGTTGCTAGCTAGCTAGGTCAATTAATAAGACTCCCACTGATGTCATATCTAAGGTGGTGGGTGGGTGGGTGGGTATATTGGGTACTATGTTCACCAGGCCTCATACACACAACATATTTAAACTTCCAAAAAACCAACCAAGATGATTTAAAAAGTCAAAGATTTTTGCTTTATACACAAAAGTCTTCTAACTAACCCTAATATAAATATATGCAAGGCTTACCAAAATCGTCCTATATTCTTTTTTATATAATGTTTTCGTCTAAATCTAAACATTTTTTAAAAAAATAATAATGGTTTTCAAGCAGGAATATCATCGATTTCTAATACCTTCACTCAGGAATATTTATATCATATGTATATTAAAATTAATAGCATGAAAGCCATTACATACGAACATCCAACGGAAAAAAGCGTGCTCATAAGTATCCTTCGAAATTTGTGGTGAAACAAGTTGGCAATGCTAATCTATCAAACCTGTCGGTACTTCGTCGATAATGTGTCCGCCGGTGGTATATGTCGATCATATCAGTTAATTTGTAATATGCCTCAAATCAAATTACCCACACCCTGATTTTCTATTGACTTTCCCTTATATATTTCGCCAATAACCATTTTCACCGGTGAATATGTCCATTGGTTTTGTGGTTTGCTGATTTGAATGTTAAAAATACAATATGTTGGGTGTCCCGTCAGTAATCTGGCAAATAATTACCGACAATATCTTAAATATGGGTGGGCCGTGTAAAAGGGTGGTGTTCGGTTGGACAGGTTTATTAAAATGTGTCGTGCTAACCGATCCTTCATGTTGTCTGAGAAATTGCTACCTGTAAAAAAAGTATAAAACAACCCCACTTTTGTAGGATCGATTTAGGACAACCCGACAATCATTAGCTTGTTCGTCTAGAGTGCGGAATCCTCTAGCCGATGTTCGGGCAACAAAAACGACAACATAATATAGCAAACGAGTTATCAAACACACAATATTAAGGTTAAAAGGTTGTTATGCATTGAAAACAGAGCTCGGGTGTTACAAGACAATCAACAAACCTGAAACCTAGGACCTAGGTGCTTGGAATGTGTGATGTGACAGCTGAGAATGATTAGGGCGAGCATTGGAGGTATTTATACCTCCCCTAGTCGTCCAGGGCCCTTGGGGGCGACTAGGATCCAACAGGCGACTGAGTGGGGCGACTAGCAAGCTAGTCATCTTGAGTCCCAGGCGACTGGCAAAGCTAGTCGCCCCCTAAGGACTCCGTTGCTAGTCGTTAATAAATCAGCCCAAAATCATTCGAAACACATCCAAGCACGTACAATAGTACCAAAATAACACCTATACTAGGCTAGGGACATACGTGTTCTTATAGACTCCCCCTTGGACCTAGCTAGTATGTATAAAAAAGACATAAAAACTTCAAAAGCAACAAACTGTACAAACATAAACAAAAAAACGATTGCAACAACTTCATCTTCCGGTCTTCAACGTCCTGATCCTGCGGAGAATTGACCAATCACATCCAGCTTTAATCTTGTAAACATAACATAACCGAATCACACGCTGATACTTGATGGCTTGATCAGCTTCTTCTTTCAAATGTTGGATCAGGTACTGATAGAGAGTCTCAGTGTCTTGTTCTGACAGGTTGATCAGCCACATCGGATCCCAGATTCTAATCTTGCGACATAGCTTCGGTGCATTCTCAAGGACGATCACTGCTTCCGTTGTGAACGAATCATAGTGCCAGAACCAGAACTTCAGAGTGAAGTTATGTTCCAATGGAACGATCGGTATCCTTGTCTTGCAACATGGGGGCTTGATCTTGTGCTGCCATATGGGGTGCTTGGTGATGGGATGTAGTTCCGGAGTGCTTGGTGATGGGGTGTAGTTCCTTAGTCTTGTAAGACTTTGGATACTGAGGCGTGAAGGGTTGCCATTTGTCATTTGCTTCTCTCTTCAGGATGTGCACAAACGAATCAAAAGCTGGACACTTTTCATAATAAAACGGGTGAAGACGTGCAAGATCTCGAACATACCAGAACGGGAGGCTCTTGATCTTCGAGTACCAGTTGAAGTATAACAACCCTTCATGCCACTTGATGCTGAAGACTTTGGCGTGCTCGATGTACGCCCAAGCTATGATATTACCACGCATCCTTGACAACCTATTCTTGAACACAACAGCTTGTTCTGGCTCTTTCTGGACAGCACGTCCAGCCACTGATGGGTACCAATGAGAGCACAGTCTCACAATCCTTTTAGTTCTAGATTACCTCATCAGGGATCGGGGTTGGCTCAGAACGAAGCTTTTCTTCAGCCTGCTTCACTATCTTTCATCGATATCTGGAATCCCGGTGGAATCATTTCCAAAACAGTAATTCAGGATAGACTTCATTTGTGAGTCTTCCATTTCCACCTCATTATGTCTGGGATCCATTGCTGGAGGAGTATGACTCGCACTGGAAGATTCTCCGAGTGTTAAGCCATAAATTGTCTTCAAGACTTTGGAGAGCTCTAGTGGTATCTCTCCCTCCTCCAGATATTCAATCTGAGCAAACATTAGAGGATTTCCTTTATCGTCAATGTGAAATAGGTTCCTCAAAGGTTCAGTGATATCCAGTGGAACTGACCCATGCCTAATGTAATCTTGCATACGCTTAATCTGATCAACAATGGACTCCTCCTTAGCAGATGAATCGCCTTCGGGATCCTTTCCCTGAGTGTCATGAGTCTTTTTTTCCTCCCTTTCTTGAGCACCTGAAGATGAACCACCACCACCAGTAGTTCCCGGATCACCACTATCATCACCACTACCATCATCATCTTTACTTTCGTCATCATCATCATTGTCTTCATCCTCATCCTCATCCTTATCCTATTCTTCTTCCTCATCCTGACCAGAACCCGAACCAGAACCTGAGGTACCTGTCAATCTAGGGCGATCTTCAAACAATTTATCAACCCTCGCTCTTAGTTGTTGAATCTCAGCTTTGTACTCTTCTACCCGCCTCTCATTATTCACGTTTGCCAACTGCAGCTGGTTGTACTGAGAATCTAACCCCCTCAATCTCCTTACAGTATCTGCATTAGAAGTCACCAGTTGCTGATTGGATTCTACATGTTGCTGATTCGACAGTTGAAGTCACCAGTATCGGCATTAGAAGTCACCAGTTGCTGATTGGATTCTACATGTTGCTGATTCGATAGTTGAAGCAACTGGTTTGATGCTTACAGCTCCTTGTTTATATGAATAGTCTCAGCTAACAATTCTAACATAGACTTCTCATTTTCTTCGACTGTAACTAGCTTACCTCTCAACTCTGCATTCTCCCTTTCCTGAGCAGTCATTATCGTAGTCAGTTCATTCACTTGGGTTTGAAGTTGAGCAGATGACCCAGCAGAAGTTGATGTTGAGGTAGCTTGAAAGGCTGAAGCATTTGGGTGTAGTTGTTCCCGTAAGTTCTTGATCAGATCACCAACTGGGTTAGAAACAAGCTGTGATGAGGTTGTTGCACCTGTAAATGAGATTGGCTCAGTGAAGATCACTGGTGCAGGCGTTGACCTTGTAACGCCTGCAGACATAGCTGCACCTGAAGATGTGGTATGTGTTGCTGCTGTTGTTGTTACTGCTGAAGTTTCAGGCGTGATGACTTCAACAGCATCAGATAATCTCCCAAACCTTGTCTTCTTCTTTGATCTTTCTTGGGTTCTTTGGGATTTTCTCTTCAGCCTGCCACCCTTAACCTTTGCCTTTCCTTTACCCGATGGCATAGAGTCTAGTGCAGCATCTAAATCTGCAATCTGCTCATCTGGATCAACAGTGAACGTTGGATCCTCAGCTAGACGCTTCTTCTCCAACCATTTCTTTTTTCTCTTTGCTGCCTTTTCAGCTTTAGTACCAGGTGAGTCATCTGAATCTGAGGCATCTGAGTCACTTGTTATGTTCACCGGTTCATCGTCTATTGCAACAGATTCACCTTTACTACTCTTGGATGATCCTTGATCTCCCAGTGCAGATAAAAGATCTTGGGACTCCAGAACATCCGTGTCTAATAGATCGTCATGAGTTGCAGCTGTAGATACGCTGTCTAGAATGTTCTTACCCAACTCATCTGTCTCCCGACCAATATCATCTCCTTCTTTAAACGTTCTCCTCTGAATTGCAAAATCATCCTCAAAATCGCTCGTCTCATTTCTCCACTTATTTTCTTTGGGAGGCTTGTACATGGGTCACTGAGATGCCCGAATAAGCATCTGTTCTTGGGCCACTGATCTTTAGGTTGACCCCTGAATGATAGCATTCTTTCCATCATCTCCTTGTCTCTGTGAGCTAACCTAAAGCTCTCCATCTCGTTCTTCTCTAGATCAGGTAATTGTGTATATATGATTATCTAAAGGAAACGCGGATAGACTAAGAACGGATTATCGCTTGTCTTTGTCTTTGTCACAATCACCTCCTTTAAGTGGTGCATGATCATGCCTGAGAAGTTGAACAGTTTGTTCAAAATCAAGGCGACCACTGCTGAAGCTAAAGTATCCCTGATAGTATCAAAAGTTGTCTTCCTCGGACCTAGACACTGTAGAACAACATGAATCAGGTACTTGAACGGAGGAGACATACCACTTTTCTGCAACATCTTTTGCTTTGTGACCTGTTGATTATAATTCATCCTTAAGAAATAGCCACGGATAAGTATAGAGTCGAATGTTGCAGGATCTGTAGTAGAATCCTGAAAGCGAAGTTCTTCACGAATATGCTGCTCTGTAATGATAACATCCATTCCTTGAATATTGCTTCGAACAACATAAGGCACTACTGAGCAATCTACTGACGCGTTATGATAAAACTCGCTTAGGATATCCCTATACGGCACATGCTGCTTCATAATAGCGTAGGTGATCCTTGAGCGCTTCAAAAACTCCAAAATGCCTTCGAAACCTTGATTCTTGTCCTTCTTGATAGGACCAAGAAACGCACACACATTATTCTTACACGAGCTTTCCCAATCCATGATTCTGCACACACAGAGGTCATTAGATAACAAAACGACATAAATCGGACAAAAATGACTAAATTGCATAACCTGTCTGCAACAGGCGACTAGCTTCATAATTGTGTCACTGTACACGCGACTAGAAAACCTAGTCGCTTGTACATTTCTGGTCAAATTTCAATTGGGTCAATTTTGTTATGGGTCGAATTGGATCATGATTTTGGTGTCATTTTATTCTAAAAGAGTCGATTAACAAGCCCCATTATAGTTTTATCATTAAGAAACCGGTTTATAAGGGTTATTAATCTATTAAGGGTCGGTTAGGGTTTCGAACATAAAACCATAGATTAAACCCTTCAAAACATGTTGTTTCGATTTGTAAATCTATGGATATCATACCTAGATGGTGTAGAGTAAGATTCCAAGATCAAATAAACACGGGCAAAAGGGGGTCTTAGAATCGTCTATGGGAGAACAGTGATGAAACAGTGTAAAGAGTTTGAATAATGAAAGTTAACTGCTCAATTGTTCTTTATATAGGGACACTTAGTCGCGTCACTATAGAGGCGACTAGCTTTGCGAGTCACTTCCACTTGCAAGCGACTAAGGACCTAGTCGCATGATGATTAAAAACGATTAGACTCAATCCATTGCACACCAATCGTGTCTACCTACACACAATTAGGATTGATTTCACACGATTGGCTAGCTAGTCGCCTCCAATAGGTGGCGATTGGCTTAGCTAGTCGTGTTTCACCCCTGATTTACCAAAATGCCCCTGAACTTTTCAAAATTACATTTTTAACCCCTGGAGAGTGAAAACATGTATTTGTACTCAGTTTTTCGAAAGTGATTCAGTTTCCGACTAAGAAAATTTTCATCTTTCAATTCTTTCACCCTGATACTTGAGAAAGTACGGTTTTGACCCGACAATTTTTCAAGTCTCAATTTGTTGTCTTTCCGGCTTCAATTTCTGAAAGAGTAAGATTACAATGAATTAGAATTCCAACATCGGGAATCAAGAATGAAATAAGGATAAAATCTTTTTGTGTTTTTCAATATAAGAAGCAAAAATCAAAATGCAGGAAATCAAGTAACTATACACAAGCATATTTTTGTGATTTTCATCAGTTAGGGAATTATATCAGTGCACGGACTAAACTGGAACCGTTATTTTGTTCAGTTATATAGTTCTTTTACAAATAAGCGTCCTACAACAACTGTCAATATTGTTGTCCACCTAAACTCAAAATCAAGTTTTATCGCTAGGCACTTTAGATACGATAAGGTAATGATTAATTCTGATTAATGCTGTTCCCCGCACACACGACACATTCCCGTATCAAGGCATGCACAAAGCTTCCTCGTAACCAGTGAATAAGTTGTTGTCATTCGTATTTACAAGAAATGGACTCAGTCGTGATTAGGTCTGCATGAACGCTGCAGCAGAGATACCGGTGAGATCCAGACCAGGGTTCAAGTCAGATACCATTAATTGATTTATCGGTACGATGCTTTAGGTATATGATTTGATACCTTAGAGCGAATTCTCAAATGAGAATTAGGGTTTTGGCATATTCAATCTTTTTGCTCTTATAGGATTCCCAGACGTCTCCCCATCAGAATTTATTCTATTTTTTGTTTTTCTTTTCCTTTTTCTTGGACATGACATAAAGGTGCCTCAGTTGTAGGCTGCGAACCTAACGTATGACACGTGTGCCACTCCTTTATTCTAAGAGACATCCAGTTCAACCCAGATGTACCAACCTTTTAAAGACAAGAAACCTCGGATTTTGGCATGCTATCAAACGAGATTTCGATACTATGACCATATGCCAACACGACGTTAATCCACACAATTTTCAATCAGTTTAGTTTATATCACCGTGCTGAACATGGAAATGATTTTGAGCCTACTAACACATCATATTAGAGACTACTTATCATTTCCAATTCTTTAAGGTTTTAAAGGATTCAGATAGTCCACTGATGAGTCGATATCATCTTCCCTATTTCACTAGAGAAACTCATTTTTGTTTTTCTCATGTTTTTTTTAGATTTTCTGATGTTTTTGTATTTTTCTGATTTTCTCCCCTTAAAAATCTAAAAATTTGCAAAAAGACAATATTTTTGGATTTTTCTGTTTTTGAAGGAAAAATATTTACAAAAACGATCACCGATGAGGACCTAATCTTGCTTTTCTTTTATGCCATTTAAGATTAACAGATACTCAAAACAAGGTCTGTCAAATGCTTTGGTGAATAAATCAGCACGTTGGTAATCAGTGTGGATTTTAATCACATCTATCAGTTTTTTTATAGCAATCGCGTATGAAATGATACCAAACATAGATGTGTTTTGCCTTGGAATGATTTACTGAATCTTTAGCAAGCGCTATAGCGGACTCATTATCACAGTAAATGGGAGTGTTAAGAAATTTCAAACCGTAGTCTCTCATTTGTTGTTGCATCCATAGAACCTGGGAGCAGCAGCTGGACGCAGCTACATATTCCGACTCACAGGTTGACAAGGACACGGAGACTTGGTTCTTGCATTGCCAGGAGTATAGTCTTGATCCCGAAAACTAGCATACAGCCGATGTGGATTTAGCATCTGTCTTGCATCCGCCATAGTCAGCGTCACTAAAAGCGATGAGGTCGAACTTATCGTCATTAGGGTACCATAGACCTGTGGTCGGAAAACCCTTTAGATAACGTAAGATCCTCTTCACAGCAATCAGGTGGGACTGTTTCGGCCATGACTGATATCTGGATAGTAGACATGTTGCGAACATTATGTCGGGTCTTGAGGCAGTGAGATACATTAACGAGCCAATCATCGCTCAATAAAAGAAAGAATCAACGGCCTATCCTTTCTCGTCAACACCAATCCCGTGATTGGTTTGAATGGGGGTGGACACTGGAGTAGAGTCTTCCATCTGGAACCAGCTCAAGATGTCAGCAACGTATTTGGTCTCGTGGATGAAGATCCCCTACGCCTGTTGTTCTACTTGTAGTCCAAGAAAGAATTGCATCTCCCCCATCGAGCTCCCCATATCGAACTTCTCCTGGATAAGCTTCTCAAATTCCTTGCACATTTCATCATTAGTAGACCCAAAAATAATGTCATCACCCTTTTCCTTGGTGAACAAGGTGCAATCCACGAGTCCACGGTTGAACCCATTGGATATTAAATAGTTGCTGAGCATTTGGTACCATTCTCGCGGAGCCTGATGGAGTCCGTGCAACGCTTTATTCAACTTGTAGAGTTTATCGCGATGAAGCGGATCCTCAAAACCCGGCGGCTGAGCAACATACACATCTCCCTTCACTATACCATACATAAAAGCGCTTTTCACGTCCATTTGATACACCTTGAACCGTTTGTACGAAGCATAAGCTATGAATATCCGGATAGTTTCAAGGCAAGCCACTGGAGCGTATACTTCGTTGTAATCTATTCCTTCTATTTGCCTAAATCCGAGGACAACCAATCGAGCCTTCTTTCTAATAACCACCCACGGTCATCCCGTTTACACTTGTAGAGCCACTCCGTTCCAATCTTCTTTGCGCCTGGAGGTAAGTTAACTAAGTCCCACACTCATAGCTTTTGGAACTGCTGAGCTCAGTTTGCATTGCTTCAATCCATGGTTCCTCCCTCGGTGCCTCCTGCACGGTTCTTGGTTCTTGTTGTGAAACATATAGAGCGAAGGACCAATCGTTACAATGACCAGCTTTTCTGATTTTCGAATAGAGAGCCAGGGTACCTGCATTATCACTTGAACTAGCATTTCTGAGTTAACTGCGTGTCATGACTCTGCTAGTTGGATTACCAATCACATTTTGCAATGGATGAGTGTCGTGAATCCGAGATTCCGGATGTGCCGGCATTGGATCATCTGATTGCAAATTGAGATTTTCTAAGCGTTCCGATAGATTTGTCTGTGCAGCGCTTGAACTTGAGGAGGCAGCGGGTTGCATATTAAACCTTGAGAGATCAATCTGCAGATCAATCCCTGGAGCTACTGAGGAAGAAGGGCCGGCTTGATTGTTTCCTGTAGGAATAACTGGAGCTGTAGTGGTAGATTCACCATTTCCAGCTAATTCATCAGTCAAAGTATCATGAGATTCTGCGAACTCCTCGTCAGAAGAAGATGAGTCTTGAATCTCTGCCGACGCTTCCTAAAAAGCTTGTTGTTGTTGTTGTTGTTATTGTTGTTGTTGTTGTTGTTGCTGTTGTTGTGGCTGTTGTTGCTGCTGCTGCTGCTGTTGTTGTTGTTCTAGGTTACTTTAAGGTGGGAACAAGTGTTAAGTTGGAGACGACAATGGCAACTTGTAAGTTCATATTTTCCTATCATTAGTTTAAATCAAACAAGGTAAGTTATTAGTTATAGCGAATCAATTAATGATTAGTATTCTTTTAAGTATGAATAAAATTATGTTTGAAGTCATATGGCCATTGACATGTGTTTGTAGCCGGTCGCATCAATACTTGGGGTACTAACTGAAAATATTTCCGCTAATCAACTGTTATTCGATAATTCTGGTGAGTTTTTTGGAAGGATTATTCATGAGTGTGTTACTGATAGTTATTGTATAACATATTGTTCAAACACTGCAAGAGTATTTGTAACTTTTTTTTTCTTTTTTTTTGTATTGAATTAAATTAAGGTTCGGTCGCGTGTACATCTCAGCAGTCTTGCAATGGCTGGGCCAGCTCGCTGCCCAAAAGTCAAGGGTTAGAATCTTGAATTAGTTATTCAAAGAATATTGTATGTTTTGTTTTTAGGATATGAGTTCAAATGAAGTGATTCTTTGTTACCTATTATCTAAGAATATTGTATGTTTTGTTTTTAGGATATGAGTTCAAATGAGAAGAGTGGTGAGTTTGTTAGAATCTTGAATTAGTTATTCAAAGTTTGCTGAAGTCCAAAGTCTGTTGTAATGTAAGATTGTTAGCAATGTCTGTTGTTATGTAAAGACTGTTGAAGACAATATATGTTGATGAAGAAATAGAGTCTGCTAGGAAGAATGTCTGTTGAAGCTTTAGCAGTGGTTGCCTTCAACAGATAATGAAGAATAGAGTGGTCTTGCTTCAACAGACCTTAGTAGAGTCTATTTATGTTCTCATATGTCAATGTTTCAACTATCAAGTATGCACATTTAATTTTAAATTATATTAACGTTAAAACATTTAGAATAATGTTATTTGTTGAACCGCGTGTCCACGCAGGATTTCACCTAGAATAACTATGATATTGTGACAACCGTCACCCTCATCCTTTAGCAAGTTGTCAATTTTAGTCCTTCATGTATTTAAATATTTCTATTTTTAGACCTTATACTTTTTCATCGTTTTCGAATTTATTAAAACGTGGGTAACTTTTAATCGTAAATTTAAACACTTACTGAATGGGTGAGTTTTTAGTTGAAACTTACAAAAAAACAAACTTAATTTGTTATTTGATAAGTTAAGTTCTAAAAAAAAAATTTGGTTTTGATTAAAATTAAAGTTTAGTTAGTATGGTTAAGTTTTATATAGAAAAAGTCAACCAAAACCATAACAAGACTAACAAGGTTAGTTATGAGGGACTAAAACTGCCAATTATCAAAAGATTCAAATGACTTCTCTCCCTCTCCTCTTTTTGTTTTTCCGGTTGTTTTCCGGTCACTGGAACTTGTTTCCGGCGAGTTTTAAACACTATAATGGACCACATTAATTCGCTTTTAATATCCCAAATCGGTTCCCCATGAGTTTCTAACCGTTTTGAGTCTTTAAAGCTATAATAATCAGGTTTAATTCAAGTTTTAATCGGGTTTTATAAGTCTAACCGTCGGAATCATTCAAACGAGTTAAAACGTGATTGTTACTCGACCAATATAAACACCAAACCTTCCATCCACTTGCTGCACGTTTTATCTGTATAAACCCACCTAATAAACAGCAAAAATCGAGTTTTTATTAGTTTTAATCGGCTATCATAAGTTCCGACCTGCACCCTCGTTTTCGAGCATCGAATCATTGTTGTAAGTCCCATCTCATCATGCCTTTTTGTTATTCTTATCATTCCGATCAAAAGCCCTATCAATTCATGGGTTAATCTTGTTGAAATCGGGTTTATTAGATTTGGATCAAGGGTTAGGGTTTATGTTAGGATTGGGGAAGAAGAAGATGCTTTGGTCATTTGTTAAATAGATTTTAAGTTGGTAAGATAACAAGTTACTGATCTGGACTAGTGGTTGAGATATAGGCATTCAAACTGATGGTCATTGGTTCGAAACCCATAACCCCCACCACTTTTTCTGATTTTTTTTAATTATTTAATTAGTTTCCTTTATTTTAATCATTTAAAATACACTAATCTTATAATATTCATAGAAAATTTATTTTTACTCCAAAAATTATAAAAATTTAGGAGTAACATCTTGGCACCATAAATAAAATTATCACATTAAAATTTTCAGGAAAATAAAATATCTTCATATTTTTATTAATTTAAATAGTTTTAATCATAAATAATTGATAAAAAATTCATTTTTAATGATTTAAATCCCAAATTTTCTGAAAAATTATTTCTAAGTGTCATGAACTTAAATAAAAATTATTGGTTAAGAAAACATTTATTTTTATTAATTTTCCAATTTTTTTTTCATTTAAACATGATTTAAATTGCGAAAAATTATGGAAAAATTATTTTCACTGTTATACATCAGAAAATAATGATTTTTCATAAAAATATCATTTTTGGATCATATCTTGTATTTTTAGTTTATTTATATTTAATTAAATATAATAAACTATTTAGTTAAATATAAATTATTAAAATCTATTTTAGGGATATTTTTCTACAAAATAGAAAATGTCCCTACTTGTGGAAACGTTGTATTAAATTTTCCTTAGTCACGTATTCGATCGTGAATCATGATATTTTTTTATTTTAAAATTATTATTACATTCGAGTTATCATAAAAACTTCGTCTTCCCTACATAAGTCTAGCAAACCCTAATGCCTTAGACCCTAGATACCTTAGACTTTTTAGACATTTCCTTATATTCTATTAAGTTATAGGTTGAATTCCTTGGAATTCCCATTACTTAGCTCACGACCGCTTAAGTTGGATTTTTATCGCTTTCGCAAATTGTGAGTATATCTTTCCCCTTTTTCATGTTTTACCATTTTTGGGCTACTCATGTACATTTTTGTCAAATGTAATTCATATACTTAATGCAATTCTCATGTGTGTTTGCTTTATGTGAATTTGTGTGTATGCTTAGTCATAATCATTAACCGTTCTGCGGCCTAGCATTTCAATGAATAGTACTATGGTATACCCCCTTGAGACTCTGTTGAGAGAATCTTGGTCATTGTCTTGTTAATTCATTATTCAGTTGGTTATTCATATGTTAGTCATTATTCATCAAGGCTTGGTTTTGACTGATACTACTTATTACATATTTGCAAACGGTATACAACACATGAATTGCTAAACACTTTTTCTACTATATGTATTCAAAACAGGGTATGCTCACCAATACATTCTTGTATTGACCAAATTATTTTCGTACATGTTTCAGGTTGTTTTGAGATGCATTCTTTAAGCTTTCGGATTCATATTTAGATTTTGGATTCATTGTATACCAGTTAATTAGCATTTAGACTCGTTGTATTTTATTTCATTGTAATAAACTATTTAATCAATGTATCAATATTTACACTTTTAGTCCATGAGCTATTGAGCAATCGTCACTACGTGACACCTCGAAGTTTCCGCCATCGGTCGGGGTGTTACAGATACCATCTGATAACAAGATTCCAGTGAAGTTTCAAAGGCGTCAATTCCCATTATCCCTATGTTTCGCAATGACCATCAATAAAAGCCAAGGACAGTCTCTATCGAAGATTGGATTGTATTTAAGAGACCATGTATCATCTATTTGCAAGCAAAGTCTATTTACTAAGGTTTGTTCCAAATCAGTGGGTCTGTTAAGGAGATCTGTCTTAAATAGTTGTTCAGCTGTGTGAAGCAATAGCTGTTTTAGACAGATCTTCTTAACAGATCAACTGCTCTAAAACAGATTTTGCTTACAACAGATGATTGACTTTGCTAATTTTATTAAAAAATAATTTAGACTTTTCGCATATCTACACGGGATGTCACCTAATACATTGATAAAGAAAAGTGACTTTAGTGTCATAAAAATAAGGTAAAATATAACATTCTTTTGTTTTTAAATATTAACATTTTCTCAGTCATAATAGAAAAATGGGTTTGTAACATGACATGGCTTTTACCATTATTAGAGGTGTACCATAAGAAATCGATTATACTGTAATATGACACTGGGAAACCGACTCGGCCTGACCAAAAAAAAGTGTCCCTTACCATTATTAGAGGTGTACCATAAGAAATCGATTATACTGTAATATGACACTGGGAAACCGACCCGGCCTGACCCAAAAAAAGTGTCCCAAATCGGTTTGGGACCGATTTTTATATTTCTTTTTTAGAATTATGTGTTCCGCCCGAACCCTTTTAAAATTGATTTAACGGCTTACCGTTAGAAGAGTCCAACGGCTATATAACCGTTATTTTTGTTGGTGGGGTCGATACCTCTTTTTAATTTAACGGCTTATACCGTCAGAAGAATCCAAAGCACAGGGACGCATAATGCAATCAAAACACAAGGACTTTCTTCACTATACAATTGATTTGAAGTCGGGTTCGTAGTGTAAACATGTAAAAAAGGACTAAGTATAAGATATTTAAAAAGTAAGAACTCAGCTTGACGTCTTACCTAAACCACAAGTAGTGGTGAGCGCGCTTCGGTTATGTTCGGTTATTAGGCATAATCGAAACCAAAGTGTTCGGTTAGTTAAATTTATTAACCTAATTACTGTACAGTTTTTATGAACACTAACTAAAAAATTATATACATAATATAATTCTCTTTCATCAAGACCGTTTAAATAAACTATAGCAGGTTGACATGTTAAAAAGATATAAAAATCATGATAACATTCTTGGCAATCATATGTTTGGCGTTAGAAATTTATATCATAAATAAATAATTGTCTTGTTATTTTTCTAATATCAAATTGAAGTAGAAATCGATGTGTATATATCTTTTATAGTATGGAAGTATTGTCAAGTAGATATCATCAAATAAAGTCATAAGCTGTTAAGATCCACATATAACTATGTTTAATTGTTTACATTAAACGAATATAAAAAATTAATCCAAAAATTACCTTCATAGCATGTACTGGTTATGACATAAAAGAATAAAAACGAAGGGACCCAATTGAAATATTAAAAGATCTAGTGGGCCATGAAGTTATATACTTATAAGTCTGATTGGTTAATCGGTTAATTCGGTTATTTTCGGTTTTTGATACATGGTTAACCGAAATCGAAAATTCGGTTTTTCAAAAATTAAAAACTGGACCATCGGTTATTATTTCGGTTCGGTTTCGGTTCAGTTTATTCGGTTATATGCACACCCCTATCCACAAGAACACAAATTGCACTTTACTCTTTTAGTTTATATTTGTTTTAAATTAAATTATTAAATTTAAACAAAAAAAAAACGATCTCTAAATAGGGTTGAGCTGAACCGGTGGACTATATAGAAAATAGCATGACCCAGACCAAAAAACCGATTCATTTGGTTAAAAAAAGCACAAACTCATTTGAATAATGTGTTTTCAAAAGAAAAAAAAAACTAGTTCAATTTCAAACTAGTCTAGTTTGGGGCCAAGTCGATTTTTGTACAAATCTAACCGTCATAACATGAGTGTTGGACATATGGTATGTCCGATAGTAATTAAAGTCGAAGTCTATGTAACCCGACCCGGTACGATCCGAAGAGTTACACGTTGGTACACGAATCAGATAAGTTTACATTTAGGTGGTTTATTATTTGTGAAATAATAAATTGTTTGAACTGGAGGGACTTAATAGTAAAAGAGTTTATTATTAAAGGAGAATCCTAATTGATTACTAAAAGGGGTTATGTGTAAGTTTTAGAGAATCCTAATTGATTACTAAAAGGGGTTATGTGTAAGTTTTATTGTTATAAATAAGGGATTAGGGATCAAACCCTAATCACAAGTTTTATAAAATAAAAACACACATACACCCACTCCTCTCCCTTGGTCGCCGCTACCACCACTCGGCCTCCTCCCTCCGCCGCCAAACAACCACCGCCGGTCACCCCTTCCTTCTGGTTGGTTCGTGCTCCGTTCGTGATACTTCCTACTAGCGAGGATTCGTTGTAACCCGCGTGTTGCAATCCCGGTGTAGTCGTCAAAGGTTGATTACTAAACCCCCTATGGTTGTGATTATTATTATTTATTTGTTTATATGCGTTTAACCGAGATCCTGATTGGGAATATTTTATTAATTGGATTAATAAAATTAATTAACAATTTATATATATAAATCGGCTACTATATATATTGTATATATAATCCGTTTTTGTTAAAATATATAAACCACTTCCGCTGCGTATACGATACCAAGATTCCCAACAGTGGTATCAGAGCCACGGTTACGCGCGTATAGATGGTAAAAGTTATAATTTTGATCTATGTTTTATTTGTCAAAATTTATTTTTTTATTTTGACAAAAGATCAAAAGCTTTTAGTTGTTCATGTTTGTGATGTGAATCGAGCCCTAGGTTTTTTACCCTTGTCATGGTTGTGTTTGTGATTGGTTTTATTTTATCTTTATCTTTTATTGATTTGTATTTTTTATTACGGATATTGGATCCGGTGTAATAGATAGGGTTAGAATAGATTTGTTTTATTTTGTATTTCAAATTTATTTGTAATCCTACAAGTACAAGATCAAGATGAAGATAAAAAGGCGAACAGGTTCCATGAAGATAGAGATCTCGGGTCAAGTGGGAGTTATCAAATAGTTTTGAAACCCTTTTAGACTAGTTCGTTTCGTTTCTGGCTAAAACGAAACGGGCGACCTGTTAGGGGCTCGATTCGGTTATTTTATTTTATGTTTTGTGGTTGTGTTTTATTTATTGTAAATAATCGAGATAACCCAAAATAAATAAAAAAAATTTTCACAATCATGACAACGGTTTTGTTAAAACAAGTTTTATAAAAACCGAAAAGCATATTTAATAAAAGGAGTTTTATTAATATTAAAACAAGTCCATTCGCGATAATACGACCAACGTAGTTTAAATAGGGTATTTAAAACTATACCGTGTCGAGTGTTGAAAGTAGTTTCAATTATCACGAACAATATAAAATTGGATTTTATAAACTATTGTGTGACTCACATCATGCTAACGAGTCATTCAAAATATTTATGGTAAATATTAAAATTAAATCCCAATTTTAATTGATGTTTTTATGCCACCCTTAACGAGTTAACACTTCTTCTAAATCGAACCCAGAAGTTAGTGCCGAACCCTGCTCTGGGGGTTGATCATGTAAGAAGGTAATCACCGCGTTTCCTGTGTAACATAGGCCGGTATTACAGTTAACAGTAAAGGACCAAACATCGCTTGTTTATCAAGTGGGCATAGTTGGGGTTAAACAATACATCGCTCCTAGCGATAACCCCAAAATGGAGAGTTGTGTAGTGGACACAATTAACAATCGTTGTTTACCTACCTAATCATACCAGTGAACAGTGCTTAGCCAGTTCACTATGTATTGATGAATCGGGGTCTCATCCTATTTAATTTTGTTTTGGGTCATAATACAATTAGGATATTTAAAACATGAAATACTAATAAATTAATTTTGAACTTTGTAGATGTCAAACGAAAACAATTCCGCCTTCCAATTCTCTCTCAAGTCCATCTTAGAGAAGGACAAACTGAACCACTCCAACTTCATGGACTGGCACCGCAACTTGAAAATCGTTCTCAAGGCGGAGAACAAACTGTATGTTCTTGAAACGCCAATCCCTGATGAACCCATCAACCAACAAACTAATGCTTACAGAAACTATGCTAAGCACTTCGATGACTCTATGAAAGTCTCGTGTTTGATGTTGGCGTCCATGATCCCTGAACTTCAAAGGACCATGGATGACAAGATGGCATATGAGATGAATCAGCACCTGGTGGAAATGTTCCAACAGAAGGCTCGTCATGAGAGGTTTGATGTAATGCGATTACTCATAACCACTCGTATGCAAGAGGGTACATCAGTTAGCGCTCATGTGCTAAAGATGAAGGCTTATGTTGATCACTTAGCTCGTCTGGAATCTCCCTTGAGTGATGAGCTGGCTGGGGATATTATCCTCAACTCATTGCCCAAGTCATATGATCAGTTCACTATGAACTACAATATGAATGGTATGGAGAAGACACTTGCAGAGCTGCATCAGATGCTCAAAACTGCTGAGGTAAACATACCTGGTAAAACTGCACCAGTGCTAGTGATCAAGGAGGGACAAGTTAAGAAACCTAACACCAAGAAAATGGGCAATCAGGGCAAAGGGAAGGGCAAAGGCAAATCTGTTGCCAATAAGAAACCTCGGAAAGATGCCAAGTGTTTTCATTGTGATGAAACTGGGCACTGGAAGAGGAACTGTGCTAAGTATTTAGCTGAGCTGAAGCAAGCTAAGGCTTCAGGAGGAGAGTCCTCAAGTATATATGTTATTGAAATCTTTGCTTTTCCTAGCAAAACATGGGTGTTTGACACAGGATGTGGTTTCCACATTTATAATGTTTTGCAGGGACTAAGAAAGGTTAGAAAGCTGAAACAGGGCGACTTGGAGGTCCATGTTGGCAATGGACAAAGAGTTGCTGTGAAGGCAATAGGAGAATATGTTCTTTCACTTCCTTCTGGTTTAGAACTTGTTTTGAACAATGTTTATTACATTCCTAGTGTGACTAGAAATATTGTTTCATTTTATGCTTTGCGTGGACAAGGTTTTAATTATCGTTTTAATGGTGAATTTATTTCTGCTTATTTTAACGATGTATTTTACTTTGATGCAAAACCCAACAATGGGATCTATGAGATAGAAATCCAAAGCGATAACATATTATGCAATATCTCCCATAAACGTAATAAGTTGGACTTTGATGATACGTATATGTGGCATTGTAGACTTGGTCACATAAGTGAGAATCGTGTTATACAACTCAAAAAATGCAGGAATCTTAGATTCCAAGGGTTCAGAGTCGTTTGGAAAATGCGAATCATGCTTGAGTGGAAAGTTAACAAAAGCACCTCTTTCAAATGTTGGAGAAAGAGCTAATGATCTGTTAGGACTTGTACATACAGATGTATGTGGTCCATTCAGAACAATGTCAAGACATGGAGAAAGATACTTTGTTACATTTACTGATGATTTCAGTAGATATGGTTATGTTTATCTTATGAAGCATAAACATGAAACTCTTGAAAAGTTCAAGGAGTACCAAAACGAAGTAGAAAATCAGCTAAATAGAACTATTAAAATGCTTCGATTAGATCGAGGCGGTGAATATCTTAGTCAGGAATTCATCGACCATCTAAAGGATTGTGGAATAGTTTCACAACTCACTCCACCTGGAACACCGCAACATAATGGTGTGTCTGAGCGTAGAAATCGAACTCTATTAGATATGATTCGATCAATGATGTGTCGAACAAACCTTCCAAAATCCTTTTGGAGTTATGCTTTGGAAACTGCCGCAAGACTTGTAAATATAGCTCCAACGAAGAAGGTTGATAAAACGCCTTATGAGATATGGCATGGAAAGAAACCTCATGTATCCTACCTTAAAGTCTGGGGATGTAATGCTTATGTCACTCTAGAATCTTCGGATAAACTAGATCCCAGAGGCGAAAAAGTGGTTTTCGTCGGATACGCTAAGAAGATTGGTTACCTGTTCTACCACCCCACAGAAAATAGGATTTTCACTAAACGTAGAGGCACTTTCTTGGAGGAAGAGCTTCTGGCGCGAGGGATTGGAGATAACCATGTGGATCTTGAAGAAATTCGAGAAACACAAGTGACTGAACCAGTTGTTCAGACAGAACCAGAAGTAACTGATCCAGTTGTTGAAGTTGAGCCTGAGAGGACTCAAGAAACAACAGAAACACCAAGTGTTCGAAAAAGTATTAGGGATCGTCGTGCACCTGTAAGGTATGACGATATCTTCATGATTGATGAAGCTGAGCCTGGTACTTACAAAGCTGCAATCTTGGATTCGGAATCCAAGAAATGGCAAGAAGCCATGAATGCAGAGATGCAATCCATGTATGATAACCAAGTCTGGGATTTGGTTGATCTTCCTGCCGAATGTCGGACTGTGGGAAACAAATGGATCTTCAAGAAGAAGACTGACATGGATGGGAATGTGCAAACCTACAAAGCAAGGCTTGTAGCGAAAGGTTTTACTCAGACTCAAGGAATTGATTATGAGGAAACTTTCTCGCCAGTAGCCATGCTTAAGTCTATTAGAATTCTACTTGCCATTGCTGCATATTATGACTATGAGATATGGCAAATGGATGTCAAAACCGCGTTCCTTAATGGACACTTACTTGAAGATGTCTATATGGTTCAACCTGAAGGTTTTGTCGATCCAAAGGATGCTAATAAGGTGTGCAAGCTGAATAAATCCATCTATGGATTAAAGCAAGCATCTCGCAGCTGGAATCTCCGTTTTGATCAGAAAATCAAAGAGTTTGGTTTTATCAAGAACGAAGATGAACCGTGTGTTTACAAGAAATCTAGTGGGAGCTATATCACTTTTCTTATACTGTATGTAGATGACATACTAATCATTGGAAACAATATCCCTATGCTTAAAGATGTTAAGGCATGGTTGGGTAAATGTTTCGCAATGAAAGATCTTGGTGAAGCCGCTTATATTCTGGGAATAAAGATTTATAGAGATAGATCAAAGCGGTTGTTAGGTTTAAGTCAAAGTACATATATTGATAAGGTCATACGACGCTTCTCAATGCAAGACTCGAAAAGGGGGCTCTTGCCCATGGCACATGGAACCATTCTTAGTAGCAAACAGTGTGCAAACACTGAAGAAGAAAAGAAGAAAATGGAAAGAGTTCCATATGCTTCTGCTATTGGTTCCATCATGTATGCCATGTTGTGTACTAGACCTGATGTCTCGTATGCTCTTAGCATGACGAGTAGATATCAACAGAATCCGGGAGAGAGTCACTGGGCTGCAGTGAAGAACATTCTTAAGTACTTGAGAAGGACTAAGGATATGTTCTTAATATATGGAGGACTGGATGAGGAGCTGTCAGTTAAGTGTTATACTGATGCAAGCTTCCAGACTGATCGTGATGATTCAAAATCACAAACGGGATATGTTTTCATGCTGAATGGTGGGGCTATTACTTGGAAGAGCTATAAGCAAAGTGTGGTTGCCCAATCCACCTGTGAATCAGAATACAATGCTGCATCGGATGTTGCAAAGGAGGCTGCCTGGATGAAGAAGTTCATTACTGATCTCGATGTTGTGCCTAGCATAAAGAAACCAATCGAGATATTGTGTGACAACACTGGTGCCATTGCTCTTGCAAAGGAACCAAGGTCACATCAGACCACAAGGCATATACTCAGGAAATTCCACTATATTAGAGAGATAGTAGAACGTGGAGACATCGTGATAAACAAGGTTCATACAGATCTAAATCTGGCTGACCCCTTTACTAAGCCTTTACCTCAAGCTAAACATGAGGAGCATGCTGGAAAGATAGGGCTTAGAGTTGCTAGACAGTGGGCATGATCTGTAGTTAGTATTGGTGTTTTATTTTGAACTATGACAGTTATATTGAATGTTTATTTGATTTAATGGGTTAAATGCAAATTTAAATATTTATCAACTGTGTTCATTTTTGTATGTTTAAATCCTTGAATAAGAGTATTCTAAAAGTCCGTAGTCGATCAAATTACATGGGAATGAATTTGAATGTAAGACTATTGTGAATTGAAATGATTGTATTCATGAGATGAATAGCTCAAGGGTTGAGAATCATAATTCACAAATATCATTAGAGAATGATATTGGATGTAACTCGCTTCAAAACGATCTCCATGGATCTGTGTCATGAGATGTTTTGATATTGATATGTTCAATCTGTCCTTTTTCTTAAGGCACATATTAAACTACATTGATCAAGGACTATCTTTGATGTTATCTAACACTGTCCTGAAACATGGGTAGTAATCTGGGTAGCATTGGGAGAAATCCAAGATTGAGTGGGAGTTATATGACGCTGATGGAATTCTGTACTTCTATAGGATTAGAAGCTTAGACATTCTGGCGCCCTCGTAAACTCAAACTGGTGTAAACGCGTGGCCACGCTCGGACTAATGTAGTCCGTTAGACCATTTTGAATTAAAGACGAGAATAGAGAATGGTTGATCAATATAAGAATGAATGATCCATGTCTTATGATCAACATATGTTTATACAGAAGGGACCTATTGATAGAATTATCAGGGCTATAGTATTTGGTTAAGTAAAGCGTTACTTGAACTCAAAGAACTAGTTGACGACTGTAAAGTGTCATACTGTGTTGGGTGCAGTGCGATGCAGCTAGGCGTCCAACTCTGCACACATTGACTCATTTAATTAAAATCGTCCAAGTGGGAGATTGTTGGACATATGGTATGTCCGATAGTAATTAAAGTCGAAGTCTATGTAACCCGACCCGGTACGATCCGAAGAGTTACACGTTGGTACACGAATCAGATAAGTTTACATTTAGGTGGTTTATTATTTGTGAAATAATAAATTGTTTGAACTGGAGGGACTTAATAGTAAAAGAGTTTATTATTAAAGGAGAATCCTAATTGATTACTAAAAGGGGTTATGTGTAAGTTTTAGAGAATCCTAATTGATTACTAAAAGGGGTTATGTGTAAGTTTTATTGTTATAAATAAGGGATTAGGGATCAAACCCTAATCACAAGTTTTATAAAATAAAAACACACATACACCCACTCCTCTCCCTTGGTCGCCGCTACCACCACTCGGCCTCCTCCCTCCGCCGCCAAACAACCACCGCCGGTCACCCCTTCCTTCTGGTTGGTTCGTGCTCCGTTCGTGATACTTCCTACTAGCGAGGATTCGTTGTAACCCGCGTGTTGCAATCCCGGTGTAGTCGTCAAAGGTTGATTACTAAACCCCCTATGGTTGTGATTATTATTATTTATTTGTTTATATGCGTTTAACCGAGATCCTGATTGGGAATATTTTATTAATTGGATTAATAAAATTAATTAACAATTTATATATATAAATCGGCTACTATATATATTGTATATATAATCCGTTTTTGTTAAAATATATAAACCACTTCCGCTGCGTATACGATACCAAGATTCCCAACAATGAGCAGGTCTAATTAGAGGCGTACACACGAGGCATTTTTAACCAAACTAGTTCGGGTTGTTAACCAAATCGATCTGGTCCACTTTGGTCAAAACAGTTTTGAGGAGAAACCGGTACATGTCATAAACTGGTTTGGGTAAAAATTATACGAACCCTTTTCAAATCGGTATAGGTTGGGTTGAAACGCGTTCGGGCCCCAGTGACGAAGCTTGGTTTCGGAATTGGCGGGGGCTGAACTCAATTTTTTTCGATCGGTAGTGGAAAATCGGCGGGGGCCGGACTCAACCCGGACTCAATTTACCTATAAAAATCGCAAATTTCCACTACTGCGCCAAAAAACAGGGAGGGCCAGGGCCACCCCTGGCCCCAAACATACTTCGCCCTTGCGTTCGGCTCATAAAACGGTACCCAAAACCATCATATAAAAAAAGATTATTGTTTGACTTGTGTTTAAACCGATTTGGATGACGAGATAGTGCAAATTGGGTCGGGTTACGAACAGGTTTTGAAATCCACACCAGTGTTTTGTTCAAAAAAAAGAGTCCACTGCCATAACCAAACATTGGTTTCTCATCGTTTCACATAATTTGGTTCAATTTTTTTCGTTATAATTTGGTTATCACCCCTGTCAAGAACACATGCAAATCACCACACAACATTTAGTTACATTTATGTTTTTAATCTTTCACATTTGCATTGTATTTGCAATAAGTCATTCGATCTCCAAGCTTCGCCACTGACCACCTTAATGAAATCACTGAATTTCATTGCTGCTGTGCACGCGTACAATTGGTTGTTCTTCTACCAGCCTGGATCACCAAACGAAAACTCGCTTACAAGCTACACTCATCAAATTTGCCTAAGTTGTTAACAATATTTAAGATTAAAACAAACTTTAACCACAGCTTACTCGATTGATCCTCGGATAACGTCTCCTTTCCCATTTGACGGAGATATAACGCCAAAGATAACAAAACCACCCAGTAAAACAATCATGACACCCAAAATATTCACCAAGATTGCTTCTGCAGAATAGTGTGAGATTATGTGATGGATTTGAAGAAATGTTACTTTCTCTAAAACACCAGTGATGCAAGAAGCCAAAGAAAGCGCGTATATGTAAACTCCAAACAAGACATGCCATTGCATAAGTGTAGCTCGGTTTTTTGCTGACTCACCCGGATAACAAAATGCTGCAAATCCCGCCCCCAACTACAGTTTAAAATGATCATACGGTTTGATATCTCGTATCACCAAAAGTTCAAAACACAAATCACATAATAGAAAAGAGAGCAAAATAAGAACCTGAACGGAAAATAGAAACAAGCAGGCTAACCCGAGCCATGAGTGCAGGCTGTAAAAATTATCAATCCCTCTATCGTTGTGAAACTTTAAAACAGCCCATAAACCGATTGCTCCCAATATTAATGCCAAGAACTGGAGTGTGAGATGAAGCAGCTTTTTAAAAGCTTTTGTTCCTGATGCAGTCTTGTATGCCAGCATAGCTGCACTCATAATCCACCCAAACTATTGATTAGCAGTTTTATATAAAAAAAGCGTGAAGCGCTCCAAGGTGTTTAGGTCCCAAATGCCAAGGCACGCTTCACGTACGCCAGGCGTTGCTCTATACAACCAAATAAATTTTATTTACAACCAGAAGATGCGTCTCCCTCGTCTGTTAAAATACTAACTCCAGCCTCTTTACAGACCGGTTTTGAATAAGGCGCCACCGCAAGGCCTAGACGCACTTTTCTGATCGCCAAACGCATCAAGCACACTTTTTTAAACCAAGATTAAACTCGGAATTGAAAAAAATATCACAAGATAAGCATAACAGCATTTAGTGACAGAATTTTATTTTGATAATTGATGCAAAAAAAAATAAAAAATTAAACGAAATCGATTAGAAATTCATTCAGTCAGTTTTTTTTTACCTTCACCATTCAGCAGAAGAAGACCAATCACCATCAAAACAGGATGAACCTACAGAAACACACACCTTTATCAAACACATTATTAATATGCTTATAATCTTCAGCAAACATAAACTCTAACCTAACAGACACACACTCAAAACATAACATAACATAATTCTATGTTTAACAATAAATTTACTAATAATAAACCAAACACCTGCCTAATTTATCACCATAATTCAAAACCGTCAATATTAAACTGTATTATTGAACAGAATCAGTAAACAGAAGATGAAATGAAAGAATTACATTGAAGAGTAGGCTTTTGTTTACAGAGAAGAGAGCTAATCCTCCTCTGTAATGAACATTCCATATAAGAATTAAGATCGTGATTAATAGTTGTAAACTTCGTACGCATGATAATAATATAGGGAATTTCATCACAGGCACCATCATCTTCCTGCTTGAGGTACAAACCCCACGAGTTATTGAGGTTTCTTTTGATGAGATTATTATTAAAAAGAAAATCTTTTCATGAACGGGTTAGATACTTAGACCATAGGGAGCGGATGTGGAAAGAGAGGTATGAAGCGTCATGTGACGTTTGTAGGGTGGACGGTGAAAATTGTGGAGAGTGGAGAGAGGTGAAAGTTTTTTATTATTATTATTAATTGTGCGTTACATTTAAAAAAAAAGAAGAAGAAAGCAGCCAATCACAAGCCTCCAACACACTCTACCCCCCCCCCCCCTCCCTCCACGCCCAACCAGGGCGGTGTGGAGGGCTTGAAGATGGTTTCCCGCCCCTCCTCCCCCACCACCACCACACACATTTCGGATACACTTACATCAAATCCGTCTATAAATGTCACGTCGCCATTATGAATTAGGAAATGAAATAAGAAATTTTTCTCTTGAACGGGTTAGATTACATCAAATCCGTCTTTGACGGGCTTTAACCTTTGACTTCATGTAGAGCAACACCTTAACTTTAATAACGTTGTCAGTTAGACCCAACCACCACTCTACGACATGAAATAGTTAGTTATTTTATTATATTAGCTCTAAAAAAATAATAATTTAATGAACTTAAAAGCAAGAAATAGCCATCCTTTACCTACTTGCCATCATATAACAACCATGTCATGTTAACATCTGAAAACAGATAAATTTATTCGTTACATGTTCTAGGTCTTTATATAAGACCAATAAAAACAAATATAAGAATTACATAAACTGTTGGATATTTTAGTGTAATTAGATTTACTGTTTGACCAATATCTTCATAATAAGACATCATATAGATTTGAAGGTGCGGAATGCACGCCTATTTGAATTTATTATGAACTTAGGGGCGAAGCCCCTAGCTAGGGTCGAATTCAAATACTCGGGTCCATTAGTATGGAACATTTTCTTTTCCAAGTGAAATCCCCTAGTATATGAAAGAGTTTTATTATCTTGGTCAAAACACTCTGGTTCTTCTCTCAAATACATTCATACAGAAAATTCTCAATCTCTGGTTGTATCCGATTGAATATTTCGATTGAACCGTCGAAGTGATTCAATCTGAAAGCATGTACGTGCCTTCAGAGATTTCGGTTATCCGGTTGTTTTGTCTGTTATTACTGTAAATCCCCAACATAAACCAAAAAAATAAACAAGTTCTTCATATATACACTAGTTAACCATTTTTTTACATAGATAAACCGTGCCAAAAAAAAAAAATCAAATCTTTTCTAGTCAACTGGTTACTTGGCTGAACTCTGATCTCTAGCAAGCGTTAGCTCTTTGCTCCCTTATGTACCTAGCGAATAACAAATGCACGCAATGTTAACAAATATGTAAAGTTAAACTCAGCGATCATGACCCATGTAGTATAAAGAATAGTGGACTTACTTGCAATAAGGCATACTACAATCGACATTTGTACAGATCTTTACGTGATTCTCTAATATCCACCATGCTCCTTGACAGTTTTGGCAACCGTTACGCCTCCTCCTGGTGCATGTAGAAACATGTTGGAGAAGCATCTTGACCGTTTGACAATCTGGGCTGCAGCCCTCGACGCTTTTGCATTGAGACGCATGAGTTAAAGCGTTTAGAGCCCGGGTTACCTGCCCATGACAGAATACCAAAACAAGTTTAGCATAGTTGTTTATATATATATATATATATACACACACATATAAAAGATCATCTCTTACTGTATCTTGATTTTGATCCTTTCTGGTTTCGCAGGAAACCTCTGTTTGATTTTGATCTTGAGACTGCTGCTTTCTGGTTTCGCAGGGAACCTCTGTTGAAGGGGGAATTAACTTATCGGTATGACAAGTGTCGCCTTTTGTTTGGACAACAAGATTTTGCATATAATGATATAGGATCATCATAGAGGAATATTTGGCATGTCCAAGTGTATCAAACTGGTATAGAGAATTCTGGCACTTGTTCAAGAACTCATCACGCGTCTCGAACAATTTATTCACAAGAACATCATCTATATCCTTGGTATCATGGGGTATATAGCCCAGCACATCCTATAAACAAATAACAAATATATTAAATAAGACATATATGACAACTGAATGTGTTGTTTTCTAATGTAACTCACCTCAGAGAGCGGTTTATCTTTACAAGAACCGCATTTGTGCATTCTACTCGGGGAAACACATCTTGAACATAACTGAATCTTGTTGCATTGGTTGCAAAACCATCTACTTCCAGATAATATTACTTCATTGCAAGAAGTGCACATGTGCTGTAACCGGACAATCATATAGTTTTCCTTGTCGTGCACGAGTAATTCACCAAGCTGTGACATAAACACAGGAAGCTTATGTGAAAAAGAAATAAAGAAAGAATGGTTGTATAAAAAAAATAAAAATTCTTCGAAAGTATTTACATTGTGCATCACTAAAGCATCCTTTGTGTGGCTTTCTTGTCCTTTGGCCATCAAGATTCGGTTAGTACGTGACTTAATACCCAATTTTCCTCCCGAACTTTCTTCGTTTTCAAGTTCCTTGCTTATATTTACAGCAGCATCCGACCAACAATCACCATCAAAATTCGGCAAACGTGCTGCGCTTATCTTAGTGTTTGATGGAGTGAAAAACTCGTTGTATAAATTAGTCTGGTCGACCACAATTCCATCTTCCATAGCTTTCTTGATCATTAACTTGTACCTTCATGAAAAACAACCTCGCGTAAGATTATGAACATAAACATATTAAAACCATCAAACAAATAGTTTTCCCGAACGAGTTGTCACTAAAAAATAATAACTTTGCATACCACTTGAGTAGCTTAGTCTTCTCTGGTGTCTTCTGAGTCTTGGGATGGCAGTAGAAAATATAATCTTCGCCTTTTATAAGAGGACATGACCATATATAACAAGTCGCAAAACCTCTTTTCTTGCAGTGTTCCAGGTATCCGATCTGAATATCACAAAACGTAAGTCACTATTGCAGAGGATCGTAATTAGACAGATTAAAAGAAAAAGAAATAAATATACCAGTATTTCATGATAAACGAAGGTGCGCAGAGGTTCTCCACTTGCAGTTTTTCTTTCAGGCTGAAAATACTTGACTGAATCAATGTATGATATATAAACACATCGGTTGTTTGGCCCGTTACACTCTGATCCAAACTCTTGGACATACATTCCAAACAGACATACATCCACACCTCCTATTTTCTGGAACAAAAGGATTAACTGTTTGAAAAGAAACAAATGAAAACATTAGATGTCTAATTCATAATACTTCAATATGTCTCGAAATTAACACATTACGCATAGAATTACGCTTACTTTTGATCTGTACTCATTTTTTTCTGGATAATCTTGGCCATGAAATATATCTCTGAATTGCTTCTTCACTTCCAACTCTTTGTCAACAGAAACGACTACTCTAACAACAAGACCTTCTGCTACCGGTACCTATCATGATTTAAAAATTAAAATATTAGTAACAGAAAATTTTATATTTTATAAATAACTATAAAAAAGCACAGAATAAATTGTTTTCTTACTTCTTCCAATGCTTTTCCAAGAAACTTTGCAGTTTCTTCTCGCTCTTGCTTCATTCGGGTAAAAAGTCGTTGCTCGATGTGATCACTGAGATTAGTTCGCGGCAAATCTTTTGCTCCCATAACGGTTTTTGGTAACGAGATTCTTGTTCCGTTTTCTATTTCTTTTAAGCAACATTTTGGACAAACATATTCTGCTTTCCCTTCTAAATCTGTTTCATTGTTGTATAGACCACAAATCCTATGCTGCCATTGTTGACATGTATCACATTGCACCCACTGCAGGAAAGCAACAGTCAGTGGTCAATTAAAGCTGTAAATAAATAAATAAATAAATGGAAAACAAAAGGTTAATTTACCGAGTCCTCTACTTCCTCATCGTTCACTGCCATGTTAAGTATGGTTTTCGAAACAGAACCTGCACGTGTTATAACAGATGACCCACGAGATCCTTTAAAGCATCTCATACAAATGCACTGCTGTGTTTTGGTGTCCTCGTCTGTTGACCGATAGTATTTAACATTTTGCTTGATCCGCGAGTCACAAGACGAGCAATACACGGGTGTGGGGGCCAGCAAAAGATTATTCTTGGAGCATAACTGGCATAGGTTTTGACTTTCTGAAGGTGTTGTGCTTTCTGATATTACCTGCATAAAACATACATATATTAGGATTCTGTTATTTGACGAAATGGTGTATATCTAGCATTATGCTATGAGATGATTTATAAAGTATGAACCTTTTCGGGTTGGATAAAACTTGACAAATGTTCTTTGATTTGAGCAGCAGTCAAAGAATCAGTCAATGAGGCACTCGGTTTCTTAATATTAATAGATACCAACCCTGACCCGTTATCTTCAAGAGAATCAGCCATCATGGAACTTGCTTTCTCAATATTCATAGATCCCGAACCTGACCCGTTATCTTCAAAAGGATCAGCCAAATAGACACTCGGTTCCTCAATATTAGTAGCCTCCATCTCTGACCCGTTATGATCAACCGACGTCATCTGAGTGCTTGTCTTCTCAAGTTCCAAACCAATCGGTTCCATAGATTGTATGGACTCCCAAACGGACTCATAATCATCAAAAGCCGAGTTAAACTCACATAACACTTTTTCTTCACAGCTCAACGCCTGCGGTACCTTGTTTACGCTTGGGACCAAGGCATCTTCACCATTGGGCATGGCATCCTTTCTAGAAGCAGAGGATTTAATAAAGCTAGTGTACACTTCCATAAGAGTACCGGCCATTTCGTTAGAGCGTGGTTGACTTGATACATCCTTTCCATCAAACCCACTTCCCATGGCATCAGAGCCTGAGGCATCGTCACTACTCGGCCATTGCTCCAAAGACGGCAGATCATCAGGCGGCAGATAAGTTTTAGTTAGCATATCCGTTAAAGAACCATCGCCAACCCAAGATTCATAATTATTTGACGACCCCAACGGATAATTTCGTTTTCTAGATCCCATAATATCACCAGTTCCATTCCAAGATTCATTCCCGGGGGCCCCAAAATTAATTTTTCTTTTTCTAGATGGCATGCCAAAAGTAGCCGGACCGCAAATACTGCAATTTAAACCATTACAGTTGTGACTTGAACTTTCTGCAGTAACAAACGGTCGACCCTGCATTGATTCGCATGAATTAAGCTGTGGAATCTTAACCCTATTTGATTGATTCATCATTGAAAGCGGGCGCATCCACCAACGTCGGGGGAGGGACTCCAAAAATGTCTCATAATTGTTCTGGAAATTTGGCTGCACACCATTTGTTGATGGCAGAAAGCTCGTATTCGTATAATATGAAGTCTGGTTCTGAGCTGATGAATGAGCAACAGATTGCAAAACACTTGTAGCAGCATTCTTGATTGAAGATTCTGTAGAAACCGATTACGTACATTAAAATGCATACAAAAAGACTGAATTTACAACCAACTTAGCATAAAGACCAGAACATACCTCCAAAACATTGTGCATTGGACATATTGTTAGATGCAGAGTTGTGACCAGTGTTTACAGCTCCACCAAATAGCATTGGATTATGATTAACACCATATCCCTGTACAATTTCAACATGTACAAGTTAAAATCTTATATAGCGGCGTGTTCATATCAAAATCAGTAATATGTTGAGAATTGCGAGAACCAGATCGTACACTTGTACATAATGCATTGAGTATAACGAAAATAGTAGACAAAAAGTGAGGCGATAACGTAAAATTATTGGTTCTAAAATATATATCAACTTAAAGTACTAGGTATAAGTTCATTATGCGGTTCTTGCAACTCTTTACATATTGTTGGTTCTAAAATCAACACGGTGTGTTCTTTTCGGACACGCCATTATGCTGAGAACTATAAGACACGCATAAATAACGTGTACGTAGTGACATTAATGATTTAATAAGCTAGTGGAGTAGGCAATTATGTACACCTCGTGTATTAAACTTAAACAAAATGTACAAGTAGTATTTTATGCGTTTATCATAGTTCTCAACATAACATCGATTCTAAAAACAACACGTACCCCTATACACACACGCGCACATATATAGAGAAGCGTGATTTAGAACAAAAAGTACGTTGAGAAATACTAAAACCGCATAATGCACGTGTATCTTTTGCTTTAACTATAATACAAAAGTTAGTTACAAAAATTGTGTCCTTGACAATCTCATTAAATCATCAATGCACTACGTAAAAAAGTCATCTATACGTTTCTCAACACAAAACTGGTTTTGAAAAGAACACTTCTATATATATATTAATATATCCAAACCGTTGTAAGTAAAAATTTATATACAAAACATAAGGCAATCATCCTCACCATCGGACTCTCAACCGAATTCGCGAACTCGTTATTCGGCTGCGACCAAGGAACCGAAGTCGGGAGCGGGTCGTTCAAGTAAGTTAAAAGATCATTCCACGTTTTCTTCTCGTTCGTGTCCGTACAACCATCCATACTACAACAACAACAAAAAAAAAACATTAGCACAATAAGTTTATGACATAAAATAACAACAAAAACCCAGAAAACAAAAACAAAAAACAAGATGAAAGAACTAACAAGTTATTGAAAAAGCCATCAACATTATTATTATTAATATTATTATTATCAGTAGGGTTCCAGTCGGTGATAAAACACACTTCTTTTTGACGATTAATATTATTATTATTATTATTATTATGATTATTATTGGTGGGAATGTGATTGGGAAGTGAGTGGTAAAACATGTTTTTGTGATCAAGAAGAGGGGGGTGTTGTTAGGAAGTGCATGAAGAAAGAAACCCTAGCTTTGCTTAGCTTAGCTTAGGTAGAAGGAAGGAAGGAAGGGTTTTGGATTGGGTTGAAGAGATTAAGGAAAGTATTGAGAGGTATCTATCAATAAGCCTTAAGACTCTAAGACTTAAGTTTTGGGTAGTTTTTGCGCTTTTATAGGTTTTCTTTTTATTTTTCTTTTTCTTTTTGTGGGGTCTTAAGTCATAAGTCAAATACCATTGAATTTGTTTTGACTTGGGTTCAAATTACATAAAAAAAAACTTATAGTAATAGTTTTATTAATAAATTTAGACTAGAGTATTAAGTTCGTGGTAAGTATTGTGTTGAACAATAATATTGGGTATTGTTGTTTTAACCGGTGTTTAATAATCGGACTAGTTGGTTAGATCGGAGATCTGGGTGGTCCAATTCATGTTATCTAAACTGTTTGAAGTGGAACTGGTCGGTAAACCAGAAAATTAGTAGGTTAGACCGGGAATCTGAGGGTTGAACATGAAATTGATTAGGTTTTTGACTTTCTACCCTAATTATTTTTATGATATTTATGAAGTAATTTGGTTCTTACATACGGTCCAACCAGTGGACCAGTAAGCATATTGGTTCGACTTTCGGTCCGGTCTTGATAACAATTTTTTAATTACAATGTGATAAAGTATTTACTTGGTTAGTAGTGTCAGCTTAATGAGTTGTGACTACGGGTTGACAGGTTGAATTGTTAAATCCGAGCATATTCCATATTTTTAATGTGTGGAAAAGACATCAACCAAAATTGTCACAATTCAAAATCGTGTGAACTGTGAACCAAACATGATATGTTTAACGTATATATCTGAACATTTCAAATGAGTTAGACAAATTTACAGGTAATAACCAAATTGTAACGTGTTAAATTAAGATGGTGGGATGTAAATATATGAATTAAACATGTTACCATGTTTAACCTGTTAAATCAACACATTAAATATTTAGTTTAATTGGTTAAATAGATAACTCGAGTTGATTTCTTAAATATGACTTGTTTATTAATTAAACGATTAGATATAACAATACAAAATCTATTTTGTGAAATTGTAACCCCTACTTTGACAACTTTTACTATTGTTGATGTCTATAAGTATTTTACTTTTGTTGGGGTCTATATTAATGCTTGAATAAAATAAGTATAGCTTTAATAAATCTGATATTTTGTTAAAAGCTATACAAATCTGATATTTTGTTAAATAATTAGTTTTCAATTTAATAAGAGAGTTAAACAATAACTTATCGATTCTAATTTATCAAAGAATCTATCGAAAAGTTTTTTAACTACGCTTTGTTAAAATTATTATACTTTTTCTCTTTCTTTTCAATCTATTACAACATGTGTAGTGAGGGTGAAAAATATAATGTCCCTCTTTCTGATTGGTCCACGTGACAGCTGAGTCAGCTCAGCATAGGGCTTTAATTCAAAATAGGGGTGTATTGGCGGGCGTGAATTTGTTTCTATTTTTTAAATAAAAAATAATAAAAAAAAAAGAAGATAAGAAGGTAGGAGAGAGAGGCTGAGGTGTCGAAAGATGATTGGGTGATGTTTGTGATGTCCGGTGCTAAAACGAAAACGCCTCGGCCCCTTTTTAGCACATAGCGCCCCCCTGTAGTGGTGTTAGGGACGCTATATTAGTTTTCACACCCTAAATCGCGTTCCACTAGAAATGGTCTTAGTATTTATGTTTTCTTACATGTTTGCTGGATCTTTTGGCATATATCTCTCTACTCAAGCCCAAAATGGTAGTCAAGTGACTATTGAGGCCCATGTCCGGATAGAGCCCATATCTGTCTTCCTATCAAAGATCTAGTCTGCCTCTCTTTATTTTGGTTGCAGCTTGCAAACGAACCAAAAGTTCGACAAACAGTTCGTGAACCGTTCATTTCTATTTATTTACGCTCACTTCTGTCTCGTTCCTAAAATTAACAAACAAACACAAATGAACACGAGCACGTTCATTTCCTTAACAAAAAAACACAAACAGAAAATCTTGTTTGGTAAGTGTTCATGAATAGTTCGTGAACAATTTATTTCCATAACAAACTAGAACAAGTCCTTGCCTTTTCTGGTCTCAATCTACAGCCTGGATCAAGATATTGATTTGCTGTCTTCCTATTCCTATGGAGCGTTTATTTCGAGTGGCTGTCTATGTATAGTCTTTGCTCGTTATTATCATTTGTATCAATTTTTTGTGCTTCTTCTCTTGGCTATTTACAGCCTTCTCTTGTTAATCTTTTGAATTTATCTTCTACTTTACCTATTTAATTAATAATACCACATCAATTTTTGATACACTTTGATGAAATATCCAAAAAGCCGCTCAATAAACGATACGTTTTAACTTGGTTAGCCAATTTGATTAAATGACAACAAATTACAAACTTTGTTTCAAAAAAGAAAAGATAAAACTTTTTGGATAATGTTGCAAAAATGCCCAAACCTTAAGGAAGAAAATAGTTGTTAACTCTTCTATTTCATATACAAGGCAAGTTAAGCCCCCGTTTCATCGATCAATTCAGGATCATAGAACATGTTTGTAAGAGCTCAATACTTAAAATGACCCGAATAACCTAGTGCAATCCTAACGCTCTCAACGTGTCATATTTGCGCAAGTGTTTGGCAGAGGAAGTCAAATATGTGTTGGTGGATGATATTGTTGTAGATGATAAGTTGAAATATGTTGAAGAACCCGCAACAAACCTTAACCGAATATCAAACAGCCACGCAACAAGATGCTTAAACAACGATAAAAAGGGTGCTCTGGTTATAGAGAAACCCTAACCCGGTTTTGCATAAATGGAATAATGAACCGAGTATAAAATTTTGATTATGATAAAAGAGATGAATAATAAAAATTGTTGAGAGCCTATGATAAGAAACATGTGAATAAAAGAAAAAAAAATACACGAGATTACATATAATTTTTTACATCCACTAGGACAAAGGATAGTAGGAAAAGGCTAAGGCAAACCAGTAAGGAGTGAATGGAAGCCCTAGACATACTACAATTACAAACATGGAACTAAAAAGGGCTGACAAGACCAGCCAACTTCACCAATGGTTCCGGACAAAGTCGTTTTCTTGGTGGTGCCGTAGCATCATTAGCAAGTGCTTCTGCATCACCAGCATGCAAGTATTCTACTATAAAATCAAACAGCTCCTCCTTACCGCCTCTTAAAGCATCCTGAGTCCACCACAAAACCAATTAAGTTCGATTATTAGCGGTGGTGGGTTGTGCTGAACCTATTTGTACTCTTTCTAAGATAGCAAGTTATGGAGTGACCCATTTAGACCCGAATCAACCCATTTCTTTAAGGACAGGTCATGGGTGTAAATAATAGTCGAATAGAGTAGATTTTGCAACTTACTTGGATAAACAAGTCTGTATGGGTCTTTCCATGATATAGTATTAGTTCGGCTCGTGCCCCGACTCTCTTGAGCGCATCCACAAAAGAAATACTGCAAAGCCAGAATAATTGCATCATATCTTGATTAGCTAGCGGCATCAGGGTGGCCCAACATCCAAAAGGTTGTAGGTTGGAATCCATTACGACATGGTGTACTATAGGTGTGCATGTGTGTCATTGCTGGTCAATGAACCTCCTCACAGTCTCACATGCATGCAGAGACAATGATATTTCATAAATGAAGAATGAGATGATTTTTAAGTTTGACACACATAAAATTGTGTCCAAAATATGTTATAGCGCATACAAGCCCCTTCTTACCCACCCCGTTACCCAACCCGTCCATTTTCGAGAGGTTTAAAATTCTAACCTTGAATCTGGTGGTATAGAAAAATCTTCAGTTCCGTGAAAAAGAACGAAATGGGGCAAGAGAGGAATAGCATTTTTAGCACTTGGATCTTCAACAAGAATTTCGGGAGAAAACTGTGGCAGCGATTCATCCCCTTCCATTATACTGTCATATAAATTAATGTCAATAGGTTAGGACCAAATGAAGAACAAATTCTGAAACATACAGTGAATCACATAGCATGAACTCACACCATTTGGTGATATTAATTATTTAATACCTTAGAAATATAGACCGATAAAGTCCTCGGCGATCAAAATGGTCAACCAAGTTGGTTAAGTTGTACCTGTAAGGCAAGTACCAATAAACTCCAATTTAAAAAACAAAGAACAGTAATTACACAAGCATTTCTGATATATGCTTAGTTGCTTACCCTCCGGATAAACCAAAATAAGCATTTATTTGAGATGTGCTCCAAGAAACGCTCTCTCCTTTGGATTCCTTGATAGCCTGATTTAAGAGTGCACAAGAAGATATATGTGCACCAGCAGACTGGCCCATTAAATAAACCCTTCATCAAAAAAGTCAAAGTCAACATGATGTCATTGAGTATCAAAAGGCACTATATACGGTATACCTCATATAGGATAGTTGGTTACCTATTGGGATCACCTCCAAAATTAGCTATATTATCGCATATAAATGATATTCCTCGAGAAACATCATCAACCATATCACTGATTGTACCCTGAGGAAAGTTCCTGCATAAAAGGTACGTGATATCAACTATGAAATCAGGAAAATTATTAATGGGAAAGAGTACTTGGATAAAAATGGTCGTCGGCCAACTCACCGGTAATCAATGCATGTAACAATGATATCCCTCTCTGCTAACTGAAACCCTAAGAGAGAACCCCATCCTTTGTATCTACATCACCGCAGCAAACAGAAACACGACAAAAAAGTACAGTTATAAGATAAGATTGCTAGAATAGCACATTGCCAAGTAGGCAAGTATGTCCATCAAAATGCAATAGCAAAACTGATTTTTATATTTTATTGTCACATATATAGAATTAAAAAAATATATATAAGCATATAACGAAATGCTAATGCATTGACCGGCCCAAGCCACTTTCACCCCCACTAAAAGCTATTTATGACCCGACACCCAACCCACCCATTTTGCTTTTGCCACCCCTACTTTACCTCAAAACTTAATTTTCTCCACGTGGTGCTGCGAAAGCATCCGACACTTGCATTGTTGAAAAATTTTCTTTTGAGACATTTAGTGTAAAAGTGACACAAGTAAACCAGATACCCAAGATACAAAAATATAAAGAGAAATTTACAAATCATAGTCCACGATAACAGGTTGCAAATATAGTTACGGCTTATTGTATAGCTGGGCTTGGCCCTATTATGGTAGGGACGAGCCTTGGCCCTTTAGGATTTCCTATGTAACCTCGTATCTATAAATATGATATCAATATATATGGTCATCCGCACACGGTTTCATAGATTGGAAGAAAAAACTAAAAGAAGGAATTGTGGTCACAAGAGCTGCATGATGCAGATCTGAATCAAATGAAAATAGACAAAAGGTAACTATGGTGGAAAGGTGGCAACAGAATCTGTGGCCTCAGCGTCCACGGAAGCAACACAACAGTGCGAGAACTGCAGGCACGTGGCTCAGGGAGCTATACCCGCAGGCAGTATAAGGCGCGGTGACAAAAATAAATAAACTATATGCAGTGTGTTCGAGGACAAGACGAGAGAGAAGAGAAGAAAGTAGTCGTCACTAAGGGACAAGGGGAACGACAATTTGACAAAGAAAGAGAGCTAATGTCCAACCTTTATCGGGTGGACAAGGGCAATGAGGCGTAGGAAGGGAGAAAAAAGGAGAAGACACCTAGCCTCTAATGAAACACGTAGGGATAGCCATATATTGATATCAAATTTATAGATATAAGGTTACATCGGAAACCGTAAAAGGTCAGGACCGTCTATAAAATAATAGGACAAAGACCATCTATACAACATACCTAATCTAAAAACTATACTTTTTTTATCTAATACACAATACATCATGGTCCAAGAAGGTATTGCATGAAAGTGCACATAAAAGCATATATAAATTATGTAGTCCTTGCTTACCCTATGATCCATGCTCCACCAGTCACAAATACAATAACTGGCTTTGGACTATCTATGTTTTTCGGTAGGTATAAATCCAACCTGAAAAGTTTTGCAGTCAATTAAATAATCCAAAGCTATTCAAGTGAAAAAGGATGAGTTCTGTTAGTATCTGAATAGCCAAATTTACATTACCTGTTTCTAGGCTGATCTCCATAAACTATGCTTCTCCGAATTTGGCTAGAAGTAAAATATTTATATAAAACTGCCAAAAGAATGATTAATTAAAATCTCCTTCCAAAAGGACAAAAACAGGATAACTAGCACCAGACTAGAATACTGAATCTAATGTGTGAAAATTTTGATTGTGTAAATCTTCCACACAGACAAGTGTCTAGTCACAACTCACAAACAAACCTTGGAGGAAGCCTGGCATTAACAACATCGCATAAAGACCAAGGGCAAGAAGCCTTGTGATCCACCGGCGGCCTACCCTGATTGAAAACAAATGATTAGGATAGACATTTCAAAGTCTCAATAGTATTAGATTTCAAAAACTTATGGCAGAACGTGGACAAGTTAACGATTTTATGAACTTTAACTTGCATGTCGAGTACGAACCATAATGTGGACAAGTTAACGATTTTATGAACTTTAATTTGCAGGTTGAGTACGAACCACCGTTTATGTTACTTATGATGCTAAAATAGGCTTGTTGGGTGGACAACTTGCCAAGCATCGACTCTTGTAATGGGCGGCTAGGGTTTAGTAGGCAGATACGGTCAGGCTAGGCTGCTAAGGTAGGGTTTGGAACCAGCTTAGTTCTAAGCAACATGGTTTACATATTGTACATATAATATGGTTACAACCAATTAGGCATCCATATGGTTAATAACCAATTAGGCACTCTTATGCTTTTACATTTGCATACTTCTTTTCAAAAACTTATTTTTATTTTCTATTTTCATGTGTCCACATGGAGAAACATATAACATGTTTCATGTTATAAAAAAAATCAAATACCGAAAAAACCACACGAATCGTTCCCTAAACCTAATTCCCAACTCCAAAACCTCAAACCCATGCTCCAAAATTCAGATTCCTTCAAACAAAGGCCAAATTTATTATTAAAACATAAACTCAAACTGCAACAGTTTTCATAAAACTTAAGATCCAAAATCTCAATTTAAAAACAATAACACTCCCACCATTTCATATTAACTTCAACAACCTGCCTTTTGAAGCACAAATTAATATCATTTATAACAAAACACAAACCAAAGCAATTAAAAAAAACCTAAATTCCAAAAAAAAAAACAGAGTAACTATTATTATTATTATTATTATAATTTATACCCGAGATATCTTAAAAGAGTAAACGCAAGCCTCGTAATCAAATACGTCTCACTAGCAGCATGTCCGATCTCTCTACTGAACGATTGTGACCTGCACAGAGCAGCCGACCTCTTCGCCGGACCTCCACCGGAGCTCGTCCTCCGTCTCGCCGTCGTTGAACGTAACGAATCGCCGACGCCGTCCATATCTTCCGGTGACGATGCTGGTTCGACCGGGATATAGCCGACCGGCGACGGTGACGTCACCATTGGCAAGTTTGTTTTTTTTTCCGACGAGATGAGATTCGAATTTGATAATATTATTATTATTTGAAATGGAAGGCGGCGATGTGTATAGGTGGCACCGTTGTACGAGAAAAAACACACACACAGAAACACGGACACGGTCTTTGTGCAGGCGTTATCATATAAGGCGGTGAATGTTTGATTTTATTATTATTATGTTACATATATGGTACTTTCTTTTTTTGTAATAACATATTTTATCTTTTTCGTTGTATTTATATGTTTTCGGTCCTTGTATTTTCTGTTTTAACATATTCATCTTGAATAAGTTGGAGAGAAAAAAAAAGGATGACTTATTGATAGAATGAAAAGAAACTTAAGAGAGAATTCAATCAAATCAAGCTGTATTTTACTTGATTATAACCTTTATTTATAGATCATACGAGTTTATAGTTTCCCTTTCCCACCCAAACTAACAACAGCTAACTAACTATAACATGCTAACAGTTATTCAAACTATTACATTTTGTCATAATCAGTCCCTTTACTTATTAAAGTCTCATATTATCATAATTACATTATAACAATACTTCCCTCCTATAAAATTCTTGTCCTCAAGAATTGAAATGAGGGAACCTTAGCTGAAAATCTTCCAAAATCTCCCAAGAAGCTTTTGTTCTTGGCAAATTCTGCCAATGAACTAAGACTGCAATAGACATTTTATTTCTCTTCTTAACCAATTTCTTGTCAATAATGGCCCTGGGTTGGAGTGAAAATCTGGGCTCAGGGGGTAAAGGAATAACTTGTTGTGGTGGTCCATGAATAGCTTTTAACAATGATACATGGAAAGTTGGATGGATTTGAGATGAACTGGGAAGATCCAACTTGTAAGCCACCTATCCAATCTTTTCTAACACCAAAAATGGACCATAAAACTTTGGCCCCAACTTATGATTCCTGTGATTCTTCTGAGACTGCTGAACATGGGGATGTAATTTAACATACACCCAATCACCAACTTGAAATTGTCTATCAGATCTTTTTCTATCAGTTTGTTGCTTCATTTGATTTCTTGCCTTTTCCATTGAATGTTTCAAATTCTGAACTTTCAATTCTTTTTCTCTGAATAATTCTTCCAAAGATTCGTTCTTGGTGTCATCATTAATATATGGAATGTGCACAGGGGGTTGCACACCATATAAAGCTTCAAAATAAGACATCTTTATTGATGAATGCCATGAAGAGTTATACCACCATTCTGCCATAGTCAACCATTTAGGCCACTGTTGAGGAGTGTCCATCACTATACACCTCAAATATGATTCAAGGCATCTATTAAGGACTTATGTTTGGCCATCAGATTGAGGATGGTAAGCAGAAGAGTAGGCTAGCTCTATACCTTGTAATTTCATAAAATCCTTCCAAAAATGACTTAAGAAGATTGGGTCCATATTTGATACAATGGTAGTGGGGCTACCATGTAGTTTAAAAACATTGTCAAACATAACTTGTGCAACTTGACTAGCAGAAAAGGGATTTTTCATGCTCATAAAGTGTGCAAACTTTGTGAACATGTCCACTACCACCAATATAGTGTCCTTACCACATGCCAAAGGTAAACCACATACAAAATCCATTGATATGTCAGTAAAAATGGACTGAGGAGTGGGCAGGGGTTGTAAAAGACTAGGAGTGGCAATTCTTTCATATTTTGCTCTTTGGCAAGTAACACATTCTTTGATAAACTTCTTCACATCCCTGTCACATCTTTTCCAGTAGAACATGCTTTTTAATCTGTGTAGGGAAGGGACATACCCAGAATGACCACCACTTGGTGAAGAATGACATATGTGCAGGATCTGTTTCTTCAATTCAGTTTAATCCCCAATGACCATTTTACCCTTTCTTCTTAAAACATCATTGACCCATGTATAGTGCTTCAACTGATCACCCTGCTGCAATTGGTGTATTTTTTTCTTGTACCTTAGGGTCTTGTTTCCAACTTTCTTGAATCTTATGCAATAACAAGGGATCCACTGTACTAGTACTCAAGTGAAAAAGAGTAACACTCTCCACCCTGGATAATGCATCAACAGCAGAATTGTCTTTCCCTTTCTTATACTCAATCACATAATCATAACTAATCAACTTAGCTAGCAATTTCTATTATAAGGGTGTATTGATCTTCTGTTTTAAAAGGTACTTAAGGCTTCTTTGATCAATGCTAATAACAAAATGTTTTGCTGTCAAATAGTGGTGCCATGCCATAACTGCCATTAAAATTGCTAATAGTTCCTTTTCATATACTGACATAACATGTTGTCTCCGAGAAATTCCTTCGCTAATGAAGGCCAAAGGATGGCCTTCATGCATTAGAACTGCCCCTAAGCCTTTAGCTTAGGCATCAGTCTCTACTACAAAATGTTTTAGCAAAGTTTGGAAGAGCTAAAACATGTGAAGTAGATAAGGCATATTTCAACTTTTCACATGCTTGTTGAGCTTCCCCATCCCATTTAAATGCTTCTTTCTTTAATAAATTGGTATGTGGCTAAGCAATTCCCCTAAAAGACTGTATAAACCTTCTGTAATACCCTGCTAATCCTAAGAACCCCCTTAACTACTTAATGGTAGTGGGTACAGGCCAGTCTTTAATAGCAGCAATTTTAGAGGGGTCAGTGGCCACTCCCTCTTTATTAATAATATGGCCTAAGTACTCCACTTGTTGTCCTCCAAAAGAGCATTTGGATCTCTTTGCAACCAATGAATTCTTTCTCAACAGTTTCAATGCCAACTCTAAATCTTTCACATGTTGTTCCAATGAATCACTATATACCAAAATGTCATCAAAGAACACCAAAACACACTTTCTAAGCAGTGGTTTAAAATTAGTGTTCATTAATGCTTGAAATGTTGGGGGATAATTTGTTAATCCAAAAGGTAAGACCATATAAACTCATAATGTCCTTGATGTGTTCTAAAAGCAGTTTTAAATACATCATCAGGGTGCATTCTAATCTGGTGATACCCAGACCTCAAATCCAATTTAGAAAAGACTAAACTACCCCCCAATTCATTTAATAGCTCATCTATTAAATGGATGGGAAAACTGTTTTTTATAGCGGCCTCATTTAGCTTCCTATAGTCCACACACATTCTATAACTGCCATCTTTCTTTTTAACCAATACTACTGGGGCTGCAAATGAGCTTACACTCTCTCTAATAACCCCAAAATCTAACAATTCTTGAGTCATTTCCTCAATAACATTCTTTTAGGCTCTAGGATATCTTTAAGGTTTCAAAGTTATGGGAGGAGTACCTTCTTTGAGGACAATTTTGTGATCACAATATCTTATTAGTGGTAAGGTTGTAGGGACTGCAAAGACATCTTGGTAGTTTTTTAACAGATCTTCCACTGTTGCACTCCTGTCTTGGACATTGACTTGAGGGTTGTGTTGACACAAGTCTTCGTTTCCCACATGTAGGCTAAACAAATGAACTTGTGCCAACTGAGCTCTTGTGGTCAGTAATTCTTGCATCTTTTTAGTGGTGCACAGGGTGATTCCCTTGGCCTTTTCTCCCTTCAACTCAACATTATGTCTATTCAATTGAAACTTCATAGTCAACTCTTTGAAGTTCCAGGTTATATCATTCAGATTGTGTAACCACTGAATTCCCAATACCATGTCATAGTTTGATAGTGGTATCAAGAATACATCAGTTGTGAACCTAATGCCCTGCATGGACCACTGTAGGTTTTATATCATCATTGTGCATTTCATCTGGTCACCATCAGCAACAATAATGCCCATTGACTTGATTGTTTTAATGGGTAGTCCTAACTTCAATGCCAGTTTAACATCCAAAAATTTTTGTGTAGACCCAGAGTCGGTCAGTATTTGTAAGATCTTTGTACCAATGGATCCTCTAATTCTCATAGTGGAATAAGAAGGAAACCCGTGATGGCATTCAAAGAAATATGTGGTTCTTGAACCATTACTTATTCTTCCATTTCATACTCATTTTATTGATTTCCTTCCCCCCTATCATCAACTATTTCAATTGAAAATAGTTGTTTATTTTTACATTAGTGAGTGGGAATGAACTTCTCTTTACAACCAAAGCATTCCCTTTTTGCCCTCTTTTATGCAATCTCTTTGGGACTTAACCACCTAGTAGAGTTGACAGGTTTGGGTTTGATGGCAAGTGCATGTAATAAAGGAAGGTTTGAAGAATTGTGGTGTGTTAATGTTTTGTTAGTAAAAGGGTTAGATCTTTGAAAAGATGTGGTGGTGTTTCTATTGTATTTGGTACCAGAAGCAGCCTGAATGGCTTTATTGGAATCATCTTGCATTCTTGCAAGCATATAAGCTTCAGGGATGTTTCTTGGTCTCAATATCCTAACAGGATATCCAATTTCAAGGTTCACAACCCTTAAGAATAGGCTTGCTGCATATTCATCAGGAATGGTTACCTTTGTAAGGCCTAGATCAAATTCTTTACACAATTCTTCCAATGATCCAGTCTGCCTTATTGCAGCTAAAGCCCCCATTGCATCTTGAGTCATGGTTTTTGCAAATCTTGTAGAGACAAAGTTTTTGTATTCCAGCCATGGCACGCCTTCAATTAACCCTCATCTGGACTTGAAAAATGATTGTTGCCACAATAATGCAACATCTTCTAAATGGACAACTGCATATTTGACCTTCAGGCGATCAGGAGTATCCTCTATAGCAAAATAATGCTCTACTCGACATAACCATCCCTCTACATTGACACCATTAAACTTTGGAAAGTCCAATTTAGTCAATCTTTGACTGTTCTTGTAAGATGACTGATCCTCAGAGTCATCACTACTTGTACTGGTTCTATATTGACTGTTAAAGGTACCATTGGCATTGGTTTGGGTTATAAGTTGTAGGTTTTTAAGGATTTTAGATAGTTGGGACTTCATCTCTATCACAGCAACAGAGTTTTGAGTAGTGACTGTTTTAATGGCTTCCAACTCGAACAAATTCTGTCAAGTTGCATTTTCTAATCGAATCAATGAAGAATCATGATCTTGAATACGTTGTTCTAAGGTTTGATTACGGGTTGACATGGTTTATGAAATGGTAATGAAACATACTATTGATCGAATGAAAAAAAAATGGATAAGCTCAATTGGGTGTTTAGAAACGAAGGAATGGAATCCAAGGCTCAAGAATGGATATGAAACGATGGAGTATGTTTTTCATGCTCAAAAAAGGTTAAAGAATGGTGGATTATGGTAATGGTGGTGGTTGGTTATGGTGGTTTGTTACGGTGGTAGAAGGTAGTTATGGGCGGTTACTGGTGGTTGTTACAGTTCTGATCAAGATTGTCCAAGGATTAAAAGCTCTGATACCACTAGATAGAATGAAAAGAAACTTAAAAGAGAATTCAATCAAATCAAGATGTATTAGTATTTACAGATCATACAAGTTCATAGCTTCCCGCCGAAACTAACAGCTAACTAACTATAACAGTTATTCAAACTATTACATTTTGTCACAGTCAGTCCCTCTACTTATTAAACTCTCATATTATCAAAACTACATTGTAACACTTATAGATCTGTTTGTGCACGTGTTTACGACTGACATATCCAAATTGAAGTTGACATATTCGTATTTGCTTACCGGTGGTCGTTAACAAATGTAAGTTGTAGATGAGTAGAATAACCATGTCTGATGGAAATTTGGTTGGTATTGATTGGTTTCATTATGTTATTGGTATGAACACGTATGATACCGATATTCAGCGTAGAAACTGAAATAGATGACTACGTATATCAGTCTAGGTACCGATATTGTTAGGAATGAATAAGTTCTAGAAGTCAAGAAAATGTTATGGTGACGCACTCGCCATAGCTTACGATGCAAAAAGATATACTTTGTTGTGAATACAACTCTGTCTTCGACAATATTTCTGCCGGGAACCATTAATACGGAGGTTTGGACATTTCCGGTTTGGTTCGTCATGGTACAAAAAGTTAATTATATTTTACCTGTTCGATTTCGAATTTTTTAATAAACAAACATTTATAAAATATGTATGTCGCAAAGATATATTCAAAACTATATAAAGCATTATATTATCTTATTAGGATATTAAAAAGGAAAAAGCTATCAATTTGTATATACATATAAATAAACTACAACATGCTTTGATAAAAACTAGAATCCTTAGATGGTGTTTGAGATTGATTTTTTCAAAACAACTTCTGCGTTTTGGAATTATTGTGTTTTGGTAGTCTAAAAATTCATTTCAAAACTCAACCCCAAACACTAAAAATTGATTATTTATGTCTTCAAAACACAATAATCTAAAAATCCATTTCAAAACGCAACCCCATATACCCTAAAAATCCATTTTAAAACGCACGAAATCGATCGATTAAAGCAGCGATGGTGGATTCAGAATCAAGATTAGTAGCAAATTGGTGGAGATGATGATGAAAGGGTTGTTATTGGCGGTGGTAGCGAGAGAAGGAATGAGAGAACGCATTGGTTGATGCCATAACGCGAACTTCGAATTTAAAAATATACCTTCGATACTGTAGCAATCATGTGTTGTCTTTTGATATTATAACTAGATGTTTACCCGTGTCGCGCGTTGCGGCGACAACCTAGATGCACACACGTTGCGACGGTCATTAAGGTTGCATATAGTAGCATTAGTGTGTCAAATGTGGCTACATGACTAAACCAACAAAGATACACAATACCACATTTTATTCCGTTCCTAAGCAGCTTACAACCTAGGGTAACTTTTACCTCTTTTACCTTGGCCATTGCAAGGACCCTCGAGCGTTATACTTTCCAAAAGCAATCAATTGCGCTAAATCTATTTGACGCGTAAGAATTAATATGGCCCGGAAAAGCCGTCAACTATGAGACTCGAACCAATGACCATTTGAGTAAATGCAGTGTAAAACCATGATGGCGTATTCGATTTATATACAACACAACTTTTTTAAGATAATATATGGAAACTACATGTTCCTATTATGCATGTGAAGCTAAAAATAAGAAATAACAGTTCGGTTCATACACATGTCATGTGCATACCATATTGATGAGAACATAAATATGAAATATGATATCATTTACTCCATTCACTCATACAGTATGCTCTCTCTCTCTCTCACAGTCTGTAAATCTTTTTTCGCTCTCTTATCACCGCCTCCGCCTGAGAAGAGACGTTGCTGCCGTCGGCTAAACACTAAGGCAGTGGCATTGACCAAAACCAACAATTACTACACTTCAACAACCACCAGTCGACACCGACCGCCACAAACCACCATCTAACACCGCAACCACCGAACCGCAACCTAACAACCGGTACAAAACCGACCACCCGCACCACCGACAACTAACCAGTAATGTTAAAACAGATCAGATGTAAGACATGAAGAAAGCAAAGTCACCTTCGGTGGTTGTACCGCCGTCGTCGTCTTCTGAGACAGCCGTTGGCTGAAACGGCCACAGAATCCAGTGTACGCCGGTGGTTCTCCACCACGTGCCTGAGAAAGTGTTGCCACCAGGTTGCTTCTCTGAAGCACCAGTTCAAAACCGGAGGAGAGAGAAAGAGAGATGGTCGGACAGAGGAGAGAGAGATCTGTAGAGAGAAGGATCCGAAGAGAGAGAGAGGGAGACGACGGTGAAGGGTGTAGATCCGATGGAGCTTGTAGTGTTGGCGAACCCAATTTCATTTCACATAAGGCAAAATGCGGAGGCGGACCTCCATGGTGGTTCACCGTCAAACGGAGGCCGACGAAGTCGTCTCCTGCTGGCGGCGACGGGAACCATGTTTACAACCGTAGCGGCCGGTGACCCAGAAAAGCTAAAAAGGTTGACAATAACGGCATGTTGTGTAATTTTTGTTTTATGTTGCTAAAGGTTAATAATTACGGAAATGCCACTGTCAAAAGTTTTTTGAAATGCGTGAAATCAAATGCACAGTAACTTATGTGTGTATAACCGACCTTGCTATATATAGTGTATTAAATAATAATAATAATAATAATAATAATAATAATAATAATACTTGTATGTTTTTTTTATTTAATAAGTGGGTTATGATGTGGATATATGGTGTTATGGGAAAACCCAGGGGTGGGGGTATATATAAAAAAAGTTTGAACTGCGTAGTGGAGGTTTACGTTGTGGATTCTATATCAACTAGTAATTAGCCGCGCGCGTTGCGGCGCGGGTACATCACAAAGATATATAGAGCGGATTAGTCAAAGCGTCACGTAACCGTTGTGCGATGCACAATAGACACGTCGAAGAAACTCAGCCGACGGTCACAACCCCGCGACGTCCACCACCGCTTCGACGGTCACCGAATCCTTCTACGTAGAATCCTTCTACGTAGTCGATGAAACGGCACAAAAATCGCAGATGCAGATTTACGACTTCGGCAAAGGTCGAGAATGAAAGCTGATAATGTTTTAGAGAGCAAAAGGAAAGAAGTAAAACAAAGGAAAGGTGAAAGGAGGAAGGCCACGTGAAGGCAAAAGCGTAATTTCGTGTGGGCTCCGTTTCCATTTGGTAGGACAAAAATATAATTCGACTCTATTTTGTCTGCGCCGACTTTAAACTTTAAGTACATAAGGTAATATATTGCAATTAACTTATATAGTGTTCGTTTTAATGAAATTGAAATTGGAATTTGGAATTTGCATAGTGTGCGTTTCATGGAATTCACATTTGTTGAAATCGGAAGTCAGGTCAGGTTGACATGTTGCGGGTCGGGTCATCGAATCGACACGTTTCAGATCGGAAACAAACCGTGCTGGATCGAGACATTATAGGTCAGTGGCTGGTCGGTTCGGTTCGAGACATTTTGATTCGGGTCGAGACATTTAAGGTTGATGCTCGGTCGGGTCGCGTTACTGGCTGGCGCGAGCTGATCGGGTCGAATTGTTGCGGGTCGTCAGCGGGTCGGGTCGGGTCGGTCAAGGTGTTGATGGTGAATTAGGCAGGAAAACCCTAATTTTAATAGCCTAAAGAATGTACAACTATCTTTCTAGAGTATGTAATAACATATGTACAACTATTGTTTAAATCAACTAATTATGTTTTATTTATTGGTTGGGTAGGTTGGTAAACATAAAAACTTAATTAAAATGAACTCATTAAGCACATCGAAAATGTGTTTAAAGGCATACAATCTTCTTGTTTATTTGTCAAAATAAAAAGATATATATTTTGGTAGAAGATACATGACATAGCTGTAAGAAAATATAATAACTATTTTTTCATACAAGTTCAGTCATATGACAACATGATGCACGCAATTGTGGGTGGTTTCGATCTTTTGTTTCGAATCAAGCATATGTCTTGTCGAGCACATGTGTCGCACATGCTACTAGACCAAAAAGTTTGATTTTTCCACGACATCAAGATACTAATAAAATAAAAATTATAAAAATCTCAATTTGTATCAACTTCAACATCAAATGGGTGTTCATCAGTTCGGTTTACGGTTTACTTATTTATTCGGTTTTCAAAATTTTGTATCCCAAACCAAAAACCGAACCAAACCAAATTAGGAATATGTAAACCGAATCAAATTCAACCAATTGAATTCGGTTTGGTTTCGGTTTAAAACCAAACAAACCAAATTCAATCAAATTGAACAGAAGTTTTTTTTTCTCTAACTTATATACGTTTGTGTTCCGAAATCCGAATAGAAAGTTAGCAATTAATATAAACAAAAAAATCAAACCTCGCAATATATTGTAAAAGAAAGTTTAAATGTAAAACAAAACAAATAAATCCGGAAAATAGTCTTACATAACAAACACAAACATCATAGAAATAATTGGGCTTACATTTAATATTTGGGCTTATATATTATATATGGCTTATTAAATTTTTTTTTGGAAGGCTAATTTCATTAAACACCACACAACGGGAATCTCCAAGACGGAGACCCCAAAACCAAAACAACGTTACATTACATCAAAATCAAACATTTGCCAATCCTTCCAACCCATACCACCCCTTTTACTTCTACTAGAAAACCAAACATAACCTATGGCTTTAATATCTGCCACCAAAATGGCCACCGAACGGTTTTTATCTTGAAAGATCCTCTCGTTTCTAGCCTTCCAGATCCGCCAACATGTAATGATCATCATCCCATAAATCACCATCTTCTTTCGCACTGGCCAAGATGTCTCCTGTAAGATGTCAAACCTGGAAAAGAAAAAGAAAGGAGGCAGCTTCATCCAAGTCGCAATACCCTGCCAGATGCCAACCGCCAAACCACACCCAGTAAATAAATGGTCCACCGTCTCATCCTGGATCTGACAGAAAGTACACGTCACACCACCACACTCTATATTACGCCTTTGTAACGCTGTCTTTGACGGAATCCTATCACGAAGAAGCCTCCACATAAACACGTTACATTTGATCGGAACCCATTTACACCACTTGAAATCGCTAATCGCTTGAATCGGCCTGCCTTGATCAATCCATTTCTTTACTTCTTGAACCGAGAAACCAATGTTTGTACCATTATCCCAATACCATGAATCATTATTGCCATTCAATTTTTGACCAAAAAGGAGCTCGCAACAAGCAAATAAACTATTAAATACTATTATTTTTATTTAATAATTAATTAGTTTACCGGTTTATTCGGTTATCAGAATAAACCAAATAAACTAAATTAAAAAATATATAGAACCAAAAACCAAACCAAACCAAACACCAAATTCATTGTTCGGATCGGTTTTTTCGGTTACGGTTACGGTTCGGTTTACGGTTTTTATTTGGTTCTGAACACCCATAATCAAAAGTACGCTTACTTCAAATCATGATCGATAAAAGCACAAAACGCACTCAATGCATAAAAAGGTGAGCCTTGGGCCTCAATGCAGGGCGCTTAAAATGCAAGAGCATTTTAAAGCAAGACATACAATCTAAAATTACATTTTTAAGAGTTATAAACATGTTTTAGGCTTATTTAGGATTAGTTTACGTTGTTTTAAGTTGATTCTAGACTTGTTAAGGGCTGGTATACATGTTTCAATCATGTTAAGAGGATTCTTGGCCAAAATTCTGTCGGAACTTTGCTTGAAAAATGCGCCCGAGGGTATGAGAGTGAGGCATTTGAAGTGAAACAAGAAGGATATAATGGGGCTGAAAAGTGGGCATAGGCGCGCCCCTAGGTGAGCCTTGACAACTTCAAATACTTTAAAGTACGAACTACAACCGTAAGACTAGGCGGTATGGTGTCGTAGAGAGAGTAGGGCAGAGACCTTCCACGCCCCAACACAGCCCCGCCACCATTTCTTTACGGGCGTTGCCCTTTGACCCAACTTTGACCATTTTTTTTCAAATATGTTAACACTGCCATGAAACAGTTTCTACCCCAAACGAATTAACTAGAGTCATAAACAATGTTTTGGTTCCACAACCATGTTGCTTTCTAGTTAAACTTGCAAACCATATATCATCCCATCCTTTGTTTTCGGTTCCCTTAACCATAAATTCAGTTTTACCAATTTTCTTTGGACAATTTCTTCTAAAGTGAAATGGTTCTTTACATTTACCACAACACATAATAGACGGGTATTCGGGGATTTTCAGTTTCTTACTTGTTTGCCGATTAGTAATGCTTCGTTCCTTGCCTTTCTTTCTTTTGTTATCCATACGTTCTTTGTTGGTTGATGATGATCCGATGTGAAAACGGTTCAACTTGACTTCAATTTGATATTCGTTGTCTTCAATCTTGATTGCCCTCACGGCTTCTTTGATGTGATTCTCATAATCACTTGAATTGTTCGAGAATAATGGTTCCACAATACCATCCTTTGTCTCGACATCAATTCCTTCTTCTAAACGGTTTTCATCATCGAATATCCCACATGTTCTTGAATCTTTCGGCTCTGATGCCATGTTTGTGATCAGCACTTATTGAACAATAACAACAATAATAAATGAATTTGTTTAGAGGGAAAGAGATGAGGACAATTTGAAAGTTGGTTATTAGATAACACACACTTACTATATCTTAAAATGTCAACATAAACATATTAGTTATCATATGTTAATAATAGTGTGTACATATGTTAAGTATTATAGATAAAATTATATCCTAAGTTTAGATATAATAAAGGATCGGTTTTAGTCACACCGGTTCAAGTGGAAGTTATATTAGTTTGAAGGGACACGTCGGTTATCAAACATACCGATTCATAGGAAATGTGTTATGGTTTTCTATTAATGAAGTTATAGGTTGTCTAAAAAATATGAACTTTCTATGCAAACTGCTAACCGAACCTGAATTCATCCCTAAAATTTTAACTGAAAACCAAAGTGAATATCCTTAATGTGTCCGGTCTCTAGTCAGATATCCTGGTTACTCGGTCCAACCCGAATCTTACTAGGTGCTATTTTCCATTTCACCTAGAAACATAATACGGTACCTTTAATGTATCAAAAATATCTTGTTGTTCGACACATTAAGAACTTTTATAACTTAGTAAAATTGTAAGATCCCTTGATAAAAGTAAAAGTTATAAGATGATTTATACATAGACAAAATTATTTGTCTGGAAAAATTAAGAATATGATGTTTTAACGGTTTAGATAAGAGAGTTTTAGATAAAGACAGTTCCTGCGTTTTTTGGTGGCTTCGGTTAAAAAGCTAGTTTATCATGCGACCCCTCTTCCTCCGATTGTATTCTTGAGTGGAATTTTTGGGTCCTGTTGAAAGTCAACGCTTTAGCTTGTCGTGCTCTCCAAAATCACCTTCCCACTACTGATAATCAGATTAAGAGAAAAATTCTCTTTGGTCCGGATATTTGTAGTTGTTGAAGGCTTTCGAGTGAGTCTATTGATCATGTATTTACATCTTGCTATGTGTGCTTGGTTGTGTGCCACAGAATCAGTTCTTGGTGCGATATACTTCCCATTTATGCTTTGTCAATTATGATATCTTTGATATTAAAAAACATGTCTCGGAAATTCTACATAAGAGAAAGATAGTGTAATCGATCATTAAGATACCATATTGGGGCATCTAGAGGGCTCGTAATAATTTTATTTTTTTCTAACAAGCCGGTCAAGGTGGAATACATCTTTGGCGAGATCAAAGTGTTACGTTAACCTATGGCTTAAAAACATGTCAAAATGTTTGGATTTAAATTTATCTAACTGTAAAGTGTTAACTTTGTAACTATTGTTTGTTTTGTGATCTATGTAGCCAGCACTTGCTAGCTGCTTGTTAGTAGGGCTGGTAATTCAGACACGAACACGATAACCCGATACAAACCTACACGATTTTAACAGGTTTCGTGTTTGGCCTTAACAGGTTTCGTGTCTATAACAGGCCGACACTTTAAGACCTGTTCATTTTCGTGTCGTGTTCGTGTTTACATGTTTCGTGTTCGTGTTTACATGTTTCGTGTTCGTGTCTTATCGTGTTCGTGTCTTAACAGGTCTTATCGTGTTTTTTTATCATGTCTTGTCGTGTTAACCTGTTTTACTAGGTGTTCCTTGTCGTGTTAACCTGTTATACACAGGTTCGTGTTTGAAAAAATGACACGATTAGATTTCGTGTCGTGTTCGTGTTTACAGGTTTTGTGTTCGTATCTTAACAGGTTCGTGTAACCTGTTATGCCAGCCCTACTTGTTACCATGGGTGTGTTGGCCTTTATTATAATGGAGAGTTGCACTTAAAAAAAATAAAGTTAGTTTGGTACTATACATCATACATGGTCAACCTTAGGGGTGTTCAAAAATATCCGAATCCGAAAATCCGATCCGAAATATCCGATATCCGAATCCGAAACTACCCGAAAAACCGGATATCCGAAATTTCTTCGGATATCCGAATTTTCGGATTCGGATTCGGATAGTGATTTTGAAAATTTTCGGATATTTCGAATACGGATTCGGATAGTGAAATCAGCTATCCGAAAATTTCGGATATCCGAAATTCGGATATCCGAATTTTCGGATATCCGGTTTTGAACACCCCTAGTCAACCTTGTGCATGTAAATAGTTCAATATGATATGATGATCATATTACAAGAAGAAATAAAACTCTCAAAATTAACAAGAATTTTAATGATAATAATTAACTTTCTATAATAAAAAGGGTTTTTTTTCTGTCCCCTTAATTTCGTGTTTAAAAACTAAAAACCTCAACTTGCTATTTTCCTTTTCTTTAAAGAACGCTCGTGGGCAGTTATCCTACCCTCCATCTTCAACATATGTAGCAAGAAATCACTCCACGTGTCAATGGGCCCAGGTAGACACCAATGCACACAATCATTATACAAAGTCACATTCTCATTGGGCCAATGCCCATATTTACTTGGGTGTCCATCAGGCCTTAGCAACATGGGCTGGGTTATATCCATAAGCCTAAACTTGAGCCCATTTTCCATTGCCTCGTTTTGGGCTTTATCAAATTCTTCCATTTGGGCCAAATACAACTCCAAATTAGAACCCTCTAACCTTATCTCATTGTTCTTAAAAGGCTTTGTTCTTATGCAATTCCCTCCTCCATTCCATTCCCCACCTTCAAAATGCATTGGTGCGAATGTGCGTAAAAACGTCACCCCCTTGAAGTTTTTCTGGCTCATGATCGCCTTGTATGCAGTCCTTAACGCTCTTCTATACCCAAATGTCATCGGGTAGTCAGTGACATTGTCTTTCTGACAAAATTTGCAACCAACCACGCGATGGTTCTCATAGTAAAACGAAGGCCTTGAGAACCAATGGCCTCCGTTTATTACTAGGTAATTGAACTCATCGATGTGGTTGGTCCACTTCTCGTCAAACTCGTCTAGGTATAGACTAAACAAACCCGTGTGAGTTGGACCATCCATATCGGGTTGATCGAACTTCACCAAAAATGGTGACCAATATGTGGCCATAGTGAAGTTGTATGAGACATAGTACCATCGCTTGAAGTCGTCATCTTTTGTTGTCGAGATATCGATTGGATACTCCACCTAAGAGTTTAATTAAAAGACAAGAATGTAGTCATTGTCAAGTTCACATGCATGCCTTATGATAAAGCCATTTGTATGAATTGATGCACATGCAAATGCAGAGATTGTGATCATGTTTCCAGTGTAAAAGACAGAGAAATTTCTGGAATAAAGACAGTGAAAGTAAAAGCATGGTGGAACAACCCATGCATGTTCCCACAAGAATATATTCCTTAAGTTTTGTCACCAAGTAATTATGATTCATTTTCGCATGACACTAGGCATTACTACATACTACCTCCGTCCCATTTTAGATGTGATCATGGGCCCACAAACACACAGATTAAGAAATCTTTGATTGTATGTTATCTGAGTTGTAAAATGACTATAATATCCTCAAAATATTATTTCAAATCTTTGATTGTCTTTTGTCTTTTATGGGCAAAACTGAAAATTGCTTAGAAATGGACATTTAATTTGGGACAACAAAAATAAACATTTAAAATGGGACGGAGGTAGTAAATGAGTATTAACGGTAAATTTATTAATAGATCGTGTTAAAAATGGAAAAATAAAATAAAAAGGCCGTGGGTACTAACTATCCCAAATTGTACCGATGAATGTCATTTGTTTTGTAGTGTAAAGATATTCTTCCAAGAGTTGTTTGGATGTTTGGGGCAAAAACTAGGCAAGGAGATGGTGATAATATATACAAGGCCTTGTTACATGTATGTGTTATTTCCTAAACTAAAACATATAAACTAGATGAATAAAAAGTTTACTACTATGTTTATTATTTGTTCTGTTTTTTTTTTTCAAAATCAATTTTTTTATAAATAATTACCAGGTGACATGTATATGGTTAGGTTTGTAGGCCATATGTATATACCCCTAAAAAGTTTGAATCTTACATAATTTCAAAATTAAGAAAATTAAACGTTGTCATTATTATAATTGTTTCCCATCAAACATATCAGTCGGTCACCTACTTTCTACAAGTCAATGAAGAAAATATAATACAAAACTATATGTTAATTTTAAAATGATAAACCACCTTTCTTCGAGGCTTCACTTTTTCCAACGAATTAAAATAATATGTACACACACATTTTATTTATGATGATACATGTGTTCCCATACTGAATTAATCACACGCGAATATATATTATTTGTCTATCATTGCAAAAGATTTAAAAGAAACATATAGAGACGTTTAATTCTTCATTTATTAAGATCACTTTCTAAAAACTTTTATTAAAACCATTTAAAAACAAATAATAACGTGAAAATGGGAGCTCAACTGCTCTCGGTTTTTGTTCCCACAATTCCGAATCTTGCTTCCTTTTTCTACAATCTCCACATAGTGAATGTAAAAATATAAATATAAAAATAACCAGAGACTCCATTAATATATATTTTTTTTATAGCTCGATGCAAGATTGTTAATAAAATATCACTTAAATTGATTAAAAAAAACCAAGATTCAAGACTCAAAATCTTTTCCAACACTTTAAAACAATTTCCATAAATAAAAACTTATTTCTAAAAAAACAACTCAAGAAAATTACCATCATAGTGATTTAGACTAGATCTTTTACATATTAACAAATAATTAACTCTAAATCATTCAAATAATCAATGAACAATGATGAAGGGATAAAGATGTACATACCCTAGACAACATGCAAATCAAAGATTGCATATGATTCCTACCAACAGAATCACCAACAAAAGCCAAAGACTTATCCCTAACAATCTCCAAAAACTGGTAAGGATTAAAGATGGGTAGATCACATTCATCTGGTTTCCATTTCCACTTCATGTAATCCGAATCGGGTCGTCCATATTTCTGGCAGTTTTGATGTTCATGTATAGCCCAACATGTGGTGTTATGGTAATAAGGGGCTTCAGGGTTTGGAACCCACTCACCGGAGAACACATCACATTTGTGGTGGTTGTCGTCGACGGTGATGAGTGGGTGGTTCTCCGGCGAGGTGGTGGTGGTTGGAGAGGTGGAGGAATGGGTGGTGGAAGAGAGTGATGGGAATTTATGGAAAGGGAAATAGAGAGGGATGACTGTTAGGGTTATTAGGGTTAGGGTTATGAATAAGAGGATCTTGGAGGTGGTTAGATGGTTCTTGCCATGAACACTAGTTTGCTTCATGGGGGGAGAGAGAGATGTGTTCAAGTTTCAATGAGATGAGCTTATTAAGGAAGTGATATTTACTCATAAAGTTTCTATGTATGACAAATAAGAGATAAGAGATTTATTATATAAGACAAAAACATCTTCTTAATTTGTCATTGTGTTTTGTAGTTTATGTCTAAAAACTTCCCTCACAAATATAACCAATTTCACCTTTTTGTTAAGAGACATGTTTCTAGGCCAAAAGTCATTTGTTTCATCTAGATTTTAGATTTTAATAAGGGTCACTAGTTTAGGGAGCGGAAACAACTTTCAATCAGAGATACGGCCAAATTTGCAAGCACTTTTGCGATATCCAAATTGATTAGGCTCTCGTTGAGAACAAGAATTAGCTAGTAAACTTAAGCGTTCAAACACAAACAAGCAAATACGATCATCAAGAGGCTTACACGTCACATTTTCTTATCACCAAATTACGCAAATGCTTGTGCATTTGTTGCATATCATGCCCAATACCCAAAATACTGATTTTACGATGGTATCAGCCTAAAGAGACGACTATTGAAACTTGATCCTAGCATACGACATTTCATCATCCTAGAATGTTCTGCCTTGACGCACTTACTTGGGTAAGTCCATTACTCTCTGAGTAGTCGGTTTTCACAATGACCAACATTTCCACACAATTGGTTCAATAGTTATCAAAATTACGACACTGATGTGGCCTATTGTCAGACTTGTAATTCTCACTATATGCAGTTGGTTTAGAGCAAGTTAGATAAGTTACTATCTGGATCTACTCATTTGATCTATTTATGAAAGGAAGCTTAGTTTTTCTAGCAAATCGACTATGCGCTTGATTTTGCCCATGTGTCAACTTTACATCAAAAGACTTTGTTTCAAAATGACGACCTCTTAATCGTTGAACATGTATACCCACAATGAAAATTTTGAATGATGAACTTCCTAAATGGAATTGATCTAGCAACGTACGAATCTTTCTACAACGAATTTGCTATCCCCATAGTCATTGTGCTAGAAGTTCCAAACTTAGATAACTCTCAAGCCATGCTAGCTTTAACAAAGGTCAAACCCATAAACTTTTGAAGCACTGATGAGCTCCAAGAAGCCAAATTTAATGAGAAAGCAGAATCTCTCCTCATTATGGCTATTCATAGTGACATCTCTTAGAACATAGATTCATGTGTATCTAGTGAAAATTCTATAATGAGTTGGAGAAACTCTTTGAAGGAGGCATAAAAATAAGAAAGAATAGAATATTCAAATGCTTAAATGACTATAAGTCATTCAAAGCACAAGCAAATGAATCAACAAAGCAACTCCACAACCAATTTTGTTTTCTTAGTAACTCCTTAAAACGAAATAACATAATGAAAACGATCCAATAGAAATAACACAAAGTTTCTTCTCAACTTACCGAATGAATGAAGGTCCTTAACGATGACATTACAAGTAACATGAAATCTTGAATAAACACTTCTTTGTGACTTGTTACCATTACTAGAATGTGAAATTGTAGAAGAATCATCGGCAAATGGAGGATCCATCACCTTATTATCAGTAACTTGCTCTGATATTTTTAGAGAACAAGATAGGTTAGGAAGCCTAAGAAGAAGTTGATGAATTCAACCCCAAAGTCTAATAAGTGATGAAAACACTAAAAGTAGTTGTGTTATAGAAATTAGAAGTTTGGATACTAGAAGTTGGGTCTAGATGAACCATTCATGATAACAAGGTTGTCATTAGGGAGGAAGGAGTGGCATACGAAGACGAAGAAAGGGAGATTTGTTATTATTTATACATTTTTATTGATAAGGGTAAAATGATCATTATACGCCAATTTACTTACTTATTTACCACTTTTGTGTCAGGGAGAAAACACATGTCGTTGGGCTTTGAAAATACAAACATTTGTAAAGTGTTTAATAACAATTGATCAACTTGTCATAGGGCTTCTGGGACGATAATCAACTTGTCGTTGGCCTTCTCGGACAAAGTATCCCCATGCCTTACCTTACACCAGACTTATGTTTATGCTTCCTATTCTTACATTGACCATGTGGTCCAGTCATCTTATTAGGGTGTGTTACGTTAACCCGACACCTTCCTTGTCCGATTGTCCGACAATATCAGTCCTACTTTGTGTACTTTACTTGGTTATCTAAGTTATGTGGCACATCAGGGTAACCTTAGGTAAATAGTTATTACAATGAGCACATCAAGGTTGTTTAGGGGTTGTTATAGCAAGGCATATGCACAGTTTGATCGTGCAAATGTTGTTGCATGTGCAGAATATGTCAAACATAAATAATTGAGTCAAAATAAAATATCAAAATTTGGGATGTTACAATTTATGATAGAAGTGTTGTAGCCTTACGATGCTTTGATCGTAGGTCTATGGTATGTAAGTCATGTTTGTGTTTGAATTTTGAATATTTTCAAAAAGTTTTTGGTTATTTATTTTGGTATAAAACATCTTATGCTTTCATGTTTGGGTGATTTGGTTTTTTTAGTTGATTGAATTTATATTACATTATGTTAGGTAAAAAACTAACATGAAGAATTTTATCAAAAGAAAGTTGTCAAACTCTGAATTAAAGTACTCCTGAAAAATTTAATTTGGATTATCTTTCATGAAATCTTTCTTAATTAAAACCAATTCATTCTTATCCACTTAATCGAAAAGGATGAAATTAGACAATAATGTATCATAAAGATTCCATGTCAACCAAAGCTTCTTGTCGAAAGAGAGTGTCACACCCTCAAATTCCACGTGCAAGGTTTTACCGCGAGGCGCGTGACATATCAGGATCCAAGTCAACGGTCACAATAAACGACAACTAAATGTAAAGATACGTAAACAAAAACATTAAGTTTCATAACATAAACCAATAGCGGAAGCATAATCTTGTTTACAATCAAAAGACGTAACAAAGTCTGAAAACATTTATTTAAACATGCACTAGAAACCTAGACGCCGTGCAGACCCTGTGCGCCTAGTCCACTGACTGCTATCTTAGCGACCTGAGAAAACATGCCAAATGTCAACATATAATGCTGGTGAGTTCACAGGTTTTATAAAAGTGTTTCCGTAAGTCTGAAAAGATCATTCCCGTTAATACTAAGTTATAAGAACGTTAGCTAAACGTTAAGTATCGTTACTACTACGAGTTGGAAACCATTACTGACATGCATCCCTGATAAGTATGCCTAGAATGTATGAGCCACTGTCATCATCGGTGACTCCCAAAGTAGAGACAATATTCACCCGTCCGGCCTCCAACCGACCCGGGTGGGGTTAGTCAAGCCCAATAGATCCATCCAATTCATATATGCAAACATGCACTCATATGCAAACATGCACCTAACACGCGTAAAAGTTCACTAAGTCTATCATACAATTCATATACAGCATATACGAGTCCGAACACGTGTTATCATGTGACATCCGTCACCTTTCACTATCATTATTGTATAACTATACTCCCTCAATGTTTTCTTGTTTTGACATTCCTAATCCTTGTGTTTAAAACTATTATCAAATAATATTAATTCGTGAGTTATCCCATTTCATTTATTGATTCCGAATCAACCTTATAAAAATATTCATAATTGAATGTGTGTGTATATGTGTGTGTATATATATATATATCTTATAACTATCTTTCTAAAGCAAAAGCACTATTGTAATAGATATAGATTTAATGTATGTAATAATAATAACAATAACATTGATGATGATGATAATGTTTTTGATAAACTATACAAATATTTTCATAAAACATCTTGGATAAAACCAAACCAAACCAAACCAAACCCGTACCTTCCCTTGATTCTCGGCTGTAATTCCTTCAAGACGCAACCGTCTACGTAATATGGCTTGATTCAATCATCCAACTCATCTATCAAGCATAACCGACTTCCTATTTCCCATCACCGGCTTCCTCCGTCAATCACGCCAGTAATCCCGTCACCTACGTTCCTGGCCATTCAATTAATCAATTAAAACCATGTGTGAGTTTGGCAACCTTCCCGATTTAGCCCAACGCGTTTACCGCCTTTAAACACCAAAATTTGAGCTGCAAATTTTTATGCTAAAATCACGGTTACGCGGTCCAACCGATCAGTGTTAGTATTTAAACCACACGAAACCTGTCAACACTAAAACCTCAATACCTGTTCCTCTTAAAGTTTTCCTCTCGGTGACGTTGGGACACGTCGGAACCGTCAAGCTCCGGCCATCATTTAACATCCCCGAGTCCTTCGCAGTCGGTATGTAAGCTTCATGTGTCCTTATTTCAGTTTGATCTTATGTTTAAAAGCCCCAACATTTGATTTAAAATCGGTGATCGCATAGAACAAATTTTGAAGTTTGGGATACTATGGTTTGATATACTATTTGGGGAAGCAGGAGAACAAGAACATGGGTTTATATACAAAACGACAAGCTTGGCTCGCTGGTCTTTTATTCACGTGCTAAGTAGAAAATAACCTCCGTCATTCAAAATTACAATCCTACATTTTATCCTTTTTTTTTTTTTTTTGAAAAGTAAACTTCATTATAAACAAACGCCGAAAATGGACCTCAAAACGGGGACCACCGGCCAAACCGATTACAACGCATTCAAAGGACTATTACACCACGTATTCCACTCTACCCTTTTAATTCTCGATCTATGTATAAACCAAAAAAACGACACGGTTTTTATATTTGCTAAGAGTTCCAAAGGACGCCGATGTTTGCCTTCAAACACTCTCGAGTTTCTTTCGATCCACAACATCCATATAGTAGTATAGATAATACCTCTAAGGATATCCTTCTCCTTCTTCGAGTATGGTTGTAGGTCCGCTAAAGCAAGAAGGTCCTTGACATCAAAAACGATCGGCGGGGTAATATTACACCAAGATGATACTCTCACCCAAATCTCCGTTGAAACAATACAACCGGTTAATAAGTGCATTAGCGTTTCATTATCTTCGCCACACATAGGACAAACCGTATCTTCTATCAGCACCCCACGTTTCAAAAGCTCCATTTTTGTAGGAAGACGATTCAAAGCTGCGCGCCATACCATAATCTTACACTTTAATGGTGTCCAGGTCTTCCATTTGATTAAAACCTCATTCTGCGTTGCTGAACCAGGAGCCGCTAACAGTTGTTTAGCGCCTCGAACTGAAAACAGGCCATTTTTATCACCTTTCCACGACCAAATATCCGCACCAGGCTTCCAGCTATACTCGAACAGATCTGACAACAGCTGAAACAGCTCGCGCACTTCTGCATCAGACGAAGGAGGTTGTTTCCAGCCCCAAACCATCCCAGTTCTTGACCCATTTTCTAGCTGCACGCGCTGATTCACTGCAGCCCATTTATTAGATTCCAGGCGAAACAAGGCTGGATAAATTAAGCGCAGTGGCTCGTGTCGCAGCCATGTATCCGTCCAGAAATTAACCGCCGCGCCATCGCCAACCTACGCTGCAAATAAAGAATTAAATTCTGACCCGTTAGCAAGCTTTTTTGAGCCTATCTTCACAATCCTTCTCCAACACCCACTAGCTAGAGGACTACAAGGAAGTAATGACCAAGCTCTTGTTTCCCCATTACAACCTTGGATAATCTTTTTCCAGAGGCTCACATCATCACGTTTGTACCGCCACGTCCATTTAAGCAAAAGCGCCTCATTTGTGTCTTGCACACTAGCCACTCCCAACCCACCTTTATTTTTTGGTCTTGCTATAACCTCCCAAGCGACCCATGGTATCTTATTAACATCCGAAGAGCCGGCCCAAAAGAACCGTCTAAAGATCGCCTCAATGCTTTGAACCACCGCTTTAGGCGCTTGATACAATGAAAAATAATACACCGGAAGGTTTTCAAGAACCGACTTGATCAAAACCAAGCGCCCTCCTATAGATAAGGTTCTCGCCTTCCATGTTTCTAACCTTCTTTTAATCACATCAATAACCAAATTCCAGTTATTAATTCTGGACATATTTGCTCCCACTTGTATCCCCAAATACGAAAACGGGAAAGAACCACGTTTACAACCCAAAATCGCCATCATATCATCTACTTCAAAATCCTCCGTACCAATCCCGTAAATGTTGGACTTATGGATATTTATTCGAAGGCCCGAACAAATATAAAATATTCTCAAAATGCGAGCCGTGTTTTGAATGTTTTCTTGCGACCAATCCCCCATAATAAGCGCATCATCCGCATAAAACAGGTGGGTAATATCGGCTTCATTCTCAGAAAAATTAATACCTTTAAGGACCCCGATATCTTGAGCTTTTTTCAACAACCAAGACAATGCCTCCATCACTATAAGGAATAAGAATGGTGAAATAGGGTCGCCTTGACGAAGACCCTTTTCACAATTAAATTCAAAGGTTGGAGACCCATTCACAAGAACCGCGGATCTAGACGCCTTCAATATGCCTTCTATCCACTTACCCCATCTTGATTTAAAACCCATTTGGTGCATCATAGACAACAAAAAATTCCAATTTACATTATCATACGCTTTTTCGAAATCAATTTTTAGGATAAACGACTTACGGTTCTTTTTCTTCAACCATTCCATGAGCTCATTTACTACCAAAGGGCCATCAAGGATAAATCTACCCGCGAGAAAAGCCGACTGTGACTCGGAAATAACCGAACCCAACACCTTCTTGAGACGGTTAGCAAGGATCTTAGACTTAACCTTGCTAATCATCCCAATAAGAGTGATGGGTCTATAATCTTTAAGACCCAAAGGGGTTTTAACCTTCGGAATTAAAGTTATAAAAGAGGATCCGCAACCCAAACTAATGTTACCTGTCTCGAAGAACTCATCCATAATACGAACAAAATCGTCTTCCAACAAACTCCAAAAAGACTTGACGAACCTGAAATTGAGGCCGTCTGGACCCGGAGCTTTGTTCGAGCCACAATCAAAAACCGCATCTTTTATTTCTTGCCTCGAAAATGGTTGTACAAGCATCAAACTATCTTCATCCGTTAATCTTTTCACGCCGCTACACACTAGCTCCGGCCGAATCTTGTACTGTTCTCTAAAATGATTTCTAAAAAACCTCATAACTTCTTTTTTCACCAAAGACGGTTTGGATACCCACACCCCGTTAACATCTATCCCCGGAATGGCATTTCTAGCTTTCCTCCCATTAACCATACCATGAAAAAACGCCGAGTTCTCATCCCCAAGAGCCGCCCACTTAACTCTAGATTTTTGTCGAATATCCCGCGACCTATCATATTCAATTTCATCAAGACTCTTCTTACACTCCGACCAAACCCATAACTCGGACTCTTCTAAATCTTTTTGCTCCATCAAAACATCAAGCTCTTCTTTTTCTTTCCTAAGTCTCGTCTCATCTTCAAGCTCTTGATTTTTCCACTTTTTGTACCAAGTTTTTAATCGCTCTCTAAGCCGCTTCAATTTACGAGTCAGCACCACGTCCGAAGGACCATCCGTAACCAGATCCGTAAGAGCCCCTTTGACCAACTCCTCACACCCATTTTTATCCCTCCAAGAATCAAACCACCTAAAAGGCTTATATCCAAAATTCGATTCAACCATAGTAAATAGCACCGTTTAATCACATGTTTTAAGAACTATGATATATTAATGTCTTTTTCGTAATAAACTTCAATGGCTGTGTATACAAACACGTATATTTAAAATAAAAATGGAATCATATAAACAAATTTTCTAAGCAAATACTTAGATCTTTATTTTACATAACCATCATTTATAAACAATACATTTTTCTTATTAAATGTAACCCATCGTTTTTTCCCCAAAGTGCTTTTAGCACCCTAGAATCCCCAAATTTTAGTCTACAAACCCTAAGCGCCTAATTCTAAATAACTTAGACTCTAAGTTCGTTCCCTTACAAATTACATGTTCCTTTAGGTTGATCCGTTGGGATAATTCTAATTCAAATCTCGTTGTTCGGTAGATTTCAAGGTGAGTATTTCCTATTCCCCTTTTTGCTTTTATTCACTTTTGGGGTGTTACATGTACACTTATACAAATTACACATACACGTTCACACTTTTACAATACACTTCTAGTACTATGTGCATTTGCTTACAAACGTGCTTTATGCTTAGACATTACATGTAGAATACATTTGTACTTAGTGAAATCATTAACATTGTACAAGCCGACCTTAACATTGGATAGCGCTATTGGATTGACAAACCGCCTAGGTTGATTCTCCCCCTTTTTCATCGGAGAATCCGTGGTCATTGTTAAGTTATTATCCATTGAGTGGATAAGTACACCGCCGTTCATTTAGTACATTATACAGTCACAGGATTGATTTCGCTCATTTGTATGATACATAGTTTACATATTTGCACTGTAGCTTTGCACTTGAATTGTATAACATTTTCCAACTTACTATATGTATTAAATCTAGGAATGCTCACCAACATTTCATATGTTGACAAAACTTATTTTGTACATGTTTCAGGTGCAGTTTGATCTTAGTACTATAGCATTGGACTTTAGTGCTTGCTTTTAATAAGTTATTTCATGTTTCGTTCAGACTTTTGTAATTTCTTTTTATTTCATCTATGTAAGACAATTTAAATTATTCAATAATATATTTACATTTTAGTACCATGTGCTTTTGAACAAACGTCACTACGTGACACCTCGATGATTCAGCCATCGGTTGGGGTGTTACAGATTGGTATCAGAGCCGTGGTTATAGGGAATTAGGTTATTAGAATGCCTTTAACCTAGTCTATAACTAAGCTTACACAAACGAGTCCTCTCGTGCATAGTTTACCTTATTTTCATATTTTACTCCCGATTTATATACTCCCTACTTATTCTATCACATCTCTTCTGGTTTACATCTAGAAAGGGAGATATTCGTATTCCACAAACGAAATGTCGTCACCAAGTTAGGAGTGGTATCCATACCTTGATGATTAGTTTCACTCCCCAACATGTTTTATATCTTTGAAGTATTTCTTTGAGATATGAGTGACGTCCACACCTCAAGGATTTATTTCGATGTTTCGTATTCAAAATCTCTCAAAAGAAACTTCACCACTAAGCTAGGAGTGACATCCTTATCTTAGTGACTAGTTCACTTTGCCATATGTTTTGTGAGTTTTTTTTAAATATCTTTGAGTTAGGAGTGATACCCACACCTCAAAGATTTATTTCGATGCCTCATTTTATTTAAATCTCACCAAGGTTTTGGGATCGCTAGTATGACGGGACACATGCAATCTGGAAGGGTGAACGCCTGTATCCTAATTCTGTCTAAGGCTAGCAATTAGTACAAATCCTAATCAATCGTGGTACCCGTATGCCTACCTGGGAACTCTTAGGATGAGCAATCACTTATAGGCTAAAGCATGTATCCCAAAGGTCACTAGAGATTCTAAAATACTTTTGGTAGTCAAAAGTTTCCATTAGAAGCAATCCTATCATCTCATTTTATTGAATTTATCATTTGGATTCTCGATTTCGTCACATGTTGGTTTACATCACTTATTTCCTTATGTTACTCTCTTAATTATTGATTATTCACCTTTGATCCTTCATTATAGTATTTTTCCATTACCTTTTTGCAACGCATGTCATCACCTTTTCATAAGGTGTTTTCAACATTTTTACACCACTGTTGTATCTTTTCCATGCTTTGTAACTTTTACCTTATAACATCATTTTCTTTCGCATTAAACATTTTTACCTGTAACTTAATTTTTCATCCACACCTTGCGTTTAACTTCAACCACATCCCGATTTTGGAGATGTGTCTTCACATGCAACTAAAAACCGAGCATGGATTTAAAACTTATTCGTCCCCTCGTTTTACATCATTATGATTACAAACTCATTTGATCGATGTCACAGTACCACGCAAGACCATAACTAATTGTATCCTTGGAAATTTTGTTGGGTACCCTCGTGTTTACCATAATAACCGTTAAAAATAACACGATATACTTACCCTTCAACCTCGTTAAATCTGATTTATCACTATGTTAACAACTACACTAAGCTTCATAAGCCATAGCCAACTATCACCAGTTAGCTTCTTTTAGCCAAACTGAACTTATACATAAATACCTACCTGCGAAACACGAACCAGTACACTACCCTTTTGAAACCGATTGTCTTGACAAACTATTCCTTGTGTTATCTCTTCGCAAAGACCCAACATCCTATTGCTCAATTGGGGGAGCCTTTCGTCTGATTGTTACACACCTTATACAACCATATTACACCATGCCATACCTACTGCATTGAACAAATAGCACACCATGATCTCAAAAGATGCCTTAACGATTTTCACACTGGTGTAATAAAATGATTTATTAACGTACTCAAAATTATCAACAACTGGCGTTAACAGTCAGGACTTCAAGTTTACCCAATCTTAACGGGTAACAATTGGATTCTCTCGAAAACACTTCATAAATTGAAAAAAAAAACTCGCTTTTATAAAAATGAAAAGTGTTATTTCACAAGAAGTATTTTATATATAAAGAAAACCCTACTTCTAAAAAAAAACCGTAGAGGCATCCAGGATCATCCTCAACACTATACGCACACTTCATCCATACCTCCCACATGTTATGGAAAAGACTAACTCAAACCAACCCAGATTCTCCGCTTATCTCAAGCAACTCATAAACGTTTACCGAAGTGAGTTGATTATTCACCTATCATATCGCAAGGAACACGAACACTTATATTGCAACTCATATAAAATTTTGATCACCATTATCGTTGACCCTTGGAAACCCGATTATTTACGACAATTGGAAGCATTAAATGTACATGTTACCCATAACACCTTTTACCTTCAATGTTGTGACTCGATCTCTCTTTACTACTCGGAACCTATCTTCGGTATCACTAATTTCGTATTCGTAAACTTTTCGCATCCACGTTATTTTACGTTTTGACCTTTTGAAACACATTTTCATATGATTCGTGAGTTTGATTTCTTTTGCATACAAAATTTTCAACTTGACTTCTTAAGTGTGCACCTACGAAGACCTTTTCTCACAAACTTGTTACTTTCAAATCTAAAATTGAACTTTTCCCAATTTCGGTTAATCTTTAAACTTGTGTATTCTTATGCTGCATCATAACTACTTTCTCACCATATGACGGATTTCATGCAATCTATGTTTTAATCACGAATCATCATGTTACACATGTATTTCTCAACTATAATGCTTTTGGTAAATCTACCACGCAAATCACTGGGTGCATTCCATATTTTAATACACATATGCAAAACTACTAAATTGTAACTCACATGCTCTAGCGACGAATTTTATTTACCACCTACTATATCTACAATCAAATTTTTTTTTTCGCAAGCCTACTCATACAACTTGTATTTTGTGAGAATACCCAATTTACATGATTCATGTCATATTTGTCTTTCCAATCGCAATTACATGCTATGCTTATATTCTTATGTGTGCATGTTTTTATACGTACATTTTCATCTATGTGAGCAAATCCCTATACATTTTATCATTATTCGATTGAAACGCTATACGATTCGATCATTTCACATGTACTTCATTTAGTACCACGCCAACGGACATACCATTTAATAGCTCGCAAAGATCAAAGCTAGTGTCCATGTTGAAGTGTTTTCCTTCAACGACTCGGGTCGGAGTACCCCTCCAACCCGAGGGAACGGTGAAGTTCTAGGAGTTTGTCAATATGGATGTTTGGAGCCCAGCGGTCAGAATAGTATTTGACAGGTTATCATAAAGGCGAACCTGAGAAGGGAAGGACCTCCAACCATGTCTTTTACTTACCTAGTACTTTTATTTCAGCGCGTTATTAATTTCCACCATACACGTTAGTCCTTTGTGTTAATTATGTTGGTGTCATGGAAAACATAGCACCTCAATGTAAGGTAAATCAATGATTGCGGTCCGGAACGTAATCATGGGCTTACAGGTACATTGGGGTGGTGTGAAATTCTATTAGGGTTTTTGTTTGATGTCCAGTACATTTTTGAGGTATCAAAGGTGTGGTGGGTTAGCTGTGGTACACCCTATATATAAACACTAATAATGCATCGAAAGTGAGTCTGGGAGTCGAACAAAAAAAAAACTAACTCTAGTCCACTTGGTAGTTCAAAAAAAAAATCTTTTAATAGTCTAACTTAAATCTTTTTAACTATCCTAACCCTTATCTTCAAAGCGCAAATACTTGAGCCCTGTTGAATCTTGATCAAACCTAATAATCATTACATATTATGTCTTTTACCTAAAAAAAAATTAACACTCGTGAATAGTTTATTCCGTATTCTAAAGCTCTTGCCATCCCTTAAACTTAATTACAACCACACAACTTTTACTTGAGTACCCACAACCCTATTACATGTTCCTATCAAAGAAATTTCGAGACGAAATTTTCAAAAGTAGGGGATGTTGTGACATCCGTCACCTTTCACTATCATTATTGTATAACTATACTCCCTCAATGTTTTCTTGTTTTGACATTCCTAATCCTTGTGTTTAAAACTATTATCAAATAATATTAATTCGTGAGTTATCCCATTTCATTTATTGATTCCGAATCAACCTTATAAAAATATTCATAATTGAATGTGTGTGTATATGTGTGTGTATATATATATCTATCTTATAACTATCTTTCTAAAGCAAAAGCACTATTGTAATAGATATAGATTTAATGTATGTAATAATAATAACAATAACATTGATGATGATGATAATGTTTTTGATAAACTATACAAATATTTTCATAAAACATCTTGGATAAAACCAAACCAAACCAAACCAAACCCGTACCTTCCCTTGATTCTCGGCTGTAATTCCTTCAAGACGCAACCGTCTACGTAATATGGCTTGATTCAATCATCCAACTCATCTATCAAGCATAACCGACTTCCTATTTCCCATCACCGGCTTCCTCCGTCAATCACGCCAGTAATCCCGTCACCTACGTTCCTGGCCATTCAATTAATCAATTAAAACCATGTGTGAGTTTGGCAACCTTCCCGATTTAGCCCAACGCGTTTACCGCCTTTAAACACCAAAATTTGAGCTGCAAATTTTTATGCTAAAATCACGGTTACGCGGTCCAACCGATCAGTGTTAGTATTTAAACCACACGAAACCTGTCAACACTAAAACCTCAATACCTGTTCCTCTTAAAGTTTTCCTCTCGGTGACGTTGGGACACGTCGGAACCGTCAAGCTCCGGCCATCATTTAACATCCCCGAGTCCTTCGCAGTCGGTATGTAAGCTTCATGTGTCCTTATTTCAGTTTGATCTTATGTTTAAAAGCCCCAACATTTGATTTAAAATCGGTGATCGCATAGAACAAATTTTGAAGTTTGGGATACTATGGTTTGATATACTATTTGGGGAAGCAGGAGAACAAGAACATGGGTTTATATACAAAACGACAAGCTTGGCTCGCTGGTCTTTTATTCACGTGCTAAGTAGAAAATAACCTCCGTCATTCAAAATTACAATCCTACATTTTATCCTTTAATCACATGTTTTAAGAACTATGATATATTAATGTCTTTTTCGTAATAAACTTCAATGGCTGTGTATACAAACACGTATATTTAAAATAAACAAATTTTCTAAGCAAATACTTAGATCTTTATTTTACATAACCATCATTTATAAACAATACATTTTTCTTATTAAATGTAACCCATCGTTTTTTCCCCAAAGTGCTTTTAGCACCCTAGAATCCCCAAATTTTAGTCTACAAACCCTAAGCGCCTAATTCTAAATAACTTAGACTCTAAGTTCGTTCCCTTACAAATTACATGTTCCTTTAGGTTGATCCGTTGGGATAATTCTAATTCAAATCTCGTTGTTCGGTAGATTTCAAGGTGAGTATTTCCTATTCCCCTTTTTGCTTTTATTCACTTTTGGGGTGTTACATGTACACCTATATAAATTACACATACACGTTCACACTTTTACAATACAATTCTAGTACTATGTGCATTTGCTTACAAACGTGCTTTATGCTTAGACATTACATGTAGAATACATTTGTACTTAGTGAAATCATTAACATTGTACAAGCCGACCTTAACATTGGATAGCGCTATTGGATTGACAAACCGCCTAGGTTGATTCTCCCCCTTTTTCATCGGAGAATCCGTGGTCATTGTTAAGTTATTATCCATTGAGTGGATAAGTACACCGCCGTTCATTTAGTACATTATACAGTCACAGGATTGATTTCGCTCATTTGTATGATACATAGTTTACATATTTGCACTGTAGCTTTGCACTTGAATTGTATAACATTTTCCAACTTACTATATGTATTAAATCTAGGAATGCTCACCAACATTTCATATGTTGACAAAACTTATTTTGTACATGTTTCAGGTGCAGTTTGATCTTAGTACTATAGCATTGGACTTTAGTGCTTGCTTTTAATAAGTTATTTCATGTTTCGTTCAGACTTTTGTAATTTCTTTTTATTTCATCTATGTAAGACAATTTAAATTATTCAATAATATATTTACATTTTAGTACCATGTGCTTTTGAACAATCGTCACTACGTGACACCTCGATGATTCCGCCATCGGTTGGGGTGTTACATATCAGGTTATTAGACATGCCACGAGGTTCCTAACATGTTCCTAAGTGTCAAACCATGCTTCGGGATGTCAAAATACACTTACAACAGCTAAACACACGATTAGGAATCAAACAGGCAATTAGGAAATTCAATAGGCAATTAGCAAGGCTAATTGCCCTTATAGCAGGCGAGTAGGGGGCTAATCGCCCCTTTATCAGGCGAGTAGGTTTCCTACTCGCCCCCTGCAGTCCAAGGGCCACTTTTCGCGAGTTAGGGTTTTACAAATGATGTTTTGCAACACAAAGATGGTATTTATAGGCGTTTCCACTCGCCACTGCTGCAAATGGCGATTAATGCTAATCGCCTCCTGTTACAGGCGAGTAGAGGCTACTCGCCCCTATTACCAGGCAATTAGCCTACTAATCGCCCCTGCAGGGGGTGATTAGCCTTGCTAATCGCCTCCTGCATGCTGTAGGGGATTTTCGGTGCGTTAAACACTATTTTAACACATATAAGCACGTAGTCACATACCGACAAGTCATATAATGATTATAAACACATAATGCATGATAACTAACACGTTCACATTCGTTCACCAATTCCCGGGACTTGAGACTTGCGTGCGTGCATTAAACCCGACGATTATACCAATCACCAATCCTTATACGCATGGTTATGGACCGACTCCCAATGATCCCTTGGATCATTGTAACGACTCCCAATGATTCTCGGAACCATCAAAACGACTCAACTGACCCGGTTAAGTATATGACATGCATGACTCGCTAAGGTAGACTTACTAGTTTGACCAATGTTACTAACTTGAGTTTGCCGGGTTTTACATAGAGTGCTTGAAAATGTTTTCGTCAAAATGTAATGGACCATTTTTAAAGATGAAAATCCGTTTAAAAAAAACTACATTTTGTAATGTTTTTCCATTATCTAATGACATCAAAATTAATTGTGTGGGAGAAATAAATATATAAAGCTAGTTATACTCTTGACGTGATATATTCGTGATATATTCTAGCTTTTTGCTAGTTTGTTTTAATGTCTACATTCCCAACAAAATATAGATACCCACTCTAACAACTCAAGACTATTTGCAAATAGATGGTTTGTTTTATCACATTGTAATAAAGAAACTGTTTATTGGATTTGGTTTCATCACAAGTTATAAAGGACAGACATCTTATACAGGGCTCTAAATCGCTCGGTGCTTGCTCGGAAAATGTCTATTTGACTTTTCACGTGATTGTAAATGAGTCGATCTACTCGGTTCAATTTGTAAACGATCCAAGCACGAGCAAAAGTCTGCTCGACTCGGTTTGGCTCGAATTAGTTTTTTTTATTAATTTATTATATATATATATATATATATATAATATTTATAGTATTATAATACCACTATATTTGGTTTGGCCCTATATATATAAATATAAATTATATTTATACTTACTAGCCCAATCAACCTAATAAAAACTTAATACTATCAACCCAATAAAAACTTAATAATAGGTTTAGTAGTAAAACCCTAAAGTTGTGAAGGGACAACCTCGACCTTGTTCTCTCTATAGTCGTATGTCGTCAATCGTCTCCCGCTATCACCCTATGTCACAATGCGAAAATTGTTCTCTGCAATATGTTCATCATCTCACCGGCCTTAACCTGAACCTCATCTTTAGATAATCGGACCTTCGCGTAGTGTTATCATCGGATAGTTGGACCTCAGTCGTCACCTAACAACATAAACATTGAAGTAAACATCCCATATTTATGGTTCTCGCCGCTCACTCGAAAAAAATATGCTATCAAAAATGTTCACTCGGCTGTAAATGAGCCAATCGGCTCGATTCGTTTTGTAAACGAGCCAAGCACGAGCAAAGGTCATACCGGTTCGGCTCGGCACGTTAACATCCTTAATCTTATATGTTATAAAATTAGTTACTACATAATAAGTAACAGCCAAACAGATTTAGCATCGGTCTTAGGCAAAAGAGCTATTTTGTTCACAAGAAACATTATGTCTCAAATACCAAGATTGCGTTTTTGTCACATTAGCTATGAATGAGATGAAAAATCTACATTTAGTCTGAACGAGAACAATCCCATAGACGACCTCCTGATCGAAGAGTTTAACTAAGAGATTCAAAAATAAGTTTGTAACTTTGTATACTCTTTGAAGGCAAATAATGGCGTGAAAGACCGGGTATTAACATTATTTTTATAACAATTTATCAACAAATATGAAGAAAGAGACTTTAATAATACAAGGAAAGTTTTCCTGGTCACGTTTTTTTATGTCGTGTATGAATATATTTCGCCAAGATTGGCAACTATGGTTGACTGAATACATAGAATAAATCAATCATGGGCGTGATTTCTGGAGACCCATAAAATTAAAGAAAGTCAAGAAAAGAAACCATGAAGCACTAAAAAATAACAAACCATGTCAGTATATATTAGGGGGGAGAGGGCGCCATCCGTATTGTCCATGGATAACCACTACCAGCACGTTAACATCGCCGTCACCCAAGCTGGTAGTAGTTCTGTACTTCTGTTGACCGTTTTATTAGTTGTATCTACCGTGTTCGTACCGGTTTTTTATTTTATTTTTGAGTTTTATAAATGCAAATTTATTTGTGTTAACCGTGTGTTTTTAGTGTTCTTTTATTTTTACCGCTTGTTTTATAATTCTTTTTCTCTTTTTTTTTAATTATTTTCTTTGTTTTAAAATCTAATTAAATAAAAAAACATAAATAAAAACATAATAATATTAAACTTAAAAAAATACATTAAAACAAAGATAAAAAACTTAAAGTTTGCGCAACAATCGCCATGCCTCGACATGGTCGAAATTGTTGCCGTATCGAGCCTCATACTCATAGTGAGTGAAGTCGATAGCCAACTCCTCATCACGTTCCGGATCGTCCCTCACCGTTTGCTCGTATAGGGAGGTCCACCTCTCACACTTGATATTGAGATCGGCCCATTTGAGCTGGAGGTCTCGCAGGGTCTTGATGGTGTTGGTGCCAACGTGTTCGATGAAGTCTCTCGTGAGTTGTTGAATCTCCGAGTCATTTGAGGCATCCTTGTGGCAAACCACAAGTGTCATCTCTTCCTCTTCGGTCCACGGGTTCATATTGGTAGGTGGGTGGGTGTTTTTTTTTACCGTTTGTTTGTGTGGTTTTTAATCCCACGGTTTCTTCTATTTATATGCAAAAATTTTGAACAGTAAGAAGGTAAAATTAAAGGTTTAACCGTTTAGGTGATAAAACTTAAATTCGTTCGACGGTTGCCAAGAATTACTAATAAATTTTGCTGACCGTTTGGTGGGACGGTTGTAATAGTATGAATAAAAGTTTAAGTTTAAAATGTTAAAACCGTGTGAAAATGTAAAAAAAAAATGGGTTTTAAATGAAAATAAATAAAAGAATCGGTGAAGTGTTGCCTCCAAAAAAATGTTTCAGTGAATTAAATCAGTGAAGTGATGTTGCAAAGCAAGATTGGTTAAAATCAGTGAAAGAAAAAAATTATACTACAAACACCCCTCCCCCCTTATTAAACACAAATTAATCAAAAACATCTGTTACGAGGTACGGGGCGTCACCTGAATTGGTCATGGGTACCCACTACCAGCACGGTAACACCGTCGCCACCCAAGCTGGTAGTGGTCCCGTGAACCGTTTTGCTGGTTGTATCTACCGTGCTGTAACCGTTTTTTATTTATTTTTTATTTAAATAAATACTATTTTTTGTATTTTAACCGTCTGTTTTTAATATTGTTTTATTATTTTAACCGTTTGTTTTAAAACCTAATTAAATAACAAAACATTAAAGATGAACATAAAAAACTAAAATTCATTACTATTAAACAAAAAAATAAAATACATTAAAAAAAACCTAGAGTTGGCGCAACAGTTGTCATGCCTCGACATGGTCAAAACTGTTGTCGTATAGAGCCGCATAGTCCACATGCGTGAACTCGATAGCCAACTCCGGTACGATGCCCAACTCCTGCCTCAACGTGTTCTCGTACAAGGTGGTCCACCGATCATACTTTTTGTTGAGATCGGCCCACTTCCGCTATAGGCTCACGATGGTCCGGTCATTGGTGCCGACGTGGCGGTTGAAATCGGCCAGCACCGGTCCCAAAACCCCTTCGGGTGGGAGCCCGAGGCCCTCAAGCGTTGACGTTGTTGTAGAACAGGTTCGTCTGTGGCATCTTTGTAGCACACCACCAACGTCATCTCCTCTTCGGAAGTCCAACGAGTCATCTTTGTGTGTGTGTGTGTGTGTGTTTGTTTATACGGTGGTAAAAGGTGAGTTTTAACCCCACAGTTTGCTATGTTTATATACAAAAAAATTTGAACGGTTCAAATTGAATTTACGAACTGTTTTGTGGAACGGTTTCAATGCTATTGAATTCGATTGATAGTTTCCAAATTGAATTTACTCACCGTTTGGTGGTGGGATGGTTGTAATAGTGTAAAAGTAATTAATATTAACCTTTAAACCTTGTGAAATAAAAAAAAGTTTAGTGAAATTAAAAAAATAAATAAAAGAATCAGTGGAGTGTTTCCTCCAAAAAGAGCCTTTCAGTAAAGTAAATCAGTAAAATGATGTGGCAGTGCAGGATTGGTTAAAACCAGTTAAGTCAAAAAAACATTCAATAAACGCCTCTTTCCCCCTTAAGAAGGATAATATATATCTATTAATAAAACAAAGCACTAAATCGTACATGGCACTTAAAGAGGTCATTGTTTCCTATTAGGTGTGTCACGTGGTATCTTCCTCCTTATTTCCATCCAAAAGTCTTTTTCTCTCTCATTTTCCTCCACGATTTTAAAAGGTTAATAACTTCATATATGATTTTTTTTTTAAAAAAATTACACCAAATTAACAAACGTTTTATTATCTTTTCAACGAGTACCATAGTACTATACAAAAAATGAAGAAAAAAACGATTTTTTTCTGGGTTTTTGTTCATACTGGAAAACAAAACAGTGTGTTCAGGTAATTCATTAATTATATCTAGGCAAGTCACTAATCATGTTCAAACTAGGAATTATATTTTCATTAATAGCAGAATAGATTAAAACCACTCCTTTTCAAAAAAAAAAAGTCACACCTTCAAGACCACCGCCTTAATCACGCCCCGCAATGGTTGTTTTTAGCTCTGCTCCTCATCCAAACATACATCTTCTTTTTAATATACATTTTCATTCTTATTCACATGATTAAAATTGTTGTTTTCTAATATTTTAGTATATTAATTTACTAGATTTATATCTCGGGAGCGTCCCGGGGTTGAAATAATCTAATATGACATATCAATTCTACATACGAAATAGACTAGTGCGCTTTAAGTTATATGTAGGAAAGTTTCGAGTAGCAACTAACCTAAAACAATTAACAATGTATCTCCAATGTTAACGTCTAACCTTAAACAATGTATAACTCTAATATTAAAGAATTCACATTTATTGGTTTGAACATAGTTAATGACTTGATTTTTTTTTGAATGGCCAATGGTACACATCCATAACGAAGCCCCGCACCCTTCAGGTCCGGTCCCCGGCCCCCCCCCCCCCCAAGGTCCAGCCCCTCATTTCAGAATAACCCTACTCTGAGTGGGATTCGAACCTGTGACCTCCCAGGACAGGAACCCCACAAAGTGGGTAAACCTTCCCACCTCCATTGCAACCACTCCACTGATTCTGAAATTAATGACTTGATTAATGAATAACTTGAACACTTTGTGTGTTTTTTTATTTCTATATGAACAAAACCCCATAAAAAAATAGTCGCTTTTTTCTCCGTTTTTTATATAGCACTATGGTACTCGTTGGAAAGATAATAAAACGCTCGTTAATTTGGTGTAATTTTTTCTTTAAAAAATCGCGTATATAAAAGATATTAACATAGAGAGAAAATCCAATTTTGTTTTTAAATTCTTTTTTTCCTAAAATAACTCAATGCCACATGTCATTTTAATTGTTTTTTGATTTTTTTATTGGTGCCACATGAGATCTTACATGGCACTCTCAAATGGGAGAATGGCTTCTTTGAGTGCCATGTAGGATATAGGGCTTTGAAATATATATATATATATATATATATATATATATATATATGTGTGTGTGTGTGTGTGTGTGTGTGTGTGTGTGTATGTGTTAGATCATATCACATATGTTATCACCTCATAGTAAATTTGTCTATCCCGGAAAACTTCCGGTTATACAAGACTTTGATATTTATTTACTTACTTGAAAATGTATATATATATATATAGGGTCAAGTTATTCTACACAATGTAACAAAAGTGAGAAGGGTGAGAAGAATATGAAAAACATAATAGATCACGAAATATAACACAATGAGCTACAAAATACAACACAATGCCGAAAAATATAATACAATGCTGAAGAAAAAAGACACAACGAATTGCAAAAATGACACAATGATGAAAATAAGAAAAAGACACAATGCTACATAAAAGACACAATGATATAACGTATATTCTAAAAATTATACCAAATTAACGGGCGTTTTGTTATCTTTTCAACGAGTATCATAGTGCTATATAAAAAACGGAGAAAAAAACGACTATTTTTTGTGGGGTTTTGTTCATATAGGAAAAAAACACAAAGTGTTCAAGTTATTCATTAATCAATGTATAGGCAAGTCATTAATTATGTTCAAACCAGTAAATATGAAATCTATAATATTAGAGTTATACATTGTTTAAGGTTAGGTGTTAACATTGGAGATACATTGTTAATTGTTTTAGGTTAGGTGCTACCTGAAACTTTCATACATGTAACTGTAAAGCGCATCAGTCTATTTCGTATGTAGAATTGATATGTCATATTAGATTTCTCAACCCCGAGACGCTCCCAGGATATAAATCTAGTTATATACATTATAATAACATTTATACTAATAGAAGTTCTAATACAAATGTTTATCGGGGAAACCTTTTAGATTTTAGAAGTATTTGTATTATTTTAAAGTATTAAACTTAAGGAATTTTACCATTTATATATTTCCTGTAACAATTTTGAATGAAAATATATACATAAAATAAAGTGAGAATCACATGATTGATCCTGTCCTTTTCAAATTTTGTACTCTTGGTCCTAGTGGTTTACTAATTATAAGATTTGTATCTAGGTTTAACAAAAGTGCACTCGTGTGGTCCTTACCTCTAACTGTTGTTAATTTCCTGCGTTAAAAACTCGTAATTTACATTTTTACCCTCAATTATACAAAAAGTAATTTTAAAACATAAATAAAAAAGATAATATTAAACATATCCCCACCTCATTCTTCTTCTTCCTTAAACCACCACCATCTCCCCAACCCACCATCGCAACACACCACCGCCGACCTGCATCTCCTCCGACCTGTAACTTTTCGTACAACAATCTCACATGACTATTACCTTTAGTACCATTATTCCAGAACATGGCCCTTACCAACTTCTCTGATAACGGTGTAAGACAACCGGCCACCACCACTTGCAACCGGCAAACAAGACAACACCCCACCCCCACCCCCTTTCACCCAACAATATTCTAGAGAGAGAGACGACAGATAGAAACGGAACAGAGAGAGAGGAGATGACGGTGACGATGATCTAGGTTCCGATTAGTGTTCCTGTTCTGATTTGGGACTTCATGTGTAGATGGTGACTAGGGTTTCGAGCAAGTCAGGTTGTGGCAGAGGAAGAAGAAGGGTTTCGAGCAAGTCTGATTTGGGGACTTCAGAAAGAAATGGATCGTGTTTGGGTGATGGTTGTGGCAGAGGAAGAAGAAGGGTGGTTGTGGTTTGGGGAGATGGTGGTGGTTTAAGGAAGAAGAAGGAGGAGGTGCAGGGGTTATGGTTGTGGTTTAGGAGAAATGGTGGTGGTTTAAGGAAGAAGAAGGGTGGGGTTTTATATTGGGCTTAGACAATAAAAGACTATAATACCCCCACATGGGAAGCACGTGGCATAAAAAGACTATAATACCCCCCACATGGGAAGCACGTGGGTGGACTTAACCAGAAAAGTTAACAGTCCTTATTCATGAGAATCACATGAGTGCACTTTTGTTAAACCTAGATACCAATCTTGTAATTAGTGAACCACTAGGACCAAGAGTGCAAAATTAAAAAAGCAAAGGGACCAACAATGTGATTCTCTCTGAAATAAATTTATCGTTGGATGAGTGAATAATTTATGTTAAATTGTATTTATGAGTGAATAATCTTAGGGGCGGCAATTATTGATACAACCTGAAAACCGACCTGAACCCGACACGAAAAAAACAGATTTGGGTCAAGTAAAACGACCCGTTTAAAAAATGGGTCGGCTTCGGGTTGACGCATATATAAAATGGGTTGACCCGTTAACCCGTTTAAGTATTTAGAAAAAAAATCTATTATATTTTTGTTTCTTTTTTCATTTCTATTTACATGGTTAGTTATAATTGTGTTATTTTTGGCACACTATATTATTTATTTGTCACTCTTATATACTTTCCATTAAATATTTTATTGATAACCCGCTTACAACCCAACAACCTGCTTATAACTCATGAACATGTATGACTCATTTAAAAATAAACGGGTCGTCTTCGGGTTGACCCGGATTTTATGTGAGTCGGGTTAGGGTTGAAATATTTGACACGAATAATAATATGGGTCGGGTTCGGATTGCACATTTCAACCCCCCAACCCGTAACCCGTAAACCCATCAACCCGACACAATTGATACCCCTAAATAATCTTAATGAAGAAAAGTTTACCACGTGAATAACATTCATATATATATTATTTCCTTAACAATAATTAAATATTATATTATGAATAAGTGAATTTACAAATTATTTTTTCTACTTATAAGGAGTAAAAGACCCAAGTCGATATATTATAGCAGAGGGAAGAACCCATAGACAATAGCCCAGACGAGAACCCAACCCATTTAATACATGGGAGGCAGCTGGCAGCCTGAAACTGAAATCTTTGTTGAGCCCAATGGACTTGAATCGAATTTTATATACTTTACTTACAAATCCAATATAAAAACTAAACTAAAAAAACACTACAAGTCATCACGAATTAAAATGGCTCCATCTATTCCAACCCCCTGGATTCTTTTTTCACCCCCTTCAAAACGTCTCGCTATGGACATAGCCATAGCGAGGCGCTTCGGTCACATGAAAGTACGGCGTCAGTACGAGGTTGCATGAAAGTCTGAAAAAGTAAACCCAAAGCGCTTCGCTATGACCACAACTCCTCAATGCATATGAGGCTATCTATGACCCCCCTTCCCTTATCATCAACTCTATTAAAAAATCATTCCAAGCATCAATGGGACCAGGCAAACACCAATGGACACAGTCATTAGCCATGGTCACATTTTGCAATGGCAAATGACCGTATTTGCTAGGGTGCCCGTCTGGTCTCAATTGCATAACTTGAGTCACGTCCATAAGAGTAATTTTAACCCCTTTTTTTCTCCCTTCACGCTCCCCATACTTGTACTCTTGCAATTGTGTCTTGTACATTTCTAAATTATAATCCTTCATCACACTCTCATTACTCTTGAAAGGCTTTGTTCTTACACAATCCCCACCTTTATCCCATTGTCCGCCTTCAAAATGTGAAGGTACAAAAGATCTCAAGAAAACAATACCCTTGAAGTTTTTTAACCTATTAATTGCTCGGAAAGCAGTCCGCCACGCCCTCCTATAGCTAAATGTGGATGAGTGATGGCGGATGCTAGTTTCCGAGCAGTAGAGACAACCAATTACATGACGGTCTGAGTAGAATATTGTGGGTCGAAAAAACCACTGGCCCGCTGAGATGATGACATAGTCGAAATTTTCAATTTGGGATGTCCAAGATTCGTCGAATTCATCGAGGTAGAGTTTGAATGGTTGTGTTATGTCTTGTTGATCGGTTCTTTCGGTGTTCACTAAATAAGGTGACCAAAAAATTGAAATGGTGAAGTTATATTGTGGGTACTCATATCGCTTGAAATTCAGATCACTTGAGTTGGACACATCATTCGGATATGCAACCTGATCAATATTTATGAATAAATTAGGAGATGGCAAAAATAATTCGTAAATAAATATACGTTGTAGAATATCTACAATAATTTAATAAATTATCACATGCATGGATCTAACAAGATTCTTTTTTTTAATTAGTTTTATAGTAAACATGTGGTATTTTCTTTTTGTGTTATTTACTTATTTGACGATTAAGTAACACAGATTCATAGAAGTTTTTGAAAGAGTGACATATTGCTTGTTAATGGTTGAAACCAGTCAGAGAAAACTTAACTGGACCATAGGATTTTGGCAGATGTAAGTATTTATGTTTTACTTGGCATTATACATACTAGAGGTGGCTAAACTTATTCGGGAACCGAAACCAGTGAACCGTCCCAAACCGAAACTGGTACCTAACCGGTTTCGCCTGAAACCAGTACTAAAATCATTAACTAAAACCGACGCTAAAACTAGCCAAATTGAACAGGAACCGAAACACAACCCGGTTTGACCCCAAACCGATACCACTAAAAACAGTTTGTACCCAAAAGGAAACCAAAACTATTTTAGGAAGAAACCGGTTTCATCCATACACACAAATAAACTTACGTTTTCCTTGTACTCGTTTTCAATTTTCCTGTTTCAAAAAATCTGAACATTCATAAAAGTTTAATATTATGTAGTTAGGGATGGCAAAAAAACCTAAGCCCGACGGGTATACCCGAAACCCGAAGCATTTGGGACGGGCATACCCGATACCCGACGGGTATGGGTCGGGTTTGGGATTGGAAAAAAATGTTTCGCGGGTATGGGACGGGTATGGTATTAGGAGATACCCGACCCGATTACCCGAAACTAAATACCCGTTTACCCGAAACATATACCCGCTAATTTTTAAGTTTTATATATATTTTTCTTCTCTTAATGTTCATTTTAATAGATTCATTATTGAAATATTTATAGTTTAATGACATTATTATTTATATTTATATGCTACAAAATATAAAAAAATTTCTTGAGATACATGTTATAATATATATATTTTTATTCTAAATATTTCAAATATTAGTATGGTGACGATCATACGTATGTTATTTATTACAATTTAATATATTATAGGTTTCGAAAACATAAAACACCAAAAAAAAGTCAAAATATATATATACATGAAAATCCCAACGGGCATACCTGAAACCCGCGGGTATGCTCTATACCTGACGGGTAATGGGACAGGTATGGGATGGGATTTTATAACCGGGTATGGGTATGGTATTAGTCAAACCCGACCCATACCCAACCCGTTGCCATCCCTATATGTAGTTTATATAATTTTTAAAGTGCGTACATGCATCAGCTTAGAAGTGAACCGAAATTGACCCTTCAAACCGGTACCACTAGGGGTGTTCACGGTTCGGTTTCAAACCATGAAACCGGTCATCGGTTTGGTTTAACGGTTGGTTTTTTTACTTAACTTTCGGTCGGTCGGTTTCAATATTTTCAAACCGTAGCGAATGTTTGGTTTACGGTTTATACCGAAAACCAACCGCATAAAATCGGACCAGACTGTCAAAAAATATCATAAATAATTTTTTTAGATACGTATATTATACATAGAGAGACACGCAATACATTTTGAAATCTCATTAACTTCACATCCATTTTCACATTTCAATAATTAAAAGTTTCTCACGCCTAAATAACTAGTTTGGCATTCAAATGTCAAAATCCAAAACGTTTCGTAACCTAGCATAACCAATTACCTCATCATTCGAAGGCTTGAAGAACACGGTCACAACCTAAAGGCCTAACGAGCCTAAACCGTGAAACCAAACCGTTAACGGTTTGGTTAGGTTCGGTTTAAAAGTTCCACGACTCGGTTTTGGTTCACTAAAATAAAAAACCGTTACTAACGGTTTGGTTCCCGGTTTGACCTAAAAACCGCGGAAACCGGACCGTGAACACCCCTAGATACCACACCAAGTTTTATGATTTATGATTTGGCTTTGCTTAATACTCCCTCCGTCCCATTTTAAATGTCTATTTTTTTACTTTTCGTTGTCCCAAATTAAATGTCTATTTCTAAAAATAAAAATGGAATTTTTAGGTTTTGTCCATAAAACACAAAAGACAATTAAAGATTTGAAATAATAACTTGAGAATATTGTTGTCATTTTACAACTCAGATATACAATTAAAGATTTATTAATCTATGTGTTTGTGGGTCCCATAACAATTAAAATGGGACAGAGGAAGTAGTATAACACATGGAGTTGGTCTTTCAAGTTTTATTTTTGGAGCATTCTCATTGTTTATAAAAGTATAATAAGCTCAAACCGTGAAATTAAACCACAACAAAATCGTTAGTAACAGTTTTCTTCGACTCAATTCTGATTTTCGATGATTTTGTAATAAATAGTCTTTACTAACGGCTTGTAGAGGTGTATACAGTTTGGGTTTCGGTTTTCGAAAACCATTCGGTTTCGGTTTTAACGACAGTTCGGTTTTTCGATTTGTTTGGTTTTTTTAACTTAATTGTGTAAACTTTAAAAATAAAATGTGTAACCAAGAGTTAACAATCTTTCTTAGATGTTTACATTTTTGTTAATATATTTAACCTTTCTTATACCTTACAATCTAAACTATTTTTATGTTTCTTCAAAGTTTTTATTAAGACATTGACTTTTGTAATACTTTGAAAAGTAAATATTTTTATGCTAAATTTTGGTTTTTTTATAGCCAATGGATAAATCATTTCAAAATAAATAAGCATGTTAATGTTCTTATTATAAATACTTAACATTCAAGTATAGAACTAATTGTTCCTAAATCAATGTATAACAAACATTACAAAAAATGTTTTTTTAGGTTATTCGGTCAGTTCGGTTTTCATAAAGTGCAAAACCGGACCATAAATTTCGGTTCTCTTTTTGTGTAATTCACTTTTTTCGGTTCGGTTAAATAAGTTTTTCCCGTTTTCTACTCACCCTAACAGGTCTTGCTAAACATACCTCCATATGTTATTTTACTGAATGTGTCTCTCTTGTCAAATTGGTCATTATATGAGTCGCATAATGTGTTGGTAAACACTCTCTTAATAAGTTAGTTTTGTATATATTTTAGTTGTGGTTTGTTGTCCTTAGTGTGAAAGTGTATTGAAGGTGTTCATGTGCTAAATGGGCGGAAGAGGGGTTAAATCAAGAAGATAGGAGTACGTAAAGGTTGGGTTATTTGTCTTTGTGACACGTGAAGAAATTATAATTCGAAAAAAAAAGAAATCGATCACTATAACTTATATTAAACCCTATAACCGATCATAACTTGCACCCAGTCGTTTCCTGAGACCAAAAGGGCGAATTTAGACTTGCAATCAAGTTCACATTCAAACCAAGATTGAAGATCTAATGCCAACCATGAACGACTAAACATGTAGGGTTTGTTGCAAATACTTTTGATTGAACTGGACTATTGGGATTGAATCTTTAACCCAGATAGTTGGGTTCAATTATGATTTTCCCCTTAAATGATTCGATTTTGCTGAATTTTTTATCATTGAATGGTTTTTATTAGTTTTTGTCTCATATTATTAAATTGGTATTAAGTGATTAGAGCCCCTTAAATTCGGATCTACATTGATCACTTGATTATTCATACATATATTCACCCTTAATGACTTTTGGCTAGCTTAACAGTATCAATTGTTATTTTGTCAAACCTGAAATCTAAAAAGGATTACCTTCTCATAACTGTTTTCAAACCAAATTCCAAGTTAAGTGTATTGTTTTTAAGTTTTTAAATTAAATTCAAATTTAAATCATCATATTACTTTAAGCATTAGTTATTTTAGCTAAAAACAATTCTTTCCACCAATTCTCTTAGGAGACAACCTTACTATCTCTTACTACATTTTAACCTGTTTTTTATTAGATTACGACCTCTGTATCACCACACAAAAAGGAAAACCTTACTTAGGGGCTATTTGGTAAGCCTCTTAATGAGGCTCTGAACCATTCAGCGCTGAATGATTCAGGCATTCAGCATCAGCGCGTTTGTTTCAGCTTCTAAATGGAATGGTTAAGGCTGAACCATTAAGATTTGGCATATTGCTAAATCATTAAGCACTGAACCATTAAGCACTGAGCTATGCTGAACCTTAATGAGACTCTCCTACCACTGTGGGACAAGAAAATTAACCATTAAGAGGTCCAACTTAATGATTCAGCACTTAACCATTCAGACCTCTTAATGATTCGGCACTTAATCAACCAAACACCCCCTTATACAAACTCTTATACAGTCTATAGAAAAGGATGACAATCGTAAACTACATCTTATAAGTGCAACTGGTATGCTACATCTTATACGGCCATAGAGTTTTTAAACAGAAAATTATTCAAATCAATGAGATGGATTCACCAATAATTGGTATGCTACATCTTATACGGCATATATTTTTTTAAAACAAAAAATAATTCCAATCAATGAGATGGATTCACCATTAACTTTGTTTTTAAAACTTACTTAATATTAATTCCTTTCCAAAAGTAATGTCAGTAACATTTTGAATTCTTAATCTCTATTTCTATTTTAATTTCTCGCCTTAAATTCACATATATATACACACACAAACACAATATAAAACGATATACACATATAGAAGTAGTGAAAAGACAAACATACCCTTGATAATAGGCAAATAAGAGATTGCATATGATTTCTTGCTACAGAATCACCTACAAATGCAAGAGACTTCCCTTTCACCATTTCCATAAACTCAACCGGATCAAACACCGGTAATTCACAACCATTAGGCTTCCATCTCCATTTCAAGAAGCCTCGATCGGGCCGCCCGAATTTCAAACAATTTTGATGCTCTTGTATAGCCCAACATGTCTCATTTGTGTAATAACTCCCCTTTGGACTCTCAACCCATTCCCCCGAAAACAAGTCACAAGACTTGTTACTACCACCACCCGACCGCCTCATAACCGCCTCCTGTGGGCCCCTCTTCATGGCTTCTTTCTTCTCATGTGGCATTGGCACCACAACCTTTTGATCATTCTCCTTTTTAAGGGTGGAGGGTAGGAGATGGCTACGGTAGAGAGGGTGGTGGTGGACAGTTTGAACATGTACGCGATCGTTCGAATATGAAGCTAGTGAAGTTTTTTTGAGGATGTAATGAATGTAAGGGTAGTAGATAGGGATAATGGTTAGGATGAATGATAGAGCTATAAGATGGACTAATATCTTTGAATATATGGTTGATCTTCTTGTTAAGATTTGAGGTTTACCTTCACTAATGGCATGAAGCTTCATGGATGGTTTATGATTATGGTGTTACAAAGGATTGAATGAAAAAATAATGGTTTATTTCATACGCATGTTGCAATTTCTTCATTAACAAAGTTGATGGTTATCTCTTGCTTTGTATTTATAGCAACCTAAATGTATTTTGCCAATTTCATTTTTAGCCCTTGTGGTTTTGATTTTTCCACTACAAGAAAAAACTTGGTCTATAACATGAAAACAAGTGGTGAAAGTGCAAGTATAAGTGGAAGTGTGGAAGGCTTGCATGAATAGTACATGTAATTATCATTAGGGGTGTCAGCGGTTTGGTTCATATGATATTAATGAAAATTGTAGGTTAAAGCTAACTATGGTTTTGAACAATGCCAAAACAAACTGGTAGGGTGCAAAACGATTAGGCTGATTGGTGAACCTTTTAAATTCAAAATCATTAGTTTGTACGTAATTCAAAATAATTAGTTTGAAAATTTGCATATTTTAGGAGTAAAAAAAAATAATATGTATGAATGTAAACACTAAACAGCCAGTTTCGATCAAGTTCCAAATTGTGAAATGATTCGTTGCACCCAATTTTTCAAATCGTGAATGAGACGGTATAAATATTACTCAGCCAAACCAATCGATTTCATCGATTTTGACTGTTTGAATGGTTTTAGCAATTTGTAAATATCTTATGTATTATAGTTTACATATGAATAGGTGTTTTGGGAAAAATAAGGGGCCAAAGTGATAAGAAGTTTTAAATAAATGTCAAAACCGTAGGTTTTCTAAAGTTCATGAAAGTCAAATGCCGATCATTATAAGCTGTTTTTGACGTGTGTGTAGACTTTAGTTACATTGTTTTTGACACATTCTACCCTTGGACTTTTTCTTTTCATATTCCTTGCTTTAAAAACTATGTGAACTTGGTGGTAATCGAATATGTCACCTATCGGTCTACTAATCCAGGCGGTTTAAAACTCGAATGACGTAATAACAAATTAAGAAATTAAATAGAAACAACTAATTTTAAAAAATATATATATGAAACTTTCTTATTGCACTATGTTATTAGTAAAACTATGAAGTCGAGCAAATGAGATTTTAAGAAAAGGATGAAATCCGGTTGAGTTCCTCGGTCCGAGAGGTAATCATATAATACAATACAATACAATAGAACTCAATCGGAACACTTGTGTAGGCGGTTCACGATCCGAAAAACTTATCGCACCTCGAAACTATAAGTGGTATAAAAAGAAACATATGTAAGAATAGGGGTGGGAATGCAAATGGAATAGAATTGGTAATATCTAACTTGTCACGCAAAGCTAGCACTTACTTTTTGCTTCTATAAGGAACCAACACACTCCCTTTTTGCTTAATATTTAATTTGAATTTAATTTTTCATGTTGCTATAAATAATATTTTTTTTAACGCCCAACGAAATTCACCAAGAACTTCATTCGGAGTCCCTACTCAGTTAAATCAGGACCCCTTCCATCCGGCATAGCCAGACATGTAAGGTAGCTCCTGGTTTCACCAAGTCCACCCGTTCCGGGGAAATCACGACTATCCACCCGCCCGAAAGCACGACAATGGAATAATCGGTAAAACCCGGCGCTCTGAAGAATCGAACCCATGACCTTTCAGCCATGAGTCTTCTATCATTGAGCCTCCATACCACTCCACATAAGGTGGGTGGTGCTATAAATATTACTCGTACTATTTTAGAAAAAATAATAATTAAACCATTTAATTTAAAACGTTTTTTTTTTTTTCGTTTTAAGACTAGTTAGCCCACGAAAAGGATTTGTTTAACACATGGGTCTTTCTATTTAATAGAATAATGGACATGTTCGTGAAAGATGGGCTATTGCGCCATTAGGCCCAACGAATGTGTAATTGTTTCATTTTTTAGTTTTTACATATGCCCTCATCCACATATCCGGTCGTCCCATCAAAATATGATTACATCTATCCAGTGTTTCGGAGACCAGATCAGACCGGCCGGTCGAACTAGTTTGACCGGGAATGGGACTCACGACCGGTCCGAGTTGCATGGTTTGAGCGGACACCTATTGAACCGGATTGGATCGATGAACCGGCCGTTGGACTGGAAATCGGACCGGTTGAACCGGGAAAATGATGGGTCGGACCGGATTTTTTTAGAATTCTCTCGATTTTTGTTGACTTGTTGACCGGTTCATTGAACCAGTGAAGCATCCGAATCGATGTCTGATCCGGTTCTAAAAACATTGCATTTGTCCTTTTATACAAGACTATCCTTGAAAATACTTGAAAATTGAAAATTAATGGACCCGAGGCGAGTAAAAAAGAAATGAGCCCCCTGTGAGTCATTAACTTAAGTCTACATGAACTCATAACTCTATAGTGAATTAGTGAATAGGCTCTAGTGAACTTGGATTTTGTGAAGTTTGAACAACTATACTATATAAATCATTAACCATTAACTTAAGTCTAGAATTTACAAAATAAGAAATGAAATTATCACGTATTCATCTAGGGCGAGCACAACAGGTCAGACTTGACATAATAAGATAAAAAGACAAAAATCAATACCGCCACTATTATGAGTTTGGTTGCTTCAACACGAAATTAGATATGCAGATACAAGAATTTGGAAACCATTAAAAAGGAAAATCGGATTTAAATACTCCAAACTATTGCTCATTGGTCGATATCACTCTCAACTATCACTTTGGCTACCAATATTCTCAACTGTATGCTTTGTTTGTTACATCACCCCAAACTAACCAAACACTAACTCCGTTAATTTTTTTGATGACGTGGCATTTTTTGCCTACGTGTCATGCTGATGTCAGCATGCCACATAGGAAAATTTTGCCACATCAGCATGCCATGTAAGAAAACTGCCACGTTGGCAAATAAACTAACGAAGTTAGTGTTTGGTTAGTTTGGAGGTAACATAACAAATCAGGTGTAAAGTTTGAAGTATTGGTAGTTAAAGTGATAATTTAGAGTGATATCAACCAACGAGTAATAGTTTGGAGTATTTAAATCCAAATTCTAAAAAAAAAAAAAGATAACATCCAAATAAGTTATTTAGATGAGTAGTTTGAGTCATTGTGATAATATCAATGGGTTTATATAAAAATAAAAAAAGACTAGCCATGATGTTTCTATATGATTTTGACTAATATGACAAAAGAAGGTTTAGGAATGAACTCTTCAACTACATTGATAATTTGAAAGCTTATGAAAGTTTTTACAATATCAGGATAGAAGGTCCAGGCTGTAGGCTACTGCCCTAGCCTACGGTTCTAGGTACACTTTTCATTCTATTCGTCTTGGTACAATTTTAGGTGATCTTAGAGGGTGTTTGGGATTGAGTTTCAAAACAACTTATTGACTTTTTCAAGAAGCCAATAAGTCAATAAGTTGTTTGTGTAACGTAAAAGTACTTTTGTTTTGACTTTTGGCTTTTAAGAGTGAAAAAACTGTTTTTGAAAAGTTAGAAATCCTGGCTTTTAGCTTTTGAAAAAAAAAATACAAATTTACCACCCATACAACCAATATTCATAATAAGTTAAGCGAAACACTTAGAAAACAATCTATAGACTTTTTGACGTTTCTTATCCCAAAAGTTAATCCAAACACTTCTTTTAAAACTCCATTTCAAAAAGTCATAAGCTAATAAGCACTTCTCGCCAAAAGCACTTTTGCATTTCCAAACTCAATCCCAAACACCCTCTTAGCAGCTTCCTTTAAAAGTTTTCCATCGTTTTAAAGCATCCAATTCATCCAACATGCAATCCACATCAAGATTGAAAATCAATTCAACATCATGAACGACTAATCTCTTTGTGGTTTTCTCCAAGTGCAGGATTCTTGTAAGTGGATGATATTTATTAGTTTTTCTATGTACTTGGATCGAGCAATCTAAGCATTCAATCCTTTTTGCTTATTAGTTGGTTTGTTTGATTGTAAACAATTGATTTTGCTTGAAACCTGGTTTGGATTATTTCAATTCCCGAGAATTCTAGCAATTGAGATATATTAGATAAAGGCTTGGTTTAGTAATGTTCATTTAATAATCGTATGATAACCTTTCATTGTTTCAATCGAAGTAAACTCTCCTTGTTTGATCACAATCAACTAACTAACTTATGCAAAAAACTAAGTTTACTAAATCCACTTTGAATGCAAAACCTAGAGAAATTACTTTCCTCACCAATTGTTACAAACTTATTTAGTTAATTATTAATCTGGTTCAAACTCTCAAACAATTATTTTTCCTTTTTCGTTTATTTAGTTAAATGTTACATAATCAATCACAAAAATAACACTTTTTATAGTACTCTTTGTGATTCAACACTCGACTTACCCTAACTAATAAGGTAGTAGGGATTGATTTTAAATCTTATATTGCCCGGCCCTTCAAAGTCAGTCAATTACTTAATTAGTATTGTTTGTCTAGAACTCTAGATTATGTAATGGATTATTGTGAATGTAACTTTATTATGTAACTTATTACAATATTTTGTATCATAGTTTAGTTGTCTCACCCACCTAGTCCAAACAAGACTAAAAATCATTCGACCATCGAAAATCACTGATACCCGTGAAAAAAAATTCTAGATCCACCACTAGACGTAACAAATAACGCCACCTTTGTTCTTTGAGAAGTTTTATGTGTGTGGGTCCCACACTAGTATATTTTTTATTCATGTGTTCCACACTAGTGTTAAACACCAATCGCAAATAAAAATCTTCTAATGTTAAACACCGACTACAAATAATGTCCCTTCATGATTTCAAGTGGATCTTGTGTTTCTAAAATATGTCATTAGCTAGTCTTGGGCCACACTTGATACGGAATCCAAAGCAAAAAATGCCAAAAAAAAAATAAATAAAAAAAATTGAGTGAAATAGCGACACTCGTGTCGTCCTTTTCGCTCTAATCAGTCCACAAAACAGACCACCTTTCCATGTCATTACTTGGTCTACGTATTCCCACTTGTTAATATTATAACCATCAAACTAAACTAAAACAAAAGTTATATGCATCATCTTATATGTTTGTTGTTAACAGTTATATACATATTTCTGAAGATGATCATTTAGGTTTTGTAAAAGAAACAATAAGATGTACTTATACGCGTATTTAATAATAAGACGAGTTAAGAAATATTGTTTATATCGTCATATGAGACATTAAGAATAAAAGATTACATAATAGAAACAAATAATACCTAACCTTTTTCTTATCAAACTAGTGTTGCGGGTCCAATTTGGAAAGGAGGTTAGATTAGTTAGAATGAATGTATGATTTTTGTTTCTATCATTTGTTGTTTCTGAAAAGATTAAGGTTCTTTTATTATTATTATTATTATTATTATTATTATTATTATTATTATTATTATTATTATTATTATTATTATTATTATTATTATTATTATTATTATTATTATTATTATTATTATTATTATTATGTGACTTTATACAATGAATAAAATAATTGAATTTAAATGACCTTAAGCTTGGGGACTTGGTGTAGTCATCAAATAATTTTATTTTAAAATTTGATTGTGTATTTTTGTAACCGGGAAACATGTTAACACATCCGGAACGGTATGTGTAGTTTAATATGACATGACGCCATGTGGTTTAATTTTTTTGACGTTACCTAATGTTGAGAATATAAAATGGTTAAAAAATGTTTGTAGTTTATTTTCAGGTTAACAAATTTTGTCAATATATATAACGCCACATCACCAGCCAGTTTATTTTCATGTAAACAACTTTTGTCAATAAATATATAACGACACATCACCAACATGCAACCATCTGTGACATCTTTAGTTCTTACACTTCCAATTTCAAAATGTATTTAACAAAAACACTATATAATTATAAATACTAACTATTAACTATTTTTTTTAGAAAGTATTTTATTAAATTTTAAGCGAAACTTTCAGCAATAAGCTGAAAATCAAGATAGAACTTTACAAAGGAAGCTTACAAATTTAAAGTTACATCATTTAGACCATTCTAAGACAGAAAAATACGCGATATTCTTTACCCAAAGGAACAAGCTCGCTTTTGCTTCTTCAAGAGTCTTGGAAACCGGTGGTTTGTTGTTGAATAACATGTCATTTCTAGATCATCATACACACCAACAAATGGACATAAAAATCGTCTACAATGTGTTTCTATGCAATGAACGAAACGGCATATGATTTGGAGAATCCAACATTTCCTCAACCGACTGATAGAAGATGATAGCCTACACCATGTATGCATTTGGCACCTAATATATGATGCAAAATCGCAAGAAACCAGTAAATAGTCCATAGATCGCCAACATTAAGCCATATGGTCCATACATCTTATTAGTTTTTAGCGTTTCAACACAATTTTCAATTTCATTTACAAAATGTAACAAGAACATACAATTAGTTATTAGTTATATTAATCATCTTCACACATTCACACTTGTGAAAGCAATGTGACTAGTAAACGTCACTTTATCATATAGAGTTAAAATAATCATGTTTCAAAAGACAACCACGTAAAATGTTGCCATAACAAAACTCTTTTTCTATATAAATACAAAAAACATATACCTAACTTAAAACAATAAATTATTCCATCTCTTTTCCTAACCATATAAAAACACATACACACTCATGATTACCATCTCCAATCCAGGTATTTGCTCCTTAATTCCTCTTTCTAGCTTTGGCATTTGATATATTTTTTTGTTTTTTTGCATATGTATGTATATATGTTTATGTTCATCTTTGTTGTGTTTATAAAAGGTTAACCTTTGGGATCAATTCGCAATACTTAAAAGAATGGTTTTGGGGAGGTTGATGGCGACGCTGAAGACGAAACTAAGGACTTTGAAGATGAAGAAATCGGTCAGTGATGATGGAAATTCTTCGCATAGTTATGACAAGATCGAAAAAAGCGAAAGCATGAGAGTCGAAATAAGAAGCAAGAAAGCACGTAAACTAATTGAAGAAACTCTTAGAGTTGCTGATTCTCCTAGAACCACAAAAAGCTACTCTTTTTGAGACTAGTAATGTGTTACGTACCACTCATGTACTTGTTATTTATTTGCAAAATAGTATAAACTGAACATATATTTTTTATGGTTTTTATGCATATATAAGGTTTAATTTATAACAAAGCACAGCTTACAGGTATATGGAAATTAATAAGGAAAGACCCGTGATTTTTTTCACCAAAAAAAAAACAACAAAAAAACAAAAAAGCATGCAAAAATAAGACCAAAACATGTGGCTGCTGGGATTCGAGCCCAGGTCTCCACGGCCACAACGTGGAATTCTTACCACTAAACTACAGCCACTTGGTGTTAATTGTTCTCAACTTAATATATTTATTAGAAGAAAGGACTTGGTGATGGTTGTAAAATCTTTGGAAAATGGTTGCTCTTAATTTATTTTTTTATTTGCTCTTAACATATTTATAAAAATAGTTTGGTCAATGAGTAATCTTCTTATCAATGACTTGCTTATATTTCATGCCTCTTTAATTATAGCTAAAACTACAAAATAAGACGTGTATTACATCTTATTTATTTATGTTTTCTTAATATTGAGTATTGTTTATGTAATTGATATAACTGGAAAAATTGTATGCCGTGGGTTTGGTTCGTGAGGCCATAAGGGTGGTCATCACATCATCCGATCATCACTAAACATTAACCAATGATTAGGTGTCATCTCAATTCTTCACATATCATAACAACAATCACTTAACACATGGGGTGGTCATCACATCCATCACTAAAAAAAATTAACATCTTCTTCATCAATCACCGAGAACATCGAGTCATCCGGCCGACTCCGATGACCGTGTTTCCGACTCCAACGACCACCATCAACCTCTATCCTCTTCGAATCACAGTAATTCCTTGTTACTCTGTGTTCGTTTTAAACCGAAATCAAAAGCCCCATCCATGTTTATTTTCGTTTACATTCCCATTAGCAAGGTCAATTTTTGGAATCAAGGATTCAGGTTCTTGGGTTTCTTAAGTGGAGATTTGGGTTAAACCAACCAGTGACCGTTACCCAAGTCCAACGGTTGAAACAACAATTATCACGCTTGTGATGTAGATCACGAGCCGTGGTGTTTTTGGTGTTTCACGGAGGGAGCGGGGCGGTGTGTCGTGACCATCACAAGCATCACAAGTGTCCATCTCACATCATCCCGTGTATCTTAAAAATCATTAATAATTAAAAAAAATGGAGTGAGCGGAGTGAATCACTCTCATTTATGTGTTTGATAACTGATAAACAATCTTTTCATAATCACTACGGCCAATCCAGTTTAAAAAACACTAAAAGCTTCATAATAAAAAGATCATTAAGTGACATCGAATAACAACATAAAACTGTTTTAGGTAAAAAAAATTAATTAATTAAAATTTTTATCTCAAAAATGTATTTATACCCACATTAATAAATTATGCTTTAACATCCTTAATGGGGATGGAATTGTTACAGCTAGTACAAAACTGGCCAAGGCATTAGTTGGCTGCCTTCATAACATTACCAGGATAGATCTAAACCGGTAATCCTAAGGTGCTAATGGACCGCGACACGTTAATCAACGGACATGATTACCAGCAAGAATTACATCTACTCTTTGACCAAAATCGTCGATTGAAGAAAAGACAGGCGGGTTTTAGTAAGGTTCAATTTTTCTTCTGCTTCTGCTGCCTTCTCACGGACCCCACGAACAACGTCCTCGGGAGCTTTCTCAACAAACTGTATACAGAAAACAAGATTCGTGAGGATAAAATATGCGAAGGAGATTGTTGATGGTATGGAATAGTGAAATAATTACATTGGGAGAACTCAAACGTGCCATGAGCGCATTGTATTCATTTTGCATCTTTGAAAGGCGTTTGGATAACCGTTGAACTTCTGCAGAAATGTCTACCATATCTGCAAGAGGAAGGTATGCCTCTAGACCTTCCCCAGCAACAAGATGAACACTTTGATTTGCATCCACTGACCCAACATAAAAAACGAAATTAAATTCTATAACAATGTATTTGAAAAAGAAAAAAAAAACACATGCGGCCATGCATGCGTACGCCCGCCCTTATATAGATTTAATGTGAGGAAAAATCTGATGAATGGTTAATGAGAGTAAACCTGGGGGCGAATCTGTAAAATGGATGCTTTGCAAATCGAGTCTGGATAGAAGAGCCAATACATCCTTTTCTCTCTGTCACACAAAAGAAAAAATTAAGGGAAAATTTTGACATGAAAATACGACATGCAATAAACACGAAATTTGCGGGTATAGATTTAGTCTAAACAGGTTTGGGTCAGTTAGGGATTGAACTGTGAACATGTTTAACTAATCGGGCCAGATTCGGATCGGCCTGCTGAGTTTACCTCTTAAAAATTATAAAATTTACTGTGTTTTGTCTAAACTTTAAATGATTAGGCATTTTGTATTAAAATTCAAAAGAGAAAGAGAAACTAACATCATGTTTTATTATTTAAATGTTGTTAAACAGGTCTCGTTCTTGTTAATTTAGAGCACTAATATGTAAAAACGAAAAAGTTAAATGGGTGTAGTAGTCTTGTTCTTGTCAACACACAAATATTTGCATCGTGTTAGAGTTGATATGCCTGACACAAATTTCAGGTGTGTCTTGTTTGAGTCAAATAGGGTTGTGTGCATTTTCTTCATCAGTTAGAGTGGTATACAACTATACATATTCCAATTTTTGCCAAAATAAATACATTTGTTCATCTAGGATTTGAATGAACAAGGATTATGAGTACTTACAGAAATATACTGGATGACTTCTGAATTAGCAACGATAGATGCAGATATTCGTTTTGCAGGCTCAACAGAATATTCAGCCCTCACATTTCTTATTGATCGCGTCTAAATCAAGAAGCACAATGAATGATAAATATTCTAATTTCTATATCATATAGGTTGTCACTTAAAAACGATACCAAATTCATGAGCTCACCAAAGCTTGCAAATTTTCAAATCTTTTTATGGCGGTGAGATTCCTTGGAAGTGAAGTACAAGGCCATGGAGACACTATAAGAGCTTCATTCCTATTAGGAAGTGCCTGCAAACAGTAAGTTTTAAAAAAATATATTTATATTTAAAATTCAACCAGTACAATTTCTAGTTCATATCTGAAGTTAATAATTAGTTAATTACCTGCCATAATTCTTCGGTAACAAAAGGCATAAATGGATGGAGCATCTTTAATATATTTTCATAAACATATAAAAGAACAGCCTGGGATATAGAGGCAATTTCTTTATCTTCTGATTGGTAAAGATGTGCTTTACTTGCTTCAATGTACCTACAGAAAAGCATATAATTAATATCCAAAATTTGAGATTAATGGCAGTAACATGTGAATCCGGAACTAATTTCCTAAGAAAACCAGGCCGTTCACTGTCTGCTTCAGCCGGTTTTGACGAAAATTCTGGGCCGAACAGTTACTAAAGTTTTGGGAAACGACAAACAAAACCGGCCAGGTTGGGTGAGCTGGCCGGATTGATGGTTTAACAGGTCAGGTTGTATGAAAAATCTAAAATGACAAAGACGGTTCACGGTTATGATACATATATATAACTACATATTCCTAAAACATATAAACAATAAAAAATTAAACGGCCAGTTTCAAACTGTGAAAACTGAACTGTGAACCAAACTGTTCGGATCTCAAACTGGCCGACTTGCTATGATTAGGGTGGATCGGTCGGTTTCAACGGTTTATGACCACCCCTAGGAAATATAAATGTAGAAATGTAATATTACCAATCAGCAAAATCACCCCAAAAGAAGTCATATATTTCCCGTGCAATATCATTAAAGAAAAACTTGTCATAACTACTTGTGACTGCATCAACAAGTATGTGCAATTTTGAAACCTACATATAAAATATACACAAAAAGATTAATATTACAAAAAGATTGTAATAGGCTTCTGTGGCATATAGTACTGACTTACCACCCAATACTCTGGTAAAGGCAGCCCAATCAGATGCTCTTCCTTATCAAACTTTAAAAAAGATAAAGAAAAGAAACAATATCAGTCTATAGAATATTAGCCCAAGCTTTCCCAAGCTGATGTGTATATAGATAGACTGAGAGTAAACCTTATGGGCCAGTAAACTTTCCCAAGCTGATGTGTCATTTGGGCTAGGTAAATTTTGCAGAACAAACTTTCCAGCATTCCATAATTTGTTGGTAAAAGCTTTATTAGATGTCAACCTCTCTGTTGATAAATTTAGATCCTGGAATCAAAGAGGAATTGCATCATGAGCTTGTAAAATATTAATATGCACTAGAAATTAATAAAAAACAGGGATAATTTCATACATCCCCTCAAAACTTGGTACAATAAGATATTTACCCACCAAAAAAAAACCATAATATCAAATAAACCCATTTTTAAACTTTTACGCTTCCCTTAAAAACATGCATTAGAATATGAGAGTTTGGAGTGCCACAGGTAAGAAGAGTACAATCGTCATATTACAAATTGTCTTTAATAAAATAAAATGGGTAAATATGAAATTTAAGTATTTTGAATGGGTATATTTAATATTAATTTTTCTTGGTTGGGTAAATATGATATTATGCAAGTTTTCAGGGGTATATATGATCTTGCCACAAAAAACTAAACAGAAAAGCCACATGTGACAAACCTGACCCACAGTTCCTAAAGCAAGTGTAAAACGCAAAGCATCGGTACCAAACTCTTTGATAGTATCTAAAGGATCAATGACGTTTCCTAATGATTTAGACATTTTTCGTCCCTGAAACAGTCACATCAATTTTAAATATACAGTTGAAAATGCATTTATACAAATAAATATGTACCATTTTAATCAACTAATGACTATTTTATCACGGTATCATACTCACTTGAGAATCCCGAATAAGTCCGTGAAGGTAGACATGTGTAAACGGGACAGTCCCGGTGAACTCAATGCCCATCATCACCATTCGTGCCACCCAGAAAAACAATATGTCATGCCTGCTCGGATATGAGTGCCAATGAATAAATCAAAATATTATTTTATTAACCGCATCGACAGATAAATTAGCAAGACTGATTTTGGTTTCTCTTTTTATCCTGTAATAATAAGAGTAACCTTTTAGTTTTTAAAACACTGAAACTTTTACTGTTCTGTATCCAAACATTTTTCATTTAATTTTAGAGTAAAAAACCAAGTCAAAAGAATGAAATTAGATATAATTGTACTGAAGAAAACAAGTTTTTACTATACTTGGATAGAAATTAACTTTCTTGACACTCTTATGGGAAAGATGGGAGTCTTAGACAGTACACAGTACCAGCATTCTTTATATACATTTAGATCAGATATTAGTTAAAAAGTTAGAAGAGTAAACATTTACTTTCAGTACAAACACACACACACACACTTGTATTGGTGGTTTTTAAATATTAGAAGTTTTATGTTTGTTTTTTTTATGTTTGTTTTAGTTTCTATCTAACTTTGTTAATGCATTATTTATATTAGCTTAAAATCAGGATGGGATCATTTACACACTGGTATTCATTAATCTCATGGGGCATTGGGGCTGCATTTTCGTAGTGCTGTTACTAATGTTCACTATTTAAAGATAACAGAATTATGTTAGTAAACAATGAAATATACAAATGAATTGCAAAATAAAATAAAATAAAATGTATTCAGTCTACAAATCAATATCATGTCATTTTCATATTCATAATACTCTTTCTTAGAGTTGTGATTTACGAACACCTAAATTTTCCTGGTAGCAACAAAGGTACAATAATATATGAATATTTACATGTTGCCATGTTGATTTTATTCTTCTGAATAGATTAAGACAATGCTACAGTTGGATTCAAGGAAATGACATATGAAATGTTAAAGTTAACAAATATATGTATAATTTAAATTATACTCCATTCAGAATGCACTAATGCAACATTTACATATCAACAAACATGGTTAACTATCAGTCAAATTTTCAAAAATATACTAATGCTAACCAATTAGAAAAATACGGCAACCTAAATCAGTATATTAGCATTGTATTGCAATCATTAATAGTAGGCAAAAAGTTAAATTTGAATTGAAATATAAACGTGGAAGAAGCAGAAATACTTACCCTGTTTCAAGTACTGATGTTGGGTAAAACCGCTTAAAATCCTCAGCAGACACATCAGGCCAGCCCAAAGTGCTGAAGGGCCATAAAGAACTACAAACAAGCAAATAAAAAAATTCTTATAAAAATTTCAAAATGACCAAAATTTTGCATAAAACTGCATATACAGTCATTAAATTTACACAATCAATCCAAATCTCTTAAGGTATATCACTTAAACAAACCTTGAAAACCAAGTGTCAAGAACATCTGGATCTTGATATATCTCCACATCTTTTCCGTACTTCTGTTGAGCTTTTCTAAGAGCAGCATCGTTATCCCTAGCAACTATATAATCCTCTTCACAGTCTTTACCTACGATATACCAAACAGGAATCCTGTGTCCCCACCATAGTTGTCTGCTTATACACCAATCCTTAATATTCGATAGCCAGTGATTATATATCTGAATTACCCAAAAAATAAGAAGTCGGATTAAGCTATTAAGAAAAAACAAATATATTAAATATTGGTTGGATATTATATATACCTTTTCGAACCTTTCAGGCATAATTGTTAATTCACCTTTTTGCACTGCCTTGAGAGCCTTCTCAGCCAAAGGCTCCATAGTCACAAACCATTGTTTGCTCACTAGAGGCTCTATGATCTGATTGCACAAAAGATTAGCAAAAAAAATAAAATAAAAACAGATTCGTCTACTGATTATCTCAAATAATCTGTTTCATATGGGCTCCAACATAAATTGGTTATCAAAGAGTGATAAAATTAACTTATTTATCCTTTTTTGAACCTAATTTGAGACTCTATCTCTATTTCATAAGACACAAGCAGTCTTTTTTTCAAAAAATATAACTTACTTCTCCACCCCTTTGAGATCGAGGAACTCGTGACGTGTGAGCTTCTTTCTTGACAGCTAAGCCTGTTTCTTCAAGTTCTGACCACAATTTTTTTCTTGCCTCAAAACGATCAAGGCCGCTGAATTAACCCACCAGCAAAAGATGAATTATGGTTCTTTAATTAAGAATCTTAAAAGTACATTTATGACCCACCTATATAATCCAGCAACCTCGTTAAGTGTCCCATCCTTGTTCATAACATTGAGTATAGGAAGACCAAGTTTTCTAGCAAGAAGGTAATCATTATGATCATGCCCTGGGCTTATCTTTAAAACCCCAGTTCCAAAGTCTTTATCTACATACTGCCATTCAAGACGAAAACCATTTAATCTGTAATACTTCCAAAAAAAAAAAGACTAGTCAGCATGTGAGCAAAGGTACCTTGTCAGCTATAATCGGGACATGACGGCCAAATGTCATTGGAACAATGGCTGACTTCCCAATATATTTAGCATATCTTTCATCCTGTAAGGTAATCACAAATCCATCATTAACCAATGTCGTATTGCCATATGAACATCTATGATATAAGCAATCATACCTCAGGATTCACAGCGACAGCTGTATCACCAAATAAGGTTTCAGGCCGTGTGGTAGCTATTGTTAGAAAGTCATCCCTACAATGTGAAAAAAGAAAAAAACAAAATAAAAGTTATTTTTAATAAAATATTTGTTTCATGGAACTAAATGTCATGCCATTTCAAACAAGTAACTATGTGTGGAGCCTAAAAAAAATAGGGGAATTGTATTTTAATAAACTAAACTATTCGAAATTGGCTGTTGGCACCCCAAACTAAAGAATTGGCCATATATAACCTATACTATTAACATATTGGATTCTGGCACCCAATTTGGGTTAAGTCACTAACCCAGTTAGATTGGGGGTGCCACGTCATCATGCCACATCAGATTGTGGGTGCCATGTCAGCATGCCACGCCAGTTTGGGGGTGTCACGTCAGGCAAAACACTAACTGGGTTAGTGACTTAACTCAAATTGGGTGCCAGAATCCAGTAGGTTAATAGTACAGGTTATATATGGCCAATTTTTTAGTTTAGGGTGTCAACGGCCAATTTTGAATAGTTTAGGTTATTAAAATCCAATTCCCCAAAAAAATATGGGGCGATTACCTAGAACCTCCAGCAACACGATATTTGATATGATATAGAGTGCCAGGTTCTTCAGAGTACTCAACTTCCTAAAACAGCGTAAACATGTTAATTTGGGTGCTTGAAAATACAAAAAAATTATATAACTCACTATTGGCGATAAAAATATACCAAGTCAGAAACTGCGGTCTGTAAATTCGGGGACCAGTTAACCATGTAGGAGCCTGCAAAAAATTCAGATATAGGGTGACACTTCTTTTCTTTTTTAAAGTGGGTAAATGGCTTTGGTATATCTTTCTTAAGAAAAACTTATAATTGGCCAAATAAAATATGTGAAAATTATGTATACCTTGATAGATAAGCCCTTTCTCATGAAGCTTGATAAACGCCTCAACAACAGCTTCTGTAACAAATAAAAAAATATAAGTCACGAAATGTTAGATGATTAACAGCTTCTGCAACAAGTAAAAAAAATATAAGTCACGAAATGTTAGATGATTAAAGTTATGTTGCTCTGCAAACATGTAGAGTTTTATAAATCGTTAAATAGTAGCACTTCTATTGCCGTCCAAAAAAAATAGTAGCACTTTTAACAACAGATTCTACATTATTGCAAGAGGTAAAAAGGAGAATGAAAATGTAGACATTTATTTATCATTATACATTTGAAAATATAGTTATCAAATATATGATTCAAAAACCATCTTACGACTTAGCTGCTCATCAAGTGTGAAATGTTCTCTGGTCCAATCACAAGAAGCACCAAGCCGCCTTATCTGATTTGTAATGGTTCCCCCATACCTACAAATATATCCAAACTAGATAATAAGAAGTAGTGATAAGTTAACAATTATATAATTCGACTTTGATTTACATGTTAAACACACTGTCCAATAAAAGAAATTAATTTTAAACCAAAGAAAAACCTTGTTTCCAAAAAAAATCATGATTATGTGTAGGTTATAGACTGGAGGTGGCCAAAAACCCAATAAAATTCCAGCATAGCTACTTCATTTTCCTTTATTTGAATATTTAATTGCTTCGGCATAGTGTATCAAGTTAAAACGATTGCTAAAGAAACTTTGTTTGCCCAACTTAGGAAATAAATCAAAATTCAGATCATATACATTTAAAGTGCAAGTAATTTCAAACGCAGTAACCTACTTTAAACGCAAACACAAAGGAACCAAAAATAAAATACACATACTTCTCCTTCCACTCCCAAACTCGCTTTGTAAACTCCTCTCTACCCAAGTCAACCCTCTTTATTCCTTCAGAAGCCAACATTCTTTCCACAACCAACTGAACGTCACGTTTATCAACATAAAAATAAATAAGCAAAACAAGAATACAACAGAGAGAAACTAACCATTATACTTAAACATACAATTTTAGATGTACCACAAAACATTTGAGACATATATCCAAACCTGGGTGGCGATGCCAGCATGATCAGTTCCAGGAAGCCAGAGGGTAGGTCTGCCCTTCATCCTGTTGTATCTGATCATAATATCCTGGAGGACAATTGCACATTTGCCAGCTGGTCATAATTCACATTAAATTGATGTTTAGCAATATAACTAACAAATAGCACAAAACCGTTATATCAAATTATCAATAAACAAGCATCTATGTTTTTAGTAAATAATAATAATCCAACCACCTCAAGTGTGACAAACATAGCATGCCCCATGTGCAAAGAGCCAGTCACGTTGGGAGGCGGCATTGAAACAACAAAAGGTTCACCTCCCCCATCGTATTTCGGCTTGAAATACCCTTGAGAATCCCACCTACAAGCCAATATCAATCATACATTGTCCAAAAAACAACATATTCATACATACCAATGCAAGCAAAACGATAGGGCTGGCAAAACAGGAATACGACTTGTCTGTAACACAGTATTAACATAAGTATCAAACATGAATACGACTCGTTTAACTACTTTATACCTCATGTCTGTAACACAGTATTATGTTTTATGTAGCGGATAACTGATGGAGCCTAGCCTCCTACGTCTAGTTATTTTTTTTAAAAAGTATAAATTTACATAGTATACTTTTTATTAAACCGGTCTTATCGTGCCCTAAACAAGTCATGAATTGTCAGCCCTACATCTGAACGAAAGAAATATTAATACCAGTTGTATATCCGCTCCTCGGAAGTAAAGTCAAACGATTTCGCTATCTCAGGAGACGTAAACACTCCATTTTGTGATGCAGCAGCAACTGAAATTTACAATCAAACGATAGCAATTACATACAAATAATCACATTCAGTCAACATTAAATCACTGATATTACTAGTTTACTACTATAACAAACAGTTAAAGACTGACTAACAAAATCAAAAGTTTCTGATGATGCAGGAACTGAATTGAACAAACAATCAAACAATAATAATTATATAGAAATTAGCACATTCAGTATTACCTGATAGAAACCTTGGTTTGAGGGTTCGAAGGTGAAATCGAGATAAAGCGACACTGCGACGCTGAGCGGAGAAGAGAACAGGATTAAGTTTGTATAGAGAAGAAGGGGATAAGAGATAGGTGTTGGTGAACGCCATTGAAGCGTTCGAATAAGCTTGCAGACGACCTATTTGGGGTTTTTGTGAAGATAAAGCTAAGTGGTAGATATTATTACTTCATTTCACTTGTTGTGAACCCGAACTAGTTTCATGGGATAAAGTGTGGTTGTCACGTCTTTTCAACTTAAACCGATTATACTAGGGGCGAGTATGGCTCGGTTTCTTAAGAAACGGTTTACTAGAACGGTTTCTTAAGAAACGATTTACAATGATTTGATCATTGTAAGAAACGATTTACAATGACTAGAACGGTTTCTTAAGAAACGATTTACACAATGATTTGATCAAACCTGTGAACTCACCAACATTATCTTAGCAGTTTTTAAGCATGTTTTTCATGTGTTTAAGCATGGTTCGGTTTGGTACCAATGTTAACTAGGACCGGTTAAATCGGTTTGATTTCTGCATGCGTACTAGGATATCGAGCTTTTGAAAGAGTTATCAATTAGAGTATTAATGTCAGGTTGTTTATGAATCTATATGATTTGAGTTGTGGGTAAAACTTCTAAAACTTTCGTTATTAATGTCATGTAAGTATTTACTTAATCATATGTTATAGAAACTCTTTTTGTTATGTAAAGAAAATAGAGAGAAAATGTTATGTTTGAGTTCTAAAGAAGATGTTTTGATAATTACATAACTAGCCAAACCTTTGAATTTGATAAAGGAAAACTAAAACTAAAAAAAGATTTTCTCATCTTATAGATATAAGGGTATGTTTGACAAAACTAGTCGGTGGTTATAGCATCTGGTGCCTGAAAGCAGATAACTGTAGCTTTTTATGTATATTAAGTGTTTGCCACAACAGCTAGAGAGTTTAATAAAATGTATAAAATGATCAAAATGGATATAATTAAATATAATCAAGAAATGAAATATTATCTTGGAATGTTATTTAAATAATTTTAAATACTAAAGGCTTGTAGCTTTTTTTAAACGCTAATAGTAGAAGCTTTTCAATATAGAGTTTTTTTTTTCTCCTAATCTAAAACCTTTAAGTTCCTTCAACCAAACAAGGTTTTTATTGAGTATGATTTTTTTCTTAAAAGCTTGAAGCTAAAAGCTTCCTACCAAACATACCCATAAACTTAAATAGATTTATCACATTTAAGTTGATTGTTTCTAAATGCTTTAGTTCTCTCTGTATCAATCCCATAACTACTTTTACTTAAAATACTGAAATGTAACATGATATGTTTAATAATGGTGTGAAACACTACCCCACACCCATTTTTCATGGTGAAAACCATCACTATCGTGATGGCTATCGCGACCTTAAAAGAATGTGTGTGGGGTGGGTGGTTTGTTTGTTTGGGGAGTGGTGTAATGTTGTGATTTGTTGGTTTTTTCTGATAGATGTGGAATGATTTAGTGATGTTTAGTGATGGGTGCCCCTTGTGTTTTATCACTTTATGGGTTTAGTGACAAAATGTGAAAAATTGAGATGACACAAGCTGATTGGGTGTGATAAAAAACTTCGTGATGTCTAGTGATTGAATTATTCCTTTAAAATCAAAATCCTACTTAGAATCAATTTTTTCTATTTTTCAACTTTCGTGACTTTCGAAAATAACGTTGTGACGTGCTTTTTTTATCGTTGTATTCAGTTGGCCTCTTAACTTTAAGATTATGTGTAGTGGTGGGGGGTTATGTGGGGGTTGTGGTATTAAAATATTAAAAAGTAATAGAAGTTGGGTTATGTGGGGGTTGTGGAAAAAGAGTGTGTAGTGAGAAGGGGGTTATAAATGATTGGTAATGATTGGTTAATTATTGTTTTTTATTTAAATAAAGAATATTAAATACTTAATAATATTTCATTAAATATAAAAATAATAATAAAAATAAAAATTTTTCATTAAATATAGAAAACTTACAAATACTAAAAAAAATTACAAATACTAAAAAACAACAAATACTTAAAAAAAGTTACAAATACTTAAAAAAAGCTACAAATACTTAAAAAAACTACTCGTCGTCGTCGTCTCCTTCTTCGTTTTCTCCTTCTTCTTCTTCTTCTGCTTCTTCTTCTCCTTCTTCTTCTTCTTCTTCTTCATCATCTTCTTCTTCTTCTTCTTGGTTGTGATGAATCGGGCGAATCGACCATGCTTCCTCCACCAAATCCGCTTTCAACGCGTTATGTATCTCCTTGGAACGCAACATGGCACTGTTTTGGAATCTCTCCTCCTGTGTCGCTTGCGTCCCTGGAACATCTTCTTCTGCAAAATAGTTTGGGCATATTGCCTTTCCTTCGTCTTCAAGTATCATATTATGCATTATGATACAAGCATACATCACCATTCTAATCCTTTCTTTTTCCCACACACGACAAGGATTTCTAACAAAATGCCATCGTTGTTGTAGAACGCCAAAACACCTCTCGACGTCCTTTCTTGCAGACTCATGAGTTCTTTTAAAATATTGCCTTCTTTCATCTGTTGTCTGACTAAACGTTTTGACGAGCATTGAATACTCCGGATATATACCATCCGCCAAGTAGTATCCATGCTCGTAGTAATTATTATTTGCATAAAACCCACATTTCGGTATTGTTCCGCCAATGTAAGACTCTAGCAATGGCGAAAACTGAAAAGTATTTATGTCGTTCATACACCCGGCGAGACCAAAGAAGGCCGACCAAACCCACAGGTCGTGTGAGGCAACTGCTTGTAAAACCAACGTTGGTCCCTTTTGGTCACCGCGTGTATGTTGACCTCGCCATGCGGTTGGACAAGCATACCATCGCCATTGACGACAATCTATACTACCAATCATACCGGGTAGTCCATGTTTTTGTAAATGCGTTTCATATAGTTGTTGAAGGTCGCTCCATGTCGGGTTTCTCAAGTATCTTTTTCCATATAATTGGCATATACCTAAAAAAATCAAATGTATATATAAAAAATATGTACCAAGTATATGTATATATAAAAAAATCAAAAGTATATTTGATTTATACCGTAGCAGAAATACTGCAAAGTATCGCGTGTGGTTTTCTCCGCCATCTTCAAATACTCATCATTGATATCGTATGTGTTCCCGTAGGCGAGTACACGTATTGCGGAAGTCACCTTTTGAATTGCGGTGAATCCTAAACACCCTCTAGCGTCGGGTTTTTGCTTAAAGTAGTCATAGGCGGACTCTAAATCTTCCGTGATGCGCAAAAATAAGTTTTTACGCATCCTAAATCTTCGCCTAAACATACCAAGGCCGTATACCGGATTCTCATTGAAATAGTCATTCATCAAACGCTCATTGGCGGCTACACGGTCTCGCTCTATGTATTGCCTAGACAATATCGGCCGTGGGGGGGAATTATTTATAAGATGCATCGCGCTAGTCGCTAGCGTAGCCGCACTCGTAACGGCTTCTTCCTCTTCTGCACCGTCATCGTAAAAAAACTGGTTATATAGATCGAGAAACGAATCTTCGGAGGGAGGAGACGACATTTTGGGTTGTATGTATGTATTGTATGTGTGAAAGAGTGTGTGTATGTAATGTATGTGTTGTAGTTTACACATATATATATATATAGAAAATAGAATTGATTTATTTTTTTTAAAGGTATTCGGCCGTTCAACAACGGTCATATTGACCAAACACACATTCAACACGCCGCTATGGAGAAAGCTTGGACACCCTAAAACGCCCCCATAGCGCCTGGGGGGGCGGTGTTTCAGGCGCTATGGGGTGCCAAAACGCCCTACAACGGCTCCACTACACAAGGCCTAATAAGGTTATATTTTTATTTTATTTTTTTTATCTTTTTTTGACGCGGACTTCCGTGCTTTTATTTTTAAATCGACGAGTGATTTTAAACATTTTTTAAACCGCCCTACGTTCATCTCTTAATACACTATCGACTTATTCTACACTTAAATCGACTCGTTGTAATGCACGACCATCATGTCTATCTTTATATACGTTTTGGTGTAACTTTTGTTTGAATAATTTGGCCTTCGTATACAACAACATAACTTTTTAATGACTTTCAAATATACCGTCATGACATGTTTATCGTTACGTTCGTAAACTGCTATCTACATCTCAAACTCGTCACAGAGCGCGTAACCCACTAGTTATCCTTAAAAATTATTATATTCTTTGAATAATATATTATCAATCATTCTAAAAGGGTGATCATCCATCCATCGTTTCTCATGAGGTTTCCCAATTTGTATGTAAATTCCCATTTGACATATCACTGTCTTGTTTCCTATGTTTCTAATTTGAGGTGTGTTTTACAGTCATTCCTTAATATTCAATGCTTTATTGCAATTGTGTTTCAATTTTTTTGTTCTATTATTTTGTCTTGATAGGTAAAGGTTCAACCTTTTTTTGGTCTTGAATCTTTATTCTTGCAAAAGACACTGATACATATCTATCTATATGTATTCTGTGTATGTATGTAACTAGGACCACAATACTCTCAACGCTCTCTCTTTATTATATTTATTATATTAACTTTATATCTCTCATCAATCATTTGAAATGGAGGTCTTCCATGGATGATCATCATCAATTGGTGGAACCCTTGATTTGAAACCCATCTATTTATATGCTTAAAACAAAAAGAAAGACACCAACCAAAGACCCTTTGTTTGTTTGAGGTAGTTAAGTTATCTTGGTGTTTTTCTTTGAATAATTAGGAGTAAATTACTTCAATAAAAATCTTGAAATATGATGTGTCTGTTATGACCTGTAGTTTTATCAGTAAATTTGTAGTTTTTTGCAAATGGGATTTGGATTATGTGTTTCCATTTTGCTGTTTTCTTGAAAAAGGAAGCAGCTTTTTCAAGCTTGGTGAATATTATTATACTAGGTTAAATCTGTTGTGATATTTTGCTTTCATGGATTCTCTATCCAGAAGGGGGCGGCAGCACAACTTTGCTTGTTGCACGTCTACCTGTTATCCTTATGTAATTTGTTCCTTTTATTGAAATGAATTTAGAAGATATATTTTCTAAAGATTTGTAAAAAAAATAAAAAAAAATTGGGGTATGGAGAAAATTATTATGTGTATGTATAATTAATTTGAATTAGTGGTGGTTCTTTTCATTTTAGTTTCTTATACTAACCTTATTTTTCAAGATTGAATGATCTTTGATGTTTTCTCTTTATTTTCCATAATCCTCGTGTATCGTTGAAAGGAGTCGTGTTTTACAGGTACTCTGCGCATCGCATTTGCAATTCGTACTGGATTTGAACTTTTGAAGTGATTGTCCTCATCTCTTCGCATACTGGGATTGTGATAAGTTTTTTGATTGGTTGATGGTATGTACGGACCCGAACACTCACCGCTTTAGTGTTAGATTTAGAAGTATCATACATAAGTGAAAGAAATGCGAGGATTTTTATTAACCATATAGTAGATGGATAATGCGTTACTTTATAGATTTTGTTCTTCATACTGCTTTTCTGTGTGATCTTTGAGAGATTAGACGTGTCTTTACTTGGATGTCTTGCAGGTGACCAATGAAAATCTACCTCCAAATGTAATAAAGCAGCTTGTTCGGGAGTTGAAGAATCTTGATGAAACCCCACCACTAGGAATTAAAGTAGGAGTAAACGATGATGATTTTTCAACAATATACGCAGATATTGAAGGCCCAGGTAAGGTGTTTTCTTTACTTACTTTGGGAACGTTACGTCTGTTATTCTGACTGAATATACCGGGTTTGCAGCTGGAACACCATACGAGAATGGCGTTTTTCGAATGAAGTTGCTTCTGTCTCGTGATTTCCCACACTCACCACCTAAAGGTCTGGTCACTGTTTTCTATGGAACGCTTGTTTAATTACATTCATTTAGAGTTTGGAAAAGGGGTGGGTTTAACAGGTTGGGTAATCAGTCAAATGAATTATTTTTAGAATGGGTCAATTGGATCAGAATTTTGTTGGTCCAACTTTCGCGTCTTGAATTTTATGATTGCTTGATGTTTTAATTAGGATTACGAAATCTGCTGTTACGTTGTTAATATTTTTTCAGAAATATAACGATTTTGGATGTTTTATGTTTTGTTAGTACACTTTATGCGACTTTTGACCAATTTGACCCATTCAACCTATTTTCATTTTAGTTAAAAAAATTAAATTTACCGTTTAGAGGTAAAGTTTAACTCAAACGGAAGCAAATATTTTTTTCATAAATGGGTTTAAATTGCATCTCTATGCTCATTCCACAATCCACAGAATCTATGAAGATATAATAAATAATAACTTTGGTGATGAACAAATACTGCATATAGGATATTGGATTTTATGGTGTTCTCAGAGGGGTTGCAACCGTTGCATGTTGTCCATTTGGGGTTTAGGGTACTTCGAGACGGGCTTTGATGCTCCTTTGTGAGGACCAAAGTTAGATTTTCTTTTTCTTTTGCTTTTGGCTTTCCTTGGGGTATATCGTGGGTTGTATGGATGGGCGTCTTGTTATAACGGTAATTTGGTACCGGACGGTATGGGTTGTGTTGACCAAAACATGTGTATTTTTATTAACGGTGTAAGTGTGTAAGTGTTGAATATGATCACAAAGTATTTATTGTTGTGATATTAGTTTAATTTTTTGCGTAAATTGGTTTAGGAAGATGTACGAAGTAAAATATACATTTTGATCAGCTTCCTTTTTAATGAGTTCGTTTTTACCTGTTAAAGCGAGTTGCCTTTTTATGCAATCTGCCCGACTATAATTGTGTTAAAACAAGTGTTTTAAATGCTATTGTTCTCACACGTTTTCATTTTTTTTCATGTGAATGTGTTAGGTTATTTTCTGACCAAGATTTTCCATCCGAATATCGCAACAAACGGTGAAATATGTGTTAACACTTTGAAAAGAGATTGGAACCCTAGCCTTGGCTTACGCCATGTTTTAATTGTAAGTTTTGCATTTTATTTATTCAATATACTTGCAGCTAGAAATCACAAAGCTTCCGTTTCCCTGGGTCTTATTGCAGGTAGTCCGATGCTTACTAATTGAGCCGTTTCCAGAATCTGCTTTAAACGAGCAAGCTGGCAAAATGCTGCTCGAAAATTACGAGGAGTATGCTAGACATGCCAGGTCAGCACCTATAGCCTTGCCCTCATTTGCAGTTTTGTTGTTTATAGTTATTGTAGCGAAAAGTTTTGTTCTTTTTCGTGTTTCTGTGGCTTAAAGAAATCTTGAGTCTTGAATAATGCCTTCAGAAATCTTGAAATACCAAACTATGTATTAGAGAAATCTTGATTCCTTAGTACTGCTGGTTTGGTTACAGACTGTACACCGAAATTCATGCTTTGAAGCCAAAACAGAAATTGAAGGCAGGGGCTATATCCGAGTCAACTGCTGCAAACGTTGACCAGACCTCTTCAGTTTGTAGCATTGACCCAAAACACGTGGAATCAGGTGTGGCCGTCCCAACACCTTTGGCGCCTTCATTGAAAACCATGAAAGGGAAGAGTGGTCAGGATCACCCAACAACTGCTGCCACCGTGACCCCAACGGGTGAGATTGGAGTTGGTAGTGGATCAGGTGTTGCGCCGTCACCCATGGCTGCACATAAGAAGGAATGTGGGTCGGTCAAGCCTCCCGCCGATAAAAAGAAGGTTGATGCAAGAAAGAAAAGCTTGAAAAGATTATGATCTTGATGTGATGTGTTGTGTTGTGTTGTTCATATGAACAAATGTAGGTTGATTTGTAATTGTATCAGACAGACAGACTTGTGTGATTGATTTGGTAAATCCAAGACGTGTTTGTTGTGTCTTGACATTTAAGTCCTAGTTATATTTAACAACGTATTTTAAAGAATCGGTTGAGCATTTGTTTACTTCACGTTCCATGACGAATCTGATTTGGGGGCAGCTCAGTATGTGGTGTAAAGTTGCACTGATATAGGCATATTCTCGCTCAAGGGCTTGTTGGAATTTGATATGTCGGTTCATGGGGATGAGACAACGCGGAAGATGGTACGTGCTCTCATTCCTATATCATGTTGGGGAATTTGGAAGATGAGGAATGATGTGGCTTTTAATCATAAAATGATACCGCCGACGAAATTGTTAACACACTCTGGGTGAGGAACAGGATGAAGAATACAAGTGTGGGCTGGGACCTTCGGTGTCCAACAGGTGTGGGCTGAGTCCTCTGCATTGTTTGGGAGGGTTTTTTTGTTTGTCCAATTTATTCTTATATGTCCTTTTGTTGGGGGTTTTAGTGGCTTGCTAGCCTCTTGTTTTTCAATAATATTTAGCCGTTAAAAAATAATAAATAAAATAACATCCCTTGCCAATTCATTTCTCTCCTTTGTGTTTTGCTTTTGTAACTTTAATAATATGGAGTAATGCTTTTATAAAATTTCGGACATACTGTTGTAAATGCTTATTTTTATCTACGTTTCAATGTAAATTTTATTCGAACCCGGGTTTGCTTGATAATGTACAAGTAATCAAAGCACACATGTACAAAGTACAAGCCTTCAAAGCTACCTCAAAGTTCCGTTTTCAATTGTTTTTTTTGTTTTCCTCTTACAACCTTTAATACATTGACGTTAAGTTTTCGATTTGTTGTTTCTACTTGCTTATTTTTACCAGCTTTTTTTCTCTTTAAGTTATTAAAGCGAGTAGTATCAGTATCATAACAAATCAAACCGATATCACCCCAAATCTCTGCACATAGTTCCCATTACAACCTTATGTAATTCTGTATTTGTCGTGTCTACTTGCTAAAATTTATTCGCTTCTTTTCTCATTCGGTTATTAAAGCAATATCGGTCTTATAATCAACCGAACTAATGTCTACTTGCTTATATTTATTGGCTTCTTTTCTTATTCGGTTATTAAAGCAATACCGATACTATAACGAACTGAACCGATACCACCTCAACTGATGCCACCCACCGCAAGTGGAATCCCACTATTGTAAAATATCTTTATCTTCCTGATTTGTACAATTTGGCAGTATTAATATACTTGTGACCAAGGTAGGTGAATGATTCTGCAAAGCTATCAAATTTTTAGGGAGTGATGCCCATGTGACCTGTATTCTAGAAAATAGTTCATATAAGGAAAGGCTGTTTTGCAAATTTGCATTGATGAAGAAGCATGTGAAATGTACTTGACCATCTCCAAAACTTAAAAAAAAAAAAAAAAAAAAAAAAAAAACCCCAAGAAAATAATAAACTTATTCCAAATTTCCATTTATTAATTCCATAAAAACAAAAAGAACCTCTGTGCTGCTAGTCATTAACACCAAATAATTGGAAACCATAACCAGTTTTTACCAACAAAATATACTTCCTAACAAGCAAGAGGCCCTCACAACTTACCACTATTTACACTTTGCATTGTCACTCTGTCCCTTTTTATCTTCAATGGACAAATTGACCCTACAAACTTCATTCATCTTATATTAACCTAATTTAACTTCACAACAGAACCAGCAGCTGATGATTTCAACTTATTCTCAGTCTCTTCCAACCCTTGTCCAACATATGCTTTCATCCTCCTCTTCAACTCTTTCATCATCAGTTGTCGGTCGAGGTTCGACGACGACAACAACCCTTTATTCTCTTCGGCTCGTCTTAACAGATACGGCATGATCTGATCAACAGGCCCGAATGGCAAGTACTTGCTGACGCCAAACCCCGCGTTCCTTAACCCGAATGTCATCGCCTCGGACATGCCATAAAGTGAAGCAAACTCTAGCTTTTCACTGTCTTTACCAATGCCCAAATCTCGCGCCTTTTGTGCCGCAAGTTTAGCTGTATAAATAATAACCAATTCATAACACAAAGTTAGTGTGAATCCATATCGAATCAAAACCTTGAATTCGTCTCAAGAAATACCTCGCTTTCGAGATAATTGTTTTCAACGATCGATTTTCAAGTAACCAAACCAATACAATCCTGATTCAGAATACATTTTTATCAAATTTGGTGCACTAAACTTATCTGTTTAGTGATAAAAAAGCAATCTTTAAGTTCTAACAATCTTTAAAAGACAGTAAAACACCAACCTATGATCAAAAACACAATAAAGTTAAAAACTTTACCTGATTCAAGATTATGGGTTGCAAGAATAAGACCTCCAGGCCCATTAGCAACCTCATCAAGCACAAATGAAGCACAGTTATTGTAACAACTGTGTGTATCATTAATACTATTATGTATTGGAGACTCCACACCAAGTGAGTCAGCTAACTTGCTTTCACTCCACATATATGCACCTCTAACAAGCTTGAATCCAACAGGCAATCCCATCTTATCAGCAGCTTTCTTTGTCTCAAACAGCCTCTCACCAGCATCTTTCAAATATGCTTGAATTGTGCCAAAGATAAGAGGCTTTTGGGTTTGGGCTTTGTTATACATAACAGCAGCCGAATACGTAAAGTAATCGATACCGGGCTGTATCGATGTGTCCTCTGCATCAATAACAACAGGTACATTACATTGTATGCTTTTGTTACATATGTTGACTAGTCTTTGGTGGGCTAGTTCAAGATCATGCTCTTCTTGTGCAGACAAAGGTGAAGGCTTTTGTAAAGTGTGGTAAAAGGGGCTTGATTGGGAAAAGATTGGAAGAGTTTGAAGCTTCCATGGAAGGTTTGTTGATGTGGGGTTGTTGTATTCCCATCTTAGAAGATCACTTACTCTTTTGAGTAAAGATATTGGACATATTGCTGTGATCTTAACTACCACAAAGCTTACCTGTTTTGCACAAAAATATATAAATAAAAAAGGTTATTAATTTATCAAGATTTGAGTGTATTCAAGAATTAAATAGAATCAAATCTTACCTAACTTATGATTTCAAATCATCTTTTTCAAGAATTTGTTTAAAAAAATGAAACTAAAATAAGATGATTCAAAACTCATGACTAATGTTTTGAAAGAGCAAGAAATTTATATTTTTGACTATAATATATAAAGCAAAGACTTGGACTTTATCATAATAAAAAATGGTTCAAGAACTTGTAAAATTATAAAATCAAACTAAAACAAGTTAATACAAGAACAAAAGACTCCTGTGACTAAATTTCAGAAAACAGAGCAAAAACAATGGATGTATAAGTTCTAACCCCCACAAATTCAATATATAAAAAATAAGCAAAAAAATGGATTTTTTACTATAAAACATGATTCAAGACTTCAAATAATAAGCAAAAAAAGTTTTTTTTTTGGATTCTTAATTAAAAAATGGTTCAAGAATATGCATAACTAAATTTAAACTAAAACAAGATGATGCAAAAACAGAGCAAGAATTTAGATTAATAATTTATTATAAAAAACCCACAAATTCAATAATCTGAGAAGTAAAACACATGCAAGGTACAAAAAAAAAAAAGCAAGTAAAAAATTCTTTTTCTTTAAAAAAATATACTATTTCAAGATCATATATTTTTGGAAAAAAAAAACTAATTGAATATACAAAGAGAATAAAAAGCAAAAACATGGGAATAAAGAAGTACAGATCCGTACATGGGTTTATCAAATTCAACAAAACAAAAAAATAAGCCTTTTTAAAAACAAAAAAATAATAAAAAAAAAAAGAAAAAACTTACAGAAGATGGAGGCAAAGACTGAGTAGATTCAACAGTTTTAATAAACTGTAAAGCATTAACATCACAAGATTGATTATCAACCGCATGTTCCAACCCATAATCCAACATCCCTCTCAACCCGGATTCCCAAAGCTTTTTAACAGTCCGACCCGTTTCTTCAAGATCCGCGCCTGCAACAAAGTGTTCATACGACGTATGTTTAATCGTCCCCAACACAATCTCCCTCAACAACCCTACTTGCATGAGCTTTGACCTCATCACCCACATGCCCATGTCAACCACCGGTTCCACCGCCGCCAGGTTTAAGTTAGCCGATGATCGTAACAGTTTTGTTGTTGTAACGGATGAGAACAAGCCTTTGGTGTCGTTGAAGTCGAATATTGTGTCACGTGCGTCGTCCGTGACTGTTGATTGAACAGATGGTTGTGGTGGTGGTGGTAGGATGGTGGTGGTGGTGGTGTTGATGGTGGTGCGTTGGGCGGAACGGAAACGTGGGGTGGTGAGGGTGGTGGTGGGTGAGGGAGATGAAGGGGTGGTGACACGTCGGATAATGTTTCGGGTTAGTTTAGAAGAGAGACCATTGGTGGTCATAGCCATCAATGGGAAGACGGTTGTTGTTGTGGTGGTTGTGGTTGATGACGGAATACGACGGTTGTGATGGTGGTTGAAAGTGATTATTATTGAATATTATTTATTATTATTATTGTTAAAAAATTGGAAAGAAAGAAGAAAGTTTTTAGGCTGAATAAGAGGAGACGAGTTTGTAATGTGAGGGGTGTCTTAAAACAAGGGGGATATATATAGGCAAAAAGGTATTACATACGGGTCAAAATATGGTGACCCGACCCGACCCGATTTGGTGTTTTTATTTTCAAAGGAGTTTTTTATGGAGTAAAATGTGGGGAAATTCATCCGGTTTTTTAGGCGTTGAAAGTTAAGAATAAATAAATATAAATATAAATAAAAAATATAGGGGAAATTTAATTTGATAACACATATATTTTGTTTGAACGGGGATAACGCTATCTAAAACCATTCAAATTCAAAAAAAAAATTACACTTATCTTTATTAGTAAAATACAATCTCAAAAACATAATTAACGGGTAAAAATTTATACATATACGAAAATTAATTGTTTTTACACATGTGTAAATTTACTATTCATACATATGTAAACTGTTTCATTTACACATGTGTAAAAAGTTAACTTGAAAGTGTTTTTACAAGAAAAAATTAATTATTTGAAAAACAAATTTATTTATTAATGTTGTATTTTGATTATAATGATGTTTGTATTAAAAAAATAATTTTTATTTATTTTTGTATTATTGCTTACGGTTCTTACCATATTTATCGTTTATCAAGATAACTCACCCTATAAATATAAATATAAATAAATAAAATAGTGGAAAAAGAAAAGGAAGGAAAATTCGGCGGGGGTGAAACCAGGGACCAGGGGGTTTTGTGTGGACCAGGGGTAGAATGGTCATAACCAAATATTAATTGTTAAATTGTTAAAAGTCACGCGAGCGATATGGTACAGGGATCAAGTTGAGATTCTGTTGTCATGGGTACATAGCTTTTTTTTTTGGAAGGCTAATTTCATTAAACACCACACAACTGGGATCTCCAAGACGGAGACCCCAAAACCAAAACAACGTTACATTACATCAAAATCAAACATTTGCCAATCCTTCCAACCCAAACCACCCCTTTTACTTCTACTATTAAACCAAACATAACCTATAGCTTTAATATCTGCCACCAAAATGGCCACCGAACGGTTTTTGTCTTGAAAGATCCTCTCGTTTCTAGCCTTCCATATCCGCCAACATGTAATGATCATCATCCCATAAATCACCACCTTCTTTCGCACTGGCCAAGAAGTCTCCTGTAAGATGTCAAACCTGGAAAAGAAAAAGAAAGGAGGCAGCTTCATCCAAGTCGCAATACCCTGCCAGATACCAACCGCCAAACCACACCCAGTAAATAAATGGTCCACCGTCTCATCCTGGATCTGACAGAAAGTGCACGTCACACCACCACACTCTATATTACGCCTTTGTAGCGCTGTCTTTGACGGAATCCTATCACGAAGAAGCCTCCACATAAACACGTTGCATTTGATCGGAACCCATCTACACCACTTGAATTCGCTATTCGCATGAACCGGCCTGCCTTGATCAATCCATTTCTTTACTTCTTGAACCGAGAAACCAATGCTTGTACCATTATCCCAAAACCATGCATCATTATTGCCATTCAATTTTTGACCATAAAGGAGCTCGCAACAAGCTACCAACTGCTGAACCTCCTCATACGATTGTGGCAGCCTCTTCCAAGCCCAATTCAAATACACACCATGCGCACCATCTACCAGCCGGTCTTTAATTTTACAAAACTTCTGCCCCTCCAAACGAAATAAATCCGGAAACAGGCGCTTTAGAGGAATTCGGTCAATCCAAGGGTCTATCCAAAACATAATATTACCTCCATTCCCCACTCGGCCTCTAATCATATCCGTACTACTATGCTCTCCAGACTTAAGCCCGATGGCACATTTGACAATACAAGACCAAACCCCGTTGAACCTGTTGCTATGAGGATAAGCTTCCCAGTTACGGTTAGAACCATGAATTGCATCCACAACTCGCCGCCAAAGAGCGTCACCTTCATGTCTATACCTCCAAAGCCATTTGACCAAAAACGCCTTGTTACAATCACCAAGCTTGCGGATCCCCAAACCCCCATGCTTGATTGGTTTAGCAACATCATCCCAACAAACCCAATGGAGCTTTCTACCCTCACTATTACCTCCCCATAAGAACTTCTTTATTAGCCCTTCCAGCACATTAATTACACCAACCGGGGCTCTAAATAAGGAGAAGTAATATGAAGGAAGGCTAACCAAAACCGCTTTAATCAAGGTTAATCTACCTCCAATCGATAACGTCTTAGATTTCCACCGAGATAGCCGACTCTTAACAACATTAAACACCGGCTCCCAATTATTAATTCTATTCATATTAGAGCCCACCTTAATCCCTAAATAGGAAAAAGGTGCCGCCCCCGTTTGACAACCCATCTCGTTCGCCTTTAAACCCACAATATCATCACTTTTACCCACCCCATACAAAGTAGACTTTTGGATATTAATCCTTAAGCCTGAACACAAGTGAAAAATACGAAGGATGCGTCTTAAACATACCAGATTATTGTCGGACCACTCCCCCATCACCATAGCATCGTCAGCGTATAATAAATGAGAGACCACAAAGTTCCCATTATCGAACCCAACTCCCCTAAACGCACCCATATCACAAGCCTTTTTGATGAGACCCGAGAACGCCTCCATCACCATAATAAATAAAAATGGGGACAACGGGTCACCCTGCCGGATACCCTTCTCACAATTAAACTCAAAAGTCGGAGCCCCATTCACCAGAACAGACGAACGAGCCGACTTAAGAATACCATCTATCCATCTGCACCACAACCCTGGAAATCCCATCTGACGCATAACCGAGATAAGAAACGCCCAATTGACGTTATCATAAGCTTTGGCAAAATCAATTTTAAACAAAAACAGTTCGGCTCCCGATTTTTTAGACCAAGATAAGACTTCACTAATTAGGAGCGGACTATCCAGAATATACCTGCCCGCCACGAACGCTGATTGCGTCTCATTAATGATACCATCCATAAATGGCTTCAACCTGTTCGCCAAAATCTTCGAGATAACTTTACTAGTAACACCAATCAAGTTAATCGGCCGATATTCCTCTAGCTTCACCGGGTCTTTAACTTTAGGCACAAGCGTAATAAAAGAAGACGACACCCCCCGACTAATGCTACCTGTTTCAGCAAATCGATTCATAATGGACATAAAGTCCAACGAGAACATATCCCAATACCTCTTGATAAACCGGAAATTAAAACCATCCGGGCCTGGAGCTTTATCGCTACCACACTGGAACACAGCTTCCTTAACTTCTTGTTCACTGAAAGGCCGAATGAGGTCAGACGCCTGCGACGCGTTCAGAGACTTCAAACCATAGCATGAAAGATTCGGACGAGTAGGGCACTCTTCCACAAATTTGTCTTTAAAAAACCGCAAAACTTGTTTCTTTATTTCAGCCGGCTCATGAACCCACCCACCATCAATCGACAAACCCACAATAGCATTAGACACTCGTCTGTTATTAATGGAACCGTGAAAAAACCTCGAATTTTCGTCACCCTCCAAAGCCCACTTAACTCTAGACTTTTGCTTCAAATCTTTTAGCTTGAAAAACTCCATTTGCCGAATCCTCTTTTTAGCCTCTTCCAACACCCAAACCTCCTCTTCAGAAAGGTCCCTATCTTCCAAAATGATTTCTAACTCTTTAACCTCCTTGCAAAGCAATTCGGCTTCCTCTTCTTCTTTGGAAATTATCTGTTTCTTCCAAGAGCCGATTGTAGACCTCAAGGCTTTAAACTTCTGTAACAGAACTATGTCTGGCGGCCCATGACCCGTAAAATCTTCAAGCGCACCCTTAACCACATCGTCAAAACCATCACGATCCAGCCACGAGTTAAAGAACTTAAACGGTTTCGCACCAAAATTTCTCGAACCAATCTTCAACAGTAGAGGAAAATGGTCCGAACCATCTCGGTCTAAAACCCGATACACTGCATTAGGCCATTTATTGTACAACTCCCAATCGACAAAGATTCTATCAATCCTACTCAGCTTATTGTTAGCTAAGTACGTGAACTTCCGACCTTTGAGCCCAAATTCAAACAACTCCGCGGCCTCCACAAACTCGTTAAACTCCCTAGAATCTGACGAATCAAAAGAGGAGTTTCGGCGCTCATCCCTATCACGCACACTATTAAAATCACCCGCCACTATCCACAACCCATCCCCACTCGCCTTCACCGAAGAAATCACCTCCCACACCCTTCTTTTATCTTGCAATCTTTGAGGACAGTAAACGTTGATGATCGTAAGCTTAGAACCGTCGCTTTTGACCCTCCCCGAGACCGCAAGCATATTTCTATCTTTAGTGACACCCTCCTTAACAAACAACTTTGGATCCCAAATAGTAAGTAAGCCCCCTGAGCGACCCATAGCATCAACATAATCGAATTCATAGTCCCCCGGACCCCAGAACTTACCAATATTAACCGCATCCAGCGACTCAAATTGCGTCTCCTGAATAAGAATGACCCCCACCTCATTCTCCTTTTTAAGCTTTTGGCACCACACCCCTTTACCCTCCTGACCAATCCCTCGAACATTCCAAGATAGAGCATTCATCTATTCACCTGTTGAAAACCTTCTGCCAATACCTCCTTTGTCACCAATTCTTCAAAGTTATTGAAATTCTCAACACCTAGCGCCAAACCCAATTGTACAGTTTGACTAACCTCAACACAAACCTCCTCATGACTCACCTCAGGCAAACCTGTAACCTGGACACTAGAATCTTCAGCCGGCTCGTGACCATCTTGGACTTCTTTACTAGCAACTTCACTTCCATTAATAGCCACTATAAATCTATCGATATCGAAAATATCCTCCCCTTCTCTGGCCCTTTTCTTTGGTCGTTCCTGACCCGTTGGAGACGGAGACTTTTGCGCCCTTGCCTTTTTACGATAACCTCTAGCCTTCTTACCTTTAATGATCTCTGGCTCATTCTCTAACCCAACCCTATCCCCTTCATGCATCAAAACCGGTTCTACCTGTTGCACGTTCAACTCAACATTAACTGTTTCCACCTGTTCTTGTTCTTCCTCGGCCGAGACAACCTGCTCCACCTGAACATTCACATTCCTTTCAACCGGGTCATCCATTGCACTCATATCCACATCAGCCAAGTCTTCCTCACGAGCACAAAACGGTTCCGATTCCTCATACCCCGAACAAACATCGATACACTCCGGCACCCACTCACTCTCATCTTCTTCAATAAAAACTGGAAAAACCTCTTCCTTGCACTTAACTTGAATCGACTCACTTACCCTCGGCCCCGTACCCCGAATAACCCCAATCATAACAAAGGATAAATCAACCGTGGCCTCATCACAGTCGGGAAGTTGAATTATTTCACCAAAGTTGCTACCAATAGCTTTGAAGGTACCCTCCTCATAGAGCTTAAGTGGGAGACCATACACCTTCAACCATGCAACCCTTTCACTCCTAACTCCCTGCCCCTCCCACCTCTCTAATTTGTCAAAGCACACCCTCCATATGGCCGATGCTTCCACAAAAGCTTCCATGTTGACGTGTGAATCGAACAAAAGCACTACCCACAAACCACCCAAATACCGAATACCTACCGAAGTATGGCCTAACAAGTTAAGCCAAATACGCAACTTCGATAGCTTCTTTAAATCCGACAATCTTCCCACAGCACCACACCCTTCCCAAAGAAAACTCGTATTGGACGTAGGTTCTACTACTATCTCCCGGACTGATTTCGGACGTTCAACATTGAGTAAGGTATCTCTAAAAGACCTACCGTCCCCATTAGACCCTCCCACATTCACCTCCGGTGCAACATTCTCTTCTTTACCGTCCTCCTTCCCCGAATCTGATCCCTGATTCTCCTTCCTCAACGGAACCCACTGTTTCTCTCCCTTTCTAGGAACCCTCTCCCCATCCACAAACCGAGCCAAAACTACGAATAACTTATATGAACCGATCCACACATCTTTCAACATGACCTCTAACTCCTCTGGGTCTCTAACATTAATGAACGAAACAAAACCAAACCGTTTACCGAGTTTATCATACTTACGAGCGATGTAGATGCCTTTGACCATTCCAAAACCTTTAAACACAGCCATTAAATCCGCAGATGAGCAGCCCTCCGGGATGTTTGAGACGAAAACCTTCGTAACCTTTTCTTCCTTAGGATTCTGCGTTTGACGTTGTTGGATACCTCTTCCTTTCCTGCTCGGAGCATCGTACCAAGTGTCTACTTTGTATTTCTCCCTACCCGCCATGTTAACGATCACAACCTGTTCGTCGCCGTTTTTCACCTCCGAAGTAGTCGGAGGATTAGGGTTTTTAGGTGATCATCATGGGTACATAGCTAGTCGGCGTTATGTTATTTTATTGTCAAAGTTTCAAAGATTCCGTTCGGTGAAGTTAAAAGAGGAATCTTCCTTGTTTATTTCCTTTTTTATTAGTATCCAAATCAGAATTTATTTTTTGTTTATGCTTTTATAATAGCTTATTTTATTGACAATGATGTTGTAGCTCAGCGGTTGCAATAAAGGTAGGAAGGTTTACTCACATTAGTGGGGTTTCTGTACGGGGGTCTCAGGTTCGAATCCTTGCTTCACCGAAAAAATAACCATTGGGTTTGAAAGGAGAAACCCGTGTGAAGAGGGACTCGATCCTGGGCAGAGGGACTCGATCCTGGGCAGGGGTACTCTCAAAGGGACATCTTTACCACTGAAACACTACTCTTCAAAAAAAATAGCTTGGTTTTTTGTTTAATAGGTTGCTTAATATGATATGGTAACTGCTTTCGGTTGTTTGATTCGTTTTAAGGCCTTAAGTGTACTTTAATCTTTTTTAACTCCACCTAGATGTCATATCATCCATTTTTTCTTATTTGACTCCACTTTACCCTAAGGAAATGGCTTAATCTCATTGACTTCACCTAATCATATATTTTTAGTGGTTTTTGGTTCATAAAAGAAAAAAAATTAATGTAGACTTTTAACACCATGTTAACACATAACCTATTTAACACCCTTTAACACAAGGAGGGAGTGGTGTACAACATAAGTTAACATGCCATGTCACCTTTAACACTACATATGTTAGAGTATACCTCATGGCCTAATGATTCTTCCGTTATTATTATTGTAAAATTATAAGTACATGAAATAGAGGTATAAAACAATAAATATATGCAAATATAAAAGCTCTAGTACTTTTAGTTTCGATTAACCAATGGTACAAAAAAACGCTAACCGATTTCAGGTTAATTTGGTTTTTGTTTAATTACAGTTTGGTTTTGTCAATTTTTGGTTCGGTTTTGATTAATGGTTTGGTTTTTGCCTGACAAACCACAGTGACTCAGTGTTGAATTTGTTGGTTGGGGCAAACTACAAGGACTAAAATTGCAATTAACTCTATTTTGGGCATTCAAGGTTTTGACAACATTAGAGAGTACGAGCAAAGTTACATCGAGGAGTATTGGACCACTCCATAAATTTAAGGAATAAAACAAGAAGTTAAGACGAATTATGCGATATTTATTTTAATTAAATAGTTATATTTTTTAAATGATACATATTTTGACAAACACGATTGAAATTACTTAGTCTTGTAAGCGAGTTCTTCATAACATAGAAATCGACTGTGAGTGGAAGATGGATAAAATGTTAATGTTTATCTGTGTATTTGGTAAAATAATGTTTTCCCTTTTTTATATTTTAATATTTTTAAAAGTGGTTATGAGTGAATGAGAAAGAAAAGATAATAATAAATGTATAAATATTTATTATTTTACTAAAAATAAAAAGTAAAACACTCTTAATTATGTTATAAAAAGTAATTTACTATTACACTAAGTAAAGTTTTAACGAAATCTTGGGGAATCTTCTGATTGTTGCAAGTAGAGCAGAGCACTCATGCACTATGGGGCCAGCGTTGTTCTCAGCCGTCCTTTTCCGTTATCACTTTTCCATTTATTTTGGACGGTTCGTGAAATTGACGTCTTGGTCCAGTGGTGGCATGAGATAGAGGTTTGAAGGTTTATCACCTAGTGAGTTCCTACTCGAGGGGCTCAAGTTCGAATCCCGCTTCAACGGAACTTTGATCATGTATAGCCCTAACTGAGATGTCGTTCCAAAAAAAAAATATTGGATAGGTTGTATTATCTCAACACCCCAAATTTGGGATGATATTTTTTTTGTTTCCAGAATACTGGTATCGTACCAAAAGAACAAAATCGGTACCGGTGTCCGTATTCAATTTTATCATTTTCGGTATCGGTACCGGTGTTTTTCGATAAATATCGGTATTGGTACCGAATGTTGTTATCAAGGGTTTTTTTTTTCAGGATTTAACTAACTCATTCCCATGTTAATCGAGCCCAATTCCAAAGCAATCTTCATTCCATTACAAACTATCGACTAGGTGTGAGCAGAAAACCAAATTAATTGAACCCTAACGGAAATAACCGACAAAACCGAACCGAAAAAACCAAACCGAAATAATAACCATCGGTTCGGTTTTGAAAATTTCGGTTTGGTTTTGGTTATCCATTTCTCAAAACAGAAAAAACCTAACCGATAAGTTAAAATAGGAGGCGATATATATTTTAATATATGTATATTGCTATAATCCGATGATTATATGCCTCTATTCCGTTTTCATATAGTGATGTATGTATCATGGCATGCGATCTTAATTATTTAATTTTCATTGTTTTGAGCTTTGATATCACTATTGAAATCCAAATATTTTTTGAACGATGACTATTCTTCATCTTTTTTATGAGGATATGTAGGTCACATCTGTTTCTTCGCAGACCCGCCACCCACATCCGGCTAGACTATGTTGTCTTAACTGGGTCCACGCTGGTATCGGTGTGGAGCCTAGCGTTCCACGAGAGCCTTATCACGTCTGTTCTATCGTACTAGACGGGATGACAGCCATTGTGTCCCCACAAAAACTATGTTTTCTAAGGCAACACTGGAGGATAAAACTCGTATTGACTCGGATTCAAACTTACGACTACAAGGATCTAGTTCTTATCTTATCAACCACTCCATGACTCCACCATGATATAGGGTCTTACTATTGAAATCTAATTAGCCACCTAAATTGTAAATGGCTTCGTTAGTTTAAAAGTGGAGTCAAACCGAATTAAGTTCATATTTTTTAACAGCAAAACACCAAACCGGTAAATTACTAAAAATTCGGTACTGATACTGGTACCGAACCAATAAATGCGGTACAACATTCGGTATTCGTTTTTCATCATATTTGGTATCGGTACCGGTATAGTATTAGTTTTTACAAACGGTAAAAACTTATTAAAAACTTTAGGGTGCAATGCAAAAAAGTTGAGTTGTAAGATTTTACAAATAAAAAACTAAACGCTGTTGCAACTGTCGCTACCAAATTATGGTTTAATATATAATAATTTACCATTGTTATTGCTAAAGAAGTTAATTTATAAAGAATAATCTAAGTGAAAGTAAAGGTAACTAAGTTCTAATATACTATATCAGAACTATAAAATGTTGACTATAAACAAAAAGTTAATTTCATTCATTTGAATATTATATCATTTGAGTATGCAGAAGAATAAAACAATATATACCACCACAAACAAGCACTACAAACTCACAAACAACCGAAAACGAATGAAAAGAGCCTAAGTCAAAAAATATGAAGTCCATCCCAAAAGTGACAAAATCCCTAAAGCCTAAGTCAGCTACTTCAAATCCAATTCTAAACCGCTCATTCTATATTGACTTTTCAATAGAACAACTTGCTTTTCTTTTGTTAGTTCACTATCAACATTTCCATAAAAACATCTCTTCCATAAAATACCTCTCCTTTTTTGTCCATTCCTTACCTAACTAGTTGGCAAGAGGTCATGGCTTAAAATCTATTTGTCCATAAAATTGGTTTATGTGTAAGAGAATCCCTCATTAAAAGAAAATAGTTAAACATGTTTATAATTTAGACGGCTTTATGCATCTTATTTTTTAGAATTTACTCATTTAGTACGTTATTTTTAGCCTAGGAATGTACTCGAATTGAGCCATGCTAGAGATAAACTTATTCATTATTCATTTATTAATTAGTTTGATTTGATTTTTGTATTTTTAAGTATTTTTTTATTATAAAATAATGTACATTATTTAATATTTTTTATCATAGTTTTATAATATATATATATATATAAATTAATATTGTAAAAATATATATTAATTACATTCTATATGATTTAAATAAATAATATATTCGTTTAGGCTATCATGAATCTACTTGAGCTCTATAAATAAAACTCGAGCTCAAACTTAATTAAGCTTGACTTGAGATCTTATAACTAGCTGATCTCAAATACACTAGAGACTTGACTCGTTTACATTTAACAAACTTTTTTTGGCTTATTATGCATAAAGGATGTCGCAAATCAATTAAACTATGTATAAATTTTATTTTATTTTTATTTCATCTAAGAAATTATTAATCTTTATTCTTTAGAATAATATCTTTAGACCACCGTTATCCTTTGTTGAAATTAGACAAGTTATCATATATGTCAATTTAGGCGGGTTCATAATGTGGAAAATTAAGGAAATATTTGGTTGAAATATCTTCGTTAGTTGAACAATATAAAAACGTGACTTCTACTATTTATTACATTATATCTTATATAGCTATCTAGACGTGACATAGATAGGTAGCAAATTATCTTCTATATTAAAAGAAAGACACTTCAACAGTGTCTTTCTTTTAATATATATATTGGCCACTAACTTTTAGCTTTATTTTATTTTCTGTCACTAACTTTTAAGTTAACTTTATTTTCTTCTAATTTGACCACCAAACTTAGACCAACAAACTTTTAGCTTTTAGGATTTAAAACTTTGGCCACTAACTTTTTAACTTAACTTTATTTTCTCCCAATTTGACCACCAAACTTCTAGCTTTTAGGATTTCAAACTTTGACCACCCAACTTTTTTAAACTTGCATTGCGCTTTGGCCAAACTTTTAGTTTTTAGGATTTCAAACTTTGACCACCAAACTTTTAGCTTTTAGCCGCGAGTATTTTTTTGAAGCCCACGCGAGAATAACAGTCACTTAATATTATCTTTTATGTCCACGAAACCCTCCACGCAACAGGAGCTCCCACAGCGACGCATGATCTTTCACGTCCGCCAATCACTCAACGCAACAGGAGCTCCCGCCGCGTTTCGCAAAACAGCCGCACCCGCGGCGAAGCGCGGGCAACTAATACCTAGTTACACCATTAAAAAAAACTTTTTCTATGCATTATATCCAAAACTCTTTTTCACATATTGTCAGAGTAGGGCTGTTCAGAAAGCTTGTAGCTTGTTAGAATTTTGCTAGGAAAAAACTCGACTATAAACGAGCTCAGATCGGTTTGTAAACGAGACGAGCCCGAGCTGTGATAAGTTCGACTAATGGCTCGTTGACTCGCCCGATTGGCTCGTTTAAATTAAAGCCTAAATTACAATCTATGTAAATAAATTGTAACAAAAAATACTATATACAATGTAGCAACTTACAAAAAATATATTATAATCTAAATAACTCATCTTTATATGATCAACCTTTTGTATTCCAGTGAAAAAATAAGTACAAAAATATAAAAATGGTTATAGTTCATTAACTATTTATTTCACATTATTTGTTTAGTGATTTAACATAAACAAATAGAAAATAAAATATTAATTTCTTAAATAATATGAAAAATTGTAAAAAAACTAAAAACTAAATAAACCTATCATATTAAGCTGATAATCCAAACAATTAGCCAATCTCCTTATGGTGAGTGACACCTTCTTTACTTTCCTTACAGAAAGTGAGAAGTTCGAGTCTTACCAGCACCCTCCTTATCCTTGATTGATTTGTTTCAAACAATTAAATTAAATAAACCAATCTATATATATCTACTACTCACTTGAATTATCTTTATCACATTTAACTCTACGGATAATCTATCAACCAGAATTATCTCTCCAACCTTAAAAAAACACATTAGAATTTCACAATAGTGATATAATATAAAACACGGGTCAGGTTATTCTACACAGTGTAATAAAAATGAGAAGTGTGAGAAGGATAAAAAACACAATAAATCATGAAATATGACACAATGAGCCACAAAATATAACACAATGCCGAAAAATATAACACAATGCTGAAGAAAAAAGGCACAATCGATAACAAAATGACACAATGATGAAAAAAAAGACACAATACTACATAAAAGACACAATGATATAACGTAAATTCTACAAGCTAAAACTCCAAAAATACGAAACCTAAAAACTAAGATCGTAGGGTTCAATGAGACGGTTCCAATGCCACTTGAATGAGTTCAGTCGGAGTCCATTTGATACTTTTTCTACGACTTTCTATTTTTCTTTCACTGTGTATTTGATCATAATCCTATAAAACAGAAAGAAAAAAATACATCTACAGTAAAAACAGAAAAAATAAAATAAAAAATACATCTACATGCTAATAAAAATAGTTTGGTGGGGAGGAGTCAGAGTGAGCTGTTTAATTAAAGGGTTTTGGTTGTCGGGTATATCCAGCAAGCTGGCACACACTCACCTACAAGTCACACAACAAACATTTAATGTTGTATATCCTGGTCAGCATGTGTTGTCCACATGATGTGGAGTCCATATCCCCTTTTAGGTTTAATCCAACGGTCCTCCTTTCTCCTCTCCTTCGTTCTAGAAAAAAAACATTATATTATTATTTGATCTCCACAAGGACTGAATTGTAAATTCATAATATCATGTTACTTACACGTGTGGAATAGTTTCATACGTGTTATTTGATAAGCATACGGGTGTACATGACCGTATACACCTCGAAGATAAGCACGCTTTTGCCTTGCTGACCCAGCCCACATATAGGGGCCACTACGATACATACTAGGTCGGTTAACGGTTTAAATTGTTGTTGACTTTTTGTTGAGTTTGCTTTGATTTTAAGAAATGATATAATTATATAATGATAATAAGGCTTTGGATTTAAACAGTAACGGATGGCAATTTCGTAATTTTCCTTTGTATTTGAGGGTATTTCAGTCATTTTTCCCGGTTTACATATATCTGGCTTCTTTGGCTGTGGCTTCTTTTTGTGTGGCTTCTTTGTTTCGTCTCTCTTCTCTCTCTGGCTTCTTTGCCACCGCCATACCCACCGCCATATGCCTCGGGCTTTGCAACGTCGTGGATGACGCCGTCGGTGGCCGTCTATGGCTACCTTTGGTGGCGTCTATGGCTACCTTTGGTGGCGTATATGGCGACGGTTATTTTGCCTGGTAGATCTGACTTCTAACTCTGTTTGCAAGTCTTTTGCTGGGTTTTTGGTAGATCTGACTTGTAATTAGTTCATTAGTTCAAAATCCAATGGATTTGAACTGTGATTATGCTGATTCGTTATTAACAAGTATTTTTATTTATTTTGGTTGTTGAACTAGGTGTATTATTGGTTTGAATAACACTAATTAGTGGTGTTGCTGACGGTGGTGGTTCGATTAAGGTTCCTCAAGGCCTTCTGATGTTTGTTCGTTGATGGTTCGGTGAATCGATCTAAACCCTAACTTTTATGTCGTTGATTTGAATGCTAAATAGTGGCGTTTTCATGGGCGATTGGGGCGTTTTCGCTATCTGATCTGATTTACGGTCTATGGTTTCATTCTCTGTACCCATCATGGCAATATTGTCACATACTTGATCGGCTTCTCTGATGTTACTTGCGACGGTGGTGTTTTAGGTTTCGTTGAAGCCAGGAGCCATAGATACGTCGTGTCCTTAGTCATGTTGTTCAGGTTTGGTCCTCAAATCCTTTAGGGTTTTCAAATGGTTGGACCACAGTGATTGTGTAGACTATCGTTTTAGTTTCCGGTTATTGTGGTCACCACAGATTCGCCGACGCGTTATTTTTTAGGTTTTTTGGCGGCGGCGGTCGGTTCCGATATATTATTGCGCATGTATTTCCCTTTTTAAATTCGGTCGCCTGGTTATGATGAGTTATAAAAAAAAACTTTGCGACAATTGATGACGATGGCTTGGCAAGAACATTGGATGGCAGTTTTTAAAGTGCAATCTGTTTTGCAGCCAAAGTTTTGAAAACTCTGAACCATATTTGGTATTTTTGTTCATATTGTCGTTTTTTTTTTGTACTTGGTGGTTTGGCATGAAAACCGCTTTATTAAGACTACGTAGTTTTGAGTAATCTCATTCACTCTGTGTTTATTGACCTTGATTTTGTCAATAATATGTGGACATGAAATGAGGCGGAATTTTGATTCTTAGCATTGATTTTCCATCACATCCTTGGTTTTAAATGCAGATTAACATATATCTTCATAGACAAATTGGTATGGCTCTCTTAACCCTTGACTTGGAATCTTAGGGATATTTTTGTCATTAGTTATCTTTAAATGTTATGGAATTGTGTAGATGTAGGACTGATTTGTTGTATATTGGATTGATGAATTTGTTGGGTCTTTGTTTGATGCTCTGATTTGTAGTTATAATAGATCTGAAGATTGGTAATTTTGTGCGCGCGTTTAATCTTTTAATCTATCATGTTGAGTTTTAAATTGTAGTTGTATTGGTGAAAAAATAATATCTTATTTGGTGCAAATATTTGTGCTTTGTTTACATGATTGTTTTCAAATCTAAGTCTTTGAGCTGATGTGTTAAATGCATTGATTCTTAAGTACTTGTGGTGTATTAATCCAGGTTGTATTTGTAATATTTCAGATGATGAGCTTCTATCATACTCATTTCCTTACAAGAAAATCTTGAATGGTATCGTATGGGAAGTTTAAAGTAAGGTATTATCTTGATTCGTGTACTGTCGTTTATTTTGGAAGCCTTTGATTAATCGCCAAAATTTGATTAACAATAGGTTTGTGTTTTGTTTCTTTCAGGGATATGTATCATATATATAATAATAATAAGGCTTTGGATTTAAACAGTAACAGATGGCAATTTCGTAATTCTCCTTTGTATTTGAGGGTATTTCAGTCATTTAATTCGATTTACATATATCTGGCTTCTTTGCCTGGCTTCTCATTCTGTGGCTTCTTTGTTTCGTCTCTCTTCTCTCTCTGGCTTCTTTGCCACCGCCATACCCACCCCCATATACCTGGGGCTTTGCAACGTCGTGGATGACGCCGCCGGTGGCCGTCTTTGGCTACCTTTGGTGGCGTCTATGGCGACGGTTCTTTTTCAAATGATGTTGGACCACAGTGATTGTGGAGACTATCGTTTTAGTTTCCGGTTATTGTAGTCACCACAGATTCGCCGACGCGTGATTTTTTAGGTTTTTTGGCGGCGGCGGTCGATTCCGATATATTATTGCGCATGTATTTCCCTTTTTAAATTCAGTCGCCTGGTTATGATGAGTTATAAAAAAAAGCTTTGCGACAATTGATGACGATGGCTTGGCAAGAACATTGGATGGCAGTTTTTAAAGTGCAACCTGTCTTGCAGCCAAAGTTTTGAAAACTCTGAACCATATTTGGTATTTTTGTTCATATTGTCGTTTTTATAGTTTCTGCCTATGATGTTAGCGTATAAGACGTGGTTGCCGATTGGCTTCCCATTGTACGCCTCGATGATGATCTGTTTTGGCCTTAGTGAATCATGACACTGCTGGTATCTTTGTGTTTTTTATGCCATTCTCTCTTTCAAGTTGTAGACAGGTTCTCAAGCATTTTTTAAATGAAATATCATTGTTAATATTAATTAATTTGACTCCTGATCATTGGAGTCTTTAAGCTACAATCTTTTTGTCTCTTGATGCATGGTGCCAAAAAGGTTCTTCTGTTTGACAGTTTTTTTAATAACCGTTTAGAGTGGATTAGATGATGCATGTATAACGTCGCTGAAGCGAGTTAGCTATGTTGCGAAATAATAAAATGGCTCAATTCAGTGGAATGATAGAAGGTGGAACCAAATAGCGTGTTGGATCAGAAATATGATAATATTAGGCTATGATGTTTACGTTTGCGCTGTAATGTCGACTGTGATGGCGCGGCTGCAATGCAACCGATCGACAAAACACTCTACGTCTGAGACTTTTTGAATGAGTATCTCACTTAACATTAGACGGGTATATTTTCTGATTGATATCTCCATTATTTTGCTTTTGCTCGCTTATGTTTTGTTTGTCTATTCTTACAGTAATGGTGAGAGATGCAATTACATTTGGTTTGGGATCTAGATCAGTGCAGGGATAATGATGAGTTATACAGATGCTGGCAAGGTTTTATATTTTGGTAAGCTTCTACATTCGTTCGTTAGTCCCAAGTTTCGTAGCTCCATAAATCCTTTGATTCACGGTTGTTAGGTTACGAATATTCATTGTTTAATATTATTTTAATCTCGGATTGAGCTATTATGGCTGTTAGGTTCGCTAAGTCGCCTCCGCATTGACACCAACCGATTATATTGGTGATTGTTGATATAGGAAACTATGTTGTATTTATGGTTTCGCCACAGTTTTTTAAATTAAATTAGGGACTGATAGGCAGTTTATTAACAGGGATATCAGGTGTGGGATTTGGTGTCAAGCTGGTGCAGAATCAGTCCCATATTTGCATTTAGTGTGGAGGATTTGCTGCATATCCATGAAAACATGTGAGGCTCAAAGAAATGGAGGAATGTGCTATACTTGGTTATACAATCAGCGGTTTGGACCATTGATATTATCCAGTTTAAAAGGACTTAGAAAAATATAAAAGCAAAAAAAAGTGTTTGGACCATTGATATTATCCAGTTTTTGTAGGATTCACAGACTGTTTGACTATAATGTAAAATTATCTAGACATTCATTGATGTAGAGATGTAATGTTTAAACTTCACATTTAAGTTATGTGTTTTCCGATTAGATGCATTAGTAAATTTTGATCATGGCTTCTAGGTACTTGGTTCTACAAGTGTCTTTGGGTTAAGTAACTAATTAGTCAAATAAGCCAAGACTGTAAACATTAAAAATCAGTTTTTGAATGTGTGTGTAAAAGTGAGCAAGTGGTATGATTTGTTTTGAATTTCGTTTTTATTAAATACATATGTTACGTTTAGAAGCGTTGTATGCTTGCTTATTTTGTAAATCGTATTACCATTGCCGCAACGAATTGATTGACGCCGCCGCAACGCGCGGCAAATCGCTTCACTACTACAAAACAACATCTCCAGCATCATAGTTTCTTTATTGGCTTGAAAGCAATTTCTTTATCGGCTTGAAAGCAATCGCAGAAGGAAACCCAATATACACAGGATATTCAATCGGCACCAAATCGTTTAACACTACAAAACAACACCTCCAGCATCATAGTTTCTTTATTGGCTTGAAAGCAATCGCAGAAGGAAACCCAATAGACCCAGGCGCAACGCGCCGCTATCAATACCCCTAGTATTGTTTAATATGGGTTAAATACAATTTAGAAGTTTTTGTTATGATAATATTTTAGTTAGAGTGCATTATGGTGTTTGTTTTGGATTTAGTAATTTGGATTTTTTAAAAGTAAATCATGACATATACTTAAAGTTGCCTACTCTACTTTCCACCATAGAAAGATACAAACATTGCATGACATGACCTTAAAACAAATTTATACTCATTGCTGCTTTTCTATGGTTATAATTATAATTAGTCGTATGTTTAATTTAGGACTAAGCTAATTACACACCCTTAAAATTTGTTTTTGATACTCTTGCAAGTTGCAAGTCTATATGGTGCCAAGATCCAAAAACTAGTTCGATACTGTGAATGTTATAGAAAGAGGTTTAGTTAATTAGATCTTGGTGTTTTGTGAACTTGAATTAAACCTGCACAAGGTAACAAACTGTTAGGCTTGTCAAAGAGGAGAATGGAGGGTCTCTCTATGACCACCATCCAGCGTGAGGATAAGTATGGTGAAAGATGCGAATGAGAGGTTTCTAGTCCGGTTCGCACACTATTAGACTCATTCGCACGCTTTATGTTGAAATATATCAAAGTTATAATTCAAATGTTGTTGGGCTTATGTTTGTGTTGAGTAATGTTGTGGCAGGTTAATTGTTGAGCCCATTATGGAGACAGAAGCCCAAGTCCAGTTCGTGTTTGTCTGGCCCAGCTCGTTGATACAGTTCGAGTATAAAAGAGAGTAGAGAGTTCGAGAACTCTTTTATCAGATCATTATTTTTCTTTTATCTCTCTCTCGTCTCTCACACACCTACCTTCTCTCTCTCTCATATATTGTATTAGGGTTTGTGGTTTTGTAAGTATTTTGGTATTATTTCTTTGTATTGTTGTTGTTGATCTGCTGATAATCATCAGCAGATCTCTCAGACTTTGTATTATCTAGTTTCAGTGTTTTACTGAAACTATTTGGGTATTGGTGGGTGTTTTCTGGTTTGGGTAACATAATAAAGTTTTCGTCACTGTTTTGTCGCTATACTTTGTGTTATCTTGTTTGATCTTGTTGTTTGTGACTTGAGAGGTTCGATCTATTATTTTCTACATGGTATCAGAGCCTAAGGCTCTTGATTCTGGTCTTTTAAAGTCTTCCGTTGTCTATTCTGTTATTATTTTTTATTTTTTAGGGTTTTGATCTCAATATATAGATCTTAACCTTCTCTGTTATAAAGCAATAGATCTGATCTTTGTAGATCTTGTTTATTGCTTGTTCTTGTGTTATCAGTAGTAGATCTGATCTTTATAGATCTTGTCTATCACTGTACTTGGTTCTCTTGTATATCTAGGGTTTGTCAACGATTGTTGGCTGGTGCCTCTGGATCTTGATTCTGGCTTGTGGTTGTGGCCTGGATAGCTGTGTTGCTTGCTCTCTGGTCGTGTAACCCTAAGTGAAGGTTACAGACTACGAGTTCTGGTGAGATTGCTCCATTCTATTCTTTCTGTTGTTTTTTTGTGTATCTAGGAGCACTGTCCGGGTTAGGGTGGACCGGAGTAGGCTCAATATTTGATTCTTTGCCTGTTTATTTGTTGTTTGGTTATATTGACTGCTATTGTGTGTATATATATATACATATATAGTTAATAAGAGGGCTCCTGTGTTAAGATCTGGGTGGGCACCTTTTGAGTGACGAACCCACCATCTGAACACTGACACAGCTTCGTCCTTATTAGGATCTGTGTGTTATTCTTGTTGTTCTTTCTTGTTTCTTATTTGTGCCTTCTTGGTTGATACTCTTGTGTTATCATGGGTGATGTTATTGCTCAGACTGGTGCTGGTGGTGGAGGTCCAGAGAACCCTAATACTCTGATTAGTAAATTAGACATTGGGGATCCTCTGTACATCCACCCAAGTGACACTAGCACTTTGTCTGTTATCAGTATCAAACTCAAAGGTACTGATAACTACTCTGTATGGGCCAGTGCTATGAAACTTGCTCTTGAAGCCAAAAACAAGTATGGTTTCATAGATGGCTCTGTTATTAGGTCTGACACTTATGAGGTTCTAGGAAGACAATGGGATAGATGTAATTCTGTTGTTCTTACCTGGTTACTTAATTTAGTTAGTGAAGAACTATTCTTAGGATAAGTTTTCTCTAAGTTAGCTAGAGATGTCTGGCTTGACTTAAAGGAAACTTATGATAAGGTTGATGGGTCTGTTGTGTTTAGTTTGCATCAAAAGATTAATTCCTTAACTCAAAATGGTAGCTCAGTTTCAGAATACTACCATAAGTTGAACACTATGTGGAAGCAGTTGGACTCAATAGTTCAACTGCCTACATGTTCATGTGCAGCTTCTGGAAAATTTAATGATTTTAACACACTAATAAAACTAATGCAATTTCTTATGGGATTAGATGATGTTTATCAAACTGTTAGGTCTAATCTTTTGATGCAAGATCCACTTCCTTCTGTTAAAACTGCTTACTCTATTATATCTAGAGAAGAATCACATAGAGGGGCAAGTTCTAGTGCTAAAGGTTCAAATGTATCATTCTTTGCTAAGTCTAATCAACCTGTTGACAGTAGAAAAAAACCCTTAAGAGGACCTAACCCTAACTTGAAATGCACACACTGTAACATGTTAGGTCACACTGTTGATAGGTGTTATCAATTAGTAGGGTATCCTGCTGGTTATAAAGGGAAACCTAACCAGTCTGGAAAACCTACTTTGCCTAGTGGTAAAGCTAATGTTTCTTCTAGTAGTGCTTTGTCAGCTTCTCCTGTTTTGCCATTTACAAATGAGCAGATTTCTAAGCTGATGAACCTTATTAATGAGAGACCAGCAAGTAACTCTCAACCAAGTAATGTTGGAGGTGAGTCTGTACTTGTTGATGGTTTCTCTAATATAACAGTTTTGACCAAAATTGGTGAGATTTTCAAAAATTTTGCCAGTTGTTCTAGTTTGGTCAAAACTGCCTTGTTACTTAAGTGGATTATGGACTCAGGTGCTAACCATCACATGGTTAGTACTGATGAGAACATGATCAATTGTTTAGATGTCTCTGATTATAACATGTCTGTAAAACATCCAAATGGCACTAGTGCCAAGGTTGTTAAGATTGGAGACATTAAACTGGGAAATGAAGTCACTCTTACTGATGTCTTCTATGTCCCTGAGTATTGTGTTAACTTGATATCTGTACACAAGTTAGCTAAAGATAGTAAGCTTAATGTGTTGTTTGATGATCATGCTTGCTATGTCCAGGATTCCAAGTCCAGGAGAGTCCTGGTGACTGGTAAAGAGCATGATGGATTGTATTTTGTAGGGAACAATGTGAGTATGGTTAATATGTGCTATAACAGTGTTAGTGAGTCCAATCTGTGGCACAGTAGATTAGGACATCCTTCAAATGAAGTGCTTGCTATTTTACATAAAGGTCTGAATGGTGCACATAGTAATGACCCTTGTGAAATCTTTCACAAAGCTAAACAAGTTAGAGTCCCTTTTCCACTTAGTGAACACAAGACAACAAGTTTAGGGGAGTTAGTCCACTTGGATGTTTGGGGACCCTATGGGGTCACAAACAAGGAAGGGTATAAGTACTTCTTGACCATTGTGGATGACTTCTCTAGATCAGTCTGGTGTTATATGATGAAAGGAAAAGGGGAAGTTTTTGAAAACATTGTAATATTTTATGAGTTGCTTAAAAATCAGTTTAAGAAATCTGTTAAAACTTTTAGAAGTGATAATGGAACTGAATTTGTAAACAAACAAATGACAAATTTTTGTAATCAAAAGGGAATTGTGCATCAAACATCATGTGCTTACACTCCACAACAGAATGGAGTTGTGGAGAGAAAGCACAGACACTTGTTAAATATAGCAAGGGCTTTGTTGTTTCAAAGTTCTGTGCCTTTAAGTTTCTGGTCTGAATGTGTTCTAACAGCTGCATACTTAATTAACAGGCTTCCTTCTTTTGTTCTGAGTGGTAAGAGTCCCTATGAGAAAATTTATGGGTTCCCCCTATTATAAGTCATCTAAGAAATTTTGGATGTCTGTGTTTCAAAACTGTTTTAAATGAGAGTGATAAACTAAATAGTAGGTCAAACAAATGTGTTTTAATAGGATACTCTCCTTTCAAAAAAGGTTATAAGTTGTGGTGTTTGGAAAAAAGAGAGTTTGAGTTTTCTAGGGATGTTAAATTCTATGAAAACATATTTCCTTTTAAAACTGATAAAGATAAGACTGTTTATCATAATATAAATAATCTAAATTTCTTTGATTTGTATGAAACACAGAACACTGAAAACTCTTTAAGTGACTCTAATAATAATAGTACTAATATTCCAATGATGAAGGGGAACCAAATGGTGCTCATGAGCACTCACCTGGTCAAGGGGAAGACAACTTTCCCAGAGCTGCCAGGGGGGTTGATCATGATCAGCAGCCTGGTAGTAGTGTAGGTAAAGAGTCTAACCCTTCTAGTAGTGAGTGCTCACATGATGAGACATTTACCCCTGAGGGAAATAGACTTAATGAAACACTAAGGAAGTCTCATAGGAACTCTGTACTACCAAAAAAATTTGATGATTTTGTAATAGAAGGGAAAGTTAAGTATCCAGTTGAAAAAGTTGTTAATTATTCTTGTCTTTATAGTGAAAATTTGTGCTTTGTATCTAGTTTAAATAAAACTATTGAACCTACTTCTTATTCAGAAGCTTCCAAAGATCCTAAGTGGGTGGAAGCTATGAATAAGGAGATGGAGGCTTTGTACAAAAACAATACTTGGGTATTAAGTGAATTGCCCAAGAATAGAAAACCCATTGGTTGTAAATGGGTTTATAAAGTTAAGTACAAAGCTGATGGGTCAATAGAAAGATACAAAGCAATATTAGTTGCTAAAGGGTACAATCAAAGGGAAGGACTTGATTTTGGTGAGAATTTTTCACCTGTAGTTAAGATGGTTACAGTTAGGTGTTTTATTACCCTAGCTGTTCAGAATAATTGGCCTTTGTTTCAGTTAGACATTAATAATGCCTTTCTATATGGGTCAATTTCTGAGGATGTTTATATGACACTTCCTGAGGGTTATTATTCTAAAGAAGAAACTAAAGTTTGCAAACTTGTTAAGTCCTTATATGGACTCAAACAGGCCCCTAGGAAGTGGAATGAAAAGTTAACTGGTTCTGTTGAGCATAGGATTTGTGCAGAGTTTATGTGATCATTCATTGTTTGTAAAAAATGTGAATGATGTGTTTGTAGCATTGTTGGTTTATGTTGATGATATTGTTATCACTGGAAATAGTGAAAAAGAAATCAATAATATTAAAACACTCTTAAAATCAAATTTTCAAATTAAAGATCTTGGAAAGTTAAAGTATTTTTTAGGAATAGAGGTATTATACAATGATCAAGGAATTTCTTTATCTCAAAGAAAGTATTGCCTTGAACTTTTAAATGAATTTGGTTACTTAGGTTGTAAACCTATTAATACTCCTATAGAACAGAGTTATATAGTTTCTGGAAAGGTTTCTAAGTCAGAAACATTACTTGACAATGTTTCTGGTTACCAGAAATTGATAGGAAAACTGATATACCTATCTTTGACCAGGCCTGATATCAGTTATGCTGTCCAGTTTCTAAGTCAATTTATGCATAAACCAAGTAAGTTACACCTACAGATTGCTCTAAGACTACTAAGATATCTTAAAATGTCTCCTGGAAAGGGGCTGTTATTTAGGAAGTCTTTGAGTTTTAATTTGTGTGGTTATGCTGATGCTGACTGGGCCAAATGTCTGGTCACTAGAAAATCAGTAACAGGTTTCTGTATTTTCCTAGGAGAATCATTGATCTCCTGGAAAAGTAAGAAACAAAATACAGTGTCAAGGTCTTCAGCTGAAGCTGAATACCGAGCACTATGCACTGCATCTTGTGAGGTCATTTGGCTTAAAAACTTATTGAATGAGCTAAATGTTAAAGTTGAGTTACCAGTCACTTTGTATAGTGATAGCAAAACTGCTATTGCTATAGCAGCTAATCCTGTTTTTCATGAAAAAACAAAACACTTTGAGATAGATTTACACTTCTTGAGAGAAAAAATCTCAAGTGGTGTGATAAAGACAGAAAAGGTTGTTTCAAGTGAACAAGTTGCTGATATCTTCACAAAAGGTTTAAGTGTTGATCAGCACAAGTATATGTGTAAAAAGTTGGGAATGACAGACTTGTTCAACATTTGAATTATGGGGGCATGTTGAAATATATCAAAGTTATAATTCAAATGTTGTTGGGCTTATGTTTGTGTTGAGTAATGTTGTGGCAGGTTAATTGTTGAGCCCATTATGGAGACAGAAGCCCAAGTCCAGTTCGTGTTTGTCTGGCCAGCTCGTTGATACAGTTCGAGTATAAAAGAGAGTAGAGAGTTCGAGAACTCTTTTATCAGATCATTATTTTTCTTTTATCTCTCTCGTCTCTCACACACCTACCTTCTCTCTCTCATATATTGTATTAGGGTTTGTGGTTTTGTAAGTATTTTGGTATTATTTCTTTGTATTGTTGTTGTTGATCTGCTGATAATCATCAGCAGATCTCTCAGACTTTGTATTATCTAGTTTCAGTGTTTTACTGAAACTATTTGGGTATTGGTGGGTGTTTTCTGGTTTGGGTAACATAATAAAGTTTTCGTCACTGTTTTGTCGCTATACTTTGTGTTATCTTGTTTGATCTTGTTGTTTGTGAGTTGAGAGGTTCGATCTATTATTTTCTACACTTTAGTATGCGAATGAGAGCAGAGTATATATATATATATATATATATATATATATATATATATATATATATCTCTTTGCCTCATACTCATCATTTCACAACCTGTTGAAATATATAACATCAAGTTAATATCCATAATAAAGGCTTGAATATTTTGCATAAGTGTTGTGCAGGTCAAATAGTCAACCAAAGTGGTCAAGATGTCAAGTTGAACGTGTGATAAGCACGATACTGGGCTGTTGGTGCTATTTGATTAATGAAGTTCGGGCTGGATATTACAAAGAATGGATATTATAAATAGTGGGCTTATAAGCTAAGCTGGGAAGACTCATGGGTTAAAGCCCATTTCGTCACATTGAGTCGGTGTTCAATAGAAGTTTTGAGAGCAGTATATATAATCCCATTCTCTCACAAATTGTTTTGTTTTTTTGATCAATTTTAATCTTTTTTACAAAAGATCTAGAATAACCCCACTATGTTCCTCTGTTTAAGAAGGTTTATCATGAACCTGGTCATCTATTTCTTATGAGTAGGGAAAGCAGCGATTAGGATTTCATTCAGATGATCAGAAGAAACCTTCTTCTTGCTTCCTTCGCTGCATATGGTTTACTCTTGTTCATCTTTCCAGATTCAGGTTATATGGTTTCATCTAGGATTTTGAATCTTAAATCAGGAATAACCTGATTCTTGTATTCTCAAGTGTGATTCTAGTTTTGTGAGATCTTGTTTTGCAATCGTGTTAATAACGAGTCTGTCGATTTAGGTGTTTAGAGTTTTTCTATGTATTTTAAGAGTCTTTGTATGTTTGGGATTAAACGTTTTTTGGTTTGGGATAATAAATTGTGTGGTTAAAGTATTTGATATCACGTTTTTGACACAACCCTAACTCGCCCTTAAGTGCTCTCTCTCAAACCCCAACCTGTAGAAACGAGTTTTTGCCCTTATTTCTTGGATCCTAAAGCTAGAACAAGTTTTATATCAATATCAAGTGGAGATTCAAGGTGTGTTAATCATCTAAACCATTTTCTTTCAGTACATTTTTATACATTTTTGACAAACCCTAAGTGTCCAAATCTGATTTCTAAGTGTTTTCTTCAATAAAAACATTTCTAACACCATTTTAAACTAGATCTAGACCTAAATAATGAATTTCTTCATAAAAACCTAAGTTTAAATGATGTTGGTGACCATATCTTTGAGTTTTATGTGTTATATGTTGATTGAATGATATTAGAATGTTGTTGAGATGATTATGGATGGTTTAGGAGCATGATTAGGGATTGTATAAGTGGTTTATTGTTGTTTTGGGACTTTTACCGAGTTTGGGGGTTTATCTGATGAATCTAGGGTTGTAACATGAATATGATGATGATGATATGATTAGGGATTCATTTAGGTGAGTTAATCTGTGCTTAATAATCTAAAAATGATGATGTTTTAATACTTTCCATTTTGGGTAAATTTCTCATGCAATTTATGTGACATCTCCATATTTTGCTATTTTGGGTAATATGTGATTTGGTGTGTGAAGTGGACAAATTGATGACTCAAGCGAGTGTAGTAACATTTTATTAGGATAAATTAATGTGACTGCAGCGTTTGGTTGTATTTCGTGAAGTTTTCAATCGGATTTGAAGGGTTTATGTTCGTCAAAATGGCTTAACAACTGAACATGCACGAATGGGTTCCCATTCGCATGGTCGAATGTGCAAATGAGTGGGAGATTTGTCACACCCCCCTTAGGCGGAAACGCGAGGTGAGATGGGTATGGTGATCACAAACATTGTTTACATGAGAAATACTAAATGTCATTCATTCCACATCGTTTTTAAGGTCTTGATGTCAAATAGTTACAGGCCATAGTAATTGAGTTCAACGACTACATCAAATAACAAAACAAAAGACTTCTTCATGCATTCCTAAGCTTGCCATCTTATTGTCCTTACTTGATTTCCAGAAAAGCATGCTTAAATATGTCAACTAAAAAGTTGGTGAGTCCATAGGTTTCAATGACTCGATAAAACAGTTTGTTTTTAGCAAAGGTTGTTGTCTGTGTCAATGCTGAATATAGTTCCCATGAGCCCATAACCAAATCCTGACTTCCTTGTACGCCCCAACCAATGCCTTATCACAGAACATTGAAAAACATGGATAATATGTAATCATTTGACATGACGGTCGTGATTAGCGCGACTAACCATGAAAGGGGGTGTCAACCCAAATTGTATTATTCATATGATCCACGGCTTATTGCTAAGTTAATGGTTATAGTTGTCAGGGGACTTTGTTGTGATAATGTTGTCTAACTCATGTAATACATATTGTTGTCATGTACGAATGTAGGTCTCAAGCATGTTTCTCCCCCGAAGTTGTTAAACAGTAAAAAGAGCCACGAATCTTACCTGATGTCTGGATATGTGGTCTAGCAAAGAAGGAAAACTGAAGTAACTACTGTCCCGATAAAAAGTTCCATATAATGTCAAAGACATCTTAAGTTGTGTGTACTTGTTATTTACCATACAAGTTGTTCATCCGACTTGTGGACCCTATAATGTGTCTGTTGGGGTAGGGTTAACACAATCTTGATCGATATATTTTTCAGCGTTGAATGGTGAGCTCGCCAGGACGGGAGTCCCTCACAATAAATTTAAGAACACAAATCGTTTAGAGTCTAGTGTGGCTATGCTTAGTTTTAGCACACCACTTAAACAAAAGTTTACTATTATTTTATACCAAGCAACATCAGATCCCAAAGCAACACCTTTGTTCTGATATATTGATTTCTCTTACGGTTTAAAGCTCTCTTACTTTTCTTCAAGCAATTAAAAAAACTTTTTTAGTAATTTTTAGAAAGCTGAGTAGTAAAAATCGTGTCCTTGGATTCGATACTCGATGCTTGCTCATTTCTATACTACTCTCGATAGGTACACTTGCCTATTGTGTGGGGTTTAGAAGATTAAGCAACTATCTTTTTAGTTTATAAATTTAAAACTTGAAAGTGTCACACACCAAAGTTTTCGACTTAAACTCCTCTTTCATCAAGTTTTTGGCATTTCCACCGGGAACTTGCTATAAAGAATTTTAAGTCAATAAAACCACACACATCAGTCCGCTTGCCTATTCACGTGGGTAGTCAGTCTTTTTTGTCTATTTTCATTTAAAGCTACGTTGTGCATCTTATTACTTTTCGGATACTACACGTCAATATCACTCCAAGTTTTGAAATTTTATTCGTTCTTTACCCATATAAGTCTCGGGTTTTTGATATATTTGATTATGGTATTGAAGCGATTTTGTTTGAGAACATTTGGTTATTGATGTATTAAAAGTAGTTTTACAAAAAGACTTAAATTGCACTTAAAATTAGACATCTAGTAGTACTCTAGACTCTCTAAAACTAAACTACTATCAGGCAAGTGAATCTATCGACTCTAGTAAAGCTAAAGTAAGTCCGGATATCGAACCCACGAGACTCTAATAGAAAACGTAAACAAGACTCGATTACTTATCTAAAACTGAAATTAAATGATTTATTATTTTAGAAGGGGGGGTTTTAACTAAAAAATAAATTGCAATAACATAAAGGTTAACTAAGATAAAATAAACTGAACTAAAAACAAGAACTGAGTTGGATTGAATTCGATTTATGAGAAACCACTACCTAGACTAGACTCCTAACTATGCCTAATAAGCTTCATGGTTATGGAACTAATTTGGAGCCGGGATTTTAAAATACTAAACATCAAGAAAAAACTAGACACCCTCAACCTTTCTCATGGGGAAACCCTAGAATACTGTTGTGCTGATAAACCATTGGTTGGAGTATAAACCCTCAAAGGTTATCTAACTTTTATGATCAAGTACCCGCTAGACAATCTATCTCACAGCGCGAAAGCCTCACTACACTAAGTGCAAGGGGTAATTATTGAAGTCTAGATATAACTTGATATGTAGGAATTGAAAGGGAAACTATGAAGATCTTGTCACAAAGCCTCTAACCTAGCAATTTAACAACCTAGACATACCAACAAGCCCTCACCTCACCCTGTGCAGCTCCTTTTTTCGTTTGCAAAATACTTGACAATATGACGACTTAGGGTTTTTAAAATCGAATTGAGGTTGAAAAATACACTTTTTAGGCTACCTGGGAGTCGTTGCTTCACGCGGCATGGTAAAGGGGAAGTGGCCGCGTGATGCCAAGCAATAAAATGGGTGTGGGGGCATCTGATTGTAAATAATTCAACTTGGTAGGGGCAATTTGGACTTTTTTGAGGTCTGGAAGGCGCCGCGTCATGAGGTAATTTTTGCAAAATTGTTATTTTTTCCTTTTCTTTTCACTTGTGATTCGTCCGGGATCTCGTAAAGCACCTTTTACGCATTGATTTGCTTCATTTTCCATCCAGACACCTGTGACACATAAAATACTAAATAGAAACCGAAAATATATATAAACGACACACACTGACTGGATAAGCAGGCTATAGCCATGGAAGAAAGCCTTTCAAGCCCTATTCCATTCCAACCGGTGAAGAGCGGGGAAGAGAAGTAGGCGTACAGTCAATAACAGAAGCTTTAGCTTTCGATAGCAGGGCTAAACTAGAAGAGAGGATGCTTTGTGCTTGGTAAAAGGGAGTTCTCACCCCGGTGGAGTCAGCTTTCGTTTAGGAGTTATATTATTGATCTTATCGTTGAAAGTCACATTAAGGAACCAATCCATGAAGTAGCAATGTCTTTATTGATAAATCTGAAGACGTAAAACATGTACCAATAACCGATGTATTTTGCAATACATTAGTCATTATTGGCTCTTCAAATACACCAACACGATGTAAGTATGACCGCTTGAGTTAGCTTATACTTTATGCAATTTGATTTTAACTGGAGTTTATGATTAAAGTTAAAGTAAACTGCACGGATGATCCTTGTGGTTTGCCTAAATTTAAAGTATGCTCCTCAGCTTTTCAAAATTACCTCAATGAGATCTATGGTTTGGATTTTATTGTATCGGTGGTCCCTGACTTGGATGGAAGTTAAGTTTATCAGTTAAGTCAATGTGAAATTACTATATTAACCATCTTTAAAAAAAACAATTATTATAAGCTCTCTTTCTTTGTCTCTGTCAATCTGAACCACCACAACCAAAGCGCCACCACTACCACCAACCATGTACCACCATCAACCATCTACCATCACCAACCAATCCGCCAGAACCCACGAGACCCGACAACATATCCATCCAAAATTGGATTTTTCTCTCTCATGTTTCCTCCCATAATTGTTAAACGTTAATATCTTTTATATATGAGATTTTTTAAAGAAAAAGTTACACCAAATTAACGAGCATTTTATTATCTTTTCAACAAATACCATAGTGCTATATAAAAAACGGAGAAAAAAAACAACTATTTTTTGTGGGGTTTTGTTCATACAGGAAAAAAACATAAAGTGTTCAGGTAATTCATTAATCATGTTTAGACAAGTCACTAATTATGTTTGAATTAGTAAATATGAATTCTGTTTTCAACATGTGTTAGCATTGAAGTTATACATTGTTTTAGGTTAGGTATTAATATTAGAGTTATACATTGTTTAAGGTTAGGCGTTAACATTGGAGATACATTGTTAATTGTTTTAGGTTAGGTGCTACCCGATGCTTTCCTTCATGTAACTATAAAGCGCATTATTCTATTTTATATGTAAAATTGATATATCATATTAGATTTCTCAACCCCGGGACGTTCCCGGGGTATAATCTAGTTTATAATAAATAAAAAAAACAAAGCAACACATTATACTAAGTAAATAGTACATCAAAGTTTATTTTTAGACAAATATCTTAACGACTACATGGGTTAACTAATTAAATTATATTTTATTCATTCAAGTAAATAGTACATGGGTTTTTAAAAATATAATTTTTTTATAACTTAATATATAAAAGTATATTTATTCAACATGTGTAATAGACGGGGTTATAACCAAGTGTGTGTGTGTGTGTATAGGTAGAAAATCTGGTAGGAAAATTGGTTTTCGTAAGAAGGATTAAGAATTGACATGTAGTCATCATGTTTTGGTTTCAGAATGATGTTTTGGGTTGTTTTGTGTTGAAAAACACTAAACACAATAATTTAAAACACAGCTAAAAACACACTAGTTAACACTTAATACACTGCTTAATATTCTTGGCATAGTGTTTTAAGTTTTAAGCTTAAATACATTGTTTCGGGTTTTAATCGTTATGTTTGGTGTTTTTATAAGCAAGACAATCAAGACATGATGAATAAGTCCAAAAATGATAGATACATATCAATTTTTTAATCCTTCTAACACTTCTTACAAAAATCAATTTTCCTACATGACCCTTACCCTATATATATGGTGAGGTTAGGGTACAAAGGTCATATTTCGTGAGAAGTGTGAGAAGGATTAGTAATTGATATGCAGATAAAAACTTAAAACATGATACCAAAAACATGTGTTCTAAATTGTTGTGTTTTAGCTATGCTTTAAATTCCATGACTATAATATATTACATTGTGTTTTAAATTGTTGTGTTTGATGTTTTTCTTGCAAAAAAAAAAAAAATCCAAAGCATGATGCCTACATGTCAATTGTTAATCATTTTCACACTTCTCACGAAATATAACATTTGTACACGAACCTTTACCTGTATATATATATATATATATATTGGAAGATGACTTTCTTTTAACCGGAAGTTGTCATACCCGCTTAGGTAGGCCCTGACCCTCCACTCCCTAGTCTATGTTGTCTGAACCGGGTCCACGATGGTGGTAGTGTGGGCTGCAGTGGCGGATCTAGAAACATTTTTCAGTAGTAACGTTTTTCATTTTTTTCATTTTAGTAGCAACGTTTTTCAAATTTCGTAAAAAAAAACAAATTTTCCACTACGCGCGCGAAGTTGAGCTGCAACGTCCGCACCTCCTAGTTGTAAGTTGGATCCGCCTCTGGCGGGCTGTTATCGGCTTCCGGCCGGAAACCGTACCGCCTCCACACGAGTTCAGTTTTACTGTCATTCGCTGGAGTAACGGCCGGGTGAAAACCGGAGCAGCTCAGGTTCAAACTCCCTCCACCGGGAAGGTCAAGCTCTTCCATCATTGCCTTATGTCCCTTAAATATTATCCGTAGGGATCGAACCCGTGTCTCTTAATGGAGAACCGGGGCCGTCTACCAACTGAGCTACAAGATCAGGACCATATATATATAATCATAAAAATGAAAAATATTAAATTCCAACCGTAAACTTATCAATAATTAAAGAGAAGAGGTGGGGCCTAGCCATGAAGGAATGATGTGTATCTGAGTAGGAGTAATCTCAATTACAAGAATGAAGAAACTAGAAGACTCAAATAAATTATAAAGTCATATACAGGACAGAATATTAAGTTTTGGTATATAATTAAAAAAGTTATCTTTAAGAAATAAATAACCTAATTCGTCTATAAGCAAACATTAAACACATTCCAATGTCACTAGAGTAGTACATCTTGGATCGAACGAGCGTTTCGTCAAGCATATGAATAACCCTACTCTCTATCAACTTGGATAATATACGTAGGGATGAGCACAAAGAGCCGAATATCGATACCGTCCTGATTCTGATTCCAAACCAAGGATGTTCGGTATCGGTACCCATAATTAGAGGTTTTCGGTTTCGGTATTATCGGTATCGGTATTTTAAGGTAAAATACCGATATCGTACCGGTACCGTACAGTACCGTATGTGTTCGGTATCGGTATCGGTATTGGGTTTAGGGTGTTGTTGGTATTGGTTTTTTCGGGATCGGTATCGGTTGGTACCGATACCGTCCCAAGCTCATACTTAAATATATGTATGGCTTGTCCGTATTATACTCTCTTCAAACTCTATCAATAGCTTTACTATAGGTAAGATTTTACTATCTATGATTATTTTCTTTATTACAATTGAAATTGGTGAAAATGAGAGTCTTAAACCACCCGTAGTGGGTGTGATTTTGGGCGTGAAAGGCAAAATTAGCGCCCCTTAAGGCCCTCACTACCGCTCTGGGCGCTAAACTCCCCCAACCCCTCTCCAGCGTTAAATATTTACTGCTACAACCCACTTTTAATCCAGGAGAGAAAAAGATCTAGAGAGAGAGAGAGATGTGATCGGTGGTGGTGATGTACGATGGTGGTGATGATGACTAGGTTAGGAGGAGGAGTTATTTGTTTCTTTTTTTTTTTTGTTTTTTGTTTTAATTTAAAAACAAAATAAAATAATAATTGAGGCTTTAAATTTAAAGCCCGCTACGTCCCATTTTCTTTTAAAGCCCCTATACTACTATAATAAAACTTGCCGAAATAGAAACTTTAAATTTAAAGTCCACTACACATGTTGTAAGTAAAAATGAAATATGTCAAATAAATAATCACACATGTTCTAAATAAAAATGAAATATGTCAAATAAATAATCACGATACGTCTTATTATTGTGGAAGCAATGTTTTGAATAAGTTGAATCTAACACGTGGCTTTCAAGAGATTGTAGTTTAACAATGCACCACCCCTCGTTTGAAAGTTAAAATAAATGTTTGTTTTATTTAGACCATGAGATGTTTTTTTTTAACGGTCAACAAAAAATTTATTTCACCCAAAGCTAGCGGGATACTAGCGATACAAGTTACATCACCAAACACAAGAAAAACAACAGCAAACATATACTAAAACAAAAACAAAAGGAGGCTGCACCATAACAGAAACCAAAGCAGGCCACCAAAACTCCACCCAACTACCAACCAATGCCGGAGAAATTGAAGTTGCAGCATAAGTTCATTTCCAAATAAATTTGGCTTGCCCTTGACTTTACCCAAAATAGCTCAAAGCTATAATATTGTGGTTTCAGAAAGATGACCCGTCATATCACTAAAATATGGGCTCCTATTAAAAGATGATTTTTTTTTATTTTTTTTAACGGAGAAGGAGATATTTATTCCACAGAAAAACACGACGAGTACAAATAAGCGTTCCCTAACCAGTGTTTAGACAACCGTAATTCAAGAAAAAGCGCCAAAAAACTATTTTACGCCTAACTAATACCATACATTGATCTTCCAACCAGAAACCTATGATCGCCAGACTTAGTCGCATGAGCCAAAACAATAGGGATCCTGCATTTGCTATCTTCGACATATAATCCATCCTATTAAAAGATGATAAGATGAAGATTACCTAAGGGTGTGAGGGATGGTCTTCTTGAAATAGTCCTTCACTCCCATTAGTCAAACTTTTTTTTAATTTCTAATTTTTAAATAACTAAATAATTAAAAAAAATAATAAAAAAGTCACATAATATTAAAAAAAAGTTACAAATAAAAAAAATACGCCTAAAATAAAAAAAACAAAAAAAAGACTACCGGAAATAAAAAAAATATACAAACCCACAACTAGTTTTCTCCATTGGCCCAAATATACTCGATCAAATCCGATTGTAGATGGAGGTGCCGATGCTCGTTGCATAATGAGAAGTCGTTTATGTCTTGCTGAGCCGGACTAACGGGAATATTATGCTCCCGAGCTCGTTTTCATGTAAATCACAAATGGTTCTACCTTCGTCTTCGATGTTCATGTTATGCAAGATAATACAAGCATACATACAATAACGCAACCTTTTTGGTGCCCACATCCGTGCCGGGTTCTCAATGATATGCCACTTTTATTATAGAACCCAGAAACAACGTTCGATGTCCTTTCGTGCCGCTTCTGTGTACTTGGCAAATTCTTTTCTTTTTTTGTAGTCCGGGTGCTGAATGGTTTTAACTATTGTAGAGTATCTCGGGTAGATTCCATCAGCAAGATAATACCCGCGGGGGTATTCCACCCCTGATACTGTAAACCTTGTGTCTAGACCGGTCCCTTTCACAACATCGTCGAAAACTAGTAGATTGATTGATGACGTTAATGTCGTTGTTAGAATCGGGAACTCGAAAGAAAGCATGCCAAATCCATAAATCCTGGGAACAAGTAGCCTCTAAATTTATTGTTGGATATCCGTGTTGACCACTAGTGAACATTCCCCGCCATGCTGTTAGGCAATTCCGCTAGGACCAACGCATGCAATCAATGCTTTCGAGCATTCCTGGAAAACAATGTCTTTCGTTATGGTGTTGATATATTTTCTGTATGTCGCTAGTGGTTGGTTTTCGCCAATATATTTTGCTGCAGATCTTCACAACACGCTTGCAAAACTTGTACAAACATTCCTGTGCAGTTCTTTCTAACATCTTTAAATATTCATCCCAGATGTCGGGTGTCAAATCGTAAGCTAGTTGGCGTAATGCAGCTGTGACTTTTGAAGAATGGTGAACCCCCTTTTGCCTCTAGCATCGTATCGCAACGTAAAAAATGGGTCACAACTCGATAAGTTATCGGCTATACGTAAAAATAGTCGACGACTAATTCTGAACCGGCGCTGAAAAATCATATCCGAGTACAACGGTTGCTCGGCAAAGTAATCATGCACTAATCTATCGTGGGCACCTACACGTATGTTGAAAAAAAATGTGTACATATAAAAAAAATAAAAAATAAAACATAAATATAGAAATATAACGGTATATAAGTATACATAAATATAAGACTGAATTACAAGTTTTGTCCTTTAAGTTTATACCATTTTTCAACGACTGTCCTTTAACTTTAAAATTGATTGGTTTTGTCCTTTATATTTTAAAATCTTGCACGTTACGTCCTTTGACACTAACCCAGTTAGATTTTAACACTAATACAAGGGTAAAATCGTCTTTTTACTATTCTAGGGCCTATTTTGGTAATTAAGTTAAAGTTTTGTACAAAATGTAAAATTTAAAATTAATATAAAACCCCCTCTTTCTCTCTTAATACCTGCCACCACCACAACCTACCACCACCTACGGTCTTCCATCTCTCTAGTCCTCTCTTTCTCTAAGTTTGTGTGTGTGTGAGAGAGTTTGGAAACAATACAGATGTGTGTGTAAACAGAGAAGGAGAGTGAAGGGAGATAGTGAGAAAGAGTGTTTTACCATTTTTGTTAAAAACTTTAAGTTAGTTACATAAATAGCCCCTAAAAGAGTAGAAAGACGAATTTACCCTTGTATTAATGTTAAAATCTATCTGGGTTAGTGTCAAAGGACGTAACGTGCAAGATTTTGGAACATAAAGGACAAAACCAATCAATTTTGAAGTTAAAGTACATTCTTTGAAATCTGGTATAAAGCTAAAGGACAAAACTTGTAATTCAGTTTAAATATAAAACAATCAATATTTTAAAAAAAGTTTACCTTCTCGGTCTTTGTTTATTGCCGCTTGCCTAGTTCGTGGTACACTTGAGACCTTTTCTTCCTCTTCCTTAATGATTTACACCGCCACCGCCACAATGTTTATAAAAATTTGGTTTTCCTCAGTAGACGACGAAGATGATGAAGCAAATGAAGGAGCTTTCGACATTGTGTTCTAATTTTTATAAAAACTTTAAAAAATTGAGTAGATGTTGAGAGGAATTGGTTTAAAAATGTGAAAATTTGAGAGAGAGATGTGAAGTTTTTGGTGTTTTAAAAAAAAAATGTTGGGTGTATTTAAAAGTGAAAAAGGGGGGTATTTTTTTATAAACGGTCATATACCCGTTAGAATGGTCTCACGTTTTAAACCCACCAAAATCATCATCACTGTCTTCAACGTCCAGCTGTGGACGATCATGACGTGGGTGGCACTTCTGGGGCAGTGTAGGCCGGCCTGGATGAGCTGAAGCCGCCCCCTACCTGTAAGCCATAGGATATAGTGGTTTTTCGAATCATAAATGTTCACAACTTGTCTATTCTCTTTTTTTCTCTTTCAATGTTTTTGTTATCCAAATATGGTCCATATATTGATATATTCACGTCTTAAAGGTCCAATGCACTTTTTAAAAAGTTGTTCTTTTCCAAAAAAGAATATTTTGAATTACACTTGAGATGACTAACATTTCGCTTACTAATGGTATATGAGTTGTGGAATTGTGAAGGGTGTCATGACTCACGTGCGCTGGTGTGACATCATGACCACTACGCCCACCCTTATGAACCAGGAAGACCATGCTCTCCCACGCTATCTCATTTATGAAGCATGAACACTATCTTCTTGATAAGGATGGAGGAGAGGTGATGAGATGGATGTTATGAAATATCAACCACACTATATAACCTAACTTAAAGTAAATTTTCATGGTAATTAAAAATAATGTCATTAAATTTATCAAAATTTATATGATAGCCAAAACATGTTTTTCAAGAATTCTAAAAAAATAAAAATAAAAAATAAATAAAACATGAAGTAGATCAAAAGAAGGATTAAATCATTACAATATTTAAAAGTGAAACATCTAGTTAATAAAATTTGAAAAAACAACTCACAGAAAGAAACTAAATAAATTGAAACTAAATAAATTAAAACTAAATGTAAGAAATAAACAATAATTTAAATTAAACGTTGGTTAAATTAAACAAGAATGTTACGTTACAAGGTTGATTTCATACCAACATAAAAAATCATATAATGTGATTGTTCCGAAAAACTTGGAGGAATGTGGTGGCAGTGAGGCTCCCACATGGACAAGAAGTCTCTTGAAAGCCGCACCCGCTTTTCACTTCCAAATATGTTAAAAAAGCATATCTTAATTTATTATTATTTTTTCCTTCCGCAATCTTACATAAAATAACACATCAATTAAGAGGGTGTTTGGGATTGCGTTTTGAATCTGATTTTTAGATTATTGCGTTTTGAAAATGCAGATAATTAGTTTTTAGTGTTTGGATTTCATTTTGAAAACACAGATAATCAATTTTTTAGGCTACCAAAACGCAATAATCTATAAGCAGCTCCACCCCTGCTTTTTCAAAACGCATAATCCGTTTTGAATAATCAATCCCAAACACCCCCTAAATAGTATTTGAAATCATCTTATTGAACTTTATAATCTTAGTTTTTAAGTTTTTTGCTTTCCTAGTTTTTAGCTTGTAGTTTTTAAAATAATGTTAGATAACTGTTTTTTATGTAACATTACGTATTTCTTTATTTTTGTCACTGTGTATTTTTTATTTGGCATTGTGTTATATTTTACGACTCATTGTTATATTTCATGATCTCTTGGTTTTTTTGTATCCTTCTCACTTATTCATTTATTTTACTATAAGATGACTTGGCCCTATATTTTAATATCCTATTTCTTTATTAACAATACAATAACCTTTTCACAAATTTAGGTATCATTCATCAATTACGACAATCCACTACTTATTCACCGGAAAATTTTGGTGAAAAATCCAGATGAGGATGAATAGTGAATTACTAGGAACTACTGACGGTAGTTGTTTACAGTCCGGTTTTCGCTGTTTTTAGGTTAAATCGTGAACCAACCTGTTGAACTCTTAAACCAAACAAAACTGTTAGTAACGGTTTGGCTCTGTTTGATTTCACGGTTTGTGCTCGTTGCTACGTACATGGGAGATTCGGAGTGGCCACACATACTTATGGTTGAATCTTTGTTACCTTACCGTGACATTTGATGGTGAGAGAATGAAAGCGGCTAGGTCTTAAAACGTTCTATTTTTAGAATTTATTACTATAGTTAGTTTTTTCGCGTTGAAAATCTATAAGTTTGAAACACAAAGAAGGCGGAGTTGGTAGCTTACTTAGTTATTGTCTACATTTAAGAATGTAAAATGGGCTTGGCCATGTTGTGGATTACTTGAATTTGGTTAGGAGTTGAAACCATTTTTATACATACTTGAAGCATGTTTGGCTCTCCTTATTTCCACCTCCTTATAACTTATTACTTTTTAAAAAATTGATAAGTTAAAAAAAGTGTTTGGCAAATGAAAAAGATATAATGTTTTAACCTTTCATTTGCCTATAATAAGATGTTTTGAAAAAGTAAGAAATGTGTGACTTCTTGAACCTCCTTATAACTTATTGATGAATATTTACCTACATGCCCTCCTTATATCCTTATATCTACCCTACTTGTAATCTTGTATCATTTTTTGTCATTTTACTTGAATAAGTTAAACCAAAGACTTTTTACAAAGTATCTTCTTGACTTATGTTTTCCCCACCACATAAGTTAATCTAAACACTTTCTAAAAACTTCTTTTTAAAAAGTCACAAGTTAATAAGTTCTTTTAACCAAAAGTCATTTTGGACACAAAGTTTATCCAAACATGCCCTTATGTCCACACACATGCATATATATATATATATATATATATATATATATATATAGTGGAAGTATATAGAGAAAACCCTTGTTATTTGGTAAACTCTGGAAACTCTAACTTCCCGACTTTTTTTTTATGAAAATTTTAGGGTATGTAATATACATTTTTTAAGCATTTTGAGCCAAAAAAATCGAAAAAAGCGCCGAACGGTTTTTTTTTTTAAAAAAAATAATAAACGTCTACTGTTTACATATAGTTAACACATGGTTAACACCTGTTATTAGCGCTTAACATGTGTTAGTCAAAATTTTTTTTTAAAAAAAAATAATCGGCGCTTTTTTAATTTTTTTGGCCCAAAATGCTTAAAATCATGTATATTACTTGCCCTATTTTTTTCAAAAAAAAAAAAAAATTGGGAAGTCAGAGTTTCCAGAGTTTACCGAATAAGGATGGGTTTTCTATAGAACCATTCCCTATATATATATATATATATATATATATATATATTAAAAAATAAACATAATGAATTTACAGTCCGGTTTTATACGGTTGGTTTCTAGTATAAACATTAATCAAACCGTTCACTACGGTTTGAAAATATTGAAACCGACTGACCGAAAGGTAAGTAAATAAACCGAACGTAAAACCAAACCGATGACCGGTTTAGGCGGTTTCTCGGTTTGGAACCGAACCATCCTAACTGATGGGTCATCAAAAGAGTCTGATATAGATATGTATCGGTATCTGACCACATGTTACCGAAATCGATTATGAGTTAATCTTTGTACTGAGTATACCAATTATAGGCGTTGATAGGGGTATCACTGAAAATAGGGAAACCGAATAATGCTGAAATCGAAATTGTTGAAAACAAATACAAGTACGGTTGGTGTTTGGTGGTTATCAATATTTGGCAAAAATATCCCTAAAACTGTCCGTTGTGGCTAGAGGTGAGCCATGGCTCTATCCTCTCATATTGCGTCATGTTAGCGCCCACGTGTCAATGGCTCGCGACCGCAACCTGCTCACTTGATCCCGTTGCCACGTTGTGGCTCAAGCTGAGCGATAACTTTATCCAATTATTTTAACATTAATAAAAAATATAAAAACATATTATTACATAAAATTAAAAACAATACAATAAATATTATTTAGAAAAATAGGTAACAAAAGAAGAAATAAATAATTAATAGAGTAGAAAGAAAAAGTAAAAAAAAAATATAATAAAAAAATAAGTTTTATTATATTAAAACAGGTCATGTCAATCACTACCTTGACTAATTTTTTATTTTTGGTTTAAAAAATAATAATAATAATCAAAAAAATCGTCTTCTTCACTTTGATTGCAACTTGGTCTTGCTTGCTCGACTTCTTCACCGGAAAAAAATACAAAAATTATATAGACACACATGTTTATTTCTGGCTAGCCCACGCGATCCGGGTAGCGCCTGCTTGCTCGCGCCATCATTCACGTGTGGGTGTTGTGCTGTGCGCGAGCCACGTGGCTCGTCTGGCCGCTCGTACGTGGCTGCTCGGTCACGCACCACAACGGATAGTCTAAGGAGAATATTGACCAACAGATTAACAACGGATGCTTCGAAAGTCTAATTTTATTGTTAGTAAGCTTTTTGGCATAGATCAATATCATTGACCACCGACGAATTACTTTCAAATTTTTATAAGGGTAGATGGGGTGGTCATCACACTCATCACACTAAAACACTCAATAATATTGTGTCATCTCATTTTCATTACACTCCATCACATTCATCACTAAAACCATGGGGTGGAATGACACCCATCACTAAACTTCTTTTTTTAAATAAGATAAAAACATTACATAAAATAAAATAAACTTACGTTAAATAAAATAAAAAACATTACATTAAATAAAATATAAAAAACCTTACATTAAATAAAAAAACACTAGAAATTAAATAAAAAAATTACTAGAAAATACAAGTTAAAATAAAAATGAAATAATAAAATTAAGTGAGCGGTGGGTGCGGCTCCTCGAACTCGATATCTAAATTACCAACGTATCCCGTTATATCATATCGAAGTTGAAAGTGGGTTTGTTCATTCTTCAACTCCAAAAGAATATTATCATTAAAGTCTGTCGGTGTTAGAGGATCCATAACATAACCGGAGATATTGCACGCCCTTCTTCCTTTATGATTGTGCAATATGATACATGCGTACACAACACCCCTTATTTTCGCTTGATCAACCAAATGAATCGAGCGATCTATTATGTGTCATTTACTTTTCAATACACCAAACACTCGTTCAACGTATTCTCTCGCCGATTCTTGTAGCTTATTAAATAATATTTCTATGTCGATTGTCGGAAACGAATAAGCTTTCACTAAAACTGACCAAGTAGGGTAGATGCCATCAACAAGATAGAACCCACGTCTATATTGTCTCCCGTTCACCATAAACGGACACGGCGGGGCGCGGTTCCTTGTCTCTCTATATCGAACAGCTGGACTGATGTAGAACGTTGGTGTCGTTGTTTGAGCCGGGGGGGGGGGGGGGGGCAAAGTACACATGCCAAATCCATAAATCGTTCGACGCGAAGACTTCGTGCATGATCGTCGGTTTTTTATGGTCACCTCTCATAAACTGGCCTCACAAAGACGTCGGGCAACTTCTCCATTCGATGTGGGTACAGTCGATGTTACCGACTATCCCGGGAAAATGCTATCTAGCTTTATGTGCAGCGTACTACGTGTTATGTTGTGTCTACTCGGTTATCGTCGTAGATACTCTTACCATATAAATAAACAATAACATTGCAAAAATAGTGAAGAGACTCGCTTGAAGTTTTAGTTGACATATTTAAATATTCATCAAATTCATCAGGAATGTTACCGGTTGCAAGTTGACAAATCGCGGATGTGCATTTTTGTATCGCCGTAAAACTTTTTTCCCCTAGCATTGTACCCTGCTTGAAACCATTCGAACTTAGCTTCAATGTCTCCGACAATCTTTAAAAATAATTCCTTTGATAAATGGAATCGAGTTTTAAACATCGGGTCATTGTACTTTGGGTTTTCTACAAAGTAATCGTTCATCAAAACTTCACTTACCCCCACCTCACGTTCAATCATTTTGTTCTTTGAGCGTCCCATATCTTGAAGGTGCACGACTTCGCAAACCTTTGCAAAAAATTCCATTGTAGAACCCCACGAGTCGGAAGAACTAGATGAGTCTAGTGGAATGAAGGGCCTTCCACTTGATATATATATAATATATATATATATATGTATGTAGTTTTTAGTTGTTTCTTTTTTGAAGATATTGTTTGATTCTTTATGATATTGATTTTTGGTTGAAAAAACGAAATTTATATATAATGTTAAAAAAAACTTTTTTTTAAATATCTAACGGTCAACAAACCGTTAGCAACGGCTAAAATCTAGCATAATGACCATCACAATATTAATTCATCGTACGCGTGATAAAAAAAGGTAAGGCGGTGTTCATAATGGTTATGGTCATCACAGCCAACCCATCACAGACTGTACCGTCCATCGAAAGATATACATTTTTTACATTCTGATTTCGCTAGATCCGTCATTTCTTTGTGATAAGTAATATTCCCGTCCATAAGATAATGTTTTTTAATTCAAAAGAGTATCATGTATTCCTTACAATAATAATTGTTTCTTTGTTAGAATGTAAGTTGTATGATTAATTTATAAGTCACATAAAGTATTATATTATTGTTGAGATAACATTGTTTAATATGACCCGGAATAACAATTAATTATAGACCAATCAATAATGAAGAAAAAATTTAAATACATATTCTTCTAAAAATAAGAAGTCATAAGTAGGGAGTCAAATGAACTTCGATTGAACTCATTCTAACGACCTTGAAGCCATCTCATCAAATATTACAATCTTAAATTTTAGGTTTTCACTTTCGGACTTTTAGCTTGTAGATTATAGTTTTTTTTAAATCATTATGTCTTTCTATTTGACATTGTGTTTTTTAATTTTATTTTTGTCACTGTGTTTTTTTTTACGATTCATTATGTTATATTGTTTAGCATTGTGTTATTTTGTGATGCATTATGTTTGGCATTGTGTTTTGGTGATCCATTGTGTTATTTGTTGCAATCTATTATGTTTTTTGTATTATTCTTACACTTTTCATTTTTCGTAACCTTTGTAGGATAATTGAACTCATATAAACTTTATCTAAGATAATAAAATCAAAATAACTAGAGAGCCAAATGCTTTTTTATTATATCTTGTATTTAATTGTTTTATACAAACAAATAAATACACTTCTATGAGAAATACGATGTGTTGCATTTTGTAGGGGGGCGGGGCACACGTCGTGTACAGTCGCGAGGCTATAGTTGTCGATCAGCAACATCGCTGCCACTCTTTTGGCAACAGTAAAAAGTTGGAGCTCGGCAAGAAATAACCGAGCTTCAACGTTGAATGAATTTAATTATTTGACCATTCTGCCATTTCGACCGTGCAACAACGGTCGTTTTTTACCGTTTCCCTATATTAACCAAACCTTATCCGATTTTCACCCACAAAACCCATCGAGCTCCCTCGTCACCGAACCTTCACTATTCATCCATTTCACTCCCAAACCAATCGAGCTCCATCGTCACCGAACTTGGTTCCTTGGACCGAGGAGGAAGAAATAGCGTTGGTCACTGTGTATACCAAAGTGAAAGACACACCAACACCGTTGTGACTATCCTTTTGGCCCTATGTACTTAGCTCAATTCACAGAGCTAGTGGGTGGATCTAACCGCCCGGTTGATTGATATCACCGGAAGTAGGACGACCAACAAGAAATGTGAGCGATTCGATACTCACTATCGAAGAACATTGGAGGAGGAGGGTGCGGACACGACCGAAGACGTGGCCATTGGGGTCACCCAAATTAAGTATCAAAGTCGGTACAGTGGGGAATTTTCCCACATTTCGGCGTGACAAATGTTAAAGATGCGCTTAATTAGTTTATATATTTTTAGTTTAATTGTGTGCTTTTCTAGTTTAAATGTGTTTTTTAGTTTAATTGTATTTTTAGTGTGTTTTTTTCTAGTTTAATTGTGTTTTCTAGTTTAATTATGTATTGTTTATGTTTTATACATAAATGAATTTTTATTAAAGTTTATTAGTCTTACTATAATGAAAAATGAAATAAAAAATTAGGCAAGTTACCCTAGAGTGTCACCAGTGATTTAATGGTTTAAAGGTCCTTTGTCTCCATTTTAACGTGACAGTATAAGAGTGATATGGAATAGGGTAAACACAGTGAAGTACCTCTTCCCCTAAAGGAAACACTAATCGTTAATATTATTTTTGGAAATACTTTTGTACGAATTATATATATATATATATATATCAAGGATCAAATCTGTATGCCAGAAACTCTTAGCCTCTCAAAAGACAAGAAGATCGTGGTCCGTGGCATTATTTACACCGCCTTTTGGGTCTTATGGATGGAAAGGAACAACCGTATTTTTAATAACAAACAACGAACCCCGAGCGTGTTGATGGAGCTTATCAAGTCTACGGCTTACTTCTGGATTAGAAATAGATCTAGATGGAAGTCTATCGATTGGAAAAATTGGTGTTTGTACCCTTTGGATTGAGTTTGTTTTTCGTTGTTTTGGCTCGTAGGTCCTTGCTTTGAGGTCCTTCGAGTCGTTTTTTTGAATGAAGTTCACTTTTCAAAAAAAAATAATATATATATATATATATAATAATAATAATTAGCATAGTCGGTGCCTCTCACATATTTCACTATTGCAAACCTTAATGGCAATATCGTAATTCTCTGAGAGTTGAGGGTTATTTATCATTCATCGCTTAGTGCTATCTTCTACTTTTCTCTTCTGAATAAGCTGCTTTTTGTGAGGTGTCTTGGTTTTGTTCTGTCTTTTGCATGCGTACCATCCGATCATCAACACTAATCTCACAACAAAACCCTTTCTTCAAGACCTCCGCTAACCTCTCTCTCTTTCCCACAACATCATCTTCATCTCCCCCCATAATCATTGCAGATTTTCTTCGACTCTCTTTTGCAAATATAACTGGGAACTTAGTCGATAGGGGCCTCCGGCTTAGAAAAATCATATCCACGGTGGGGGGGGGGGGGGGTGGTGGGGTGTAGGCGGCGGTGGGCGGTGGCAGCAGCAATGGTCGGACATGGGTGGTTGTGGTGTTACATAAAGCTATGGTCTCTACACGTGCAACTGGATCTAAACGGAGACACATCATAGAAACCAACCCTTAAAGGCCCCTCACAACGGCTTGTTATGGACAATATTAATCAACATGCTGCTAGAAGTTGAATATACAATTGTTTTAAAAATCCGCTTACTCGAAATAAGTGTAAATTAATATATGGGACATATCGTCAAAACAACTACCAACTTGCTAGGATTCCACGTGATAGCATGATCTTCAATTCTTTTTTTTTTTCTTCTTATTAAAACTTTAATAGTTTAATACGTATAAATGATATAACTAATTAGTTTCAACAACTTTGCTAATTATACAATTAATTTATTGTGGCTTGTACTAAACACCAAAATCAACCTTTTCTACTATAAAGTTTATTGAGCATACGTTCAAATTAAATGCGTATGAACTACTTTTGATGGTTTTTTGAGTTGTTTAACTAGAGATAAATGTATTAGCTTCAGCACATTCCCTAAGGAGCCTCAATATTATTTGTAGAAACTCATAAGGCAACTTCAAGAATTAGTAGAAAGAGGATTCATAAGACCAAGCACATCCCCGTAGGGAGCCCCGATATTATTTGTGAAGAAGAAAGATGGTGCAATTAGAATGTGCATAGATTATAGAGAATTAAACAAATTAACCATCAAGAATAGATATCCACTTCCCCGAATAGATGACCTATTCGATCAACTGCATGGATCCCAATATTTTTCCAAAATAGATCTTAGATCTGGATACCATCAGTTAAAGATAAGAGAGGAGGACATACCCAAAACCGCTTTTAGAACAAGATACGGACATTACGAATTTTTGGTAATGCCATTTGGATTAACAAATGCCCCAGCAGCCTTGATGGACCTTATGAATAGGATTTGCAAACCTTATCTTGATAAGTTTGTAATAGTATTCATAGATTACATACTGATATACTCAAAGTCTAAATAAGAACATGAACAACACCTAAGGAAAATTTTAGAAACTCTATGAAAAGAAACGCTTTACGCAAAATTTTCCAAATGTGAATTTTAGGCGAGAGAAATAAAATTCTTAGGTCATGTGATAAACAGTAAAGGAATTCAGGTAGACCTAGCCAAAATAGAGGCGATTCAGAAATGGGAAGCACCAAAAAACTCCACCGAAATAAGACAATTTTTGGGACTAGCAAGGTATTATAGACGTTTCATAGAAAATTTTGCAAAACCAGCCCTACCATTAACCACCTTGACTAAGAAAATGGCAAAACTTGAATGGAATGAAACCCAAGAACAAGCCTTTAGAACCTTTAAAGAAAAATTGTGTAAGGCTCCAGTTTTATCTCTACCTGAAGAAGATAAAACCTCACAGTATACTGTGATGCTTCTCTTCAAGGTTTAGGATATGTTATGATGCAGGACGACCAAGTAATAACATATTCTTCCCGATAATTAAAGAGACACGAACAAAATTAAGCTACGCACAATTTAGAATTAGGAGCAATAATTTTTGTATTAAAAATATGGAGACACTACTTATATGGAACAAAGTGTACCGTATACACTGATCATAAGGGGCTCCAACATATTTTTGATCAAAAACTTTTAAACATGCGCCAAAAAAGGTGGATAGAAATCCTAAGTGATTATGACTGTGAAATCAAGTTCCATCCTGGAAAGGCTAACATAGTAGTTCTTGAATTAAGTCGAAAGGACAAAACCTTAGAGACCAAAACCTTTACAATGATAACAGTGAACAAATTGCTAAGTCGTTTACAGGAGCTTCAAGGAAAGGCGTTGGAATCTGCAAACATTCCAGAAGAATTACTTAACCGAGAATAAGAAGAAAGACTAGAAGAAGGAAATGATGGATTGTTAAGTCATCATCAAAGAATTTGGGTTCCTACCTACGGGAATCAAAGAGAGATAATTTTAGAAGAGGCACACAACTCCAAATATTCCATACATCCAGGGTGCGTTAAAATGTATATGGATTTGAAAAGAAACTTTTGGTGGCTAGGAATGAAGAGAACTATAGCAGAATTTGTAGCCAAATGTTTGATATGTTCAAAGGTGAAAGCTGAACATCAAAAACCAAATGGTCTTCTACAACAACCAGAGATCCCTGTATGGAAATGAGATCAAATCACCATGGACTTCATCACCAAATTACCAAAAACCCTAAGAGGACACGATTCTATATGGGTTATTGTAGATAGACTCACTAAGACAACCAATAATCTGCCAATTTAAGAAGATTTTTAAATAGAAAAACTGGCAAAAATCTATCTACAAGAAATAGTATCGAGGCATGGAGTACCTCTTTCCATTATCTTAGACCGTGGTAGCCATTTCACCTCTAGAGTTTGGAAAGCCTTCCAAACAGCTTTAGGATCACATGTACAATTAAGTACGACATACCACCCACAAACAGATGTCAAAGTGAAAGGACCATCCAAACACTGGAAGACATGCTTCGTGCTTGTATTCTCGAAGTCGGGACACACACTTACCACTAGCAGAATTCTCCTATAATAATAGCTACCACGCTTCTATACAAGTTGTCCCATTTGAATCTTTATATTTGAGAAAGTGTAGATCCCCAATACGCTGGAATTTGGTGGAAGTTTGGGACACACACTTACCACTGGTAGAATTCTCCTATAATAATATCTAACATGCTTCCATACAAATTGCCGCATTTGAAGCATTATATGGGAGAAAGTGTAGATCCCCAATTTGCTGGAATGAAATAGGAGAAAGCCAATTAACAGGTCCAGAAATCATACAACAAACCACAGACAAAATCCTCCAAATTAAGAAGAAGCTAGAAGCCGCTAGGAGCAGACAAAAGAGCTATGCCGATCACTATAGAAAACTACTAGAATTTGCTGTAGGGGATCATGTACTGTTAAAAGTTTCCCATTGGAAAGGAATAATAAGATCCCAAAAGAGAGGAAAGTTAAACCTCCGATTCATAGGTCCTTATCAGAAATAGAAAGAATCGAACCAGTGGCTTATAGATTAGAGCTGCCTCAAGAACTAAGCGAAATGCATGATGTTTCCATATTTCCAATCTCTCCTAGGTTCAGGCCAAGTCCTAATTGGGCTAATAAACGTTTAAATAATAATAACCAAAACCGGACCAAACTTATAATAATTGAATTGGGCCACCATATAAGGAGAAGCCCAAGCCCAATAGGAGATAACCTAATCCACCCGGTTGAAAACCTCGCGCTGTCGACCCATACTCCTCCTCCACCTGTCCTCGAAAAATCAAACACCCTCTTTAACATGCCATGCCACCTCTCCACCTATCAATCCTAATCTATACCTAATGATTATTATGCATGCATACACTCCACATTCTCCAATATATATGTTGGTGTATCAACCAACAACCTATTAAATTTCCACCTCACTTCTCTTTCATCTTCACACACACACACACCAGAACCTATTTCCGCTAACCGGCGGTCATCAGAATCATATAACAACACCAATTCCTGGTAAGTTCTAACTCAAAACTCCCGTAGTATGAGTGCCTAAGATGTAATGGCCAGCTTTAGTTTAGATTATACATGCCTAAGCTGTAATGGCCAGCTTTAGAATAGATCTATGATATATAAACAATGTATAATGTTGAAACAGGTAATCGGCTCACAAACAGTCCCACCGGCGAACCGTATATAATTTGCATCCGTGTATATGTGTGGTTATCGGGTAACTTATCGGGTGGTCATTCAACATAAGAAACAACTACGGGTGGAACCACTTAGCTATTATTTCTATATAATTGTTAATCCGGGGATGGGTTAAGAACCAAACCTTTTTCAGGGACGAATTTGGCAAAAAAAATAAAACTGAGGACCCAGATGTAAAATGTTTGGGTTTTGGACTGAAGTGGCAAAAGTGACCAAACCTCAGGGACAATTTTGGCTATTAACTTATTTTTTTATTAAAATTTTAAATTGCAGGTAAAAAGACAAACCTACCTCTGACTTAACGTCAGTTTTTAACTGAGTTAGTGAAAATGATGAAAATAACCGAAAAAAATCCAAACCTCAGGTATTGAATTGCAAAAAAAAAAAAAAAACTTTTTGTATTGAAGTGGCAAACTGGACCAAACATCAAGGATGAAATTGACATTTAACTCTAAAGCTTATTAGTTTTACTAAAATGAAAACTGAAAAAAAAATGGCAAAATACAAAGATACTTTGTCTCGATTTTGATGTGACACTTTGAAAGTGGTGTGGAATAGGGTAAGTACCCTTACATGCCCTTCTGGGAAAGAATCACTGATTGTTAATTTTAATTTTAGAAATACTTTTGTACGAATTTTACTTTATTTTGTCAAACGTATATACAAATAGGGTCAAGTTATTCTACACAGTGTAACAAAAATGAGAATGATACAAAAAATATAATAGATCATGTAATATGACACAATGAGCCATAAAATATTATAACACAGTGCAAAAAAATATAACACAATGCTAAAGAAAAAAGACACAATGAATTGAAAAAATGACATAGTGATGAAAATAAGAAAAAGACACAATGCTACATAAAAGGCACAATGATATAACGTATATTTTAAAAACTACAAGCTAAAACCCCAAAAAACGAAGACCTAAAAACTAACATCGTAGGGTTCTATGAGACGGTTCCAATGCCGCTTGAATGAGTTCAATTGGAGTCCGTTTGATACCCGTTCTACGGTTTCCTATTTTTCTTTTACCGTGTATTTGATCATAACCCTATACAATTTAAAAATCCGGTTACTCGAAATAAGTGTAAATTAATATATGGGACATATCGTCAAAACAACTACCAACTTGCTAAGATCCCATGTGATAGCATGATCTTCCATTCTTTTTTTTCCCTTCTTATTAAAACTTTAATAGTTTAATACATATAAATGATATAACTAATTAGTTTCAACAACTTTGCTAGTTATACAATTAACTTATTGAGGATTGTACTAAACACTAAAATCAACTTTTTCTATTACTAAAGTTTGTTGAGCATACCTTCAATTTAAATGCGTGTGAACTGCTTTTGATGGTTTATTGAGTTGTTTAACAAGAGATAAATGCACTAGCTTTAGCACTAGTTCGACTTGGCTCGTAAACTTCCACCGAGATGAAAATTGAAATTTGAAAGTCGTATCCATCTAAGATGCTTAACGCGAGTCAACTCATGAACTTATTCTCTTCAAATGTATTGATGCGTATTTGCAGCTTATGCGAACATCACAACGGCACGTAGAATTACATGGTTATTTTTAAAATAGCCATGTTAAATATTTGTCTGCATATACAGATGTTCTCAGTACTATAATGTTGAATGAATATTTAACATAAACAAACATAACTATCAACATTTTTACACATGTTTCCAATCTTAAAATGGAAGTACCTATACAAGTTACAAATCTCTAAAATAATAATGTAACAACAATATGAGAATATCTACGCATCTTACAAAAGAGGAAGGAGATAATTTCACGGTCCTTAAAGAAAACGATAGTGCGTATCGAACATTAGCGATGAATAGAAAAAAAATGGACCGTTACTCTTCTGCCAAGTTTTGTACCATATCATTCATTGTATTGGCTCATAGAAGCAGAGAAAACGATAAAAAAAAAAGTATGACTAAGGGAAACTTACCTAACCTATGCGGCCCCTGATATAATGATATGACACTAAGGCTACACGGTGTATGGGGGCGTTATCTTCTTTACCTCTGCCTTTTCACCAATAATGGCGTCCCTCTATTTCCTGAGCGTAATTGTCAGGCGTCATTTATCAAATGTGAGTAGAATAACAAGCGTGAATGGGGTGGTCTAGTGATATGACACTAAGGCTACACGGCCTTTTTTTTAATAGGTTAACCTAAACATTAAACATTTAAAATTGAGTCAACCCGTATACGATCCGCTTGATAATGGATTAACTTTTTAACCAATCTAAGGGCCTTTTTTAAAGTTTATATATATTTGGATTTTAGAGATGAAAATGAAAGTTTTAAGTTAAATATTCTGATTTTTAAATTTTAATGTTTACATAAATCACTAACTTCTTAAAGTGTAATTGATTTTCCTTACTGAACTCTTAAATCAATTTCTCAGTTCCACCAATTTTATTTGAATAGTTATAACTACCTATTCCTTAATCTTTTTCATCCACTTCTTTCTCAAGCTAGATATATAAACCCAAGCTTATTAGTTGCCAACGAGAGACAAAAGTAAATAAAAGAAACATGGTTAATTAATTAAATTGCTACTTCTTTTTTGAACTTCAACTTCATTAAAACAACGCCAACAAAAGTCCTCAAAACGAGGACTTCCGGCACATTACAACATGTACATCGGGAACCTTAACCAATTATCCCACATCAAATCCGTATATTTAGACCTATACTTTAACCACAAAAACGACCATCACTTAATATTAGCAGTAAGCAATCTAGCCGAAGTCTTCATGTCGCCAAAAACCTTGTTGTTTCTTGCCAATCAAATACAACAAAGAGAAGTAATGATGATGTCGTGAATTATACCTTTGCTCCCACCTTCAGCGTTTTTAAAAAGCTGCAGTAGATCAGTCACTTTGAAGGCAAAAATCGGCCTCAAGTGACACCAATGAGCCACACCCGCCCACACCTCTTGCGCTAACGAGCATCCTATAAATATGTGATCAACGGAATCGTATCCTCAATCGCACTGCACACATAGTGGGTTATCAACCTGCACATTCCTTTTAATGAGCTCCGTTTTTATTGGTAACCGACCCATACTCGCCCTCCACGCCTTAACATTACATTACATTTAATAGCAGTCCACTTGACCCATTTAAACCGGAAGCCGTTATACCCACCTATAGTCTGCTGAATAAATTGCTACTAAATCACTAGATATTACTCATGCATATATAAGTAAAAAGGGTCAACTCAAAACACGACCCGACACCACACAATTATAAGTCAACCCAACAGGATTCAACCCAACACAAATAAGTATCAAATATTGTGTCAGGGTTGAAAAATTTAACCCGCCAACTTGAAAAGATTGACATCTCTATATGACCCTTACCAACTAAGACTCACCATGGTGCCAAACTTTAAATTGGTAGTTGCGATACTACTAACAAGCAACGATTATGGTTTTAAAAATTATTGAAGTTGATGAGTAACTTGGTTTTAAAAATTGTAGTGTGCACTGAGACGTTTAAGTCTTGAAAGCTGGGGTACTTGGTACTCTGAGACGTTTAAGTCCTGAATGTTAGGCATCAAGTAGCAAAGCGGAAATTACACACACGCACAAACGACAAACACGCAAAACAGAAAATAAACACGACACAAGAATTTTACGTGGTTCGATCCCAGTGGGGGACCTACGTCCACGAGCTGCAACTAGGTTATTTCGTTAAGCTCAAAGGTACACATATTACAATACATGACTAGGTATAAATAGAGAACAGTTAGGTTAAACAACTTAGGGACCAAGAAAACTAAACCAGGTCTGTCCCTTGTCTTCTAATGTCATCCCGAAAAAAAAAACCCCAATAACCAATGACTAAACATACCTAACAATCTCCCACTTGAAGGCCTTGCGAGAAACTCCTGCCTGCCAACAAGTAATAACAACCCAATCTTCCAGTACTCAGCAATATCTAAACATACAAGAACATAAGTCTTCTAGGTCCAGTTTCCTCAGAACAAACCAAACTTCAAACCTATTCACGTATACACCTAGTTGCAGCGGCCTTTCTCATCAGTAACCCGAAAGGCCCATTGAAGCTCCCAACAACTCCAAAACGATCATCACAGACCCATTCATGGCAAAACACACCATAGACACATCCTCAATCTCAGCCGACCCTCTTTACTCGAATCACCAGCTCCAGAGACTCCAGAGGAAAGAACACTCCCCACTAGCAGAAACTTCTTAGGAGAGATTTCATTCGGAATCCTGGTCTTCTAAACCCAACGTCGATTTCCGGACAATGTCGAGACACTCCCCGTGCTCCCACTGCTACAAAAAACCTCATACATGTTCAGACCTCGAAATACACTCAAGCAAATTACCTGAAGTCCCAGAGTCTTTTTATGCATGTTCAAACCTCATACTGGACTCGTTTAACTTTTGAATCGGTGAGCCCAGACTTTATTAAACAGAAGTTAGTTATTTTCTTCCGGCTGCGCAGTAATCTGCACACTTTATAAGTATTCAACAATAGATTTTTTAATGTTTCATTGAAGTAGATACTCTATATCTATATTATCTATATTACGTTATAAAAGAGGAGGCATGGGCAAATATGTCTAACTTGTCCAAAGTTAAGATGGCATACCAAAGGTTTCTTTACAATTTTCTTCCCTAAATGCCATGGGGTAACTTTATTTCATTAAATTATCAAAAATTCACATTCAAGTTATCCTTCACTATTTTTGTATCTACATTGAATTATTACATCTTCATATGAGGTAACTTTATTTCATTAAATTAGCGAAAATTCACAATCAAGTTATCCTTCATTATTTTTGTATCTACCTTTGTGATACACCCTTGTTTATACTCCCAACCCACTTGAAAATACTTAGTTAATAATTGTTGTATGTACATGTCTTAGGATCAATTATATGTAAATTAATGAGAAGCACACGAAATTTGTAGATTACTATACAGAAGTCCAGTTGAGTTCACGTCTTCTTTCACTACAATAAACTTGCTTTTACTCCTGACCCTATGATTTAAATATATTAGTATGAGTTGTTTGTTCTAGCATTTGAAACATGAATCCAAATGATGGCAAATAAAGCAAACAAAATGTTAGCAATGTTGATGCTTTTGATTCTCTTATCATCTATAAGGTCCCTCAAATTTTTAGGTAGTTAAACAGAAAGCAACATTTTTTAAACAGTGAAACCTACCTACATGCTTTGAGTTTTGAATGTTATATATTTTTTAATTTGATTTATTGACAATGTTATATTTAAAGGTTACATTTACAAGTAGTATTTTACGGTTTTACCCAAATGGGTTCAAAAGGAAAGAACTTGCTCAAATTCCTCATAACATATACATATTTTTACCCAAATGTATATTTTTAATAGTCCAAAAAGAAATATTATTCATGGCAATAGTATGTGTTTGTATACAATCATATAATCTAACTCCTTTAGCAATGCATTTGAAGTACACTTTGGTGATCTTTTTGCATTTGCAATATTGCGAGTGAAGAAGCACATGCTATCTCCTCTAAAGGCGAAAAGAGACTCAGTTAAAATACATTGAAAATACTTAGGTTACCTACTAGTAAGAAATGAAGCCAATCAGAATCTCGAACCCAAGAGTCTCACTACCTTCCACTGAGTCACAATGCATCAAACCTTGACACATTCCCAAAAGCAGAATTCAAAGCCTTTGGATATCTACTCTAAAAAAATAATGTCCCTGACCTTCATGCAGCCACACCAAGTCAACTATGCCCAGCTTCCACTGTCCCTGTTATCCCAACCCACGCCAAAAACAACACTCATGAGTTGAATCTCCACTTGTAATTCCCCAGCAAAAACCTTTACCCTGTACTACTTCAAAGATCCTCTCAAATGTCAAACCACTGATCACTATCAAACAAGAAATAGCTTCACAGTTCCAGACTAGCTAACAAGCAAATGATTATAACAGCAGTCGAGCTTTCATGGAAAGCAGGCGGTACCAAAAGTTCTATGACCGTACACATGATGAGTTAACGCAAACTCTAACCGAAAGTTCATCCGAACGAGCAATAGTTCACATGACTTGTAATTAACCTTTTTTTTCACTTATGTCATCACTAGCATGCCCAAGTAGGAATGCTTAAAACCCAAAGCATTCCAAACCAGTTTGTTCCATTTTCTCTGGTTTTACCCATCGACAATACCACATCAAAGTTCCCTTAACAAACCAATCAACCGACACCCAAAACTGTCTAACATTCCGAATATTACCATCCTGTCTTCAGTTATAACAATAACAAACGAGAACAAATCGGAAACAGTGAACAAGCACAACAATGGCACAAGCCTGAACTTGACAATTGTTCTACTGAACACTGTCAATCAAACCGATTTGCTCCTACAACAACTTGTAGACAAATCAAAACACCTGAATGTTGAATTCACAAAACCCGGTCTAAAAATAATATTAATCACGGTTGATAAATGTTAAAACCCGAACTCAAAAAAAAAAAAAAAAAAAAACCCAAACCCTACTTAGTCCGCAACCCAAACTCGACCAACAACTGAATAAACTTAATCAGTGGTTCAATCGAATTCAACAAACTAACCATACGACTCAAGGATTAAAGTAAATTGGTACTTACCTTGCTCGGTCACAATATCTGGCCACAAAACTAAGATCCAAACGGCAAACAACCACAAGCAAACCCTACCGACCACGATCACAATAACGGTCACAAGACATACCCAGGAACACGAACAGGATAAAAAAAACTCAATCCAGTCGAAACCCTAAGTTACCCGTCACACCTTGAAATCTTCAAACGATGTAAATATTGGAACCATAATTTTTTGAAACAACCAACAACGATTTTCAAAGGTTTATTGGACCTTAATCGTAATTCCAAAAAAAAAAAAAAGTAGTAGACCAACGTATTACGAAGAAACATATATAGGATTAAATGCTAATGGTTGACCAAGGAAATTAATTCCTTGAACTTGGATGAAAGGCACGACAAAAGTAGAGGAGAAAAGCATGGTGCAAAAGATATTCTTAATGAAAAGATCAAAATGTTATATATTATTTTTTTTTAACGACCAACGAATTAATTTCCGAGTACTCTCGGGCACTCTTTTGGCGAATCAGGTACTCGAGAGTACCCGGGCCACCAATTGCCACCAATTCTCGGGAAAACCCGACCACTCACCCGCCCGAAGGCACAACAGTGAAATAATCGGTAAAACCGGTCGGGATCAGGACTCGAACCCAAGCCAATGGCCGGGTCATCCCTTATTTCCCCTCCACCAATGTCCTTCAAATGTAGCTTAGATGCCAAACTAGGAGCATGTTTGGCTGTATTTTCACCTCCTTATAACTTAATACTTTTCCAAAAAGTTAATAAGTTTAAAAAAGTGTTTAGCAAATAAAAAAAGACTTAATGTTTTAACTTTTCATTTGCCTATAATAAGTTGTTTTGGAAAAGTAAAGAATGTGTGACTTTTTGAATCTCCTTATAACTTATTGACGTATATTTACCTACATGCCTCCGTATATCCTTATACCTACCCTCCTTATATCCTTTTTTGTCATTTTACCTATATAAGTTAAACCAAACACTTTTTTTACAAAATAACTTATCAACTTATTGTTTTTCCACCACATAAGCTAATCCAAACACTTTTCTAAAAATTCATTTTTAAAAAGTTATAAGTTAATAAGTTCTTTTAACCAAAAGTACCTTTGGATTCAAATAAATTTATCCAAACATGCCCTAGGTATTCGTCTGATCGAGTATCGATTTATTTGTTTTGCTCAGATCAATTTATTCAGGTATATATATATATTTTTTGTCATTAACCGATAATCGATCCGAATTCACCAGTGTCTAATCGAACTCAATTCCACCAATTAAACTGATTTATTCGGTTAGGGAATTAAACCAATTAATATTTTGTTTATTAGATTGAGTTCGGATCCGATTCCCTTGTTTAAAATACGATTCAATTTTCGATTTTTTTCGGTTATCGGTATTTTTTTTCACACCCACCCCTACTAGGCTACTATTCATTTTGTTATTTTACGCTAGTCACTATATGTGATATAATAATATTCATTAAAATGAACCCCTTTTTTTTTTGAAAAGCAACTTTCAACCATTTTAAACCATGATAGGCTGATAGCGAACTTGTTGGCACAGATTGGGTAGCAAATTCGTTGATAGCGAAAGTGGGGTATCAAAATAGCGAGATTGTTTAGATAACAAAGCAAGTTGTAGCGAAACAAATTATATAAAAAATGTTATAGATAAGTACACTGATTACATTTCCACTTTCACCAAAGAAATAAAATCAAAAAATTATGTACAACCATTTGGCAACTCAAAACTAATTTTTTTTTTCTTTTGCAAGTTTTGTTATAATAAAATATTTATGAACAATATTTTATATCCTGACAATAAATTTAAAACATTATTTTTTTTCTTTCAACGATAATGTTTTTAAATGTTGATGCCTGGATGGACACATATATCGTACTATTTAAATCGTAAAACTTGGTTAACTTTAACGATTAAAATATGTAAACCATAATGACACTCTTTTAAAAAGCCTAAATGATACTAACATTCGATTTAAAGCACCAATTGGTCTAGTGGTAAGTAGATCATTTATATTTATTCGACTTTTAAAATATTACATACCCATCAGTCCATCACATTTTTCTATCACTAAAATGAATGGAGTATTTTACTCGTAATAGTGAACAAACAAAAAACAAAATTGGCCATTTGAAAAAAAGGTGACCCTTGTGTAAGTGGTAAAATCATTATTTAAATAATAACTTTAATATTAGTTAGTGGAATAATTAATAATTTTAAAAGAAACAGGTAAAATTGTAACTTAGAAACACTAATGCTATTCAGGGATGAGAAATGGTATCGGGTATCAAACCGAATCGGTAACTTATCAGTATTGAAAAATTTTCGGTATAATTTGGTACCCGCCTTTTGCCGTTTTGAGATCGATATTTTTGGTTTGTTTTAATATTTTACCGATTTTTATCTTCAAATGCCAATATCGTACCAGTACTATACCGAACATTTTTTATATCGGTACCCATTTTTTACGATTTTCAAGATCGGTACTTTCGATGCTGATGTCGAGCTTATCCCTAATGCAATCAAAGTCATGACAACTATGTAGGCAATTAAACTATACTAGCAATTAGACCCGCGCGTGTTGCGGCACGAATGCATTGCAACCATTAATTGAAAGGTCAAAACGTTATGTGATACGTAACCATATGAACACGCGCATTTTGACGTATGCGATTTAACTTAATGACATTGTGGCTGGATCAAAACATCAAGTAATCGTATTTATATTGTACATTCATAATGTATTTATATGTGACCCAAATCATATATAAGAAACATACAAAAAAAGATGCATAAAACGTCTATAAAGGGGAAACTGACACGTATAATCAAAATACACATTCACATCAATGATTGAAATTTTACTCGTAGCACGTTGCGCCGGGTTTGAAAAGTAGACTAAAATGGAGTAACATGAGTAAAAATTGCAAATTTTAAAAGTTGTAAAAATTATAAAATGGAGTAGTAGTTTAGGGATCAAAAGTAATTACATTCCCAAAGGTTGAGCGGTTATAACAACGAAGTAATAATACATGGTAAACTAGTAAAACCACCTACTTTGATTTAAGTTCTTATACAGAATAGAATATGTAATTTCTCAAAATTTTAGATTGAAGGTGAAATTTAGATTTACAGTTGCACCATCTGTCACTTAATTTAAAACAAGATTCGTTAGACTTTAAAACTGGCGATCATAAAATAATCACAAGTTGTAGTTGCACTTTGAGATGTTTATCATTTAAAATTTGTCACGTTTAAAAAATCTCAACAAAGAAAAAAAATATGCTTTGACATTGTAGAAACTACACTTTTTTAAATTGATATCAGTTTTTCTTTATGTTAAAAACAAACTAGAATAACATTAATAAAACACGTTATTTTTATTTTATTGACCTCTTGACTCCAAGTTGGATTTTGTCTTTTTTTCAAGCAACTAGACTCACTTTTAATTGTGTCCAAAAATAGCTGTCAAACACTCTTCATTTGTGACTCGTCCACTATGTTAAAGTTTTAATTTCCAAATTTTTTTATATAATTTTGCAAAACAAATAAATAATAGTAAAATTTTGCAAACAAATATTGTAAACTCTTGGATTAAAATATTAAATTAAGGTCATTTTATTGGTGCACCACTGCACCCTTTAATTTTGCATTCTATTTAGAGAAGGTTATAATGGGATGATGTATCAATATCAACCCTTAGCAACTTATGAGTCAAAGAGAAACAATCCTTAGATCATTGATGACGCAAAAAGATATTTGATGTTTTCATGACATGATGCAAAAAGTCAATGAGGGTCGTATGCAACATTTAAACCACACATTACAAAATTGTGATAGCGGAATGTGTGAATGCTACATATATCATATTACTTTACGCTAAAGAAAAGAGTTTCATTCTGACATGTTATGCTTTTTTTTTTCTTCACACAGGAAAAAAAAAAGAGATTGCGTAACACTAATGTGTCCACATGATCCACAATAAGTTCAAAGTGGCCAGAATATGCACTTTAACCAAGCACGGTTTGTTATAGTTGTGTTATATCTAACTTTTGTGATGGCACTACTAAAACTTTTTTCGTTTTAATACTCATATCCAGTTTTTCATAACCTCAAGCTTTGATTTTTCTTAAAACACACACAACCTCTTATCTTCTCCTTTTATCTTAACCCTAACCATCCCTAACCATTCTCACTAACCATTAAACCTTCTTCTACCTAGCTAGCTTACAACATAATGAAGATGGTCGAGCCATTGATAACGATGGTTCTTATATGTATCATATGTCGTTTAGTTTTCCTCTGTGATATCACCTGAAAGTAGGGTTTAACTTTCTTTTATATCTTTTGAGTAATATAGATTCGTAAAGATTAAGACATATGATTTATTGGTTTCCAACTCTCTTTCATTTATTCATTTTATGTAGTGGTGTAGCTTGTGGCCCATTTACTTGCAAGTACTTTTAATTAGATGTTTGTTGAATGAAATTGGTGTATAACAAAAGTTACTATAATAAGAGTTCTTTGTGAGAAAAAAAATCTCTAACCAAGATTAATTATTAGTTTATCTAAAATTTCACTTCAAGAAAGAAAAAGAAAAGATATCATATTATGACAAAATAGCCCCAATTAATCAACCATAGTTATCATTTATATTCCTATGGGAATATTATCCAATTAGGGATGTGTATGAGGACAATTTAGTCCCTTGGGCCTTGATGGTCGATTAATTGATCCCATGTTGAAAGCTTCCAAAGATAGATTCTCACTCTTTACACACAACGTTGAAGCCCAAACTACATGCAGCCCAACAAGATAAGTCCATATGCAAAACATGAAAAATAAAAGGATTTAGAATAAAAATATAACTAGGCAAGGGTTGCGTCGGTTCATGGAGGTGTCGATTCGTTTAGTATATGTAGGGATGTGTATTTTCATTTGTAAATTATTCATACACTCATTCATCAAGGATTCTGAACAATATTTTTCCGGTCCCTATGGGACGCAACACACCTCTAGGAAACTTTGCTTCTAGTTTGTTGTAGTTAATAGAATCTTTGAGTCACAACACTACCAATAAACAGGCAAAAAAGTAACATATATACAACAAAGATTATGTTTTATGCTATCAAGATGATCAAAATTCTAACTTTCTGATAAATGCATAAAGTATAAAATAATCTTTTTCTTTTTTTATATTTCCATACAAACATATGTAACAAACTATACGAAAACAGTAACACAAAATATTAAAAAATACACAAAACAAAGTTGATCGCTAGGTCGCTGCTTCTCTAAAGAGTATTAGCAGCAAAATGCTGGCAGTACGAAGGCCACATCAATGTAGAGATGAACTATATGTAATCCCTTTCTCTCTTATCAAACTAAGAAGATAGCGTTCATTATGATCAATCTTTCTTGTAGGCATCGGCCCTTTCGTTCGTTCAATCTGATTACTCATCACATTATTGCTCTCAACCAAATTTCTGTCACTATTGTTCCCTCTCGCTTTATTATCTTCAGAGGTATTTTCTTCGTGGTCCCTTACACAACAGAAACCAAAACCGATTGTCACTTTTTTTTGTTCTTTCATTTATTCGCGCAGATAAGCTCAGAGTTCATTTAGCATTGACCGATCTGATACCATTTCCAATACTGATGACAGTAATCTAAGCCTTGGCTGCAATATTGAGCATAACAACCTACTTTGAGATTTGAAACCTACTGAAGGAAATGAATGTGAACTTTAGGCTGTAACACTAATTAGAATCATACAATGAACAAAAGCCTTTTGCAAGCAATTGAACAGAAGCATAAGTTCTTGATATGATACAACAGCTCTTTCAATTGTTTCTTTGTTGGGTATATAACTTCACATTTTTATAGATTTTTACCCAACACCTCTTAAACTCCCCACTTTTCTTTCTTTTTTAAGTTCTAAAAAAACATGAGTTTTATTGGTTTCCAATAGATCTGAACAACCCCTACGGTTAAAATCCACCCGAACCGAACACCCCAAACACCCCCCAAAGTTAAAAAAACCCAACTAAGCTTTGTTTCGTGCCGGATGAGGAAGTAGAAAAGAAATTGAAAGCCGTTACGAATTTATTAACTTTATATTTGATCAAAATAGAAACCATATAAGATGATTACAAGTGTAAAATTCTCTTCCTCTAACACAAAAGTCTTCCTATTCAAACGCTCCAAATAACATGCAGAAATTCATGCAAATACAAGTATTCACATGTTATATAACATTCAATCTCCCCTCTTACCTTTTCATCAGACAATCCATTTGTATTCGCACATTTTAATCTCAAAACAAGAACCATGAACAACGAACAAAGCGCAGGGTTTCAAGCCGGCCAAGCCAAGGGCCAAGCCGAGGTCACTATTCTCAATTTCTACCTTCACATCCATTGTTTATATGTATCTTTTATAAAAGGCCAATTTTGAAAAAGAAAAATGAATGAAAAGAACTCATATTAAATCAACAACTGGATATGTATGTACCTTATGTGTGTACGTATATGTATTTTGTATGCATGTATATAACTTTTGTTATGTATGTTGTTATTTTCAGGAGAAGAGCAACCAGCTGATGGACAAAGCTAGCCAAGCTGCCCAGTCAGCCAAGGACTCAGCCCAACAGGTCGCATTCTAAACTAAAAAACAAATAATATTGATGGCAGTGTGAGGCTAGCCCATTAGTAGAGGCACATGCTTCTTAGAAGGGGGTTTAACATTTGGTCTAAAGTAGAGTAACGTTTGCTGTTCAAATAATAATAATAACAACAAGAAGACAATAATAATAATAATAATAATAATAACTAGGTATTAGTTGCCCGCGCTTCGCCGCGGGTGCGGCTGTTGTGCGAAACGCGGCGGGAGCTTCTGTTGCATTGAGTGATTGACGGACGTTAAAGATCATGTGTCGCTGTGGGAGCTCCTGTTGCGTGGAGGGTTTCGTGGACATAAAAGATAATATTAAGTGACTGTTATTCTCGCGTGGGCTTCAAAAAAATACTCGCGGCTAAAAGCTAAAAGTTTGGTGGTCAAAGTTTGAAATCCTAAAAATAAAAGTTTGGCCAAAGCGCAATGCAAGTTTAAAAAAGTTGGGTGGTCAAAGTTTGAAATCCTAAAAGCTAAAAGTTTGGTGGTCAAAGTTTTAAATCCTAAAAGCTAAAAGTTTGGTGGTCAAATTGAAAGAAAATAAAGTTAAGTTAAAAGTTGGTGGCCAAAGTTTTAAATCATAAAAGCTAAAAGTTTGTTGGTCTAAATTTGGTGGTCAAATTAGAAGAAAATAAAGTTAACCTAAAAGCTAGTGACAGAAAATAAAATAAAGCTAAAAGTTAGTGGTCAATATATATATTAAAAGAAAGACACTGTTGAAGTGTCTTTCTTTTAATATAGAAGATAATAATAATAATAATAATAATAATAATAATAATAATAATAATAATAATAATAATAATAATAATAATAATAATAATAATAATAATGATTTTTGATATAAATGATTTCAGTTTATTTTGATGTTAGAAAAAACAATTTTATTTGACTAAAAGTTAATACCAATTGATCAGGCTGGACAGCAGATGAAGGCAAGTGCACAAGGAGCAGTAGATGCAGCCAAAGATGCAACTGGAATGAACAAATGAACCTCTAGGGACCATTTCATCAACCATCATAACTATCTATTCAATTAACATAACCAATTCTTTTTTGTATTTTATTTCATTTTGTTTTGTTTTATTTTTATATACACTCGAACAAAAAAGAGAATCTTGATGTACTTGAGCTCTTAAATTTGTTCTAATAAATATAAAAACTAAAAAGTAGTATTCGGGTGTTAATTTGTTTGGCACCCGCATGCTATTATATTTATATGTTGTTATCTCTTGCATTATACGCGGCACGATCATCTATAGGTCTTGGTGAACATACAAAATGACGCGACAATGGTGCAACATTCTGGTGGATATGGCGGATGGCTTGAAAAGGACGTGTCGATAAGCAAACCATAATGAATACAACCAAACATGTGTAACTTATCTTGTAATTGAAAACTTAATTTCTAAGGGACTTTGATTAGGTTTGTTGGAATATGGACAAGAAACAACAAGACAACAAATGTTGCAACACTTGACAGGGCAGCATTTCAATCAACTTGTGATCGTTATATCAATACAAAAAAAGTAGTACTTGTTTTTAATGTAACACTAAAGTTCTTAATGAATTACTAGTATAATAGGAAAGTTAAATTAATACATGTCTCATACAAATGAAAGAAAGGTAAAGAAAGTAAGAAAACATTTGATTATGTTGGACTACTTTATAACATCAACACATAAAACTTTCAAACTTCAAAAGAAAATTTGTAAATCAATTTGCATTTCCCCTTTCTTTTTGGACACAAAATCATGAGAGTTAACAGCTTTGGATCCCATCTAAAGAACCACATGATTGTACCAAGTTAGATGATACAAATGGACCCTTAACAAAACAAAAAAATGAAGACCAAAAGATGTTTCTTTTTCCAAAAGAAAAATGAGAAGCATGTGAAGTTTGTTCTAGTGGAGTTGGAGCCTTTTCATAAAGAATGGGTATCATATTAAAGAAAGTGTAGTAAGATGCAAAATACTACAGCTCCTTTGGAAAAAGACAAATTTGCCCACCATGTATATGTATGTTGAAAGAGAGGCAAGCAAAAAGGCTAACTAACCACTTATTCACCATGACTAGGATTATCACCTATCACCTTCACAAAATGGTTCCAACCAAAACCCATAGTAGTTATACAATTTGTAAAGGAAAAGATAGTTTTGCCCTTGCTTATCTTGCTCTTGATAACACTAGTCCTTGGGGCATTTTTGTCATTTTTTAGTCCTTGTTTTCTTCCTCATGTTAGGTCAATTTTAATTTAATTTCGTTTTGGTACTTTTATCTTTTTACTGGTTTGCATTCATTCATAATATTTTGGAAGTTAATTATATTTAAAAAGCGAATTATAATCTATAAAAGTTAACCCATACAATTTGTAATAAATTACTATTATGACATGATAGCATATCACATCACATGCTAACAGAAACTCAGGAAGTACAACCTAAGACGAATGTTGAATGGCCCAAGAGTCGTTCAAGCACTTCATTACTCGTGTAGATTGTAATGACCTACGAAAGGAACAAATTAATCATTTTCATTATCTGGAATAGATAATAATACCCATTAAATTAAATTTCCAATTAGATCCATTATATTAGGGAAGGAGAGGCGCCACACGATGAAGAATTCGGGTACACTCCTTTACGTCAATCGCAGTCCGCCACCTGGACTATCATCACACCACCACCCATGAACCCCCTTCACCGGCGACAGCAGCCATCTCTCTCTCTCTCTCTCTCTCTCTCTCTCTCCTTTGCAAACCGTGATATATCTTATGGAAATGAGGGACCAGCCTTCACGGAACCCACTACCCAAGTTGCCGGTAGCGATGAACCCGTGGGGGTAGTGGGGTACCAGCCTCCTTTGCTGATAGCGCCCTACCCTCCCTAATACCATCATCAATACAAGGGGTATAAATGCACACTCTCTTTTTTAACCTGTGTCACATTAGTTTGTAAAACATTTTATTTCAATTTGTTTTTACTTCTACCCATTCCCCCTCTTCACTTTCACTGGCCTTCCTCTCACAAGTCACAATACCCTATGCAACGCACCTATCCATATGCATCACCCCTGAATGTCAATCTCTTTTGATGCAATCCTTCTCAAGATTTCTCATATCATTTATAAGTATCTCCTAAATGCACCTATTAGAGGATAATGGAATAATAAATTTGTTACATTCTTCGATTGTTTGGAAATCTTCCTTAAGCATATGGAATAATAAAATGATTGCATAATATTACGTAGTATATACGCTATTTATTAGATATTAGAAAAACTTAATTATTCAAACTATAGCAACTCCAGAGTTTAAAAATAGAAGTAAAGGAAAGGAAGCAAAAGGAAAGGGGAACAATTTTGTGTTCCAGAGTTTCATTAAAGGAAAGAAGTGGAGAGAAGAGGAAGGAAAATTCCTCCAAATAACAATCATTCCAAATTGGAAGGAAGCGGAAGGAAGGGAAAATAAGAAAAATTTAAAGTATATCATTTACCAATTTACCCTCTCATTTAACCTATAATAAAATCTTATAAGGGTATAATTGTAAAATATATGTTTCTTTTCTCTTCCTTTCAACTCGGGAACACATAAAATCTTTAGTTTCTTTTCTTTTCCTTTCAACTCGGGAACACGAAATAAAATTATATATTTTCCTTTCTTTTCTCTCCTAATATCCCTTTCTCTTCTTTTCTTTTATTTAGTAAACTCGGGAACACAGCGTATCTACCCTATGCATAAGGGATTTAAAAAAATGTTTTTTCATTTCTAACTACAAACTGTTCATCTTTTTCCAATTTAATCCGTTTACAATTTAACTCCAAAGCTTTTCATCTGTTACAATTTAGCCCAACCCTTCTTCTCTTTCAACTTTCGTCCGTTATACTTTTCATTTTTCGCAAGTTTTTCGTTTTACGTTTTTAATGAATTTTGCAAGTTAAAGCGCCCAACATGCATGTAGGTTTCAACGTTGTTTCATCTATTTTTTCCCGTTTAACAAGCCCGCCGCAACGTGCAGGTCCTAGATGTTATTCTTTTCTATGTATTATGTTTCGATCTAATTTCTTCGCATTGACAAGCCGCAACGGGCGTGCATGGTTCAACAATTTTACGTCTGCTTTTGGTTCAGTGTTATTTTTTGTACGTCTACAACACATGTTGGATGGTATCACCACTTCTGATTGTCGAGTAGCATAGAAAATTAACGAATTAACGGAGAAAGTAAGTTTTCCGGGTTTGTTTGTTTTTGACACGTTAAGGATGGGGTAGTGCATTTTGTTGTTTGTTTTTGTTGTATGTTTCGGGTTTTGTTTTCCGGATTGCTTGTTATTGCGGGTTGTTTCCCGGTTGTTTGCTAGTTTCTTGCTAGCTAAGTAATAAAAGTTGTTTGGCCGTTCAAAAAAAAAAAAACGGAGAAAGTAAGTAATATCCATTAAACTCAAGCGAAGTTGCAAGTGGTCATCGACACGCTATATGTGTGTTACAAAGCTTGCAAAGTCGTTAATAACTAGATTAGACTTAAATGTGGTATGTGTTAAAATAGTTTGTTGTAAATTTTGTAACATATAAGCCTACAATCAATGATGTTAGTTGATATTAGCGATTGTAAATATTGTATAACATGGTGTATAACATAACCGGAGCAATAGAGGCGACTTTTTTAAAGTCGCCTCTAATGATGTCGCCTCTATTGCTTGTAATTCTTGTAGTGTAATCACATTAGTATTTATGTCTCCTAATTACATTACATACATTTTATATAAGTGTATCATATATATTCCGTTTAATTAAAAAAACATAATCCATGTCCAGGTTCATTTTTTCACCTACTACATTCGGTACTACACCTAACATGGTCGATGGTCCTATTTGATGAATTACATGACAAATTGTTGTGGTTCTGATATGATCGTATCATCACAATCTAATTACAAAATAATGAAGTGAGAAGACCTTCGGTGATAAAAAAACTTCATTGGTGATTGTAGGTTTCATTGATAACATGCGGGTGGAGATCCGTTTGGAAAGTGGGCTTGGGTAATAATTTCATTGACGTATATTTAGGTAGCGTCCGTCTCCTAGAATGTGATGAAATAGGAATTTCAATTGCGAAAATGTCCGTATATTTAATTGATTTTGGATTTTGTTGCAGTTGTTGGTTATTTTGTCAGTTTTATATTAGAGCAAACACTTATTAATTATTTCTCTAATGTATATGAGTTATGTCTGCTAATTTACAATCTTTGAATGTTGCATAAGAGTGTTTGTGACAGTTTTTCATGTTTGGACACTTATTTGGGTTATTTGCTTTGAAATTTTAGCTTATTTTATGGTTTTGTCTACGAATTCATAAGAGCATTGATTGAGAGTTTAGAGGTAGTTAGTGCTCCTCCAATTCTTGAGATTGAAAGGTGATAGGTAGTCAGATTTGTCTAGATTTTAAGTGTCGGGTAAAGGTGAGTCTAGGAAGAGATCCTTGTCTATTGTGTCTTAGATTCCTGCTTATTTGTGTCATAGTGAGAGCTAGTGAATTATTCCTTGCACTTTAGAGTGTATTGGGATTGTGAATTGAGAAATTTAAGTCAATCTAGCAAGTACTTTAGTATAAATCAGAGAGATGATAGTTAACCTGATCACCTAGTGAGTTAATACGCCATTAGGTTTGCTTGTAGATTTGGCCGCTAAGTCGGGGATTTATTAGGTTGGCGGAGAATGACAATCATTATCTTGGGTCTGACATAGTTTCTATAACCGAGATAGTTCCATCTTCATCAGTAGGATTCAATGCCTAGGTAGTTGTCTTTCCTATCCCGATATCCACCGTTGTGATCCTTAGTTGTTTCATTGTTCGAGACTAGAGTTTACTTAGCAAAACCTTTTTAAAACCATTTGTTATAGTCCTAGTTGAGTCTAGGTTAGCTTTCCATTAGTGTCCTATGGGTTTGATACTCAGACTTATTATACATATTATTATTCCCCAATCAAAACCCTAATCTCCTTTACTTTCCCTTCTTCAAGCCAATATTCCCAAATCAAATCCCTAATCCCCTCTCCTTCTCCTTCTTCATCTTCTTCACAACCCAATTTTCTCCGAGCAGTCTTCTCCTTCTTCTTCCTCTTCCTCTGCTTAACCCTAAACAATGTCATCGTTATCTGGCTTATGAAATCGAGGTATCTCTTTCCACTATGTTGTTCCACCACGACGTTGAAGAAGAAATTAATCAAGTGTGATAGCGTTGGTGCAGGGTAGTGTGAGCGTCGTTCATCATCAAGGTAAGTTTATGTTTCAGATTAGTATTTTATTTTTGTTATTTATTTCGAAATATTTACCTTTACAATGTTTACATTAGAGTTATGCTAATTAAAGTATTTGTCACTTATTTTAGCAGGTTAAATTAGTAATTAGTTTACTTTTGAAGTCAAAGTTTAGTTTATTATAAAGGTAGTAGATTTGTTTTTGCCTATATTAGAATTGAATGTTGTATTAGAACTCTGTACATTGATCTTTGCTATAAATAGATTAATGTTTGAAAGAGATTTTGGAATAGAATGTTAACTTGCTCTTGGTAGAATGGTGATATTTGGTAGTTTTGAAAAGGATAATTAAAAAATAAGTGAGTAATGTAGAGTGATATCAAATTTGTTTGTTGGTAATGTGATTCTCAAGATACATTAACATGAAGAATTGGCTATTTTATGTTTAGTTGAATTGGTGATGCGTTTGGTTTTAGTAATTTATAAAGATGTCATTTTTCCCGGTGTAAAAAACTTGATGTGTTAAGTTCAAAACCTTGGTTTTGGGAAAAAGACTGATTTTTACTAAACCTTTTAATAAGTTTTAAATTTATAAGTAAACGATAATTACTTATAAACTAAAATCAACACATAGGCAGAGAACCTGACGTGTATAGTATAGGTTTCTAGGGTAAACACCGAGTATCGTATTCCAAAGAACACACTTTCCGCTACTCAACCTTTCATCATTTAACTAATTGGGTTTGAAAAGAAAAAAATAAATAGGAGGGGGTCTTAAGAAAAATAGTTTTGTAAAAGGTTTTGGGTTTTATAAAATAAAAAGATAAAATAGTAGAGATAGTGATCATGCACATCTCTGGACCCTCTGTATAAGTAGTTAAGTTTATTATTAGAAATAGTATTAAGTTTAATTATTTGTGAGGAGGACGAGAGTGAACTTGAGGTGTTGACTCATTGATAGAGAATCGGGGCCACTATTGAGTTGTATGCTTAACCTCTTTATGCGGGCCCACATGAAGGTTCACCGACTGAGCCTTGCATGTAGCAGGCTTCCAAAACCGCAGTCAAGTCTCTGGTCCTCTAACTCATCTTCTTCTTGAAATGGAGGCTTAACTTCCGACCTGGAATAACGTACACCCCCTTAGCTCTCGTGTTCTGTACCAAATGATCTCTCCTTAAAGTCAGTCCTGGCAAAATCGTTACCCCTAAGTAGGTTAACGATCATGAAGACCGAAGGATCTCTCTTACAGTCAACTCAGACGATGTGCATCCCTATTGGTTAACGGTTTTGTACTAACGAGACCTAGATATGTAATTCTTGTTTTATTTATCTTAATTGTGACACTTTAATATTTATTAATCAAGTAAATATAAAGTTGGTTTAGTGATTTGTGACTTAATTAACCCAACCCATAACCTCCCGAGATGAATGAAATCCTTAACAATGGTGGAACATAATCCTAAAGGTGTGCAATCCGAAGATCACTGGTGCACCCGTAGGGAATCCTCCCTTTTTACCAAGAAAATCATTCATTCATCTGGAAAGAACCAGAAATGTGTCACTCAGATCTAGTCCACTTCAGAAGCCATTGCTTAGAATCCGGTTTGGAAATCAGAAGCCCGAAGGATCTGTCTCACTACCGGTTTCCTCGCCTTGGATCTAGCTCGGGACTACTAATAGATGATTATATCTCTTGATAGTTTATTAAGTAACTTAAGGTTGATTTAAGTTTATTAAGTTAATCACCAATTGAACCTGTCACAAGATAAACAAACAAAATTAGAAAGAAGATAACACAACAAATAACTAAAAACAAACTACTACTAGTAATAATAAAAGTCTACAAATCGAAGTGGGTTCGGAGATTATAGAAAGATAAAAGCATAAGAATGATCAACACATGAACATGGCTGCTCATAGACAAGCCTTCCATCTCCTAGTGCTATGTATCTAGTGTAATCCTCACGACCCTCGATGTTTATTGCATGAACTACTCTACGATCCTATTCTCGGCCAAGACAATCAAGGTAGGACGAGGCCTAACCTTGGTGGAATGTTAGGATGGCCGTAAGGCCTCCCACAAGACCCAAAGAGCTCTGGAAAAAGCTTGGAAGTCGACCCAAGAAAGCCCAAGAAGGGATGCCAAATGGTTGAGGTGAGCTTGCTATTTATAGGCAAATCAGGGTAAGCACGGGGGTGCCAAGTGTTGAAGCACGACCATGCTCGATAGCAGGTACTGTTGCAGAGTCCTTTCGAGCAGAATATGTCGGTTTTTAGGACATGCACGCCCGTGCCGAGTGTTGGCACGGTCGTGCTCTTTAGAAAAGTTGCCAGTCTTGTTTGTTTGAGCCTTGGGGAGCACGTTACTGCTGGCACGGCTGTGTACAAGGTCTTGGCACGCCCGTGCAACCCAAAAATCTGACTTTTTGCCTTTTGTTGACTTTAAAATGTTGACTTGTTGACCCGGGACAGGTGCACGGTCGTAAGCACGACTGTGCTGCATCTGATACAGCATCTAAGTCTTCAATTCCTTCCCGAGTTTTGCTGCTTTGTCTTCTAATGTCCTGGACTGATTATCGTTAAGCCCGGAAAAGGACTTCACACATACAGGGAACATGCCGCGAGTCTCGTATCCTCAGGAATCTCTGTTTTTTAGCTGTTCTAACCCGAAAATCACTTGTTTTCGGTGTGGAGCTCCAGTTTCCTGAAACATACGAATAGGAATGATTAAGTAGCCAAAATCAGTATTTTAAGCCTCATTTATGCCCTATTCTGGGATTAATTATGCATGATTTATATGTTATAATCAGGGCACATCAATTAGTAGGAGTTAACAAGGATCCTGGTAAAGAGGAACGACACCGCAAAACCCGTAACCCTTCCTGATCTATTTCCATTGCTCCCGCCTTTCAACGTAAGGTAACCTAATCAAGCTTTAAGCTTCATGTCTAATATTATATATGTGGGTAAAAACCTTGGATATGATCAGACTATTAATTTGTAGGATTCTAGCAATTGTTGGGGTTATTAACAAGACGATGATGTATAAGATTGTAATATGAACTTAGACATAAATAGTCTTTATCTCATGGGTAATTAGTTACATACTGAATTGTACCACTGCTTTTAATCTTAAAAAAAGAGATTATATTATACGTATATTTTGCCATAATCTATTACAAATGTATATTATTGCTTGGCTGATAAATCGGTAATTAGATGCTTCTTATTCTCATAATGCACCTTCATTACTATGTCCAATCATGCATAAATTAGTACAATATAAATTACAAGATTAATATAAATTCTTGACAAAATTAACCAGAAGACATTTATAGAAGAAAATTTAGCTGATTTTGAAATATAGATCGAGTTAGCACCTATGGCAGTGCAATTAGCCATTATTGAAAGGAAACAATTCCTGAGATATGTATACACACGTGTGTATGTGTGTTTCATTGTCAGCAAACTAAGGATTATGATACGCTTTTAATTTTAAGAATGATATTTTTTGTTTGTTGTATGCTATTATGATGGCAGGTTTCAAGGTAACCAAGAATTAGGATAGGAAATAGGGTCTATAACATGAACGTTGAGCAATATAATTGGACCAGTCACTCTCAGATTACATGTATTCTCATTTTATATGGCCTTCCGAGGTATTGTTTATGTTTTTATGCATCTTTCATGATTTTGTGTCCTTTTCTTTAGGTTTGAGGTTGCAGAGATATGGAATAAAAGACAATTTTAGATGATTGGGGGAGTTTTTAGCAGGCTGGGGATTAGTCGCCTGATTACAGCACTCATTCTCTTCGTTTCTACATCTTCTCACTCGTCCTCAATCCATAGCCCCACGTAGTGTAAGCCTTTGATCTAGATTCGTCCATCGATTTACACCTTTTTAGATCTTAGTTGTTCTTTTTATATTATTCCGATCGAAGATCCCTAATTTTTATTCGCATCACTGTATTTTTATCATTTAGGAGTTTGAATTTGGATTTAGGTTATTCAAATTACCCAAACATCAAGCTGAATCATTATGCCTTTGTATTTCTTTGGATATGTATTTGCTGAGTTATCGCATTATTGATGCTTACAATCATCCGCAAAAGCCAAAATTGATCTATATATGTAAATCGAAGATGTTAAGAATTGTTATGTGTTTGCTTGATTATCATCAAGAATGAGAGGTTCACTTATGAAGACCATCATTAAGGGATCAAAAGAGATCGACGAGGCGGAGTGGCCTGCTACCTAATCCTTAGCGCCTCCTTCACATTTAAGTAAGTTTCACAAGACATTGTCTAGGTCCTTCATTTTTCACCCTCATATTTCTCTTTCCATTTGGTCGGTTGTTACTTCATATTAGGAAATTGCATCACTGTCTTTTGTCTACCCGAGAAGCTCTCGGGGTATAACCTAAGGTTGTATATTACTAAATCTCTAAATTAGGTTAGTTTTTATAGACCGCCTTTAGCACATCAATCATATTATGTTTTAACAAATTTAAATATAAATATTCATTTTGGGATGCATTGAATCTGTCGGTGATCTATTATCAGTATCTATTTTTTAGAATTGTCTTCAAGTGTTTATCAACTTGAGATGCTTTCATCGGGTAGTTTCACCAAAGTTAATAAAAGAGTTAAATGTCATTTTCGTCCCTGAGGTTTGTTACTTTTTGCTAGTTTCATCCAAAAGTTTATATTTTCTCATCTGGATCCAAAGGTTTTCAAATTCTTGCTCATTTCATCTAACTCGTTAACACGGTTAGTCAAAGTCAGTTAAGTGAAGGGCATTTTTGTCCATTCGTCTTTTTTTAGTCCCAACCCTATTTAACTCACACACAATTAGTAGTTCACCCCCAATTCATCTTCTTCTAATGTAAAAAAAAAACCCTAATCAAACAAAACTCTAAATTCAACAATGTGTGTATATACTCTCTACCCTTCATCTTTTTGTTTGTATTTTCGTCAACACAATCACCACCATTAATCCAACTCTCTCTCCCCTTCATCTTTTTGTTTGAACGGAAAATGGTTTTAAATCGAAATGGGGAAATGGTTTTTAGGACAGAATCGAAATTGGGAAATGGATTTTAGGACGTTGAAAGAGATGCAAATATGGGCGCGAGACTATTGTTGGATGTTTTTGATGTGACATAATGGAGGATGGCTCGAGTAGGCAAGGTTAGTGGTGGTGTCGTCAATGAAGGTGACGATGAGGAAGGCTGTGCGGTCTGCATATGAGGGCGGGGAAGGAGAACAAGTCGGAAAATTTCCCCTTAGGAAAGAGGTGCAGATTCATGTTTTTTGGGTATTTTTTTCATTTGTTTTTTAGGGTTTTGGTTTAGCAGAAACACACAGAATTGCAAATGGTGGTTCATTGGTTGTTGTTGTTGTTGAATTTAAAGAGTTTTGTTTCATTAGGGTTTCTTGACATTGACGTTAGAAGGGAAGAAGCTGAATTGGGGGGGGGGGGGGGGGGGGTTAACCATTGATTGTGTGTGAGTTAAATAGGGTTGGGATTAAAAAAAGATGAATGGACAAAAATGTCCTTCACTTAACTGACTTTGACTAACCGTGTTAACGAGTTGGATGAAATGAGCAAGAATTTAAAAACCTTTGGATCCAGATGAGAAAAAATAAACTTTTGGATGAAACTAGCAAAAAGTGCCAAACTCAGGGACGAAAATGGCATTTAACTCTTAATAAAATTTTATTAATAGTAATATTCCATGGTAAAATCAAACACACAATAGAAATTGCATGTCAGAATGCTGCAATTTAACTCATGATACTTCAAATTCTCACTTCTAATTATTTGACCATACACTATAACTTGCATAATAACCCAATTGCCTCTATAGAATCGTTGGTGCCTTGGAAAGAAGAGTTGGAATGCCTTGTTCAGGGGGGGAGTTCCAATGGCTCTAGAGGAGAGGTAGGTTGCATTTATTCATTTTGATTCTTGCATTGGTGTCATTTTTAAACTAGGTGGTAAAACGGGAGGGGTGGGTGGGTGACTGGCCAAAACAGGTTTTTGTTGTTATGAATTGAAACAAGTGGGTTGGGTTGACCCGACACACTCTATGTTAAATTTTATTTTTATTTATTTATTTTTATATTTTCTTGTAAATAGTTAATGTGTTAAATATGATCTCAACAATGGTATATTTAAGTAATTATCTAAAAGTTTGAACAAAATGATTTAAGAGGTTTATGATGTAAAAACTACACTTTGGTGGACTTTCGACCTGTTTTCTTTTAAAGTTTACACGTTTGCCCTATTAGATATTCAACCTGCCATCTCTACTTTAAAATACTGATTTATATGTAATTATGTATTCACCACTTATTACAGCTCTGGAAAGCTTTTGTGGGTGTGAAGGCACGCTACATTCCAAAATATTATCAAAATCTTTTGGATCCTGATCCAAAGAATGATAATGGTGATACATCAACTACCACGCCTGTATGCTTATCCGAGAAATGGAAAGGGCAGATTGAGAAGGTGATCATATAAACTAATCTATGCTTATTTTGAGGTGTATGACTAACTGTAAGACATCACTTTATTGGCACTCCCAGTTATATATAATTATATACTTTTGCTGTGTAGGACTTGCCTCAAACATTTCCAGGTCATCCTGCATTAGATGGTGATGGTAGAATAGAAATGCTTTGAGATGTTTACTCACTGCATATGCTAGACATAACCCCTCGGTTGGCTACTGTCAGGTACATAAATTGGCATGCATATTTATGTTTATGCATACAAATTTATGTTTATGCAATCAGGGTACTTGGTAATTTGATAATTTTCGGGATATATAGGCCATGAATTTCTTTGCTGGATTGTTACTGCTGCTGATGCCTGAAGAAAATGCCTTCTGGTAGGTTTGAGACGTGACCAGATTTTTTTTTTATGTTCATCTTTATAAGCTTCTCAGTATTCCGAATAATAGATGCTTACCTTTTGCTCGTGTGTGCAACTTGCATAACTCAAAAAGCTTACGGTGTTGTTGAAGTTCTCATATTATAATTTGACCTTAAGGCTTTGTTGGGCATTCTTGATGATTATTTTGGGGGCTATTATTCAGAGGAAATGATAGTCTCAAGTAGTTGTTATATATATATTTTTTTCTCTGGGTCACACTAATCAAGTTGTGTAAATTCAAAATATTTATTAGTCATATATTGCCAGGTTGATCAACTTGTATTTGAGGAGTTGATGCATGAGCGGTTTCCCAAACTTGGTTTGTTTTTAAATTGTTATAGACATTTCCATACTAAACCCAACTTTATTTTTTCTTTGTTCCGTGCTGATGTTATCTAATCACTTGATGCAGTTAATCATCTAGATTACCTCGGAGTGCAAGTAGCCTTGGTCTCCGGACCGTGGTTCCTTTCAATATTTAGACTATATGGTGTGGTCACCATTTCCCCCAACCCCCCAAGTGCCACATCAGCGTCACATCATTTCCCCCATTTTCTCCCCTAAAGTTTGGAAATGGTATTCCCCCAATCCCCCTTCATTTTTTATTACATAAAGTTTGATTAAAAAAAAAAATAGGCCAATGAAATCACTAGTTGACATCGGTGCATTTGCCCCGAGTTCCCCGAATTTAAATCAGGGGGCGGTGTTTTGGTTCGGTGCCGACGCCAAGTCAGCTCCCCGAGTTCATCCACCGAAAGCACTCCGAATAGTCTTATGAATATGCTTCCCTGGGAAAGTGGTTAGTTTCTATGTTTCATCAACCAATTTTTATTTATACTTATTATAAGCACATATAATGAAGTTAAGCCCTTTTGCTAATTATAATTCCAGTTCTTGGAGTCTGGGATGTGCTTTTATCAAGGAAACTGAGTTATGCTGTTTCAAATTGCCCTTGCTTTGATGGAGTTGTATGGTATCTGACTATCTTTTTCTTATTTTTTTTAATCTTCTTAAAAATCTTAGAAATTGCAACTTACCTTCGTTCAGTATATTGTGTAGGACCTGCGTTAGTCACAACTACCATTTATTCTTGACACCTGCATTTTTTTTACCACAAAAAGGTAGAGCTCTTGTTACCAGTAGGCATGCATGTTGTTTGTTGAGAGTTTTTATTTAAAAGGGGGTTGCAACAAGTCTTTTAATGTGAGTTGTATCGAAATCTTAGAAATTCCAAGCCTATAGCTAATTTAGTGAAAGAGCTTAATTTGTTGATGGCGTATTGGATGTTAATAATTAATTACCTCAAATCATTTAATCATATACACAAACGTATTTATTTACCAAGTCCGTCTCTTTCTAATCTTTTAGTGTGGTCTTACGTATTTGGTCATTTGGATATTCAAAAAACACCTTGATTCACCAAGAAAATGTCAAATTTAATCTGGTCCAGTCTTATTTAGAAATTAGGATACATAGCCATTGTCGAACATAGGTACCCGCGGCAACGCGCGGGCATTCCGACTAGTTAATAGTAATATTCCATGGTAAAATCAAACACACAATGGAAATTGCATGTCAGAATGCTGCAATTTAACTCATGATACTTCAAATTCTCATTTCTAATTATTTGACCATACACTATAACTTGCATTAAAGATACAAACATAAGACATAGTTTTTCTATTATATGTGTCCTACGTAACGGACCTCGCTCTCACACTTCCATAATTGATGGCGATGAAATCATATCAACGACTTCATAGTTTTTAAAGTTAATCTATATAAATGAGTGACTGCATCATGTGTTACAATTATGCGAATCCAATATTTTTTTTCTTGTTTATCTTATTTCATTCTTTCTTATTGGATTAATTCATTAAAAAAAGTAATAGTAATTTCTATCATATCTCATCTTATAATATACTGATATGTAATTTTTTTTATATAAATCTAATTAATATTTTCATTTCAACAAAATGGGCAAATTACATAAGAATAGTAGGCAGACGGGCAACAAGCTGCGCCGCCACCCCCTTCTGGATACAGAACCCTAATCTAGAGAAAACAAATCCTCGCCCCTGAGGAGTCGAGAAGTTGCTGTGGATCACCCGCTGGACTCTCGTCAGAAACCTGATCGCTTCCGGTGCCAATGAGCCAAAAGTGTCAAAAGCCAATGGGACAAAAGCATGTTGGTTATCTTCGTATGCTTTAGCGTGCTTTGCCACCTTGTTCGACTCTGCTCTAAGAACTGCTTATCCCGCCACGAACCCACTTTCCCTGAATCCCGCTAAAGGTGACACACCCGTAAGGTCCACGCATGCGTGTTTCCCACCTTCCCAACCAAACACTAGCAGGTCAGCCGGACGTAAAGTGGACCTCCTTCTGTCGGGTCTGTAAGAAAATTAACCGAGGCCTCTTTCTTTGCTGAGATCCCTGCTTGTCTAAGAATATCTAGTAAAACGTCCCAAACGAAATCGTGTCTGTACTTAAACCCCGGTAACTCTCTACAATGGAGGGCATGCTCCCTATATTTATCCAAACACGCTTTAAGGCAAACCGGACATGTTTCGTCATCCGGAAAAATGGGAATCATCAAACGGTATTTAAGGATTGCTCTATATTCCACCACTGACATTCGTTAGCCCAGTCCTTCTATATGTAATTTTAATAATATTTTATGTTAAAATATCATTTTTAATTGACAAATTTTCATTACTATCTATTATTTTCTTGACAACCTGTGTAATAACTTAGTTATGTATCAATACAAACTTCATAAATGTTATATCAATTGTGAACTATTGGACTTTGACAACGATTAATTTTTGTCTACAGGAAAAATATTATCTCAAAATTCCAAAAAAAAAGTTACAAACTTATCAAAATAATCGAACTTTTTATAGGATATGTTCCGCATGTAATTTTTTTATAACTTCACCGCAACATGGTTTTATTTTTTTCAGGTAAACATACACGCCTAAAACAATATTATTACATGTGGATAACATTATTGAATGCATTGACAACAGATTCCTTTTTATTTGTCATAAATTATAATATTAACAATAGAGTTAATTACACGGATGCTCCCTGTGGTTTACAAGAATAACATAAATGCCCCCGAATAACACGGATGCTCCCTGTGGTTAATACTTTTGCACTCGTATGGTCTTTAACCCTAACGACCGTTTGTTTTCTCTGTTAAGTAGGTGTCAAATGTCAGTTTTACCCTTGAGTAAGAGATAAAATAATTAGAATTAAAATTTTAAAAAAGTATAAAACAAATAAATAGAAAATTTGTCATCATCCCCACAAATAAACATATCATCACCTCCACACCTCCCTTACGTCAACTACCACCACGCACCAGGTATAAAAATCCAATCTTTTTGCAATTGAACATGAAAAGAGAGCTTGCTTTTGCTTTGGAAGCTCGATCCCAGTTCAGTTGCTTCTCCGATCGAACCCGGTCGTCTGGTCAACCGGTTCAGCAGGTTTTGTTTAATGATGGTGAAAAGATTCATCGCAAGAATCATCAGATGGGATGTAATAATAATGGGTCGAAGTCGGTTGATGAATTACGTGTGAATCAACGGAGAAAACGGATTAAAACTCCTATTCCGGTGGTTTCCGGCGCCATAAGTTGCAGGTGGGTTGTGGGTTTTGGGATTTTTTCAGGTGGGTTGCAGGTGGTGGTTGCGGTTACGTTTCCGGCTTCGGTTAATGATATGTTTGGGTTTGATTTAGGGAAAAGGTTTGAGAGTAGGTGATGGTGCGCGATGTTTGTGTTGCTAGGACCTGCAAAATTGTCGGTGATGGTGCGCGATGGTTGTGATTCAGTTGGAGGTGGTGGTGGTATCGGGGATGATCGGAATCGGATGGTGCGCGATGTGGATATCTAAATACATGAATCGAGGTTTGTTTGTCGGAGGGATGATCGGAATCGGAGACCGGAGAAGGAAGTGGCTGGTTGTGGTATCGGGGTGGCTCATAACCGGTCACCGGAGTGTTGTGGGTTTTGGGATTTTTTTCAGGTGGGTTGCAGGTGGGTTTGTCAAGGAGAGAGAGGTGGGAGAGATAAAGGAGAAGAAGATAAAGAAGTGGACCCCGTATGAAATCTTTAAGTATTTTTATTTTTACAATCGAGGGTATGCAAGTAATTTTACATGCCATTAACTGAAAGAATTAACGGACGTTAGTCGTAGGGACCATCACAGTTACAAATTGCAAACCAGAGGGAGCATTTGTGTAACTCCGAAGTTTTGGGGAGCAAACTTGCAATATCTGAAAAGCACAGGGAGCATCCGTGTAATTAACTCTTAACAATAACATAAAACATACAAACATGGGGGTTTTAATAAATTTTTTTTTTTTTTTTTTTTTTTAAATAAACCCATCTTTCATTTCAACAAAAGGGGCAAATTACATAAGGATAGCAGGTAGACGGGCAACAAGTTGCGCCGCCACCCCCTTCTGAATAGAGAACCCTAATCTAGAGAAGACAAATCCTCGCCCCTGGGGAGTCGAGAAGTTGCTGTGGACCACCCGCTGTACTCTCGTCAGAAATCTAATCGCTTCCGGTGCCAATGATAGTGACAGTTGCCTTTTCTTATACTAAAAAGCCTCTTTTGTTACACTAAGATTTTTTTTCTAAAGATTAAATTTGTCTGATGCCATTTGGGACCTAGTAAAACAAGATTATTTGAAGCATATAGTGGTAGACGGTTAAAAAATACTTTACTGGTTTGATTTCAGTTGTGTAAATTTTTCTTCACAGAAAGAAAATATTTAGCTGAATGTCAAATTTGTGCTCTATACTTGTATCATATTTGAAGGATTAAAACAAATTTTAAAATTAAACATTTAGGCTACTCGAGAATAAAAAATCAAGCTAAAAACACATGGATCGTAATACTTTTAGGCTACTCGATTCATTTTTTAATATCTTTCTCCAATTATATGGACTGAAGCCAAGAAACCTCTGCCCATTGATATTGGTGAATCCTCATAAACCAAGTGGTGAGAGTTAGGTGAATTTTAGATATCTTAAAACTAGGGAGTGTATGCCTTTTTTAAAAAAAGAAAAACAAAACTAGACCTGAAGTTTTCGGTATTCAGGTTGCTGTGGTTCATAATTTGATATTGAAGGATTAACTCTAAACTAAATATCAAAGAGGGCACTTTCATGTGGATCAGGCATCGCTCTAAACTTCCTAATCCGACTTGAGAAGATTGGTGTAAGTTTAATGTAGTCGCTATGTGTTAGTTTTTCTCTGTTTTGGTGTTTGGTGGTTGTATCTTTCCAGCCTCTGGCTGGCTCTTTATATATAGATATAAAGCGATTGCCGTTCAAAAAAAAAAAACTCTAAACTAAATATGTTATAAAATATTTATGATGATAGAAGTTTATATTTTCAAAAAATACAAACCTGTTAGTTTTTTTTTTTTTTTTTTCTAATGGTTAAAGGATTTTCATTCTACAAAGACAGACACTACTAGCGTCTAGATGCTAGATCATGCCAACACACCAATACATCAAATAGAGATTCAAAACTCCATATTACACCAATTATCCCATTAAGAGAGGACGTACCTCCCCCCCCACCCCACCCCACACATAATGTAAGGATTACCATATGCACCATCTTTCCTTGCACCAGAGTCTAGTACAAGGACTTATGGATCTCCAAAAGATCGCGGATGGAGAAAGCAAAAATGGATTGGATTTTACACCACATACTCACCCAATGCTAGATGATATTAGCCACCAAACATTCAATGAAATTTTGAGCAGTTGATTCTAGGGATTCTCTACAAAACGTATATAAGCCTAGGTTTATGGTGATGTTCCATTTAAAAAGAGCCTCTGCGGTCGGGATTCTTTTCATTTCGTTTGCCAAGCAAATATATTCAGTTTGATGGGTACCCATTTACTCCATTTCAACATGTAGTTTTATGTTGCTTCCATTTCGTCAAATAATTATTTAATTAACAAAACAAATACGTTTAACCCATAACCGGTTAAACCGGTATATATATATTTTTTTTTATTTAGGTTACATAAACCATCAAACCAAATAACCAATGATATGATAATCATCCATCACAGATTCACTCACTAAACATATACTGCTTTGACTGTCAGTGGCATTGACAAACTAACTACCATTTTTAACCATGGTCATACATATCTTATCTTTCCTTCATTTTTAAAAAGGACAGAAGTAATAGTATACTTTTGATTTCTTTTATCTCGATATAATATATAAACTTGTATACATTAATTTTTAACTTTATGTAACATTTTAAAAAATATAATTCTTATGCGATTTGTTGAGATGCTCAAATAAGGTTAAAAGGCATCTTGACGTTTATGTGTTATTCTATTTGCAAAGGCATCCATAACTGTCACATCATCTTTTGCTCATTACACACAATTTTATCTTCAACTCAACAAACATCCTTACACACTTACACTCCTTAATTTCCATCTCATCACCTACTTATTACATACAATATAATTATAAAACATTTTCTTTTGTACTTTGGGCCGACCTCACACGAACCGAGGCAAATCCAAGCCCTTATGCAAGGGCACATCACCCAAAGGCTAGTTAGGATGGAAAAGCTCAAATGGTAAGGGCATCCAAAGGCCTATAAGGGCTTGATCTCCAAGAGCCTATTGGAGATAGTCTTTTTTTTTTGAACGGAAATCACTTTATAGCTGAATATAAAGAGCCAACCAAAAGCTAGAAAAAACAAAACCCCCATACAAGACCAAAACAGAGATTACATGAATCAAGCTACATCAAAATTACACGAATCAAACTACATCAAAATTGGCCCAATCTGCCCAAGAGAGATTTTTAATCTTCGCACGGTGAGAGATAAAAAAAGTGTCTTCCTTGATTAGGTCCACCACCAATAAGATGTTTACTACCTGTTGGAGATAGTCTAAGATAAGATGTTTGCTATCTGTTTCTATATGGTTATGAATTTTGATTTATATAACTAACTAGTGTTTTAGGTTTCTCAGGCTTCGCTGTGAGGATGCCTATTTCGTTAAGAGTTTGTTTGGTATTAGAGATAACATTAGGTAATGGTTATTTGTACAAACTAATAAAAAAAAGTTCCTTTCAGTCACAGTTACACACGTGTTGCCGCATGACGCTGTTTGAAGTCTGTACGTATCGATACAGAAAGGCTAACGATACATAACAAATGCTTTATTTCTAATCTATTTCTATTTTCAATGGATTTTTTGATGTTACGTTGTGAAAACTATAAAACGAATACAATATTTGTACCGATATAAAGACAGTACTGATTCGGTTCTCCACGATAGAGAGAAATATCACTAAACCGGTAACAAACCAGTACTTGCTAACTTTTTTCCGTTTTCAATGGGTTTTATATTGTGACATTAAGAAAACTATAAAAACGACCGTTATGTTAGCGAAGGGATACTATTAAATTATCCGCTCTTTAATAATAATAATAATAATAATAATATAACTATTTTTAAAATTGAGAGGCTATATCCTATAATTTGGTTTTGATTGTAACAAACCCAAATGACATAAATAGAGGCCCGGTAGTAATAAATGCATATATATTCTCTTAGACCATTAAAAATAAAATTGAATTTTTCTCTTTCATGTTTTCTCCTATAATTTTTAAATGTTAATATATTTTATCTACGAGTTTTCCTAAAGAAAAAAATTACACTAAATTAACGAGCATTTTATTATCTTTCCAACGAGTACCATAGTGCTATATAAAAACGGAGAAACAAACGACTATTTTTTTGTGGGGTTTTGTTCATACAAGAAAAAAAACACGTTTTCAAGTAATTCATTAATCATGTATAGGCAAGTCACTAATTATGTTCAACCCAGTAAATATGAATTATATTTTCAACTAGAGCACAATAGGTTAATAGAGTTGTATATTGTTTTAGGTTAGGTACCAATATTACTATGTTCGAGTTGTACATTTTTTTAGTCTTTAGGGTATGTGTTAATATTAAAGTTACATTGGTGTTATACATTGTTTTAGGTTATGTGTTAGCATTGGAGTTGTACATTATTTTAGATTAGGTATTAATATTAGAGTTATATACTGTTTTAGGTTAGATATTAACATTAGAATTATAAGTTGTTTAAGGTTATCGTTAACATTGGAGATACATTGTTAACTGTTTTAGGTTAGGTGCTACCTAAGGCTTTTTTGCTTGTAACTGTAAAGCGCATCAGTCTATTTCATATGTAAAATTGATGTGCCATATTAGATTTCTCAACCCTGAGACGCTTTCGGGGTATAATCTAGTAGTTATATATATACAATCCAATCTAATCCAAATAATATTAAAAAGAAATTAATGTATACCAACGAAAAAGGTCAATCAATATTCATAATTGCAAGTAAGGGCGGTTGAAAACTTTAACTTTGAAACAAGAGTGACTGCTAGAGTTGAAGCTACAGTACTACTCGTGCAGCACAAATCTACAAACCACAAAGCATCCAGATTCACAGACAAGTCTGTGTGCATGTGTGTTTTGTTTCTTACCCGCCCCACCTGGTACTCTCAAGCCTCCTGTAACTTTGGATGATTGTGCTTTGTTTCTTACCCACCCCACCTGCTACCACTTAATCACAACCATCTCCTTTCTACCCATGATTACAAATTAAGATTTTTAGTTGATAAAATTAATAAATTCTTTTATTATTGAAACTATTATTTATTCACTTTTATGTTGATATTAGTTATGTTTCAAATTTTAAATATTTCTTTTAAGGATTTTACTAGTCATGCATATTCATTGTGTTTAAGAACCTATTATTGGAAAGGACTAGTGTACGAGGTTGTGGTAATAAATAATAATCGTTTTAAGTTTTAAGGTTGTTCTTGTTGAACTATAGTTACCTGCCCACAAATTAGTTACAAGCTACAATCATAACCTTGTATAATAAAGTATAAGTTAATCAATTTCATACAAAGTGTAATAGTTATTTTTATTAAAATAAGGTTAACTACTGCATATTTATTTTTACGCTATTTTGATAGAGTTATACTCTTTAAGGCAAAATTTTAGAACTTTGTTTTTTTTTTAATAAATAAAATGGAATTTTTCTAAACTTCTTCTACTGGCATAGATTGTTCAATGATTGATTAGTATAAATAATTGAAGGTAAAACAATCACCTAAAGCTAGAATGCTAGATATAAGTGAAAGAAGTGTAGGATAGGATTATGAATTATGTATGAAGTCGATATTTTTTTCTAAATTGTGTAACATTACTATCATATTAAAGTATTTCAATCCATGTTGTTGATCTCCTATCAAGTATATCAACATCCATTTAACCTGACATGCATTTTATAGAGTTAGTTACACTGAGTGAGTATACTCTTGAGTAATTAAAAACTTCTAATAATTTATAATAAATCGTACTAAAAATCAATAATGCATGTTACACAATATATATTAATCGTCAATTTAAACATCAAATGGTGAACTGAGCTTCACCATCAACTATTTGTCACACAGTCAAGCAGGGTTATAACGACATTAGACTCCGTAGACTCCGTCATTACTTGGTACATCGTCGCTCTCACATGTTCCATCAATACGTTTTTAGAAGAAAAAAAAATGGTAACCCTCAACTGTTTATCATAAGTTCAGTTATATCCGTTATTAGACCAATATCACATAAGTTCAATTATTGGAACATCAAATATATGCACATAATATAGGTAATAGATAGATCACATAACTTCAAGCATACACGTATTGTTCTTTCATGCATATAAGCCCAATAGTAGGAAAAAAGGCATCTAGAACTCACTAGGAAGTCAGCTTATTTCTTGTTTTGTAACAAGTAACACTTGGTCAAAGATTCATATAAAACTATGTCACTTTTCGCATCAATAGCACCTAGCGAAACGTGGGAATTTTCTTTCGTATTGTTCCAAAAGCGAAATGTGGCTTTTCGCTTTGATAGGATCTCGTTCCATACTATATACTTTTGCCTAAACTAACATTTGTTCCATACCAACGTTTCGTTCATAATTACTTTTTTGTTGAATAGATACATTTCGCTAGACTACATTTCACTGATGATCATAACATTTTGTTGAGCAAATCATTTGGTTCAGGATCCGTGAAATGGATCTAAACACCTTAGCGATGCAACAATGGTAGTTGTGAACAAATATGGCTTTATCAAGATACTATATTTTTAATTGTAAATGCATTAGAATCATTTCGTAGCATCATTACAAGGTTCAAATGTCAATAACATGTAAACTTTAACGTGATCCCAAACATGTCGATCCCAAACATATAAACCAGTCCAATTTGTCGATCCACAAGGTGAAACGCACAATGCGTAAGATTCAGAGCCCGATTCACTGTTTCTCTCCACTAGTTTCTTTTTTACATGTACTTGAGCTTTCATTATATACCTATGTTTTAAGGCCATGTAACATTCACCATTTACAAAGTTGGGGTGTTACAAGAACTCTTTCGGTACTAACTATTTAGCTACCAAAGTTCTAAAATCATGCTGAAGGTCAAGATTTCATCGCGTGCCAGATGCTACTGTAACATCCGGCAAAAATCGATGTGATTCCGCACGTAATTAGTATATGTAATTAACGGTTTAAGTGCATGTTTAAATTAATTGGATTAATTTAATTGATGCCGTAAGAGAATAGCAAATTCCCCATAAGATGCATAGGAATGCACACGCTTAATGACGATGCATGATAGGATCATGTGCGAATAAACTTGTCCGGTACGGACGTTGGTGATTACCCGGCAGAAATTTAATAAACGAAAAGGATCCCGGACACCCAGGATGTAAAATAAAGGGTAGTTTCACAAAATATAATGTGTTTTGGAACTCCAAAACCATAAGTGAAAACGTCTTGTACAAATCTCCCGATAACGAATAAAATGCGCGTACCGCACCCGATACGCGTATAACTCATAATTTCACCCGACAAAGGCCTAAATAACCAATCAACACTTAAATTAGACTATATTTAAGGGTTATTAAAGGTATTTTTAATGTCCGAATAACGCGCGATTAAATCCCGAAAAAAAAAAATACCCGAACGACACCCGAACGACGAGGGATTTAACTCAACAAATATTGGGTAAATATTTGGAGTTGTGGACCCCACCCAAACCACACAATGGCCGGCCTAATGGCCATGTTATAACCATACACGGTGTTAAAAATAATAATAACCTATAATCTAGTAAAAAGCATGCATGGACAAAAGGATAAAGCATAAGATTATGCAAGTACAAAGCATGCTTAAATCTTGTCTCCTCTTGGTAAATTTTCGGCCCTATGGCCATGTAATCCAAGACACAATCTAGTAATGATGCATTAGTACATGCACATGCTTAATATCTATTGAAAGATCAAGGATAAATCTAAATTATTTGGCTAGATTTGCAAGCAAAATCTCTCCCACTCTCTCTCTCAAAACACACGGCACACACACACACATATCATATCTTCACCAAGATCCCAAGTACACATACAATCTCCCATTAAATCTTACATAATCTATGGAAGATTATATGTGGTAAGATTATATAAACATGTGTTAGATACTTAGTGAAACAAAGCAAAATCTTCTTCTTCCTTTCTTCTTTGATGCCGTGAGCTTCACCCTCCCACATACACATTTCTTTCAAGTTTTTACATCTTCAAATCACTTAAAACAATCCATCATCCAAACCCCTATTGTGTGTTTCAAGAGCTTGGAGCTAAACCACAAGGAAGAACACACTAAACCCCTCTCAAAATCCAAGGTTTTGTCTTCCCTAACCTTGTGCTAGTAGTAAGTTTCTTAACCTTGTTTTGATTAATAATATTCATGTATGTGTTCTTAGAAGCAAGTTGTACATGAAGGGTTTAAAAGGTGGTTTGAACATAATCTTTAATAAGTTTTACATGAGTAAAATAGATGATTAAAGATATGTAAATAAATCATGGATTGGATGATGATAAAGTAGTGTTCTTGAAAATGTATAAAATCTACACATACACTAAGTAGGATGATGAGTTGATTAAGATTTGTAGAATAAACTTGAATGTGTTAAAAAGTAACTTTAATCATCTTATTATGATCATCTAAGACATAATAAATGATGGAACATGTTGGAAGTTCAAGAATAAAGAAGATGAAAAATTAAAGTTTACTTACTTAGAAGGATGATATTGTGATATAAGGGACAAATACATAAAACACACATACAAGTAGCCTTATATATGGAATATAAGACTAATAAAAGTGTTTTGATACAAAAATAACTTACCAATAAAAAGATGGATCTTCAAAGTCCACTATTTTGAGTGAAAAATGCTAACTTTGGAAGTTAGAGTGGGAAAATGCAACATTTGGAAGTTAAGGGACTAATATTGTAACTTTGAAAGTTAGAGGACTAAAATGAACATTTTAGAAACTATTAGTCCAAAGATGCAATAATGGAAAGTTTGGTGTCAAAAGTATAAGTAATAATTTTCCAAGGATGATTTGGGTAAATACTAGTAGGCATACTTGGGTATTTTGGTATAAAAAGTATATTTTTATAAAAGTGAAAGTTATAAAAATATGGATTGTATTAACATAAGGATTTTTATAAAATAGAGATTTTATAAAAATGTTAAGCAAACTTGAGAAACTTATGCAAAAATGAATACTTTTATATAAATGGGAATATAAAAGTATTGGAAGCATTTTTGTATCTAAGTTAACAAGTTGGGTTAAAATACAAACCTTCCAAGTAACATGGGTTAGGAATGTGGGTAATATTTCTATAAAACACATGTTGGGAAAACTTGGAAAATTGACTAATCAAGCTAAGATATCGAACCAAGACGCGATAACGAACCATACACAGACAAGACATGAGAAAAATGCCATTGCGGCAAGATGAGAAAATATATATTTTTAGGAAGTAAAATATATATATACATCATGGGTGAAAACTAATAAACGCTTTCCTAAGTGTTGAAGGAATTATTCGTGGGAGAAAGACATAATGCAAACAAGTAAGACGTTAAACAAACGTATATTCTTAACAAGAAAAATTACACATTTATATATATATATATATATATATATATACGCTCGTCTCGGCAAAATTCTAATATATCTACTTAATGGGAAAGTAGATATGTGGGAAGGAAAACCGAGACGAGTAGACGAAGATATATATGTGTATGCCGTGCCGACAAGATCCTAGTATATTTATTTGAATGGGAAAATAAATATACGGTATGGTGAGTTGAATCGGGTGCTGAGAATATACAATCGAACGACAAGACCTTAGCATATTTATTTAAATGGGAAAGTAAATATGCGGCAAAGTGAGTCGGGTCGAGTATTGAAATATATATGATATCAGGTGATGCGATCTTAAGTATAATTATTTGAATGGGAAAATAATTATACGTTAAGTGAAGTCAAGTCGATGATAATAATGTACAAGTTAAGAAAATATTAACAAGAGTAATATATAACTTGTAATACCAAGGGTAATCTAACGCCAACGAAACCTAGGACACATGTTTAATCGAACGGGGAACTATATCTAAATGGTAGTGTTGGGAGTTGGGTGTACAACTTGCCGGAAAAGCACACGTTATAGACTTAGTGACTTACACGCACTAGGACGTTCGTAGGTGCTTGACCACGGACTTGCTATTCTCTGCTATTGGAGTGTACGCTGTACATCAGGTGAGTTTCACGGCCCCATTTTACTGTTTTTAACTGGGGGAAAGATATGTTTGTCAAATGATGTCACATGTTGAAATGGTTTTCAAAGGATAAAATGTGATAAGTGGCTTGATGAGTACTTGAGCAGTGATCGCCACTCGGGGTTGAGTCCTCTCTTCTGTAACCATTAATTCAGGGAAGTGAAACCGAAGGAATATCTGGATAGTACTATTGGTGCCTGACAAGGCCCACCCCTAATCGATAGCGTCGATTTTGCATCGGTGTATGCCTGGGGTGCACGTATTCTGAAATTAAGTCGTTGGGTTCAGAGAAACGACTTGGAGTGGGGCATTATTATTAGTCTTGGTTTGGTTATGGGGCACAAGGGATTGCTCATCAACATTGGTTGTAGGAGCTAGCTACTCCTTACAACGGCCACAAGTTGTGCAGGTTTCACACATGTTATAAACACGAGATATCGATCGACAAGATCCTAGTATAATTATTTAAATGGGAAAATAATTATGCGGTAAAGTGAGTCGAGTCGGTGGTTGTGAAAATGTTGATATTATGAAACTAAAACCTGTGAACTCACCAATATTTTATATATTGACGTCTTTTTAAACATATCTTTCAGGTAACTAAGTGCCGAATAGATATGGGGCTAGTGCGGTGGAATTCGGAATGTCGCATACTGGTCGGGGTTTCATTCATTGTTACCATCGGGTTGGAACATAAACAGAAATACCCCCACATTGAAACTTAATGTTTATCGTTTTATGTTATGCATTGTGCAATATTGGAACGAGATACTCATTTTCGACATTCTAATAATTTGATCTTTTCTAATTAAATATAGTTTGTGTTAATCTTGACTTTGATATGCTTTCGAGCGTTGCGCCACGTGTTTCCGCCATTGGCGTGGTGTGACAGAAGTGGTATCAGAGCCAAGGTTGTAGCGAACTAGCATTTTTGAAAAATCTAGACTATAACCGGTTTCGGCTCGAAGACAAAGTTTTCAAAACTGAAACACAACAAAATATTTTTTTTTAGAAAAGAAAGAAAAATTGTACATAGGATGTACAAGGGGAAATTCCGACCGACTAGCCATGTGTGTCAATATATGAAGTATTAGAAAATGCGGATAAGATGTTTATGTTGCATAGGAATCCGGTTTTCTAAGATTAGTTAATACATATACGTAGTACGGATATTTTTGCCAGTAAGGATGTTGTATCACGCTTCACAATAGTCCACGCTCTTGCATCGATCACCGGTACCAGCAAGTGGGAAGGATGCTGTGGTCTACGATGAGCTCACTCGCTTACCTGTAGACGGGATGATCGGAAGGACTAGTCTCTATCACGTAATAATAGTTTGGGGTGCACGGTAACCTTGGTGGGCGCAAGGGCCAAGGGTTGGTGATCACTCCTTGTCTTGGTTGTTCTTGCTCTTTAGATTCAGTCTTAGTTTTGATTAACCAATGGGTTAAATGGGAGGTTTCGCCGATGTTCCTTGATTTCGATCCTAGCAAACCTAATGAGCTTTCTTCGACATTACCTTTATGGTGCGAGCACGGAAGGGCTCGAACGTCTATTCATAGAAGTAATCTGACGCAAACCCTCGCTCTAGATAGGAATGGGAGATGAAAGCTTCCTTGTGTAGGAGTTGAATGTCTCCACCACAAAGTTCTTCCAAAAGGAGCGGGCATACGAGGATGCGCCGCCTACCGAAGAGATGAATGCCCGGTACGATGCGAGGAATGCTAAGCTTGAAACCCAATGAAGACTGAGGGTGCGTCCCTGCTAGACTAGTGCGTTTAGAGAACGGGACCCTGCGTGGATTAAATATGAGACTCGTGGCCGTGTGCTGCTGTGTCATCATGGTGAATAAGACATGATCGATCTAACACATGCCCAAGTTGTCTTCAAGGGTCAAGTATTTTTCTTCTCCTTGTGGAGGGCAGAATCGAAGTTGCTGAGTTAGGAAGCTTGATCATTGTTATCTAGAAGGCTCGATAGCCCTCGGCTGAATCGACAGTATTGGCTGTTCCCATGCAGTCATGGACTAATGGTGAAATCAGCATGCCGCATTACACATCCGCAAGTCATAGGGCTTTGCTAAACTTCGATGTTGTCAAAAATTTCGGCCACTAGTCACGGCCGCAGCACTGTTTGCCAGTGTTAGGATGACGTAGTGTAATGGAACAGCAAGCCCCAGTCAGCATTTGGCGATGGACTCACATGGAAGTGCATACGATTAACTCATGGGAAGCCACTGCTTGATGTGTTGAGTGTTCAAGTATTAACACCCTTTGCAATAGCATTGGATCATATTCTGAAAGACGATTTGTGATGGGCTTAGCACATTGGTACTTATGTTATACTACTTTCCTAAGGCGCAAAAAGTCATCGTAAGGCTCCTCTATCCACCTCCTGTTGGTTTTTCAAGGATTATTGGTAGTCTCGCTTCAGTCGACGAACGCCAGAATAGGATCGAAACGTGTGCTGTGCCTGAATCCGTCATCAATCCTAGGGAGTGGAACCACACCCAGGGAATTGTGATCATAGGGGTGTGTTCCGTAATTGTCAAGTGTCGCAAGCCGCTTTTGCTGACATTGAAATCCCCCTCGAAAATCGAATGACGGACTACTGTAAGTGGTCACGTTTATCTGGTAAATCAAACTTACCCATGGGACGGAAATCCCATTGCTCTTGTGGCAATAACGTTCGTCACCCTCGTCATGACGACGAGACTAGTAATCTATTAGGGGCGGCAATTGACGCGAAGTGTTTTCCATCAATCCCCATAGATATTGAGACGTTGCGTCCCCTTGTTACGGTGATTTATAAACTAAGGTTGCAAGGTCCATTCGTTGTGGACACGGTGACCTGTCTAATCTCTTGCCGTATTTCGATACTCTCACGGCGTGGCCTATCAGGAAGAAAGTCCACCGGCCTCGCTTGAGTGGCAGAGAGGCATTCCAGCTAATTACTATCGGTGCTAGATAGCATGTAAGGAGACCCTAATGAGAAGAATGACTCGGCTGGTTTGCCAGAGTCGGTATCGTTTCCATTTTATCGTGGTGTATCGATAAATCGTGATCCTTCTACCTCTACTTGCTATGCTCATTGTGACCACTATCCTTGTTATCGGGAAAGATGTAGGTTGGTTTCTAGAGCCTATGGATACTGCTTACCACACATATAATAACTACGACGAGTCTAAGGCTCCGGTCGAGCCTGACGTTGTTGCTCCTGTTATTGTTCTATGGCTCACGCGAGTCCTATTGATGCTGTTAAGTGTGTAGCTCTTGCTGAGTCTGTTGTTTCCAATGATTCTGTAGCACTTATCGGGCTTGAAGCCATGGTTTCCATGTCTGTTGTTGAGCTTATTGTTGTCGTTGTCTCTATAGTCCATGTTGGGCTTGATGATGTTGTTTCTATGGCTCTTCTCGAGTTGATGTATTTGAGGCTCCTGCAGAGGTGAATGTCGTTAGCAAAGACGTCTCTGTGACCCTTGCCAAGCCGCTATTACCATCTATGTGTCTTTGTGGAGTTCGTTGTTATTAATTCCATTCTCTTTGAGGCTTTCATTGAACTACTAGTTATCATTCCTTGGGCTCTTAGGAAGCCTAACATTGTCAATGGTTCTCAGGCCTCAGTAGAAACTGTCGATGTTTCTGTTGCCATTGTTTGAGTGACTCATAACAAGCCTATGGTCGTTCTCTCCATGAATAATATCGGCTTGAGAAGTCAGCTAAATTATGTGGAACCCGTCGTTCCCATTCATGTTATGACGATTGATGCGCCGGCCAACCTAACCATTCCTACCATTGGGCCTATGGAGGATAGGCTCGAGGCTGAAGGTACGGATGCAAATCCCACCTCCACAAGTGATCTGAGACGCACGGGGATGCGTGCTCACCAGAACGGAATTTTCTGTTGATATGGACTGTGGATCTTCCATATTGAGCATCATATTGACGGGTGCATTCATGCTGCTGTGTTACCCCCAGCCATAGTGCATGCTCGTTATTACATTATAATAGCTGATTGCGTATTCATGTGGTTGCGCTACATTGCTGATGATGCATTCCTGTTGTTTACTGCTCCTGCAGTAGTGTAGCCTTGCCGTCGTATTTCTCTGTGTCATGCGGTTCCTGTTGCAGTGTTTCCTTGTCGTCATGCTTCTCGGTTTTCGTGTCACTCCCGGGCGGTGTTCCCTAGTTGATGTGCTTCGTGGATATGTTGCTGACATTGCCATGTTGTTTCTACTGTCGTGTTGCTCAGAGGGCGTATTGCTACAGCTGTTGGATTACCTCGATGACGTGATGACTTGTCGTTTGCATCGCTCTTGTTTCTCTCGGAATGGAGACATCACCTAAACCCCTCGTGCCGTCATTGTTCTATTTGTTTGATTGTGTAGTGCCGACATTGATTATGTAGGATTTCAGGTGTCCAACGGACTTTCTAAAAGTCGTGCTTAGACACTCTAGTCTTAGTAATTGCATGTGTATTCCCCTAAAGTCTGAGTCTCGTGGTCGTCTGAGTAATTGACCGAATCATGTGCCGACCCCTGTATATGCTCACGCATTTCGTGAGCGGTACATCTTCAGAATCTGAGGCACCAGTGACGCTATGTCCAGCCCTAACCTTTTACGTGCAATTTGGTCGCCCAACGATCGGTTATGCAAATCAATGTCAGGAAGAAACCCTGTGATCTGCACGTGACAAGGCGAGACTTGCCTTTGTGATAAGGGATTTCGAATACGTCTCGAACCTGAAGGTATCGAGTATTTATGAGCGATATTATGATCTATACCTTTGGGACTAGCAAGAGTTGAAAGGTTCAAATCATTTATTGCTCACTCCAGTGGATTCATTTGAAGTCATACATACCGACGTGTCATACTGATGGTTATGGAAATACCATTGTGGACCCACCCATGGGCGTGCATTGGTGAAGTCCCTGGTACATGATTAGGAGGCTTTATGAACCCTAAATCCAGAAGGGCGTGTAGCATTACCTACTCTATAAAGGTGTTACACTACCGGGTTGAGATAGTTGATCGTCTCGACCCTTCGATTTATGTCGTTATTTCTCTGACGACTGGTCTATCTTGGTATCTTTGCGTGGGACTTTTGGAACAACGGAACCACTTCGACCGTGGGTCGATACTAGTGTTCCCAGTCATCTTTAAGTAGCATTGCTCAAGCTAGAGCAAAACCCCTTATCCTTGATAGACGCTGTTGGAGACACCATAGTAATGTGAGCTGCCAGGTCAGGGCGTATGGCACCTGACTAATCAGGACGAGCTTGAAGGCTTACATATTCCGCCCATATGTGTGACTACTGAGTCATTGAATGGGATGTCTTATGGGAAGGCTCAGGACTATCGCTTGTGGTGCAATCTCAGTCGTCGTTTGTTTTTGTAAGTAACGACTTGGGCGCGTGAAGCCGTCAAGCCAAATGTGAAATCTATGTCTAATGCATGCATCTATGACTCGATTTCACCATTTGCTCAAAAAGATTCCGAAAGGATGGAATCTTCGATGAGTGAGGGTTCCGGTTTCAGGACTCCTTTCACTCAGATCTCCGCCAAGGATCGGAAAGTCAATTTAAGGGCGTGTGGTCTGTATTATTCAGAGTTGACTCACTAGGTTGCTAATAACGATAGGACACCGGTACACAGGAAGCACATATAACAGAACTAGTACTGGATACCCATGTTTTGGGTAGATACCGGTGTTCTGTATACTTGTCGCAATGGGGGCCAACGTATTGATATGTCTTAATAAACCTTATACGTTGTTCATTGCGACAACAATTTATGATGTTTCATGTATCTCTTTTCGGCATAGACCTATGTGCTGGAAGCATCTTGTCGTTGGTGTTTGAGTCGACTAGTAATTCTCGGGGATTGTGAAATCGTACGGCCCGGGCGCCATGTATACACTGCTTAATGTAAGGGAACTGAGGGGTGAAAGCGACGCAAAAACTTTCGACCTCCATCAGTCCATACTAAGCGTCCTAGTACCATTAACCACAATTACTCAGGAGGAAAGCAGCAATTCAGTACCTAGAGGATTCTACGGAAATAAAGTCCCATTTTGAATGTGGTTGTTCGGTCAACAAGAACCTAGTGTATTTATCTTAATGGGGAGGTAAATATACGGTAAAGTGAGTCGAGCCGAAGGATAAATAAAATGGAATACCCGACGAGGTTTCCAAGGGGACATTTATGTGGTGCGGTAAGATCACCTGTTTGACATCACCATGACACCCGAGGTGTCCCGGAGTCAGATGTGACCCAAGTGATGATTGATTGTTGTTTGGAGCCCTCTCATTCCTTACTCACCTATAGCTCCGAGATGAGGCATTGGATAGCTACCTATACTCTCGGAGAGTCGTGGCTAGACACCAAATTGCCGACTTACATTATATCGGATTGTAGTGGTCACTCTACCTCAAGTTCGACAAACTTTGTACACAAGCATGGGATACTCGATTTGAGACGAGTATGGCTTGTCATTCTCGGACAAATTGAATGTACTTGACGGAATTGTTCCGTGTTGACACGATTGATGTTCGTGGCAGATCGAACCCATGAGCTTCATCACCAAAATTTCCTATGTGATAGGAATTAGCATCCCAGTGTTCGGGGTGTACTACTCAGAGCCCTTGGAGGGCATACGTGTAAATCTCCAGTGCGTCGAACGACAGACGGAGATAGATACATAACCTGGTTTGAGTTATTCGAGAGATGGCCAGTAGATCTTGCAGATTAAAGACTGTTTGGATGAGATGCGAACCTATTAAGAAGTCATACAGACAAGGCGTAGGCCTTAAGAACTTCGGTCTAATAATAGGTTTTCACTGAGAGTCATACTCCGAGAAGGTGTCAATAAGCTTAGAGATTGTAGTAGGCCAAGTTCTTAATACTTCGGTGGTACGGAGATATAGATCAAAATTGGTCTCGTGATGAATAAGCTTGAATTGTCGCAAGAGCTTAGTGGGACTCTTAATGAATCCCGCAAGCCTGGCCTGAGGAAGTTTTTGGTCAATTCCTCGACCGGCAGAAGTCCGGTTGACGATAAGCTCTACTATTTCGGGAAACCGATAGATGTGTCAAGGTGGGATGCCCAAGAGCTTAGTCGTAGCTGAACTACGACACTGTATTTGTTAGAGCACTAAGCGTGAACCTAGCATGAACCTGGGTTCACTAGGAAAGAGGAGATCTCATGAAACGCAAATACTCCACCCTGTTCAAGGATACTATCGTGACGGATAACTTGAATTGAATTCCGGGACGGAATTCTCTTAACGGGGGGAGAATGTAACATCCGGCAAAAATCGATGTGATTCCGCACGTAATTAGTATATGTAATTAACGGTTTAAGTGCATGTTTAAATTAATTGGATTAATTTAATTGATGCCGTAAGAGAATAGCAAATTCCCCATAAGATGCATAGGAATGCACACGCTTAATGACGATGCATGATAGGATCATGTGCGAATAAACTTGTCCGGTACGGACGTTGGTGATTACCCGGCAGAAATTTAATAAACGAAAAGGATCCCGGACACCCAGGATGTAAAATAAAGGGTAGTTTCACAAAATATAATGTGTTTTGGAACTCCAAAACCATAAGTGAAAACGTCTTGTACAAATTTCCCGATAACGAATAAAATGCGCGTACCGCACCCGATACGCGTATAACTCATAATTTCACCCGACAAAGGCCTAAATAACCAATCAACACTTAAATTAGACTATATTTAAGGGTTATTAAAGGTATTTTTAATGTCCGAATAACGCGCGATTAAATCCCGGAAAAAAAAAATACCCGAACGACACCCGAACGACGAGGGATTTAACTCAACAAATATTGGGTAAATATTTGGAGTTGTGGACCCCACCCAAACCACACAATGGCCGGCCTAATGGCCATGTTATAACCATACATGGTGTTAAAAATAATAATAACCTATAATCTAGTAAAAAGCATGCATGGACAAAAGGATAAAGCATAAGATTATGCAAGTACAAAGCATGCTTAAATCTTGTCTCCTCTTGGTAAATTTTCGGCCCTATGGCCATGTAATCCAAGACACAATCTAGTAATGATGCATTAGTACATGCACATGCTTAATATCTATTGAAAGATCAAGGATAAATCTAAATTATTTGGCTAGATTTGCAAGCAAAATCTCTCCCACTCTCTCTCTCAAAACACACGGCACACACACACACATATCATATCTTCACCAAGATCCCAAGTACACATACAATCTCCCATTAAATCTTACATAATCTATGGAAGATTATATGTGGTAAGATTATATAAACATGTGTTAGATACTTAGTGAAACAAAGCAAAATCTTCTTCTTCCTTTCTTCTTTGATGCCGTGAGCTTCACCCTCCCACATACACATTTCTTTCAAGTTTTTACATTTTCAAATCACTTAAAACAATCCATCATCCAAACCCCTATTGTGTGTTTCAAGAGCTTGGAGCTAAACCACAAGGAAGAACACACTAAACCCCTCTCAAAATCCAAGGTTTTGTCTTCCCTCACCACAACAAAAAGGGCTTTTAAGGACCTTTTGTCTGGGACGCTTGTAAAATATGGTCCTAAAAACTGTTTAATAAGACAAATGAACTTTTGGGGTCCTTTTATAATATGTACTACTAAACCAGTGTCCTAAAAAGCTATTTAATAGGATGGATGATTATTTGGGGTCCTATTACCATATAACTTAATAAGACACTTAAAAATGTAGATCCTAATAAAGTGATTTATAAGACATTTAGGTGTTGGTGTCCCATTATATGGTAATATAATAGGACACTTGATCACTGAGGGTCCTATTATAACATAACTTAATACCACACTTTGTAGTTTAGTCCTAAATGTTTGCTGTTATAGGACCTTTTCTAGTCGAAGTCATATTAGAACATAACTTAATAGGACACTTGACATATGAGTCTTATACCTTTAATCTTTATAGGACGCTTAATCATTGTTGTGTGATTATAATACACCGTAATAGGACACATGATATTTGATTCATAAAACATCAATTTTGTAGGACGCTTATTCGCTAGAGTTTTATTATGACATAACTTAATAGGACACTTAACACTTGGGTCTTATAACTTTAACATTTATAGGACGCTTAATCATAGTGGTGTTATTATAACACACCGTAATAGGATACATATTTGAGTCATAACACATCAGTTTTATAAAAAATATTTATTTTTCTAAATATTTTAACTCTCCATCCAATCTATTTTCATTCCCGCTCCTAAACTGTTTCCAAAAACTATTTCCTAAAAATTCTCTCTCTCTGTTGATCAAACACTCAAGAAATTCCCAATTCTCTAACACCCAAACCCTAACACACTTAAAATTCTGTCTCTTTCTCTCTCCGTCGATCAAACTGTCTCCGCTGATTGTAGGGTTTCGATTGATTGAAGGGTTCCAGTCGATTGTAGGATAATAATTTATCCGGTGAAGGATAATATTCTGGGCAGAATTCTTGATGGAGCCAAATATATTATGGGCTGACATTCGTGGTAGTATCAGGTAACATATATGGGTTTAAATCTTTGATATTTTTTTATTATTTTAGAGACTTGTGTATTTTTGGCTAGATAGCTCCAACTTGCAATAAATCTTTAGCATATGATAATTAGTGACTTGTTTTGCGTTTTTGGTAAAGGACCAATAGTCCTCTCTGTTTTCAGCTTCAACCTTGAATGTGACTTGTTTTGTGTCTCTTACCATAATGCTATTATACTGGAATTTAAACAAGAGAAGCAGAAACAATATAATGTTGAAAGCAAGTAAGTTTATACTGCTTTATGTGTGTTATCAGAAACATGGACTGATATCTGAGAAAACTATCTCACTGATCAGATCATTCTCTGCTTTGGGAACTTATTCGAATCAACCCCATGTTGACTCTCATGGCTGTTAGTGAACATGCTTAAACATTCATAACCCTTTCCAAGGGTATGAATCATAATATATAGTCAGTTAGCCTAATTGTCTAAGTAATCTAAAAAGAACATTAATCTTCTCTTTGAAAATTTAGAACAATTAGTTTCGTGATCAGACTCCTACAGTTACTCAAATCAGAAATAATGTGACACTTGGTAATACAAGATAACTACCATAGTTTTAAAAAACGGTTGAGGCGGTCAAAAAGCAAGTTTGAGGCGGCGCCTCAAGGGGTTTTATTGTACATGAGCCTTGTACAGCAGGGGCATTAAGAAAAGTTGTGACACATTAGGTTTTGATGTGTTTTTTAATGTTTTAGACTTTTTGTGTCACCTTCAAACATTCCGTGTCTTTTTGATGTTTTTGATTAATCTGGTGATTAAATTAGTTAGGCCCAACATAATTTGGCGCTAATATTAACCCCTATATTAACATATAGGGGTTTAAATCTTTGATGTTTTTTTATTATTTTAGGGGCTTGTGTCTTTTTGGCTGATTGTTGTTGATTGTGGCGGGAATTTATCTAAAAATGATTTCTTGCAGTTGGATTATTAATATTCATATGAAGGGTTGGACCAGACATTGAATCCGTAGAGCTATTAAAGGTTTGAATAGGATTAATTGGATTGAATATAACCTTGGTGTAATGTGCATCAAAAGATGTCAAATCTGACTTTTTATTTCTTACACATGAAGACGTTAAAGATGGTTGAGCATCTAATATTTTTTGTCTATTCTATTATAGGATCCACCAAACTCTAGACGAAACCATGGTTTTGCGATCTGGTGCATGCTTTTGTATTTCGCTATGGCTTCATCGCTGCACCAAAATCATCATTTAATGATAATTTCAGCATCATGTGGTCTGAAAATCATTTCAAAACCTCTGAAGATGGTTAGATCTGGTATCTTTCCCCATCCCTTGACTCTCAAATTTCAAAAATATATGCAAAACATTAAGTTCCAAATTCACAATTGATGTGACTGTTTTTAAAGGATTTTAGTTTTAGTATTATAATAATTTCTTATGCTTTAAATTTCAGGAAAATTACAAAAATATACATTTGACCAATGTTCATCGCCAAAGTAGACAAACGCTTGCTAAGCCGACAAATTTGTAAGTAATGACAGCTTAGCCTACAAATTTGCCGACTAAGAAAAATAGACAGACATGCGCTAAGATGGCAAATTTGTGAGCAAAAACGCCGGCTTAGACTCCAAATTTGTCGGCTTAGAAATACTGACAAACGCCGGCTAAGACGTCAAATATGTGGGGAAAAAAGACCGACTTAGCCTTGAAATTTTGCGGAGCGGCAGGTGTTTGTATGTTTTGATAATTTTGACTGATCTAATTATTATTTCGGTAATTTTCCATTAAATTTTAATTTTTAAACCATCTGGTCAAATATTTATGTTGAATAGTCAAAGTTTGGTTTATGAAAATATGAAATAAACAGGTTGTGGGTTTTAGAAAAAAACAAAAGTACAGATTTGGGTGGTTCAGTATGAAGCTAAAGTTGGGCGGAGGTGATTCTGCCGGAGTTGTCACTGCTTGCTTGTATGTTTTCTTTCCAGATCTTTGACTTTTTATGGTCAAAATCAGTATTTGTTATTGATTATTGGAAGTCAGTTTGTTTTTCGGCCTGTTTTGATAAAAAAAAACTACGCTAAACAGCTATCTATAGTTTTAGAACATGAAAAAATAAACTGGTCGGGTTGTTTGATTAAAAACAATTACGCTGAAAAGCAGATGTGAGGCAAAAAAAGAGTTAGGTGGTGACACGTATTACGGTAAACCTCAGGGACGACGGTTGTAGTCGGGTCTGCTGCGATCACCAGTCGGTCCAGTCGCCATCACTCACACCTCCAACGTCGGTTTAGCCCATATAATGACAATACCCGGTCCCAAGAGTTAGAGAAGCACGTTTTCATGCGATTAGATGGTTTTATTGTCGTATTTCAAGTTATGCATTGCATAGTGGTGTAAGTTATTATGTTTCTGTTTCAGGTGATGAAAATGCAGCTGGAATTGGAGCTAAATGCTAGATTAAGAGAGGAACTGGAAACGCGATCGAAAATATTGGAGAACATGCTTGAAATGAATCCAAAGATTCAGAATGTAAGGCCACTTTTATTTTGTATGTTACCTGGTAGTTTTTTTTTTTTTTTGTCATTCTGTTACTGGCTCGGTATAACTGAACATAGTTATTATTGTTGGGTTATACTTTTGCTCTGCACTTATTTGATTCTATTTACTTTAGTTTTATTTGTTATATGCTTTTACATTAGTTTTATTTGTATGAAGTCGCTAGCATGATTTTGGTAGTTGATTGAAAATACGAGTTCTGTTTGGCGGTATTCGGTTGTAATTTGGATACTTTGCTAGACTATGGAATATGTAGAAGCCGAGGTAGATTTTAACTTGTAGAGTCATCTCAAAAATGATTGTAAGTTGGTGATTAAATAATGGTTATATTGGGCTACGTTATAAAACAACAATGTCTATTGATGTTTTTTTTCATATTAGTCTTTTCTATAAAATCTTAGCATGTTAATGTAAATTTTATTATTTCTTTTTGTGAAATGTTACTTGCACTATTGTGACTAAAGTTTGATAAATGCTTGTTAAAAACTAAAATCTAGGTCAGAGATGAAGTTTTCCTCAAAAGCATTCTAAACTCTAATGAGGCTGTAGCAAGAGGGTGGATGAAGAGCTTGGACCCAAATGAGCTAGTTGGTGGTACAAAGATTGGACTAGAATGTTGTGAGGTAAATGTTCAAGTACAAATAAAAATAGATGAAAAGTTGGTGAGACCATATGGGTAATATTCCACAATTCAAAATTCTATTGGTGCATCCATTGCAGGCCTTGTCCTTTCATCTCAGTATATATTAGTTAAACTTGTGATAGGAATAATTTTATTAATCTGGAACTTAATGCTTATACATGTATGGTTTATTTGTAGGTAGTCCGTGAGGATTGAGGACGCATGATAACTCATGATTCTATGTTGCTTGTTTCTTTCATTGCTTTTAATTTCTTTGTTAAATGTTACAAGACTTTATGTTGGATAATGCTATAACTTATTTATGTTTAGTGTTTTGTTATGAATATGTTTATTTGAAATATAATAAAGTTTTTCTCTCATTACTTGATGTTATATACAATATATCATAAAATTGTGTGTGCGTTTAAAAAACGTTGTATCATATGACTTGTTATGACTTTGAAATTTTGTCCTATTAAACATGTTAGAGCATTCTAAAGGTGTCCGAATATGCTTTTCTTAGGACGCTATATTGTTCATTGACATATTATGCGACCATAAAATTGGTGTTATAATCTTATTTAGGATATTAGGACCCGTTTTTTGGTACTAAAGCTCCTATGCTGTTACATCATAAGGGTCCTATAAATTAATTTTTTAGGACTCTTATATGTGTATTAAAAGATTAAAAGTAGGTAACCACATGTTAAAACATTGTAAAAGTGTCCTAATATGTTTTATTAGGAGTTTTTTTGGGACATATTATTCGACCATAAAATTGGTTTCATAATCTTATTTGAGTTATTAGGACGCTTTTTAAGTTTCTTGACTTAATATGACCCCCTTACATGAAACGCTTTGACAGTTGGTCCTATTAAATAAAAGGTCTTATAAAATAACATTTTAGGACGCTTTTGTGTGTACTAAAAACCCATTTTTGTTGTAGTGCGGCCTAGCCTTGTGCTTATAAAAGTGAAAGTTATAAAAATATGGATTGTATTAACATAAGGATTTTTATAAAATAGAGATTTTATAAAAATGTTAAGCAAACTTGAGAAACTTATGCAAAAATGAATACTTTTATATAAATGGGAATATAAAAGTATTGGAAGCATTTTTGTATCTAAGTTAACAAGTTGGGTTAAAATACAAACCTTCCAAGTAACATGGGTTAGGAATGTGGGTAATATTTCTATAAAACACATGTTGGGAAAACTTGGAAAATTGACTAATCAAGCTAAGATATCGAACCAAGACGCGATAACGAACCATACACGGACAAGACATGAGAAAAATGCCATTGCGGCAAGATGAGAAAATATATATTTTTAGGAAGTAAAATATATATATACATCATGGGTGAAAACTAATAAACGCTTTCCTAAGTGTTGAAGGAATTATTCGTGGGAGAAAGACATAATGCAAACAAGTAAGACGTTAAACAAACGTATATTCTTAACAAGAAAAATTACACATTTATATATATATACGCTCGTCTCGGCAAAATTCTAATATATCTACTTAATGGGAAAGTAGATATGTGGGAAGGAAAACCGAGACGAGTAGACGAAGATATATATGTGTATGCCGTGCCGACAAGATCCTAGTATATTTATTTGAATGGGAAAATAAATATACGGTATGGTGAGTTGAATCGGGTGCTGAGAATATACAATCGAACGACAAGACCTTAGCATATTTATTTAAATGGGAAAGTAAATATGCGGCAAAGTGAGTCGGGTCGAGTATTGAAATATATATGATATCGGGTGATGCGATCTTAAGTATAATTATTTGAATGGGAAAATAATTATACGTTAAGTGAAGTCAAGTCGATGATAATAATGTACAAGTTAAGAAAATATTAACAAGAGTAATATATAACTTGTAATACCAAGGGTAATCTAACGCCAACGAAACCTAGGACACATGTTTAATCGAACGGGGAACTATATCTAAATGGTAGTGTTGGGAGTTGGGTGTACAACTTGCCGGAAAAGCACACGTTATAGACTTAGTGACTTACACGCACTAGGACGTTCGTAGGTGCTTGACCACGGACTTGCTATTCTCTGCTATTGGAGTGTACGCTGTACATCAGGTGAGTTTCACGGCCCCATTTTACTGTTTTTAACTGGGGGAAAGATATGTTTGTCAAATGATGTCACATGTTGAAATGGTTTTCAAAGGATAAAATGTGATAAGTGGCTTGATGAGTACTTGAGCAGTGATCGCCACTCGGGGTTGAGTCCTCTCTTCTGTAACCATTAATTCAGGGAAGTGAAACCGAAGGAATATCTGGATAGTACTATTGGTGCCTGACAAGGCCCACCCCTAATCGATAGCGTCGATTTTGCATCGGTGTATGCCTGGGGTGCACGTATTCTGAAATTAAGTCGTTGGGTTCCGAGAAACGACTTGGAGCGGGGCATTATTATTAGTCTTGGTTTGGTTATGGGGCACAAGGGATTGCTCATCAACATTGGTTGTAGGAGCTAGCTACTCCTTACAACGGCCACAAGTTGTGCAGGTTTCGCACATGTTATAAACACGAGATATCGATCGACAAGATCCTAGTATAATTATTTAAATGGGAAAATAATTATGCGGTAAAGTGAGTCGAGTCGGTGGTTGTGAAAATGTTGATATTATGAAACTAAAACCTGTGAACTCACCAATATTTTATATATTGACGTCTTTTTAAACATATCTTTCAGGTAACTAAGTGCCGAATAGATATGGGGCTAGTGCGGTGGAATTCGGAATGTCGCATACTGGTCGGGGTTTCATTCATTGTTACCATCGGGTTGGAACATAAACAGAAATACCCCCACATTGAAACTTAATGTTTATCGTTTTATGTTATGCATTGTGCAATATTGGAACGAGATACTCATTTTCGACATTCTAATAATTTGATCTTTTCTAATTAAATATAGTTTGTGTTAATCTTGACTTTGATATGCTTTCGAGCGTTGCGCCACGTGTTTCCGCCATTGGCGTGGTGTGACAGCTACCACAGCTCATTTGATACCGATGGACCAAATTGTTAGTGCTTGAATGAAGTTGCTACCGATCTTCAGCAACTCAGGCACTACCGAACTTTAATAACTAAGTTTCCACCGATTAATGGCCATTTGCTATTGATATCTATTTACTCTTGAATATCATTTTTCATACAACTTTTAGCAATTTATGGCAAAGTTTCCACCGATCAATGGCCATTTGCTATTGATCTTTATTTACTTTTGAAGATCATTTTCTATACAACTTTTAGCAACCCATGGCAATCCCGGCTAGAGGTGATACCCCTTAGGCCTCACAGTGGGCAGGCCCCTGACCCTTGCTAGTGACCTGCCAAGGAGCCGTGGCCCCCTTGGAACCCCTATTGTCTAGAGCTTGACATAAAAACATGAATGTGTACTCTACAACTCTTAGCTTGTATCATTTTATATTCTCGGTTCCCATGTATGCATAACTAAATCCTAACTACCCAAATATCTGGATGACACTAGAATCATTAGCAAAAAAGTATTGTAACTCAAGGTCCTAAACAAATTTCGTGAAGTAGTTATTAGGAAAAATTACAGAATTCGTCCTTTATGTTTACAACGTTTTTTAGTGGATGTCCTTTAACTTCAAAATTGACGAGAATTGTCCTTTATGTTGTAAAATCATGCAGGTCTCGTCCTTTAGGCCTAACCTGGTTAGTTTTTAATGTTAAGTTTAGTCACGTGCATCCCACGTGAGGGCATAAATGTCCTTTTACTTCTGAATTTATTTCCCCCAATTTTCACCCTCCCAACCAGCACCACCTGTCATCACCTCCACCTCCTGCAACCATCACCACCACCGTCACCTGCTACTATCACCACCACCGCCACCTCCTCCTCTAATACCTCTTCTCCCACCTGATCCACACTCAAAATCGGCCTTTCCACCATATTATAATCGAATGGATGGTGTGGAGGGTCCAACGAGTACAAACCGGAAACAAGAACATAGGTTCCACCAAAACCTATTGACTACAAGACGGGAACCATAAGACGAGTCGGATTTGATTAAGGATACTGTGGGTTATTATCGGGACTTGATGACAACCATACGGACAGGTTCAAGCGATTGGTTTCAAAACTGACACAAGGATAAGATAATGATGATTATCGGCTCGAGTGGTGGTTCTGGTGGGTTTGAACTCGAAGGGTGGTTACTGGTGACAGTCACCATAACCGGTGACTGTCTGTTTCACTTAACCGGAACAGAGAGCAGAATAAGATGGGTTAACGGGTTGGGTTTGATCGGATGGTTATCGGTGGTTCGGTGAGGAAGGGTTATGGGTTTATGGTGTTCCCGGTTGTTATCAGAAGCATAAGAGGAGGATTGTGCTTACCGGAGCTAATTAAACAAGGAGGAGGAAGACGGTGACCGGAGACAGCGGAGGCGGCGGCGGCCGGCCATGGCTGTCCAGTGACCTTGGTTTCCGATAGGTTCTGGTTGGCTGCACACATATATGTGTTGCTATATTAAAAATTCGTTTTATTATTATTTTATAAACGGGTGGTCGGGTACGACCCGACCCGTTTACGAGACCCGTAACACCTTGGGGTGTTACAGCGATGTTAGCTCGTGGTGGTGGTGGAGGTGGAGAACAGGCAGAGAGAGAAAAAGAGATAGGAGAAAGATGTGTAAGAAAGAGAGGTAAAAAGACTAAACCACCCTTATATAACCAAACTTAACTGAAAAATTTAACCAGGTTAGGCCTAAAGGACGAGACATGCACGATTTTACAACATAAAGGACGATTCTCGTCAATTTTGAAGTTAAAGGACATCCACTGAAAAACGTTGTAAACATAAAGGACGATTTCTGTAATTTTTCCTAGTTATTATGAATATGTTGATAGTTGCTTTATGTATATGCTGATAGTTGTTTGTTTTCTTCAATTTTAACTACGGCAATTTATCAATTTCTTGATGTCCGTCTGCCTGCTATCCTAATGTGAATTGTCCTTTATGAAATGAAGAATATTATATGATACTAATTTTTTTTTATCAAAATAATAACTTTTTGCCTTGCTTGAGTTATGGGGTTGTCTAAATATTAAGTTAACATGATCGTATTATGTTTTATCATATGGTATTTTTTTTTTTGTCAATTAAAATGCTAGTTTCCAGTTCAAAACATTGGGTTAATATAATGATGTTGCAATTTGAAAATCACACATAACAAAAAAAAAAACACATCACTATGTTAACTCAAGATATCTTGATCTACTACTAGTGTATTAGGTTACCGAATGACACATAGGACAAAAAAAGTTGTCTTTTATCTAATGTGTTGTAGAAAAATTATACTTGTATAACTTAAAACTTAAACCCCTTTAATTTGTAAATAGATAAATATCAAATATGTTTTTGTTTTTTTAAATAAACTATTATTAAAAGTTTATTTTGTTTTTATTTTTTTCACTTTTCTTTACTAGTATGGTAGAATGGGGTAGCATCGGGTGCCTTGGCCATACAAAATGGACCATTCTTCCCAAGGGAAGCGTGTGAAAAAAGTGAATTCTATTGAGTGGAATATTGAATCACCATTCAACAAAGCAACATTCTAAACAAACACTCCCCAATATAAATAAATAAATTAATTAATAAATAATCCCTCCCATTTCATTCTTTCAAACAACTTATATAGATGTTAAAAAATTCCTTTATTTCTTATACTATTCAAATATAATAATATGTATCTAGAAACATAGAATTTAAAAGGATTTTAACCATTACCCCTTAAAAAAATAGCATATGTGTGAATATTCAATAACAAAACTCAAGGAATGTTTTATACCTAATAATCCATGCCTTGAAAATGAAAGATTTCATACAAAAATCCACCAAGAAACTACAAACTCAACAACACATGGATATCTAAAACCATTTAAAGATATTTATGTTTGATCATGTGGGTCACTATATTTATAATTAACTTAATATTTTATTATAAAAAAGTTTAAATTCTTGGAGTGGTTATATAAAATAAACACCATTATCTCCATATGCTCTTCTTCTTTACAAGGCAAATGCATAATTTAAGCAACAAAGGATTAAGGGAAACCATCAATCATCATTCTCTCCCCTCAATAATTTCACCTTTATTTGTTAGTTGCTTTATTTTAGTTTAAAGTTTACTCAAATTGTCAGGACATATAAGAAAAAGTAATATTATTTTCATTTTTTTTTGTTGCTCCTGACCCAGTGCCAGGCATGCTACTTCTCTTTATACTACAAAAAACAACACAAAAGAACTCACACTGCTTTTTCTTGGGTCTATCAGATTATTGTGTAAAATGTGTATCATCATCATCCACCTTCATAACTTATAACATTACACTTGCATATAACTTACATTGAGTCATTTCATATTATAGACAATGGGGTTGTTGTTCTTGGTATGTTTCTTGATCCTTTGTGGTTGTACAAATGGATTGCTTTCTCCTAAAGGTGTAAACTATGAAGGTAAATAATTATATATGAATCTTTTTTTTTTTTTTTTTTTTGTAAAATCTTGATATCATAAGCTTAAGTTTGAGATTATTAATGTGGGCTATTATTTTTATAGTGCAAGCTTTAATGGGTATAAAAGCTTCATTGATGGACCCTCATGGTGTTCTTGAAAATTGGGATGCTGATGCTGTTGACCCATGTAGTTGGACCATGGTTACTTGCAATTCAGAGTCTCTTGTCATTGGCTTGTAAGTCTATCTTTTGGTATTTTAATGTGTTTTATGACTTCATGGGCGGAGGATCGTAGTGGCCGGAGCCCAGAGGGTACCTGCCCCCCGTTTTTGCTCAGTAGTGTAAATTTACGCGTTATGTGACTCAGTATTTGAAAATATTATTGTTTCATATGATCATTCTCAGGGGAACACCTAGCCAGAATTTATCAGGCACACTTTCACCAAGCATAGGCAACCTAACAAATCTTGAAATTGTGTAAGTGTCAATCAAATTATTTAAACTTGTAACAAATGGTCACATGGGCAGCTTCTAATGAGTGATTTTGATGCAGATTGTTGCAAAATAACCGCATTACCGGGCCAATCCCTGCCGAAATTAGTAAACTGAAGAAGCTTCAAACGATAGATCTTTCGGATAACGAATTCACCAATAAAATCCCCTCTTCTTTAGGCCAGTTAACCAGTCTTCAATACATGTAAGCTTGTATTAAGTATAGCATGTAAAAACTTTTTAAAACCTTTGATGATCATGTTTTTGTAATTAATTGAATATTCCTGTTCCATCTTTGACTAATGTTGACTTTAACAGGAGGCTTAACAACAACAGTCTTTCTGGACCAATCCCACAATCAGTAGCCAATATGACCCAACTTGCTTTTGTGTAAGATTTCATGTCTTTTTCTCTTGTATTGATTTAACATCACTATAAATAATGCATATGATATTGTCATGGACTCATGGTCATGTAGGACACACTAGATGTAGATAAACACAAAATGTGTGAAGAGATCTCATTTTAAACTATTCACTATGGTAACATTGTGGTTGTGTAAGACCCACTAGGTAGACTTACACTTACATGAATGCGTGGACGACACCACAGAAGAGTCAAGAGGGTCCGCTGACCCCTGATCACTAGAATTTTTATTTTATTTTTAAATATAAAATCTGAAGGGGTTTTATTATTATTATTATTATTATTATTATTATTATTATTATTATTATAACAAAAAATATGAGTTGGACCCGTTAATTGTAGCAAGTAGAGAAAAGAAACTTATGACCCCTGACTAAGACTCAAATGGTTTCGTGCGCGTGCGTGTTGTAAGACTAAATGCAGTTGGATGCAGGGGCAGACCTAGTGTATAACTAGGTGTCGCGTCCGTTGCTGCTCAACTTCGCGTGCGTAGTGGAAAATTTGTTTTTTTTACGAAATTTGGAAAACGTTGTTACTAAAATGAAAAAAATGAAAAACGTTACTACTGAAATTCATTTCTAGATCCGCCACTGGTTGGATGATCATAACCATAATCACTGATTCAAACACTAGAAGTTGATTATACACAACTTAACATCACAATAATCAGCTAAACATCTCCTTACAAACTTTGCATTACTTGCAGGGATTTATCCTTCAATAACTTAAGTGGTCCGGTTCCAAGGTTTCCTTCTAAGACCTTCAAGTAAGCTCTGCATCACTCCCCGATCTTTTATTCGTGCACGCGATGAATGCGTATCTAATTAATCTATATCTACAAATGGCAGCATTGTTGGGAACCCTTTAATATGCCCAACAGGATCTGAGCGAGAATGCCATGGAATGACACTTATGCCCATGTCAATGACTTTAAACACTACTCAAGGTATAATGTTATGCACATTTTTTTTATTTAGTGATGAATTTAATTCATATTTCAATTTTTTATAGAATTTATTGCATTTTCCCCTATTCTTTTTGCAGGTGATAGCACTTTGCCAAGATCAAAAGGTCACAAAGTTGCTCTTGCCATCAGTACAAGCCTCGGGTGCATCTCGTTGCTCATTTTTGGACTCGCCTTGATTTGGTGGAGACGACGACATAATCAAGAACCGTTCTTTGATGTCAAAGGTTTGTTATCATGTTTGGTTTGTAAATATGGCTTAAACACGCGCATCATGCATCCTATAGACCTTAAGTTTGGCCCACGCCTCATGCATCAGGCGCGCCTTTTAAAACGAAATTTGTAACTAGGAATCACTATGTGTATGGGTTTGACAATAGTCATCATTGGGTATTATTACTCGAAAACGTACAAAAATCTAATAATTTTGTTTATTTTCGTTAACGAACTTTATTCGGATTCTTGATTGAAACAATGCAGATAGACATCATGAGGAAGTTTCACTAGGAAATCTAAGGAAGTTCCAGTTCAGGGAACTTCAAATAGCAACACACAACTTTAGCAACAAGAACATATTAGGTAAAGGAGGTTTTGGGCATGTCTACAAGGGACAACTACAAGACGGAAGTTGCGTGGCGGTGAAACGCCTCAAAGATGGCGGTGCCGCGGGTGGAGAAAGACAGTTCCAGACAGAAGTTGAGATGATCAGCTTAGCTGTGCATAGGAACCTACTCAGATTATATGGCTTTTGCATGACTCCAACAGAAAAACTATTGGTATACCCTTATATGTCCAATGGCAGTGTGGCTTCTCGTCTCAAAGGTACAATTTTAGTTTCCTGAAATAATATTAATTTTATTTTAATTTTAGGAAATATAAAAAAACTAAAAATAAATTATTATTATTATCAATGGTTTACCGGCTGAAGTTTCATCGTTATAACTTAAAAGAATCCGTTGGTAAAAAGTTTGTTTGTATTTCATTGCTAAAATATTCGTTGGTAATATGTCGGAGACTAGCACACGACCTTACAAAAGTTGTTGGTAATCGTTGGTCATATTTCGACGTTAGTTTGCCAACAAATTTCCATCGGTGATACTTATTTGTTTAGTAGTTACTACAATTATTATCATGCTTGAACCTATACCAAAGTTTGGGCCCAATGGGCCAAAACAACTCATGTCTAAATAATTCAGAAGAACTAAAATGTTATATTGATGAATAATATTTTACAGCAAAACCAGTGTTAGATTGGGCCATAAGGAAGAGGATTGCATTAGGGGCAGGAAGAGGATTGTTATATCTTCATGAACAATGTGACCCCAAAATTATTCATAGAGATGTCAAGGCTGCAAATATATTGCTTGATGATTGCTGCGAAGCAGTTGTTGGCGACTTTGGTTTAGCAAAGTTGCTAGACCATCAAGACTCTCATGTAACCACCGCGGTTCGTGGCACTGTGGGCCATATAGCACCAGAGTATCTCTCTACAGGCCAGTCGTCAGAAAAAACAGACGTTTTTGGATTCGGAATCCTCCTTCTTGAACTGATCACCGGTCAACGAGCTTTAGAGTTTGGCAAAGCCGCCAACCAGAAAGGAGCAATGCTTGATTGGGTAAAACCTAGTTCTTCATTTCTAGCCATGACACATAGCCGGAAATAAAGATTCCGGCTATGCCACATTGCCGGAAGATAAAGATTTTAGTTCTTTCGCAACTAGGTTTGAAACTAAATTATTACACGGGTTGAATAAAGAAAATATTAAAGCCAATAATGAAGATTTTAAAACTATAAAAAAATTATTTTGTGATAAAATGTTATTTACATTTTTTATTTAACTTTATTAAATTAAGAAATATATTACGAAGGAGTGAAATGAGAGAAACATGAAAAAACAAGAATGGGCTTATTCTATTGTAACACCTAGCGCAATTACTTATTTATTAGGTATAGACTATAAACCGAAAGTTACTATAATTTCACAGGTGAAAAAGATTAATCAAGAGAAGAAACTCGAGATGTTAATCGACAAAGATTTAAAGAACAATTACGATAGAATCGAGTTAGAGGAAATCGTGAAAGTGGCATTACTATGCACACAAAATCTTCCCGGGCACAGGCCGAAAATGTCTGAAGTTGTACGAATGCTCGAAGGCGATGGGTTAGCGGAGAAATGGGAAGCTTCACAGGGAGTCGAGTCAAGTACAAAGTATCGTACACCGGAGTTATCATCATCGGAGCGATATTCCGACCTCACTGACTCTTCTTTGCTCGGACAAGCCATAGAACTCTCGGGTCCCCGATAAGGTGGCATTTAAATTTTAAATAGAAGTTATGGGGGAAAGTTTTATTATTGTTTTTCCTTCGGAAATGAGAGCCTTATAGGGTTGCAACTTGCAAATGTTGAAAAAAAATCTCAATGTTTAGTTAATTTTGTATGAAATATAAAAGTAGGTTTGTTATACACTGATGGTTAAAGTTACATGATACATGTATGATATATGATGTTTTCTTTTGAATTTTGTGAGAGGTGAGTTTAAGAAACAACTGATAACTATAGAAAAACTATATAGAAAGCGTATAATATTTGTAAGAGTGTGAAATGTTATTTATAAGTGTATGATTTTTTACGGTTTTTTATGATTAGAATTAGTTATCGATTAAACTTTCCATAGATAGATACTTTATTTGATGAATTTAACATAAAAAAATACCTACAGACTCTAAAAGCAATACAAAATAGGGAAGAGATAACGTACAAAGCTTCTTAATGTAAGAAGTGTAAGAAGCAATCTCAGCCATTAGATTAACAAGATGTCTGAATGCAGATTAAAAACCCTAATCATACTTGGGTTAAACTAACCAAGGGTAAATTATGAAAAACCGTCTATTTTTTTTCAAATTGTAACAACAAAAATCAATCGAAACAAAATTTTTCAACAATTGAAAATCGATTAAACCAATCTGAATGATTACACAATCAAAATAACAAAAACACATTTGATTACAATGAATGAAAACGAAAAAATTATAAAAACAGAGATTTACACTGGAACGATTTAATCATACGAAAAAACATACAAATATGAGTAAACGCTCATAATAGTTATCCAATACTTTCGATTTTGTTTCAATAAGGATGATTAAACATAAAAATTAGGTTAAAAAAAGTTGCAGAGGAAGAAGATGAAGTTGGTGAAAAACAGAGCACTTTTAAATCTCAGACGCACTCATCAAATTTACAGACGCACTCATCAAGATTTTCAGACGCACTCATCAAAAATTTCAGACGCACTTATCAAAATTTCAGACGCACTCATTGAAATTTAGAAGTCATTAAAAAGTTTGGAAGCACTCATTAAAAATTTAGAAACACTCATTAAAAAGTTTGGAAGCACTCACTGAAAATTTAGAAGCACTCATTAAAATGTTTGGAAGCACTCATTGAAATTTAGAAGCACTCACTAAAAAGTTTAGAAGCACTTATTAAAAAAAGTTTGGAAGTACTCATTAAAAAGTTTAGAAGCACCCATTAAAAAATTTGGAAGCACTCATTGAAATTTGGAAGGACTCACTAAAAAGTTTGGAAGCATTTATTAAAAAGTTTAGAAGCACTCATTGGAAAGTTTAGAAGCACTCATTAAAAAGTTTGGAAGCACTCATTGAAATTTGGACGCACTTACTAAAAAGTTTGGAAGCACTCATTAAAAGGTTTAGAAGCACTCATTAAAAAGTTTGGAAGCACTCATTGAAATTTGGACACACTCACTAAAAAGTTTGGAAGCACTCATTAAAAAGTTTAGAAGCACTCATTAAAAAGTTTTGAAACACTCATTGAAATTTGGACGCACTCATTGAAAATTTGAATGCACTCATTAAAAAAAAGTTTAGAAACAAACGCAACTTGACTATATAACAGACGCACCTTTCTATCTTGCTCTAAAAACAAGAGGTTGCATCATCAACTTCATCTTCTTCCTTTGAATCAGATTGCTCTGTTTTTGTTGTTTCATGTTTTGGCTATAGGTTCAGGCTGTTGACTAACAACCGCTTTATATTAATGAAAGAGTATTATACCTTCACTGATGGATATTAATGAAAGAGTATTATACCTTCACTGTTAACTAACAGCCGCTTTAGTGATGGATTACAAGGAATATTGGTACTAGCTAGGTGGTGGTGGTGGTGGTGGTGGTGGTGGTGGTGGTGGTGGTGGTGGTGGTGGTGGTGGTGGTGGTGGTGGTGGTGGTGGTGGTGGTGGTGGTGGTCAGATCTCGATCGATGAACTTCAAAGGAGGATGGGTTAGGTTTATGTTCTGTGTTTAGATCTGGGAATGTTTAGATCAGTGAAGAAGATAATAGGTTTAATCGTGGGTTAACTGTGGTTAGATTAAATTGACAGGTGGCAAGTTCTAGTGGCTTCTTACACTTCTTATATTAATGGACTTTGTACCCAATACTTTCTGTAAAAAATAAATCTAGAAAAATTTATTTAGGAAAAACTATACACAGAGTCTTGAAATTGGGCTTGGATTGATATCCGCCCATTAACCAACTTTACAATATGACAAGATGGACTCTCACTCAAAAGTCAAAAGCCTTTTCATTTGTTAATCTATTTAAACACGATACACTCTTTGGTAATGGGGAATGAAATGGATAAGGGAATAGAATGGACAAGGTAATGAAATAGACAAGGTAATGGAATTGATCATTATCATTCCATGTCTTGTGTGGTTGCCATGTGGGATTGAAACAAAACATTACTGTGTGTTGTTGGATAAGTAGGAAAAGACGAAGGAATAAAATCGGTGGTGAGTGGTAGTTAGTGGTGGTTAGCGGCGGTGATGATGGATGGTGATATGTGGCGGTAGCGACAGTGGCGGGTGGCTACGACGGTGGTGGCAACGGTGGAAGGTGGAGGTGGATGACCGTGATGGTGGGTGGTCGACGATGGTGAGTAGTGGCGGTGGTGGGTGGTGGTTGGTGCGACTGTCGAAAAATAATCTTAAAACTCTAATATTAGTTAGGGGGCGAGGTGCTCCACTAGGTTTTTTTCAACTTCACTGATTTCTACAAATCCTGCACTGCCACGTCAGTTAACTGGTTCACTTCACTGAAACAGTTTTTTGGAGGCAGTACTCCACTGAAAATAAAATAGAGAAAAAGACAAAAGGGGGAGAGACAAACTCACGGGTACCAGCCCGTTAGCTACAACAAGATTTTTGTTCACGGGACCACTACCAGTATGGGTGACAACGGTGTTACCGTGCTGATAGTAGGGTACCCCGTGACCAATTCTGATAGCGCCCCGTCTCCCTTACATACTTGATCAATTATCTTGGTTCAAGATTGTCGCAAAATAAACAACTAAAACGAAATATTGGCTTAGTCTAAAAAAAAACATATCTTACTAATAACTAATAACTCGTTTTTAAATAGGGTCGTAATCGAGCCGAGTCAGACTAAGCTCAAGCTCAAACTTAAACTTAAACGAGCTAGCTCCACTCGGCTCGTTTATTTTATCGAGCTGAAAATACGAGCTCATGCTCGAGATCGGCTCGTAAAATGTTCGAGCTAGCTCGAGCCAAATCGATCCAGCTCGTAAATTTTATTTTTAGTTTATTTTTGTTTATTATTAATTTTTTTGCAAATATTGATAACATAAAAACCAAAATAGCAATAAAAATATAAACATGTATATGTATAATTTTATTTTTATAATATTTTAGAGTCCGAAAGACATATTAAAAGTATTATATGTATAGGTTTTCTTATTTTTCTTTTCTCTCAATATTTTTATATGCTATTAATTAAATAAACTTAAAATGTTTACACTTTAACCCCTTCTCATATTTTTTTTTATTTTAAACATCTAAAATTGAAATTAATAAATATAAAATAATACAATTCAAGCCAACTTGCAAGTTCACGAGCCGGGTCAGGCCTAGCTCAAGCTAGGCTCGTTTACAAATCGAGCTGAGCTAGCTCGTTTATAGTCAAGCTTTTTTCGAGCCGAGCTTTTCTCAATCTTTTTCCGAATGAGTTTCGATTGTTATGAACTTACGAGCATTTTGAACCATAGTTATCAAAGGCGCTAGGCTCACTTAAGGCGCATAGACCTCACCTGGGGACTAGGCGCGAGGGGCAAAAAAGCGAAGGTCTGAGATAAAAAAAATGAACAAGAAAATATATTAAAATAATACTATTTTTCATATAGTTAGAATCAAAAGTTTTAAAATATTGATGTATTAGTCTATATAAGTAGTTTTCCTTAGATAAAAGTAGAAATTTGGCTGGAATTTAGCCATAAATTAACTAATTTGGCTGGAAACTCTGCGAAATTTTGGAATCTAGCTTAAATCTGCGCCTAAACCATCACTTGGAGAATTAAAGCGCAATTTCCTCGACTAAAAGCGCAAATGCATCGCCTCGACTAAAAAATGGGCCTAGACGCAAGGGCGATGGCTTTTAACCATAATTATCAAAGGCGCTAGGCGCACTTAAGGCGCATAGGCCTCGCCTGGGGACTAGGTGCGAGGCGCAAAAAAAAAAAAAAAAAAACGAGGGCCTGAGATTAAAAAAGCGAACAAGAAAATATATTAAAATAATACTATTTTTCATATAGTTAGTATCAAAAGTTTTAAAATATTGATGTATTAATCTATATAAGTTAAGACAACATAGTCTGACCACTGGGATTGGCTAGGAGCCCCCTTTTGGGGGATGTGCGGATCTCGGCCACAAATAGAGATTCACCTTAAAAAAAGTAGTTTTCCTTAGACAAAAGTAGAAATTTGTCTGGAATCTAGCCATAATTTAACGAATTTGGCTGGAAACTCTCCGAAATTTTGGAATCTAGCTTAAATCTGCGCCTAAACCATCACTTGGAGAATTAAAGCGCAATTTCCTCGACTAAAAGTGCAAGTGCATCGCCTCGCCTAAAAAATGGGCCTAGGCGCAAAAGGCGACGACTTTTAACAACTATGTTTTGAACACCCTTGTTTATAAATCTTAAAACTTTATATTAAAAAGCCTATTTTGACCCTTTTAAAAGGATAAATCACATAAGGTAGAGTGGAGGATGGTAGAATGCAGAAGGTTTGAAGGTGTGTGATGGTACAATGCAGGAGGGCTAAAAAGGTCCTCAACGAGATGAACATTGAAGGTTTTAATGACCTGCTCCTTGATTTGAAACTAGATAACTACCACCCATATGTGAAGGATGAAGGGATTTATGAACTGTGAATTGATAAGTACAAATGACGGTTGAAAGAGGAAGTGACCTTATGGAATATATCTGTTAGAAAATAGCCATTGTAATTATTATTCTTGTTATTGTTATTTTTATAAAATAATTTAATTATGTTTAACATTGTATTGTCGAGCCGAGGGTCTCTCTGGAAGCAGCTTCTTTATCCTCAAGGATAAGGGTAAGGTTTGCCTACATCTCACCCTCCCCAGACCCTACTCCAATTGTGGGATCTACTTGGTAAGGTTATTGTTGTTGTTGTTGTTGTATGTTTAACATTGTATTGGTTTTTATTTATATGTAATTAATTACATATTATTAATTTGTTTTAAATAAATATATTATTCTGAGTCAAATAAATATGTATTTTGAGTTAAAGTTAATAATTGGTTGTGGCGTGTGAAGCGTCGAAGCGTGCATGATTTCTAGTGATTTGGCATGTTGTAGCAAGTAAAAGAAAAGTCGTAAAAAAAACTGATGCGGCGTTAATGTGAAGAAGATAAGACTTATGATGACTTTTGCAAGTAACTAGTGGGAATGCCCGCGCGTTGCGGCGGGTGTCCTGACTAACATCATAATAAATTTTGATGCCTATTATGAACCACAATCCATTGCGGGTTTTTAACATTTTAAAAACAAATTTAAATTTCTCTCTCTCATATTTCCTCTCATAATTTTTAAACGTTAATATCTCTTATATACGAGATTTTTTAAAGAAAAAAATTACACCAAATTAACGAGCGTTTTATTATCTTTCCAACGAGTACCATAGTGCTATATAAAAAAACGGAGAAAAAAACGACTATTTTTTGTGGGGTTTCGTTCATACAGGAAAAAAAAACACAAAGTGTTCAGATTATTCATTGATCATGTTTTTTCTTTTAAACCAGCTTCTTATCTACGATGTTGAAATTCAGCCCAATCGTCATGCTATCATTGGAATTTTACTTTTCTAAAGATAGATAGGTATACTTCATCAAGAGAAGATAGGAGAAAGAATCGTGTAACACCGCAACACATGGTGTTACCTTATAGCAAGGTTAATTTTTTATTTATTTAATTACAAGAGTAATAATTATTACTATTAGTATTAGTATTATTAGAATGATTATATTTTTCAACCCCGGGACCCTCCCGGCGTAATCAGCTAGTGCTATATATGGTAGACCTCAGCGACTGAAACTCAAATGTGTATCAACGTGCTACTTTATGTGTCTTGATTTGTGTCTCATGGTGGGCTATCACTTCATTCGTGTATAGAATTTTTAAATAGATTTATATGCATTAATTTTGGAGTCATCAAGTTGGATTGGTATGATTTCTTAGTCAAAGTTTTAATCAACGCTCATGTTTAGATTTAATTGTTTCATTGTTTATGTAAGTCGTGCATCACGGCGGAGTCAACCATTTCGGTTAGCTTTATGTTAGCTGGTTAGTTTTATGTTAGCTGGTTAGTTTTATGTTGGGTTAGAATCTCATTCAACAAGTTAGTCATGTAAGACACATATTCTAAGTCAAATCTTATTTTTCAAGTTTTTCGTTAGTGTTTTAATGCTTATTAAAAACACTCGTATTTTTATTTTAAAGGATGAAAGACAAAGAATTAGAGATTTTCCCTTTTTTGCTTCAAATTCCTTACATTGTAGGAATGAAATAAAGAAAGAACTTAGCACACTTGCGGCGAGTTCATGGCTAACATCTACCGGGTTATCATTTTTATATGCAACTTTTTTGGATTGCATGAATAAAAATGAAACTTCGTACAATTTAATATATTTGTGATTGTTTACCCAAACTGAACTAAGAAATACACAAAAGCTAGGCTGACATCGACATTAGCTTCGGAACAATATCAGGCATGCCCATTCCAGCTACCAAGTTAGGGATCGACCTTTGTATGTGGCTTGCCATTGTCTTCAAGCTGCAAACAACAATAAAAGTTGAGTTTGGATACACATCCTGCTAAAACAACCATCCATGTAAAAGAGCTAAAATTCTTATCTTGAGTTTCAAACTTGGCCACTTGAGTAGATAAAGAACACTTTTTGGTTAAAAATTTAATACTTTCATAAATAAATGATCACGGTTATTTTATTTTATAACCTAACTATGAGTGAAATGATTTAAATCGTTTTATATTTTAAAACTACACATTTGACAAATTTACACATTTCACCAAACTTGATTTTTGAGCCCTTTTTTAAGCCAACTTTTTTATATTGCCTTTTGACCCATAAGAGATAAAACATACCCAAATCAACCAAATTAAATTATGCTTTTCACCTCTAGTATATATATAGAGATGAAAACACTCCTTTATTAATTAATATACTATAATTACTCACGTTCGAACATTTATGTTTACTTCTAAAAATTGATAACACATAAGTTATGCTTAGCAAATGATATTAATATAATCCTTTAAATAACACGATATAACATTTGTACGCGTTAAATAGACTTTGAACTACTTTCTGACCAATTTGACCCGTATGACCCATTCGCTTTTTAGCTATTTTTTCATTTGACCCGTTTGAGATGAACTACAACTCATATTGACCCTTTCACAAGTAAACGGGTTGAAACTTGAAATTGTCACCTATATTGTATATTTGTACAACCTATTTAGTTTTATTTAGTAGGAAAAAAAAACGATACCACATCCTCAATTTGAAGAGCACGTTCAGCAGTGAAGTCTAGGTCATTAGTTCCCATTGGGATCATTCTTCATTTGGATCCATTTATCATGACTGAAATCACCATCCTCTGAATCCTCATAGGGAAGTCCTAAAATATGTTATTATTTACTACAACCACCCAATTAGTTTTTTTTCAAATAATATTTTATAATATTTAGAATGCCTGAAGAGCAATATGCAATGGTTAGGACCAACAAATATTATAAAAATTATGGAAGACAACGTTGGATTTTATTGGAGATAATTTATTTCCATGTTTTCCTCTCCTTATTTTCCTCCACCATATTTCCATGATTCAAGTCACATGATTAACTCCATGATTAACTCCTGATCTTGGAACAATTTGCTCATCATCTACAATCTTTCCGCTATAAAATAAGGAGAGGAAAACATGGAAATAAATTATCTCCAATAGATTTTACCTATATGAAAGACAACATTGACACAATTTCACCATAAAATCCAACAATGATTCTTCCGACGGAATAAAAAATTATGAAAATAAGTGTATTAAGATTGTTAGATGCATAAGATAAAAGTTACCTATATGTTGGTTATCAATATCCACACCCTGGAATACTCTGTGTGTATATACACTAAAAAATACGTCATTATCCATATATTTGTCAAAAGTCTTCAATTTCAATAAGTTTTCAAATTCAAAAAGACAACAAAATGAGTTGGTAGTGCATACTTGATACTGGCTACACGGATGTTGACATGAGTTTTATCTTCAGGAGGTGTTTCTTTGTTCTCCGTCTGTTGTTTAGTAAGGCTTTTCCTCCCAAAAACACTTGCTTAATTTTTAGGAAGATCTTCCAAGATATAGTCATTTCTCACAGGAAATTAGTAAACATAGAAACAAAAGTATTTTCATAGAAAAGTGCTAATTCAAAGGAACCATACATTTCTTTTTGATGTTTCCAACTCAGATTTTATATGAATCTGAAACACAAAATCAATGATTTCACATAGGATATTATGGTTAATGTAAAGTAATACACCTGATTAATCCAACCAAATAATTCACCTGGATTTGCTATTGTTGCTGCCAAGCATATAAGTTGAACTTCTTCGGGCCAATAAACTCCCTATGAACATGTAAACACATAATATTAGGAGTGCTAAAAAGAGATCAGGTTATGATTGTATCGTAGAGCCTGGTAAATTTAGGATCAATTGTAAAGTTGCTTGTTGCGTATTCATTGTAGTCTATAAAGTATTCACCACCCACCCTTTTTAGATCCAAGTGCACAGTTACATAACGTGTTGCTTTCAACAACGAACCCCCATCAGCCTCGAAAGCTTAAGACTCAAAACAACCTCCGACGTAACTTGTATAAACCAAGTGATCCATTTTAAGGAAGTTGTACACCATAAACCAATTCACCCATTTCAATGCATATATTAAATGTTGCATAAAACCTGTAGGCATAAATAACCAAATGCATATATCACTATAAAATGTAGGGAAAATATTCATAACATAATTTAACTCCAAAACCCCTAATTAAAGAAATAAAGATACTCCTTTTACCATTGTTCCACGGGTGGGATGTATTTCCAACAATCCGTACCAAAACAATTCTACCTAAAAAAGTTACATGTAGAATGTAGTATTTGAAGCAAAGAAAATAGATTTGAAGATTTTACATGTAGTATTGGAACTTTCTGTTTTCTTCCTGTACATCTATGCTAATTAGAAGGTAATCAAATCATGGCAAGAAAATAGATTTGAAGATTTACAGTAGTAGCTTAATAATTTTGACACTGCCAATTTTTAAGTAATAGATCAAATCAGAAAATAAAAGAAAATGAACCTGAACAATATGAGCAGAAAGTTCCATCAACGTCGTCTTAGCCATGAGCCCCTAGAAAATTAACCTTAAATCAACATAAAGAATCAAGATCCCCATCAGAACCCCTAAACTCAGAAAAAATAAAAAAAAACATATGTCTTACCTGTGCCGCTAGAAGGCTAATTCAGCCACTGTTGCCTCGATGAAAATTATAAATCTTACCAGGTAAGTTCTTTGATGGCAAGAAAATTCAATCGACGGCTTTGCTGGCATGAAGACTTCCGATCTGTATTATATATTGAGACATGTATTATATATTAAGAGATTCAGACGACTATTGAAGGGTTGAGGATTATAGATAAGGGTTATGATGAAGTTATATGTTTGAGAATTAAAACATATGCTAACAGAATTACAGAACCACATACTTGTCGAGCATTGTTTATTATGATCCTGAATATTAAACAAAAAAGATAAAAAAAATTAATCCAATTGAAGAGTTTGTTGATGTTAAACACAATGTTGTAGAAAAACTAACCTTGATCTGGAGGCGATATTGGTATGACATGGAAATATCAGATGCAAAAGCGTTTGGCGAGATGAACGGATAGAAAACGTGGCTTGCATGGTCTAAACTGATTATTCTCCTTTTTTTCCTTTGACTAAATTGTAAACATATATGAAAATCAAAGTTATCCTCCAACAATTTACGAAATTAAAAATTTCTTACCTCGTCAGAACTGGGTGAACCCTAATCGTTCACTGCCCTGGGTGTGGTTTTTCAAAAACGAAATCAACTTCTGATTATAAACCATCTCTTTCATCATCATCCACCGGTGAATCGTCTTTAACCACCACTTCCGCAAGTACCTAGTCGTTCGTTGCTTAACTAAAGCTAAAATTCAGGGGTGGCAGGATTTGTTATGGGTGCTTAATCAGTCGTCTAAACTAAAAATTTCAAACAAATAAGTTGGCATTACTCCTTAGGTGTTTCACTAAATTTTTGTGTGGAGCACAAGGCACACGCAAGATAAGACTGAGTTGCTTCAGGATTGTATATATACTTATTATATGCATTTAACTTAGATCATCTTCATGGCCTCTCAAGTCTTAGTTTTCGTTTTGCACCCTGCTTTTTTTTTATAATAATGTGAATACTAATTTTGTGAAGGGTGACACGGCTACGAGGACAACTCATTCCTTGATAGATAATCAGATTGAGCAGGCAACCCCAAATCCAATCACTGGCAAACGCTCTCCTGTTGCAACATCAGTACACTTCGGGTGACTTTCGACTTGTTCAACCCGTTTAGGTTTTTGCTAGTTTTTAATATTTCAACAAGCTAAAATCATCATCAAAAAAAAATTGTCAATATTTTTTTTAAAAGATGTGATTAAACATAATAGCTTATAACAAAACAGACCTTATTGTCCTCATACTGAAGAAGTTGGCACAATATTGGAAATGCATCCATGAAAGGCGAAAAACCTTCAGAAGGAAGCTTTTCGCATATTTTCACCACAGTCGAGAGCGCAACCCTCTTTTGTATTCCATGAAAAAAAGAAAAACAAATTTAATGCATCTTGAGTAGTTGACTAAACAAATATGAGTATTAAACTTTAAATAAACAGTTATTACTTCCTACAATCTTTTACCTCGATACTGGTAGAAAAGAAATCAATATAAGGAAGAACAACCATTATTGCACCAGACTGCAGACAAGCAAGCGGTTACTCGCGATATTTTCTCTAATGCTTGCAAACACTATTACATAAAACATAAAAGCTGCATATCAGAATCAGTAAATATAAGGTAGCAACTATGGGCATGGATTCATAGCAGAAACAAATGGGAACCAAAATTCTACACCCCCCTTTTTCGAACCCTCTATTTTGCGGATATGATTTTCTTGATTTAATCATACCATCAATCAAACACCCTCCTATCATCCTTAAGAGTTTATGGTTACCTGTTCAGCTACATCCACATAATCAATGGACAACAATCTCTGACAGAGCACTGGAATGCCATTATATCTAACAATAAAACCCGAGAATCGAGGATGAGTGTCACATAAATAAGTTAAAGCCCTAATAGATAAAAGCATAATCTCACAGGCAATTACAATGACGATCTGAAATCCATAGTGAGCGAGGGAAACAATTTGGGAGGTGCGTGGGGGCAAATGAAGGTATGGTAAGTGGTAAGCAACTATTGGTTTCTCTAACTGATGTAAAACCATAACTTCAATTGATTGAGTTAAATGCTGTCGTTCATTTACAATGGATCTTCGGGTGCATTAGGTTGCATTAGTTTGTTAATGAATGCTTTTAGTTATTGATTCTCAGACAGTTACAAAAACAATTGCCATCAATTGAGTTGCATTATTATCTTGTACAATTGGTATCAAAGGTGGTACATAAGGGTATAAATGGAAGAAACATGACAAAAATTAGAGATTTACACTTGAGACTCTTGAGATGCCATCTTAACTTTGCCAAGTTGGACATCTTTGCCCATTGCTCCCTCTTTATAATGTAATATAGATAACAAGACCCTAACAAGCTATTTAACGTTGTTCCGCATCAAAAGGCACATCATTTAACTTAGATAGGAGGAGTTTTCATTACAAGCTTAGGTTATTTTAAGAAAGGTCTCACCCATTTTACGCTAAGATGGTTTGCATGTCTTCAATAGTTCCTTTAGCAAGATCGAAGATGTTAAGTGATCCAAACTAGTGGGATTTTCTTGTGCTATGTGGCAGAAATTCAATTGGTATCGATATCAGTTTGCTATAGCACTAACACCAGCTATATCGACCCAAAAAACCAGGTCATCGTATGCTAAAAGAAGATACCGGCACATGTTTTACATTATTAAAAAAGCCTAACAAACAAATATCAGTACCATCTCTGATAATCTAGATATCGGTGTTGTTTTGCTTAACTGAATTCAGTTCAGTTCGTCATCTCTTCACTTTTTTCCTTTGTCAAGGTTCTCTTTACCCGTTCTTTCTCTCTCTCTCTTTAAACTCTCCCCATATATTACCACCGTCCCCCACTTTTAGTGTTTTGGCGAGAAAGCTCCTCACCACCATCAGAGTCGACAACTGCGAAGAGCATCGCCATCACAATCGTATCTCCAGCAACGAAAAACAACGAACACCTCATCGCTCTCTCTGTATCTTAACACAAACTGATGACCTGGTCTGTTTTAGTCATAGATCCATGGATTGGGGGTTTGATGTGTTGGGTTTGTCCAAAAATTATTGTTGATTTGGATCCCGGGTGACGAGAACGAGGTTGGATTCGGGTTTGGATTCGTGTTGTTTTGGTTGTATTGTATGGACCCATGATGAGTTGATTTAAAAAATATTGTGAGTTAAAATGGATTTTTATAAAGATTTACGATATATGATGAGTTGGTGTAAAAAAATGGGAGTTAAAATGTGTATTTATAGGTGTAAATTGGTTTTTGTTTTTGTTTTTTTTAAGTAGTTGTTGCACATCTACCAAGGCCCAAACGGCCACATTGGCCCGTCCCTTTCATCGATGGAGTAACGCTGGCGACGTGCCGAGCCTAAGGGGGGTGTGGATGGGCCACGACGGGCTGGGACGTCTCCCATACCGTCCAGCCTAATATCGTCTTTCTCCAAAATGTCAAAATTTTCATGAGTAATAAAACGGTAAGTGGGGATGGGTAACGGAATTAAAATGAGTTGGTATAAAAATAGAGATTCCTTTAGAAAACTGGTAAAATTAGTTTGGGTTAGACTGTGCTCGTTTGATTATATTATATATATTCTAATTAGCAACTTCTATTGTGCATTAAGGTTGTACATTATGCTTCAAGGGTTGTACTACACTTTGATGTATATGGTAGGTTTTTTCTCATCTTTCTATACTTTACTCCCTCTCTCTCATGGTTAACTCTCTGTTTCTCTCTCTCTCTCTAGAAACCTCTGTTTTCTCCCGGTCTATTCGGCAGGTGTTTTTTTTTCTCTTTGGTATGTTGTCGACTGCATGTTTCTTTTCGGTTAGTTTTTTTAGTAAACGACATCTGATTGTGTATTCAATTGAACTCAAGTGACCAGGTTTAGGTCCGGTGACCGTTTTAGGGGTTGTTGCTCATTTTTTGTCTGGTGACCGGCTTAGGGGCTGTTGCTTAGTTTCGTTTCATTGGAAAGAGTTATAATTTCCAGACAAACATAGAACTTAATAATCGTAAGCATTCTAAGATGATCCTGATGATGTTACGTATAAAACCTTTGGAGATTTTAGATGATGACAATATAAATCTCTCTATCTCACATGTGGGACTTATGTTTGTGTGGTACTTAGGCCTAAGTTGGACTAGGTAGGTGGTGGGTGTTTTCGTGATAAGTGACAACTCAAAAATTGTTAATCCCTCATGTTTGACCAATTGGAAAATAAGTTTTATTACTGTTGTAATGTTGTTGGAAATAGGTTTTAATGTTGTATGGATGTTGTTGGAACACAGGTTATAATGCTTAAAATTGAGGAAGATGGTGGCTGGTGGTAGTTGTGGTCAAAATTGCATTGTGGCCTACCTTAGAATGCTTTCGCCTTTCCTTTCAGTTTTTACATCTTAAATTCAAAATGGGGTTGGATTTGATGCAGGTGAGATTGTCAAAGATCAGGTGCCACTCGCAAGATGTGAAGGCATAAAGGATCCAAAACTCAAAGGTAAGTCAATGAAGGAGTAATCCTCTTTGGAGTCAAATGGGGTTCAAGATAATGCTAATAGTTTTAGATAAGTATTAGTATTAGGATATGGTTATCTAGTTTGGGTTTAATATTTATTTAATTGGTATTTGAGTTATACTAGGATTAGGTTTATTGGTGTTTGAGTCCTAGTAGATTTAGGTTTTAGTTTAGTATAAATAGATGGTTAAATTCATTGTAAAAGTGTCCTCAATAATAAAAGTGTTCTTTGTGTTTCGTTTGGGGCCTGATTTTCCAACAATTGGTATCAGAGCTTGAAAAAAAAAAGCGGGTTTGAGAGTCGTTTACTAAAAAGGGGAGCCACCCCTCGTGGGGCTGCAACAGCGGTGGAAAGAAAACGGAGGATTATTGTGGTGTTGTTCGACACAAAGAAAACATATATGTTTGTTTCGTTCAATTAAAAAAAGGAATTGGCTGTTGACGAGTGATTGCAAGCGTCAGAAGATCAAGGTGGTAAACTTTTATATTGGCACGTGAGTATGGCATAGTGAGCATTCATGATTTATATGGATTGGTGCATGTGGTTAATTAGAATGGAGGTGGATTCTACTTAGAATTCTTCATGTGGTAGAAACAAACATACGGATGTTTGTGGAGAAATTAAAGGGTGGATTTTTTAATTCTCCGGTGGTTTCGTGACAGCAACATCACGCGTTAAGGTGCGGTTTCAGGATTTGTTCGTGATTTACAGTGACAACAAGGATGTTGCGTGTAAGGTGATTTGAACAACTTTAGGGGTTAAATCGAGGTCGGATTCGAAAGCTTTTTAGCCGTGAAGAAAAAAAGTGGGTGTTTTTTCTCGGGCAGGTAATAATCTAACGTATTTGGGTGCAGCAAAAACGAGATCAGCAGGGGCTGAAGGGGGTTCGTTTAGCAACCAAAGAAGACAGAATAGCGCTGGCTGGTCGTGTTGGCGGTCGATAGCAACGGGTGCAGATCGATCAGGGAAGTTTTTCATATAAAAATCCGATCAAGGTTACTTTCATTTATGTGGTTCACATGGGGAAAAAGGAGATGGTTTTGTTGTTCATGTGGTGACCGGTGATTGGTTCAGAGGTGATGAATCTGATCGCAGTAGCAACTTTCATCCAAGTTTGATCGTGTTTTATTTTTGTCAGTGACTCTTTATTGCCAAGGAGGAAAATCGCAGCACGGGGCTCGAATTCTTTTGGCAGAAAAACCAACGGGCGTGTCGTGGGAAGAACGAAAGAGCGAGGGGCTTAGGAATTCGTTTGGCGACCGAGGGACGTATCAACAGGTGGTTGGTATCTTTGTTGGTGGTTGATATTAGCGGGGGCATATCAAGGAGGAGCGTGACAATGTGGTAAAACTATGATCATAGAAGGGTTCAACCGGTTTTGGTATCAAGTAAAGTGCAGTGGGCACTCAACTGTGAAGACTTTGGACGTGGCCGAGGTAGAGGTCAGGGGGTCCGGGAAAGGTCGAGATTATCCAGGAAGAACTTGGAGTAACGGTGCGGATGTGAGCAAATGGATCCAAATTAGGATTAAGGGGGTGAATGAAGGAGTAATCCTATTTGGAGTCAAATGGGGTTCAAGATAATGCTAATAGTTTTAGATAAGTATTAATATTAGGATATGGTTATCTAGTTTGGGTTTAATATTTATTTAATTGGTATTTGAGTTATACTAGGATTAGGTTTATTGGTGTTTGAGTCCTAGTAGATTTAGGTTTTAGTTTAGTATAAATAGATGGTTAAATTCATTGTAAAAGTGTCCTCAATAATAAAAGTGTTCTTTGTGTTTCGTTTGGGGCCTGATTTTCCAACAGTCAACCCATTCTTTAAACTACAAGACATATATGCATATATAATGATATATTTATATGCATTTTGGAAATATTCATGATATTTTATGAAACAAATACTTTTGCTTGCTTAATTTTCCGAGATCGCGTTGTTTCTATTAACATACAAATAATGAAAGCATAAACGTAGACGTTATCAAACCTAGCATGATTCGGTTTTGCGCGCCGCAACGCGCGCGGTTATACATTCTAGTTTGTTACTATTTAGAAAAACTAAAATTTTGTAGGCGGGGATATTACACATCACATATAAAAAACCTATTTTTCACCAAATGTAACGGTGGATGTAATATCGTATTTGTCGAAGCCTAATGAAATAATGATTGTGGCATGCTAGAATGTGGTAAATTCATATTGTATGTTGCTTTTTGGCTTGTATACACAAATTATATTTAGGCTACTGGGTAGGAGGAGCCAAACTACAAACAACTCACGTTATCTAAACGAAAACATAAAGATAGTGGGCTTCTAGCCATATCATATAGTAATTTGGATGTGTTTTAAGAACCAAACTTCAAAAGGTTATTCTTGTAATCATATGATCAATGACATGACAACCGACCTTTAACTCAATAGTTAATTAAGTGGAATGTGTTCTACTAATCACTCAATTAAAAAATGAATTCATAAGAATACAATCGATAATCAATTGTTAAAGTATACGTGCTACAGGGAAATGAGCGAAACATAAATGGAAACTTAGATGCAATTGAAAAAGAAACTTAATGACAAGAATATCATTTTGGTTTATTACGATATCGATATAGTATGTATAACAACAAGAAAAGAAAGCTTGATGTATAAATTAGCACAAAAGAATTTAGACACATGTTTAAATCAACTAAAAACATATAGATAAATACTCGTAACGTGTTGCACTTGAAGCGTGATCGGGAAATTTGTAAGTGTTAGTTTCAACTACATGACATAAGTATTTAAAAAAAACTACGTTGAAACAACCATAAAAATAATCAAGACAAGCGATTAAGTAAACACGTCTAAAGTTAAAAGTTAGTTTAAGTTATAATAAGCTAATTTTAACACTTTCTGAAAGTGATTGTAAGTGGATGGGAGACAAAATGTAAATCATGCTGCTTTATCTTGAATCCTTTCCCGCGCTACTATTGCATTGCCATATGCTGCTCAACCTTCCTCTCCATCCGTATCCCATTTTGTCTTGCCTTAACCCTTCCTAGTTCCTACTCCACTCCACTCCATCCATCCATCCATCTACCAAACCAATACCCTTCCTCTTGGTGTCACCAAACTCAAAACACCACCATTGGCTGAAAATCAAAGAACACCATCCTAATCATTTTGCTTCTAAGTTCTAATACGAACCATTGTTGTGTGTTTTACTTACATAAGCTTATGATTTATTTATTCTTGTGGACGGAACTATATGAGTTTGTATAATGTGTCACAAGAAGGATTGTAAAACATAAATGTTAATTAGCATATCAACGTGTCTTCATCTTATCATCATGAGTGTTATTGTTCGAACTATATATAATATAACTGATTTTTTACATGAACCTAAATATACTACTACATTCTTTGTTTCTTCTTTTTATATACTTATAAAAAACGTGTATTGCTAATAAGATATATTTCACTTTCAAAAAGAATCTAAGGGTCATAAAAAAGTTGCATTTAAACTCGAGGGATATAGATTGTTTGAAAATAAGAAACAGTTGTGACAGCACGTAGACTTCTTTTGTTGAAATTTCTTTTGATAAATATGGATAAAGTTGGAAAATAGAACGATTCGTGTGCTAAAGCTACACGTTTCGTGGGGTCATTATAAATGTATTTTTGCTACGATATTTTTTTTTTCATGCGAAGCGTAAAGTCATGTAATTTTGATCCTATTGTCTCAATGTTATGTTAAGACCCTAATTAATAGCAAAGCAAAACATGGTTAGAAGGACAAAAACTACACAAGCCTAATTGTTGTCTTTTTATGTTAAATCAAGTTACATCGGCTACTCAAATAGATTCGTAATACTTTATAAAATCGATTTCAAGAAACGGTGTATTTTAAACATTAAGACATTAACTTTAAATTATAATTACTCTTCTAAGTTAGTTATAACTATACGTATTGGTTGTCCAATTACAAACATTCATTTATGTTGGTTATAGCGTTGCGTTTAAACCAGTTATAGGGGTGTATATTAATTGTCAAGGTGTGAGGTGGGAGGGTTTAACACCATAGGTGGGTTCCCGCCCGGGTGAGGTCAAGGGTTCGACTCCCACTGAAGCAGGCCCGGTTAAGACAATGCATGAGGTGGGAAGTCACGGGTGAGTTCTTAGCCGTCCAAAAAAAAAATTGTCAAGGTGTGACAAAGGGTGGATGGGGGCACTCCAGGATACACTGGTCTTGTCAATGAGGTAGTGGTGAAGTGGTTAGGGAAAACTTAGAAGCTGTTTGGTAGCCTCTTAATGATCATTCAGAGGCTACCTCTTAATGATCCATAATTAACCTCTCAATGGTTAAAAGGTAACCATTAAGATGTTACCTTTTAACCATTCATACTTAAGATTATATCTTAACCATTATGAGACTATAAACCATTCAGATTTAGCCTCTTAATGACTACTCAGAGGCTACCAAACAACCCCTTAGTGTTCTTTGTGACCCAGGTTCGATTCCCACTCTCCTCACTATTTTCTGCAGCATCCAAGTGAAGAGCGAATATGGGTAATGTCGTTTGACTCAGATTGGAGACGAGGCTTTACCGATTAATCCACTGTCGTGCCTTCGGGCTGGTGGAGGTTGGGCTTTCCGCGCATCTAAGAGAGCCAAGGGGCTGGCGGCGGTCGAGTAGTCGACCTTGGCCGCAACGCCCGGTGTCACGGTGGTTGGCACGTCGTTCCTTTTTGCTAGAAAAAAACATACCTTGGTCCCGACCACTCGTGTAAGGCCACGTCAAATATAAGGCAAAGTACCCTAAAACCATCAAATCACGAGTGACACTTTATGGTACTTCGCCTAAACAAATAAATATTAATATCTTTTAAATAACTAAAATAAAATGCAAATACCATTAAATTAAAATTTTACTTTACAAAACATACCCAAAATTTAACAAGAAAACGACTACAACACATAATTCAAACCAATGCTAATGTATGCCTTAAAATTTGTCACGCTTCAACATCTTCAAAAGTTTTGCCAACTTCAAAATAATTGTCGACTTGCATGGTTTCAATTGATGTATCTTCATTTAGACCTGGATCTTCATCCATATTAGTTTTAAACATCTTCTCAAATCTTTCATATTCGCGTTAGAGGATGTTCCACTTGCTAGTAAGCATATGTGAAGTGCGATGAGGTTCACCTTCCCCTCGCTGCTAGCGAAACTCGGCTAACATATTATCTCAAAATGAATCTGTATCGTTTGACGTATTTGATTCCTGAATGTTTATCCACGCAATTGCCAAAGCAACAACTCCCTCGTCGGTCCACTCAATTAGTGAGGACATGATTAACTTGAGTATTTTTTTTTAATGGAGATAGAAGAAAGGTGGGGAAAATGTGATATGTGGGAAACAACCGTTGGGCTTGGGGTTAAATTCTATTTTGACCGTTTGGTTTGTGTGTGTGTGGGGGGGGGGGGGGGGTACTTAAATGCAAGTTTTCTCAAACAAAACATTCACCACACACACCGTTTCTCAAGTTCGTGATATACATCACGCCCGCGATTGTTATTGTCCATCACATGGCAGGTGGGACGGTGTATAACAACCATCACAGTTGTGTAGGCCTGTAAACGAACCGAACGAATACGAACAAATGCATGTTCGTGTTTGTTCATTTAACTTTAACTGAATACTAACACTTAATCAAACACATTTTTGTGTTCGTGTTCGTTCATTAAGAAATTTGTCATGTTCGTGTTCGTTTATTTTCGTTCATTTAAAACCTAAACAAACATTTCATGAACGAACATAAACGAACGTTCACGAACATAATAAATGTAAACGATTTTCTATTACTAAAAACCCAATTATTAATAATTTATATCTATACCAGTGGCGAAGCTTGGTTTCGGAATCGGCGGGGGCCGAACTTAAATTTTTTCAATTGGTAGTGGAAAATCGGTGGGGGCCGGACTCAACCCAGACTCAATTTACCTATGAAAATCGCAAATTTCCACTACTGCGCCAAAAAACGGGGGGGGGGGGGGGGGGGCAGGGCCACCCCTGTCCCAACAATACTTCTCCTCTGATCTATACAAGTAGCTAAACCCCAATTTATGTTTATATTTAAATAAATACAACTTCTTATGTAATAAATAAAACTTAAATGAACATAAACCGATGTTCATGAACATAAATGACCGAACACAACGTTAGTTCATATTCGTTCATTTAACTAAACGAACAATTTTTTTTGTTCGTGTTTGTTCGTTTATTAAATAACGAACATAAACGAACTTCCCGCCAAACAAGTTCACGAACAGTTCATGAACGTTCTGTTCGTTTACAGGTCTACGGCTGTGTGTCACGGACCGCTCTCTCTGCCCTAAGGAATGTTACGTGAGATAAAAGTGATGCTTGTGTATGGGTGGTGGGGACGGGGAGTGCTATGCACAATTCGCACCGTGTAGTATTCATTCTTCATCTGCTTTTTAGAGGTTGCTTCCTTAAATAGATTTGACATATGTTGCATTAAAGAATATATTTCCTTGAAATTGTTTTTATGTTATCCTTGATGATTATTACATAAGACAAGTAACTTTACTTCACTAAGGTCACGTTAAACATTTGATTATTGAAATGTTATCAAGGTTAGACCACCTGTTGACTTTGAAACATGTGTTTTCTTAAAAATAATTTACAGTCCGTAGGTTAATTTGGTTACAATTACAATGTTATAAAAAAAAAATTGCTCCAATTTTTCTACAAGACCTTCACATTTTTCTTTTCTGTGAAGCTTTGTAAAGTGAAATTATTCTAAAAAGTAAAGTGATTCTCTGAAATCAGTTTGAATTTTGATAATACTTTTTGTTTGTAAAAGGACATGGGGATAAACTTCTTTTTTATATTTATATAAGATGTTTTGTAGATTTAAAAAATGGTTGTGTAGCATAAAATATTATTCTACTTACATAATTATTTATAATATACTAATTACCAAAGCAAATGTGCATTGGTTGGTTGTACATGATGTTTTAAGGGTGGTTTGTGCATTAGTTGACTGTACATTATGCATTGAGGGTTGTAAGTGTAGTGTTGTAGAAAATACAGCTTCTTCTTCATCACCTCTTACTTTACTCTCTCCCCTCTCTGTCTCTCTCTCTACAATAGCTTCTCTCCACCACCACCATAACCAACTCCATTAAATCATTGACACTAGACCCACTTCCATCACCATTCGGTGACCCGACACCAACCTTAACCCCTACCGACCTCCGTGACACCGCTTACGAGATCTTTATCGCTGCTTGTCGTACCTCAACCGGAAAACCCCTCACCTACATTTCCAATAACAATAATAATAATAATAATAATAATAATAATAATAATAATAATAATAATAATAATAATAATAATGGGTTAGTATCTACTACACCATATCGGGATTCTAACTCGCCGTCACTATCTGGGTCACCGACACAGAGATCGATAACATCTGCTGCTGCGTCACTTGAGGCGCCGACAACGTGCAACGTTGTAACCTCCTCTTTAAACACGCGTCTTCCACTGCCCACGTTCCCACTCCTATACCGGAACGCAGGTGGCCTGATTCGAGGGTGGTGATTAGAATTTGAGTAAGGTTGAGAAGGATTGCGGCGAGGTTAATCACGCATTTTCTTATGTTTTTTATACAATTCAATAGGTTGATCTTATGTGGAGATAAAAAAGTTAACATTGTTTCGTTGAGTTACCAAATTGGATTAGGATGAGTTCCTTGCCAAATACTAAACCGGTCGTTTGTGTATGTAAATTATGTGATATGCTATTACATGTTTGCTAACAACTGATTAGGTTGAAATGATGTCGACCTAATGAGTTGCTGGTAATTGTTAGTGTCTATAAACCTAGGGCTTCTGGTATTTTAATGTGTGTTACATGTACTTTGACTTCGCCGGTTAGCCTACGACTCATTTGGTGCATTTTCGAAATTTATCTTCATCTACTCAATTGCTATACACGTTTGCTTTTAGGCCATTAGATGGGTTTACATCTTTTAAACACGTTGCTAACCTAAATTCATAGGTGTTGCTGGTGTTCTTACGATGTCATTGTTGTTGCACCATTCTGATTTTGCCGTCACCTCTTCCTATTGCTTCGACGGGTAAGAAATCTTTTACTGTTTGTTTTTTTTGGTGATTTGGGTGTGTGCTTCTTGAACAGATTTTAAAGAATATATGATGATGATGTAAGCAATCTTTCGCATCATTTGTATTTACTTACCGCATATGCATATGGTGATATTAGAACACCTACATTTGCTCTTGAACAAACATGAGAAATTATTTATTAGTGTGTAGTTTTAGTCTATTAGTTTCTTCTAGAGTCTGTTATAGTGGCTCCTCTTGATTTGTTATATAAAGAGGATGCCATCTCATTTGTTAATGGTGACCGGTGTTCACGGTTTCTTTTGCTTTTGCAGCAATCCTGTTAATAACAATTGTGTACGGTGGTGACCAAAACCTAAACCCAACAAAAATTTGCCATCTGGTATGTATGCTTTGCTGATTACCGTTTGGACATGGCACTTTGAATTTTAGCACTTACGTTGAATAATTAATTTCATATGATTTGGCTTACCGTTCTTGCAAAATTGAATAGAAAAAAATTCAGCACTCTTGAGATTTCTTTTCCATGATTGCTGGTAAGTGGTAAATAATGAGCAAGGTAACATTTGTGGTTTCTATTTACCATATGTTAACCTTTTGAGCTGGTCTTTTACATGTGCAGATTCAGAGATTCTCAAGCTACTGAAATGTTGCTCCAGATATATTTAGTATGTGAGGTTGTTCATATTAGAATATGTAGACTTACTTTATCATGTGGTGAGTAATACTCTAATGTGTCTTTCTTTTTACTCATTTCTGATAACAAGTATTCAATTAAATAATACTAAACACCATATATAATATGTTTATTATTTAATTCTAACTATACTAATGCTTTTGACATTTATATATAATCAGATATGAGACCATCTATACAATGTTGACGTCTTTGTTTTTGTGACAGGTGTGGCGAACGTTGTTGGCTTTGTGCATCAACTGTGATGGTGATGTGAGTTGTGGTGCATTCACATTGCAACCGGTTGATGTTCTGCCTTAGTGTGTTTGCCATGCGCTTTTGCTTTTAAGTCTGAGCCTTTTTGGATTACTAAAAATGCCATCTTTATATAGTTCTTTGCACAAGGTCTTATAGCCTACCTTACCCGTGTTCTCCCACGTGTTTGTGCATAATGAGTTGCCATTGTGGCTGATATTATGCTGTAGTCATTCTTACATGAAGTTAAAACCATCGTCTTAGTGTTTGAAAACAAAGGTTGGATGAAGGTGTATATGAGGAAACGTAGCTCTATTAAAATTCGGTATGCTTTAATGTTGTTATTTGGGTAATGATGACATCTTTGTTTTTATACCTGGGGTTGCGCCTACAATTGGCTTTGTGCATCAACTGTGAGCGTAATGTAAGTTGTAGCGTATTCATATTGCAATCGTGCTCAGAGCCGTCAATTGTTTAGGTTTTATACATCATTGTTAGTATGTATTTACTTACTTTTTGGTTCATTATTGTCGTCGATTTACATTTGGTATTAATTTATGAACTGGAATTTGTATAACGTTAATAGTTGCTTTATACCTATTGCAACTCCCATTTTGGACGATTTATGTACACGATTTTGATTCCATGTATGTGCTTCAAATTCGAATTTATTCTGTACGTTTTTTCGCACTCGGTGCAATGACAACGTTGGATAGCAACATACGTAGTAATATTACCTGTCGTCAGATTGTCCCCCGCCGCAACGCGCGGGGGACGCCATCTAGTTAAAACCTAAAGACCAAAGTACGATGATGTCCATTATAATACCATAATAGTTATTTTAGATGAAAAAAACAATAAAAGTTTAACTTTTAGAAATACTCTTCATATTATTATGTGGAGAAGATAAATTAAAAAACCTTATAACATTTAAAAAAATTAAAATGATTGTGACCGTTGATAAATTAATTAATCAAATGACTAAGATGACACAGACAATGTTTTTGGTCATGAATCGAAAGTTATTTATGGTTGTGAGGGATTAAAAATAAATGTTAATGTTGCTTTTCTAAAATCTAGTTTCACATTTTTTAAACAACATCAATTATGAACCCAAGTGTCCTGGTCCCTCTTTGTTATTTTGTATAAGGTCTTGATTATGCAAGTGCTCTTACTCATATATGTTGTGCGTCTAACTGATACACACAATGATACAACACGCCTACTTTACATGTATTTTTTTATTATTTTTTTGCTAGAATGTACTTGTTAAATAGGTGAGTGTTGTGTTTGTGTTTGGATAACTTTCGACACTTTTTATAACATTTGTTTTTTTAGAATAATCTCTCTCGGGCTCTCTCTCTCTCTATATATATATATATGTGCTCGTGTGTGTATATGTGTGTGTATATATATATCTATATATGTTATGGGAAAATGTATAAAGCAAAAGAGATGGAACCCACCTTCAAAGGACAATTCATGCCCTATAACATTCTTGCATCACCATAAATACACCCATAGCAAACAGTTTTCATTTCATTCCATACAAAAAAGAAGAAGAATTATTATTCTGTGATAGAGGGTCCTAAATGACAACAACCCAAAATACCACCACCTCTACAGTCATCATGCCCAGTGGCAGCGGACGACAATGGGATTCTTTGACGATGTACCTATATGGTGGCATGTTTCTAGCGTTCTGCTTGATAGCATGTGCATTGATCATTCTAGCATGCTCTATCAAGAAACCATATTCTGGTGGTGGTGGAGATCATAAGCCATCTTCATCTGTGTCTAAGGCTCATTTATCGCGTGAAATTGAGCCGCAGATTGTTATCATCATGCCCGGAGACACTAATCCTACCTACCTTGCAATGTCTCTTCCACCCACTCCTCATCTTCAACAAGTTTAAACTTGTACATCTATAGAGTATTGGGTTAATGGGTTTGTGCTTGATATATTCCACATAATGTAAAAATCCATAGTTGTATATGAGTGGTGAGTTTTTAAGTTAATCTTTGTCTAATGTGTAACATTCTTCTGAATTTTAGCTAAACGATTTTTGATCTGGAATTGAAGCATATATTTTATGAAATTATAAAATACATTACATATTGTAATCACAGTAGTAAAATAAAATCTTTAGCTCGATATTAATAAGACGAATTAATAACAAGACAGGACCTAATCAATCTGCTCAGTAATATCTTTTAGTGATATCCAAGAACAAGCATTCAAATTTGATTTTTTTTTTTTTTTTTTCATATTGTTCAGCCATCCTCTATGGTGACTGGTGGATCACTCACGGCCACGTCATCGTTACTAACCATCTCTCACCTATTAAGACTATACGCTGTAGTCATAGGGTGAAACGAACATGGAGTAACATGTAGTAGCTATGTCAATTCTCTTTCAACTCTCAAAAAACTATCGGGTGGTGATGGCGTGGAGGGCTTATTTATTTATTATTTTTTTAATTAAACAACCAATTATTACAATCATCCATAATTCAACAACAAATCACGTACAACCATCCACCTCACCCTAATCTTTTGTCTCATGCCAATGGAAAACTCCACCCCAATTGCCCCACACCAGCTTCCACGCCACATACAGGGCAGTGTTCGTGACGTGGAGGGATTTCACAACACTCTTCCACGCCACACACCGTGTAGTCTAAGGGTGTAAGGAGTCTTAGCCTTACTCTTGCCAAACTCACCACAACTTCTATCTTCTCAACATCAACTTCACAAGAAATCTTACATGCTTTGTACGTTTTTTCACGTCAACATCCAAATTTTAATTTAAATTAAATAAGATAAACAAACAATTACATGATTGGTTAGTTTTGGTAGGGCCGCTCTCTCTAAAAGTATGATCGGCATATACATAGGCACACTTGCCAAGTTACACGTACTCACAGCACCACACAGAATGCATTTGCCAACTTGACAAACTTGCCGATTGTAGCTTGCCGAGATGATCCCGACCATGCCAACATACGTGGTGTCACTCAACTCACTCCCCATTACATTTATTACAGATGGTTTGCTAGGTTCTCACTTATTAAGAGTTTTGATGCTTCTCACAATCGAAAGCCCTCTCACTTGGATGGTTTCACGCGGTGTTTGTGATAGATTAACAATTAAAATTATTTATTGTATTTTACAATAATAATGTAAAAAAAAGAGCAACTTTATGTTGTTTATCTTGTGGAACTCACCTTTGGTGACTTTATCACTTATCAATCATCATACGAAGTACGCGAACCAAAACTTAAATTCTGCTATCATCTTTTTTTTTTTTTAAATATATGAAAAATGAAAAGCATAAAAAGTCAAATCAATTTCCAAAAACACCATATGAAATATGAGACCCTTATTACTGTAGAGCTGTGCCTACACCTAAGCTCCACGTTACTGGGACTGGCTCGATCATCACTCAAGTGATGGACCAAGAATGTGGGTGATAGATCTCCCATTTTTTATTGATTAAAATATAACTGAATATCTAAAAGTAAAATTAAAATGAATACTAAAAATAATAAACCTAAAGTTACATTAAAAAAACACACTTAAGAAAAAATAACTTAAAAAATACATAAAAAAAACTTGGAACTCCATTTTTTGACGATGTTATCTTTTTTTATTTTTTGCAAAATGTGTCAGTCTTTTTTCTGAATACGCGTTGATGTCGATAGTCATTATCTTTCATTCCTCTAATTGTGTTGCTTCTTTCAACTAAAGACTTTCATCGACTTCACGTTTCTTCACTCTTACCTTTTCGGCTTGAGTCTCGCTAAAGGTTTGAGTGAAGGCTTTCAATTCGGCCATTAATTTATCTAGCTTCGAACTGCTCCCGCACCCTAATGCGGCTTTTTTTTTGTGCAGCCGCTTCCCTTTTGGCTTTGTCCCTTCCAATGGGACATGGCTCCTCTAGAGTTACTTCAGTGTCAAACTCTGGCTCGTCGTTGATATCTATTTGACAATGACCGGTCAGCCTCTCACGCTGTAACTTCTAGACTCCGAAGTTTTAGACCGTTTAGCGCTTGCAGCCTCATTTGGAACCAACACACTCTTGCTAGATTTATTCAAAACTTGACATGCATGGACGTGGGGGAAAGGATGATGATAATTATCTTCGTATCTACGCATCGCCTCTTCGAAAACGTTTTCCTTGTTTCATCCACTTGGTTTATGTACAAACAATGGGTTATAATACACACAACAGTGTTGGATCGTAGTATTCATCTTCTGAAACTTGGATCCGATAGTATCGACCTCTCGATATGGACCTTGTTGGATAATCTCGTGAATTTGTTAAGAACTTCCCTCCAAAAAACTATCCCTGGTTTGATTGTTACCTACGTATTATAAATGTACTAAATATTAGTAAATAGAATATATATACATTATTTATGTAATAAAAATAAATGTAATATATATTCATAATAATATTTACCAACTATTTGACATTTTGACGAAGCAACATATGCCTTAGCCAATGCTTCCTGTTCGATTTTTGTCCAATGAAGTCGTTTCGGTTTGGCGCCTTCCTCACGTACTTAATTCTTATTTTTTTCGTTTGGAAGTTTAGGGTTGCGTTTCGGGCACGAATTCTTCAATATCATCTTCTTCCGGCTGAGAGGGTCTTACTGTGGGTAGGGCTGTCCAAAAAGCTCGTGGCTCGGAGCTCGCTCGAAGCTCACTCGGATTTAGCTCGAAAAAAGCTCGCTCGATATGGCTCGGTTTGAAACTGAGCCGAGTCGGCTCGGATCGGTTGGAAAGTGAGCCTAGCTCGGCTCGGTTCGTAACGAGCCGAGCTGGCTCAGTTTGGCTCGGATAGTCATAATTTTGAATATATTTTGTTATATACATATAATATACTACAAAAATGTTAAAAAGGTTGAGGAATATGTTACATGTTTAATATTTGGTAATAGCAATATGGAGATTGTGTGATTGGGATTGAAGTTAAAACTAATCAAGTTATTTAAATAAACCATAGCATAATGATAATTGTCAAAGTTATCAAACTCAATACTGCTTTTGATTTCAAATATGCCAGTATTCAGGAGTTCAATTAGACATATATTGCATATTTAGGGGGTTAGTTCGTATTCTGATGAACTTATACTGTATTTCGTTGAAATTTAAGACTTATTTTGTATTTTTTGAACTTGATTATAGCTTGTAATGTATTAGGTTGAGCTTATTTTAATGTGTTATTGTTAACTACTGAATAACATTTTAGATTATTGAATTTTGAAAGCCAATTTTTCTTTTTAAATTCGAGCCAAACAAAGCCGAGCCGAGCCGGCTCGGTTTAAAACCAAGCCGAGCTTGAGCTTTGATTTTCAGCTCGGTTTTAAATCCGAGCCGAGCCGAGCCGGCTCGGTTTAAAACCAAGCCGAGCACGAGCTTGACCTAGCTCGGCTCGGTTCGGCTCATAAACAGCCCTAACTGTGGGTGGTTGTTGTGTTTGTTGCTTCGGTTGAAATCTCATGTTAAACAGGTTTTGCATGAGTTGCATTTGCAATGGGTTCATTTATATTTGCTTCATTTCGGTGAAGCATGGGGGTTTGTTGTAATTGCATTTGCATTTGGGTGAAAGCATTGGGGTTTGATGTCTAATTGGTTGAAAGTGTTGGGTGTTTGTTGGAAACTCGAAAAGGTTGGCCAATTCGGATCGAATTGTGGAGTGCAGTCGGGTGTCGAGAACGGGGTTGGGGGCTTTGCCGAATTATTATTTGTCTTTGTTCAAAGCGCCGGTGGGGGTACTTAAAGTACTTGATGACATAAGAAGAAGGTTTCTTTGGGGTGGCACTAGCAATCAAAAGAAGATCAAGTGGGTAGCATGGGAAAGAATAGTGAAACCAAAGGCGGGGGCGGGTTAGGGGTTGGGACTGTCAGGACTATGACCTTGGCTTTGTTATCAAAATGGTGGTGACAGTTGAAGGCGCCGCCTAATCATCTTTGGGTAAAGGTTATTAAAGCAATACATGGTAGATGCATAAATGTGGAGTTCATCCCTTGCAATAATTCGGGTTTGAGGGTGTGGAAAGATATTGCTTCATTACGACAAGAGTTCCTTAAAGAGGGTGTTGATATTCAAGAGAAAATAGTTTGCAAGATTAGGAATGGTGAAATGATTTCCCTCAGGCATGATCGGTGGTGTTCAGAACCCAGTCTTCGGGATAAATTCCCTGTAATATATGAGTTAAATATGTCTAACAAGGTTAAAGTGTCAGAGTGTTGGTCGAAATCGGGTGGCAACATTAACTAGAGTCTGGACTTGAAGAGGCTGCCAACGAGTACTTTGGAGATTCAAGATACGATCAAGCTCAGAGACCTTTTAAATGCACAAAATCTGGTGATAAAAGCGATGATTGAACGTGGGATTCATCGGGGAAACTTATTGATTTTTCGGTTCAAGAAGTAAGGAAGACCATGTCGGCACATGGACAACCATCGATCGCACTATATAATTTCAGGTGGAGTAAGATTGTTGTACCAAAAGTGAACTGTTTTGTCTGGAGGGTTGCTAACAATAATATTCCAACACAAGAGGCACTACCTGTTCATAGCTTATCAACGGGCGACGATTTTTGTAAACTGTGTGAGTTTGAAACGGAATCGAGTAACCATTTGATTGTAGAAATGATAACATCTTCAAGGGGAGGAATATGACAACATCAAAGATGGTCGAGGACATTAAAGAAGAGACATTTTGGTGGATGATGAAAAGATCCAAAATATCAGGGATTGATCTAGCGAAATGGTATGAATTTACTGGGATTGACTTTGGTTAAGTGATATTTAAATTTGTATGATAGATTTGGGTGTAAGAGGGATAAAGATACGAGTTAAGGTGATTTGGGCATCCTGCTTAGGTAATCACTGGCTAGTTGAGCAGATTGTAGTTTTCTAATCTTCGGTTTTATTGGTGATAATAAAAGTTACGTTTGGTTGTTCTCCAAAATAAAAAAATACAATGAGTTGAAAAACACAAACACAACTTATGAAAAAAAAAACTCCCACTATTGACGGTGGATAGAGAAAAAACTCGGACTGAAGGTGCAGAAACTCGCAACAGGTGTGTGAAGGTGAAATTGACGAGATAGTGTTAGTGGTTTCAGGTCTGGTTTCCGACAAGATGGTGGCGATCGGTGGTGATGTTGGTTGTGATGTGATGGTTTGGTTTTAAAAATGGCGGATTTTGGTGTACAGAGAAAAAGAAATTGAGATAATGAAATGAATATGGTGGGTTTTTTCTAGGGGTGCAAACAAGCTGAGCTCAACTAGGCTCAAGCTCGAGCTCAATTGAGTTATAAGAGCTCGAGCTCGGCTCGTTGACAATTTGTCAAGCTCGAGCTCGGCTCGTTTGCACCCCTAGTTTTTTCTTGACCGCCTCATCTTTCCATTTCATCCCCATCAAAGGGGATGGTGCCCCCTTCCCTTTTTTCTTTTCCTTCCACTTTTAACCTTGAAAATCAACGAAAAAAACAATCGGTGAGGAAGGGGAAATCCTCTCGATTTCACCGAAGACTAAAGGGAAGGGTGGTGTTCCCGATCCGTACCCACATCACATTGGCTCCACATAGGACCCGACCCCCTTCCCTTCCCACCTCCCACAGCCTCAATTGCCCCTTCCTATGTTTTTTTTTATCTTGCCACTTGTCCGTGTATTATTACTTCCTACCCTTTTCACCTTATCTATACTTGACTAAGAGGGTGTTTGGGATTGCGTTTTAAATCTGATTTTTAGATTATTGTGTTTTGAAAACGCAGATAATTAATTTTTAGTGTTTGGGATTGCGTTTTGAAAACGCAGATAATCAGTTTTTTAGGCTACCAAAACGCAATAATCTAAAAGCAGCTCCACCCATGCTTTTCCAAAACGCATAATCTGTTTTGAATAATCAATCCCAGACACCCCCTAAATGTTAAAATGTAATATAAAATGATATTAGGTTCACATGTTAAAAAAAGTTAACTACACATCATCCATACTCATAATACGTTTAACCCACCAATAAAGTTACAAGCTTGAAAAGAAAGAAAACAAAACCAAAATTCAATAAAACAGAAAAGAATATATAACCTTTATTACAATTTACACCCATTTACAACCTCAATTCCATCACCATTAAATTATTTCTTTCTAACACTACTTGTACTTCCTGCTAATATACTTGTACATTTTCCACCATATATATTAATCACCCCTCCCCCTCTCTTCTCACACACTAAAAACACACACACTCATGACCACAACAACAAACACAATGTCACCACCATCAACCTCAACCACATCCTCGTCTTTCTGGAATTTCGATTCACCGTTGGTTTATTTATTCGGTGGGATAGCCGCAATGCTGTCTCTAATAACGATTGCATTGGTTATCTTAGCCTGTTCTCATTGTAACCGTCGATCACCAACAACCGGTCAGGATATTGAGAGTGTTAAGGTTACAAAGGTTTTAGATGAATCAAACATGAGTCCTAAGTTTGTTGTTATTATGGCTGGAGATAATATTCCAACGTTCTTTGCTGATCCTGTTGGCTTAAACTGATGCGTAGGATATATAACAATATTGTGTCACAAAATTTTGTTTTGTTTTTGTAAATTAGAAGAGTTTAATGAAATCGGAGGATTAATTATGTTTATTTATGTTATGTTATAATATTTTGATGGTTTTTGTTTTGGGAAGAATGTGAATACGTGGTGATACGAGATCGTGAGATGGTTGTTACTTGTTTGCATTAATGATGGTGAGAAAGTGAGATGCGGCTTCTTGACGAAGTTTTCGATGATATTAAGGAACTTATGTGATATGTACCTCTTGATCGTTCAAAAAAAAAGTGATATGTACCTCTTTAGGCTTGGTGATCACGCACTGTTTTTTTTATTTTTTTTAAATAAAATCATAAGTTTACTCGGGTTTTACAATAATATTTATTAACTAGTGAAATTCGCATGTGGATTGTGACAAAATTCGGTTGGTACTGGTTTGTTTATTACGGTATTAATACGTAATTGTAACTCGGTATATCAAACGAAAGAGAAAACCTGAAAAAAAAAATGTGTTAGAAAACCCAGAAGGATATTGACACATGTTTTAAATTGATCGAATTCCATAGAATGAATATAAGTAATAGTTTCGATTGTTCTGATAGCGGTATAATATTCGGTGTGAGTTAACGTGGTACCGATATTGTTGGTATGGTTTAAAATAAGATACTCTAGAGACTAGAGTAAAGTTTTTCGGACGCACTTCGCCAATCCTGCTGGCGTAAATTAATGCGATTTCGTAGTAGGAGTAACAATTTTGTGCCCCCAAATGTTATTTTTTTTTTTTGGATTGTTTGTTAATTGTTAATTACAAAAGTTTGGTCAATGTGGGGATAACACATTCGGTAGAGGTATATGACTCTTAGAAGGAAGATCTCAGGTTCAAACGTGTAGTTTAGATTAATTTGTAATTACAAGAGTTTAATCCCAGAATTAATTATGTTATGTTATTAATCTTCAAGTATTTTCACGGTTTTTATTTTTGGAAGAATAGAATGTGCATACGCTGGGATTCGAGATTGGTAGATGGTTTGTTAGAATTAATGACATTATTCGATGAATTGAAATCAAGAAACTTCTTTGAGATTTCTCTTTAGGCTTGGTGATCAACACCTTTTTTTTTCTTTTATTTGAACACCGACTTATTCAACAGAATTTATAGTGAAAACTATAAAAAAAATATAACGCGATTTTGTCATAGAAGTAACAATTTCCTGTTGTAAACTAGAAGAGTTTAATCCTGCTACATTTCTCTTTAGCCTTGGTGATCAACACCTTGTTTTTTTTTTTTTTAATTTTATTGTTAAAAAAAAAGAGTTTAATCCGGGAATTAATTTTTTTAGAACGGCCTAATCGGAGAATTTTTTTTTTGGAGAGTAGTGTTTCAGCGGTAAATCCCGTGTTGGAAAGCGACCACTGCCCAGGATCGAATCCCATAAGAACCACACGGGTTTCTCCTTTCAAACCCAACGGTTATTTTTTTGGTGGAACGTGGGAATCGAACCTGAGACCAAACCTGGACAGGAACCCTCCAAGGAGGTAAACATTCCCACCTCAAACCAGCTGAGCCGGAGATCATTGGCGCTGGCGCCTAATCGGAGAATTAATTATGTTATGATATTAATCTTTTAAATATATTCACTTTTTAATATTTAATAGAATTGTGAATACGCGGTGATTGGAGATTGTGTTATAGCATTAATGACGGTAAGATGCGGCTTCTTGACGCAGAGTTTGATTTGTATTTAGGCTTGTTGAACACGCAATGGTTTATTTAGAGACCAGGTCACTCGCGGTTACTTGCATTCGGCTTGGTTAGCCATGAGGCTACACCGGCCCGTGACATGGGGCTAGTGGATGGGGCTAATTATGGTGCTTGGGGCTACTTGTTTTAAGCATTAAATTTAAAAAAAAAAATACTTTTATTTAACCCCTTTTTAAACATATATAACACATCAAATTTCACATTATTAGATTAACTTTAATTAAAACATTACATAAACTTAAAATAAATCATTACAGAATTCTAAATTTTACATAATCCTAAATTAGAACATTTATTAAACCTAAATTACTTAAACACACCTACGGAGAGTAGTTATCCTAATCCTCTAGGGTGTACTCCGGCCATGACACGGAACGATCACTATCACGACCGTCCGACCTAACCTCCGAGCGGATGCAGCCAAAGTCAGAACTTGGAAGACAATATGGTTCATCATCCATGCTCACATACTCCTCACCAATGTCCGTTTCGTACCCTTCCTCATTTGAAACCGGAGCAGGAGGGTTTCGGGTGAGGTTGGGTTGGGTTGGGTTGTGTCTCCACAAGTTGTAGCTGCCCCAATCCAAGCACAACCATCGTGTAGTCATGGGCCCAGATAAGTTCTTCATCTGTAACAGAGGCATTTGGAGCCATAGCTGCATGACTTGGTAAAGGAGGAACGATTATTATTCGAGGGTACCCTGGGTGAGGAGTGTACACTCGTTGAGGAGGAGGAGAAGTGTACACTCGTTGAGGAGGAGTGTACACTGTAGGAGGAGGAGATGACAGCGGTTGAGGTTGGGGAGAAGGAGAGGACTGTGGTTGTGGCGAGAGTATCGCCTGAGGTTTGAAGGTCCATTGACTTGTGAGTAACTCTGAGTATTTTGTCTTGTATTTATAGGCTTAAAAAAGTAGCCGTTGGAAAACTATCCGTTTGAATATTATTTTTTTATTAAGTATTTAAATAATTTTTTTATCAAATAGTGAAGGGGTAGGGTACCGCTTCTCAGCGCTATCAAAAGCGCACCCTACCCAGCGCCCAATAAAAAGCGCCCACAAGAAGGCCAACACAACACTAAGGGGGGAAATGGCAGCAGCGCTTAAACTGCGCTGCTCACTCCGCGCAGTGTTACCAGTTGACAGCGCCGGATTCATCCCCCTTAGAGTTCAACTTGCCACCCCCTGTCAGGTGTCAGCTGACAACTGGTCAGCCGCCTGACACAGCCTGACAGCAGAAGAAAAACAGACCCTCTGCAGATCCAGCCAGAAGGCGCCACGTGTACCAATGGCAGAGCACCGCCCAGCCATCCAATCACGAAGCGCCACGTGGCCCAATCAAAGTAAAGCCTCTCCAACTTGGACCACTTTACCCAACTAGGAATTCAGATCCAACTAAGTGGACTCCAAAAGCTCCCGGGCCCAAGCCCGTCAGCACCCGAAATGGGCCTGGCTGTCCAGGCCCACTTACCCCCTATAAAAGGAGGCTTTCATCCCCTTTCTTGTGGTAATCAATTCTTGACCAATTAGAAACGATACACTTGTATCATTACTTGTACTTTGTATTTATAAAAGAACATCTCTTGTTAGTGGACGTAGATCTTACGAGATCGAACCACTTATATCGTTGTCTCTTACATTATTCTGCTTACTGTTTATGCATATAACCATAGATCGATCATCGTTGTGAGCCAAGGATTATATCCTGCAGCAAACACGAGTCGTACTACATACCTTCTACCCCCCATCTATACTCGTTGTTTCTTCATTGGCGCCATCCGTGTCGGCTGAAAGAATCACTAAACTTTCAAACCTTTATCCTTTAAGCTCACTAAAATGGCAGATCTAACACCAGCCGGAGTCGTCGGAGCATCCCCTTCGGCAGTCATTCAGACTACGGGAGCAGGCATGCTCCAAACTCCGGACAAGGGCATAGCAACAGCAGCCACAAGGGAGGAAACACCGCCCCAGGCGGTCTCCTGCTCAGACTCATCCGAGTCCGACATACCCACCACACCAGTGGATCCAGACGAGTGGCTTTTTCGCAAACAACTCAAGAATACAAAAATTTACCAAAACATGTTAGCCAAACTTCAAACCGATAAGTCTAAGGCTTCCCCATCGGCAAAACACAGCCGTCGGGGGAAAGAAAAGCAAGCCACACGTCCCAAGTCTCGGGGTGGAGATCGCAGCAAGCTTGCGCGCGATCAGGACCCCGCAGGCACAACCTCAGAATCTGATAGCTACCAACCAACCAGCGATTCAGACAACACAAAGATCTCCAAACGCAAGAAGCGAAAGGTGACAAAGACCCACTCCGCCTCCTCACATAAGAAGGAGGACGACGACTTAAACAAGCCATACAGGCCTAAGTCGTTCGCCCTCAGCTCCAAGTTTTGCCAGCGGATAGCCACCGCACCCATTGAAAAACAAGCAAAACTCCCAAGCAGCATCGGTCGATACGATGGCCTGCGAGACCCCACCGATCACCTACACGACTTCGAGTGCGCAGGAACCACAGTCCTCTGGCCCGTGCAAGTCTGGTGCCACCTCTTCGCACAGACCCTCACGGGCGCAGCCAGAGTCTGGTTCGACAACCTCCCGGTGGGAAGTATTCTGGATTTCGACGACCTCATCCAGAAATTCAAAGATCACTTCTCCCACCTCATGCGCCACAAAAGAGACAAATCCCACATCCTCCTCTGTCAACGTACGGACAATGAATCGATTGAAGATTTCATTGTGCGTTACAACAAGGAAGCACTACAAATCGGCTGTGGAGAAGAGCTCATGCGCGCAGGCTTTATCAACGGGGTGCGCAGTGAGGACTTGATGAAAACATTGTCCGGAAAAACGGGCATCCCAGATTCCTGGGAGGAAGTCATCAAAGCCTCCAAGATTTACGCATCCTCGGAACGCTCCATCAAACAGCAGCGCGGCTACAGCCAAGCCAACAACTCCAACAGAAACAAGGGGAAACAGTCCGTCTGGTCGCGAATCTCAGGACCAACGGACGAAGGAAAGTACTCGCCCGCCAACGATGCTCGGCAGACGATCAACAACAAGCAAAGGGACCAGAGACCCCAACCAAAAAAGAATACCGACTGGACCCAGCTCACAAAAACTCCGTCACAAGTGCTGAAGACGGAACAAATCACTTTCAAGGAGCCCAAAGTGTTGGGCAAAAGAAAAAACGTCGATCAAACCAAGTTCTGTGAATTCCACAACGACTATGGCCACTTGACAGACAATTGCTACAGTCTGAAACTAGAGATCGAGGCGGCCCTAAAGACAGGCCAGCTAGGTCACCTCGTCAAAAACGTCAACAAAGGCGGACGCAACACCAACCCAGAAGTCAAACGAGAAGACACCGGAGGTAAACAAATCCGGAACCTCCAAACAAGCTACATACAATACGCCCCGCGCCACCATTGTAACATGCTCTCCAACGCGGGAACACGCCAACACACCGGTAAGCGCCCAAGACAAACTGACGACTCCTGGAAGGAGGTGGACGTCCTACTCCCTCGAGTACGAGGCGGACCCTCCGCAACAGCGCCCCTAATCATCACTGCCGTCCTAGGGCATTATCGAACGCAATCCATGTTCCTAGACGGCGGAAGCAGCACTGACATAATCTATGATCAGTGTTTTCAACAACTGGACGAGGATGACAAAGCCCGCCTCGTTCCAGTCAACGCACCAATCTCGGGCTTTATCGATGAAGTCATCATGCCCCGCGGCATAATCACCTTCCCGGTCACCTTGACAGATGGTACCCATGAGCGCACAGAAATGTGCGACTTCATGGTACTACCGGTAACTTCACACCACGACGTCCTACTAGGGCGGGAAGGCTTGGCAAAGTTTAACGCCAACGCCTCCACACCTCACCAGATGGTAGGCTTCCCTACCCGCACCGGCGTCGCAATAATCCGAGGAAACAAACAATGCCACGCAATAGAGGTGGCAAAACCACAAAAAGCGCAGGCCCGTTCAGAGCCGGAAAACTGGGTACTGAACCCAAAATTCCCGGACCAAACGGTAATCATCGGCCATGAAATCTCCAACACCACAACGGCGCACCTCAAGCAACTCCTGGTCAAAAACATAGACATATTCGCCTGGCAACCATCCGACATGATAGGTGTTCCAAGAGAAATCGCGGAACATAAGCTCAACGCTTACAAATCTGTCGAGCCAGTCGCCCAAAAGATGCGCAAAATGGGGCCGGAGAAAACAAAGGCGATGAATGAACAGGTCAACGAGCTCCTCAACGCAGGCATCATCCGCCCAATCCGATACCAAACCTGGGTAGCCAACCCAGTCATGGTAGGGAAAGCAACCGGAGGATGGCGCATGTGCGTCGACTACAAGGATCTAAACAAAGCCTGCCCAAAAGATTGTTACCCTCTACCAGAAATTGACCTAAAAGTGGATTCCCTCGCGCCATATCGCTTCAAATGCTTCCTTGACGCCTACAAAGGCTATCACCAAATCCAAATGGCAAAAGAAGACGAAGACAAAACCGCTTTCCGCACGGACACGGGGATCTTTTGCTACACCAAAATGCCTTTTGGCCTCAAGAATGCGGGAGCCACATACCAGCGACTCATGGACAGCGCTTTCATCGACGAGATAGGCGTACGCTTGGAAGTATACGTCGACGACCTCGTCATCAAAAGCAAAGACGAGGACCACATGTTAGAAGACATCCAGAAAACCTTCAACCAGCTTCGAAAGGTGCGCATGAAGCTCAACCCCAGCAAATGCTCCTTCGGCATGGAAGAAGGAAAGTTCCTAGGAGTTGTTGTCACAAGAGACGGATTTCGCGCAAATCCAGACAAAGTCCTAGCCATCGAACGAATGCCTTCACCAACATCCATAAAGGACGTCCAGACACTCATGGGGCGCCTTGTCGCTCTCAATCGCTTCCTGTCAAATTACGCTTCCAAGTCATTTCCTTTTGTAGACACTTTGAAAAACTGTCTGAAAAAAAGCAATTTCCGCTGGACCCCTGAGGCGGAGAAAGCTTTTCAAGAAATGAAAAAATGTCTTATGAATTTACCTACTCTCACCGCACCACTTCCCAAGGAACCGCTAACATTATACCTCTCTGTCACAGAAAGGGCAATCGGCGCGGTACTCCTTGTGGACCGCCAGGGTGTCCAAACACCCATCTACTATATAAGCAGAACCCTGCTAGATGCGGAAACTAGGTACTCCACAATGGAGAAACTAGTACTAGCTCTCATTCACGCATCGCGCAGACTACGCAGATATTTTCACGGTCACCCAATAAACGTCCTCACAGATTACAGAATCAGCGACGTGCTACGAAAGCCTGAAACCTCCGGACGCCTAGCGAAATGGGCAATTGAACTGGGTGAGCACACCATCCATTACAAACCCAGACCGGCAGTCAAAGGACAAGTCCTCGCTGACTTCGCTACCGAAATACCAGCGGATAAAATCGCGGAATGCCTCGCCGAGCAAGATCCCGCGCCACCAACCTCCAATGAAAGTTGGAAACTCTACACCGACGGCGCCTCAAACAGCGACGGCGCAGGTGCGGGGCTACGCTTAATCAGCCCCAACAACAAAGAGCATACATATGCCATTCGCCTGGATTTCACCGCAACGAACAATGAGGCAGAGTACGAAGCGCTACTAGCAGGCCTGCGCATCGCACACCAACTGGGAGCCTCCCACCTTGAAGCGCACGTCGATTCACTGTTAGTGGCTGGCCACATCAACGGCACATACGACGCCAGAGACGCGACAATGGCCCTGTACTTGCAACAAGCCAAACTACTCATGCGCAAATTTGCCTCATGCACCATCACACACATCAACCGGAGTGAAAACAAACCCGCAGATGCGTTAAGTAAAATGGCTTCAACAGTTTTCGACCACATGGCCAAAAATGTTCGCATTGAGCTACAAGAAAAGCCATCGGTCCCGCCAAGACAAGTAAACATCATCCAGACCGGTACAATATCTTGGATGGCACCACTAAAAGCTTACTTGACATCTGGATCTCTACCCGACAACAAGGCCGAAGCAAGGAAACTACAACACAAGGCCCTTCACTATGAACTAACAGAGGGAATCCTCTATCGCCGATCATACCTGGGCCCCTTACTGCGGTGCGTCGACAAGGAGGAAGCCGCCTTCCTCATTAGAGATATTCACCAAGGCATTTGCGGACTGCACGCCGGCCCAAGAATGATGGTGGCTAAGTTAATGAGCGCAGGTTATTATTGGCCTGGTATGCATCCAGACGCAGTGGCAGAACTACGCAAATGCGAATCCTGCCAACGCCATGCGCCAAACACTTTGCGCCCCAAAAACGACTTGGTACCCGTCACAGCGGCGTGGCCATTCCAAAAGTGGGCGATAGACCTCGTTGGCCCATTCCCCACCGCACCAGGAAACGTCAAGTTCTTAATAGTGGCCATCGACTACTTCACAAAATGGATCGAAGCAAAGCCACTAGCAAAGATAGACGGCCCCCACATCAAGAAATTCATATGGGAATTTATCATATGCAGATTCGGCCTACCGTACCAGATCATAAGCGATAACGGAACCCAATTCACAGACCAACACTTACAAGAGTGGTTGGCACAAATGGGGGTCCAACAGATCTTTACATCAGTCGCCCACCCCCAAGGGAACGGTCAAGTCGAAAGAGCAAATCGAAGCATAATCGAAGGGATCAAAAAACGACTAGGAACCAAACGAACTGGATGGGTGGATGAAGTCCCCCATGTCCTATGGGCGAACCGCATCCTCGAAAAATCCAGCAATGGCGAAACACCATTCAGCCTAACTTACGGATCCGAAGCCGTCATCCCAGCAGAAATTGGATGCCCCTCCGCCAGAGTACTTATGGCGGACAAGGGGCAAAACAACCAAGAACTGCGCTTGAACCTAGACCTACTTGAAGAGCGCCGAGAACTTGCCGCCATCAAGGAAGCTAGATACAAAAATCAGTTGGAACGCTATTACAACAAGAAAGTCAAACTCCACGAATTCGACATTGGTGACTACGTTCTACGCAACAACAGCGCTTCCAACGCAGAAAAGCCGGGCAAGCTTGCCCCAACCTGGGAGGGGCCTTACAGAATTCAAGAGATCCTAGGCAAAGGCGCTTATGCGCTGGAAAAGATTGATGGCACACCTGTACCGCGCTCATGGAACGCGGCTCAGTTACGCTTTTGTTACATGTAATGTGCTTGTAAAACACTTGGGCTACACATGCCTAAGTCCTCTACAAAGTTTTCTATAAAGTTGCTAAACGCTTATCTTTATGTGTGCGCTATCGGATCCTTGGGTCTTCAAGGCATAGATTTTAAACATAACTATCGCCGGACTCAATACTCAAATCCAAACACATCACACTACAAGATTAGACAATATATAGAAAACAAACTTAGAAAATTTTCATTTCAACCAAAAAGAGGCGTTCAAGCTGCCCCAAGCTTTACAAGTAAACAAAAACATACGAAACACTTAATCTCCACCAGATCCCTCAAAATCAACAAGTTGCTCCTCCATACCCTCCGGACTCGTCCCAGATGTCCCTTCACCGGTTGCCTGCTTTGCTGACTTCTGCGCCTCCGCACCCAAACGGTCTGATTCTTCCATAAAGTAACGGAGGGCGCCAGCAGGGTCAGCATACTCGTTACAGTCCGCCACTGTCTTGAGTATAGGGAATTCGATCTGCTCAAACTTGAGAAGTTCAGCTTCATACTCCTTCTCCCTGGGCTTACCATGATGCGCACCTTCAGTTATACGCCCTTGATTCAGCGCATGGTAAAACCCAGTCTCGAATCCCTCAGCTTCCCCAGCAGCGCGCGCAGCGCCAGCAATAGCAGCAACCTGATCGCCAAGATTTGGCTCATTCCAGAACCTCTTAAAAATCTGCAAGCAAGGGACACAACAGTCAGAAAGGTAGCCTACACAAACAAATTAAACAGACTAAGGAGAATACTTACCCCGGCGATACCCTGGGTCATCACCCAACGAACAGAGTCCTGGGCCTTCTGCTGCGCGACGGAGGCTTCGTCAAACAGAGCCTTTGCATTCTCAGCCTCTGTCTGCGACACAGTTAAGGACTCCTCTAAGGAAGCCCTCTCCTCCGTTAACGCCGCCTTCTCCTTCACCCAACCCTCTTTCTCACCCACTAGCTCAGACAATTGGGTAGACGCGCTCAAAAGCTCCTGATCTTTTGCGTTCAAATCAGAGCGCAAGCCTGCCACCACCGAATCCCTTTCGGCTAACACCTTCTGATGACCTTCAGCAGTCTCTTGCAACTTGGAATTTTCATTCCTCAGCACTTGGATCTGCTCTTCCAGCCTCATCATTTTTTGGTTGGTGACTTGGCAGGCTTCAGTCCACCTCTTCTGAGCTAGCGCATGATCGCGCTCCAGCGCCTTAACCCTGTCCTCAGACTTGTACGCCTTCTCCCGGTACCTCTCCATGTCAGCTTTTAGCTTATCCTCCCTCTGCGCCTGCGCAGACCGCCGGGAGTTAAAATCAGCAATGTCACGGGCAAACGCTTCATCACGTCGCTTCAGCGACTCAACAGCAGCAATTTGAAGCGCCTGCCCAACACATATGTCAGTGATAAGCTGGGAGCGAGGCAAGCTATCTTGGTACAACTTTTCTCTGGGAGGTACCACCTGGGACACAAACTCCTCTGCAGTAAGAGGATTTGCAAAGCGGGAGTTCTCCCGGATACTCCAGTGCGGGCGCCAGATTACATCGCCCGCGGAGTAACTCGAGTCACCCCGTTCAGCACTAACCCTTCCACCAGAAGGGTTATCACCCACCACCCCGGTATCACCACCACCACCTGGAGAACTTTCAAGCGCCACCTGTTTGGAGGCAGCCTGGGCAGCCTCAGCAGCCTTTGCTTTGGCTTCTGCCTCCGCCTTCTCCTTCTCTAAACGCAGCTTTTCAGCTGCCGCCTCCTCCTCGGCCTTCCGGGCCAACTCCTCCATGCGCAGCTTTTCAGCTGCCACCCTCTCCTCCTCCAGTCTCTTGGCAGCGGCCTCCTCAGCCTGCTTCTTCGCGGCAGCCTCATCGGCCCTCTTCTTGGCCTCAGCCGCCTCCTTCTCTAGACGAACCCTCTCCGCCTCCGCCGCCACCCTCTCCTCTTCCTGCCTTTTCTGAGCAACCTCTACCTCGGAAGGGGTAGGACCGGCGGAGCCGTGGGCTTGCGGAGAAACAACTGCAAGAAAACAAAATATCAGTCACCAATATTACAAACAAAAACAAATAAAGAGAGACCAACTTACTGGTAACTTTCTTCACAGTTTTTTGGAACAAGGGGCGACGCTCCGGCGGAGGACTGATCTCCAAAGCAAAGGGCCCCGCGCCACTTCCACCCGCGCCGCCAGCCTTTGAAGACACAGCCTTCTTGCCTTGAACCTTCCCAAGCTTCCGCTTCTTCTTTAAAGGGCTCTCAGGCGTCTCCACATCTTCAGGAGCGGAGGACGAAGACTCCAACGTCTTGTCGCGTTGCCCGTAGTATGGCCCTTCACCACCTGCACTCAAAGGCGCAGATTTTACTTCGGTTTGCACCTTATGCTTATGCATTACCGGCGCACTCTTCTTACGACCACGAGGTGGCGGCGGATGCACCAGTTCCACAGAAGACCCAGTTGATTCCTCATCAGAAGAAACAACAAAATAAGGGCTCTCTTCATGTGGAACTGAAGATAAAGGATCAGGATTTATAGGGTGCTCACGTGAGATAATCATACCAGAGGGCTTGAACTCCAAGTATGGGTAATAAAACCTATCCACCATCTGGTCAATCACAGACGCACCACCCTGCGCAGGATCCCTCCACTCCAACGGCGCTTTATCGCGCAACAGAAATGCAGCAAACTTTGACATCCCTGCGCATCCCAAGATCAAACTCAGTCAAACACAAGATTAGCACAAAAATCAAAGCAAAAGAGAAACAAATAAACTTACCAGCAACGGCAACCACAGGCTCTTTTCCTTCCACCAACTGCACACGGCTCATACCCAACAGGGCCAACATGGCCTCCGAACAACTGCCCGTGTCAAACGGGGAAGCATGAGCCACCAAGTCTTTGAACCATGCCTGCTCTCGGAAACCCTCCATCACAGGATGATCTGGCACCTTCTGACGTTCAGCAACAACCTTCCAAGCAAAATCCACAGGTATGACCCCCCTCTTAACGTAGAAAAACTTCTCCTTCCAGTCATGAAGGGACTTAGGAGGGGTGGTTCCAACCGGTGGTATATGTGGCCTAGGGACAAAGCTAAACCAGGACTGCTCCATGGTCATCATATAAAAGACATTGAACCGTTCAAAAGACGGTTCAATGTCCAAGGCCCTGCAACAAGCCTCAAAGTGTACCAGACGAAGCATCCCAAACCCACTAACCTGGGTAACATGGACACCATGCTTCACCAACGTGTCCACCTGGAACTTGGTGGCAGGAAGACGGAACCCACAAAGAGCAAAGTGGGCCCAGTACAGGCTCATCTTCCCCGGAGGAGGAGCCAAAGCAGTGTTCTTCCCAGTGGGAAGTTCCACCTCCCATGAAGGATCAAACTCCATGGTCTTCACAAACCTAGCAAACGTCTTCTCACTCCATTTACAGGGAGTGTTGTGTATGAGTTTCTTTGACTTCTCAGCAGCTTTCTCTGGGTTGCCCCCAACAGTCGATCCCTCAGACATGACGATATAAGAAAAATAAAAATTTCTTCAACAGGAACTCGCCGGAAAACTTGAAGGTCTACCGGAGAAGATGAAGTTTCGAGGAGCAGAAGTTGAGAGGATTTTTTGTTATGAACGGTGAAATAATAAAGAAATCCAAGGAGTCTCCTCGAGTATATATACCCATCGCATTTAATGCAATGGGCACACCTGGCAAGCAACTTTTCAGTCTCCCAGACGAGGGCAGATCTGGACGCTACACGTGGCAGACAGCTGGAAGCAAACAGTCGTCTGGAGGCACGTGAGTACACGCGTCTGCTGGAAGGACAACTCTTCACCTGCCACATGTCAGCAGTTACCCTGACACTGCCCCACTCGCGCGCGTGTACGGCTACTCGCCTGACACACGACGAAAAAACTGCCCACCCACGTGCTGACGTGACTGACAACTGTGCAGACATCCTTTCTGCACCCTGACACGTCCACCAACCGTCTCAGCTTCTTCAGCACGTTTCCTAAATTCAAGGAAACCTCTTCATCTTTCAAATTCCACATTAAACACCTGAGATTGCCACGTCAGCACTCGGCGCAAGGTTGACGTAAATTCTGAAAAGACGTTCTCCGCCAGATTTTAATAAACCTTAGACTTGTCAAGTTTTCACTTGGCGCTAGGTTGACGTAAATTCTGAAAAGGTGTTCTCCGCTATATTTTACTAAACCTTAGACTTGTCAAGTCTTCACTTGGCGCTAGGTTGACGTAAATTCTGAAAAAGACGTTCTCCGCCATATTTTACTAAACCTTAGACTCGTCAAGTTCTCACTTGGCGCTAGGTTGACGTAAAATCTGAAAAGACGTTCTCCGCCAGAATTTACCTTTTACACCTAGATTTGTCAAGTTTTCACTTGGCGCTAGGTTGACGTAAAATCTGAAAGGACGTTCTCCGCCAGAATTTACCTTTTACACCTACACTTGTCAAGTTTTCACTTGGCGATAGGTTGACGTAAATTCTGAAAAGGCGCTCCTCACCAGATTTTTCTCTCTCAAACCCTGGCTATCCACAACCGATGCAATGTACAAAGATAAAGGGACGCTTTTATCTTTCCACATGGCACCAAAGTGGCCAAGCCCAAACTAATACCTGACTTCAATACAGGACACATTTTAGTCCAGCGCCCCACCAGTCCTCTAAGCAAGCACAGGAGACACCCTGGACTTGGGGGACTTGAAGGGGTAGGGTACCGCTTCTCAGCGCTATCAAAAGCGCACCCTACCCAGCGCCCAATAAAAAGCGCCCACAAGAAGGCCAACACAACACTAAGGGGGGAAATGGCAGCAGCGCTTAAACTGCGCTGCTCACTCCGCGCAGTGTTACCAGTTGACAGCGCCGGATTCATCCCCCTTAGAGTTCAACTTGCCACCCCCTGTCAGGTGTCAGCTGACAACTGGTCAGCCGCCTGACACAGCCTGACAGCAGAAGAAAAACAGACCCTCTGCAGATCCAGCCAGAAGGCGCCACGTGTACCAATGGCAGAGCACCGCCCAGCCATCCAATCACGAAGCGCCACGTGGCCCAATCAAAGTAAAGCCTCTCCAACTTGGACCAGTTTACCCAACTAGGAATTCAGATCCAACTAAGTGGACTCCAAAAGCTCCCGGGCCCAAGCCCGTCAGCACCCGAAATGGGCCTGGCTGTCCAGGCCCACTTACCCCCTATAAAAGGAGGCTTTCATCCCCTTTCTTGTGGTAATCAATTCTTGACCAATTAGAAACGATACACTTGTATCATTACTTGTACTTTGTATTTATAAAAGAACATCTCTTGTTAGTGGACGTAGATCTTACGAGATCGAACCACTTATATCGTTGTCTCTTACATTATTCTGCTTACTGTTTATGCATATAACCATAGATCGATCATCGTTGTGAGCCAAGGATTATATCCTGCAGCAAACACGAGTCGTACTACATACCTTCTACCCCCCATCTATACTCGTTGTTTCTTCAAATAGTTAAATAATTATTTACTAATATTTAAATAATTTTTTATTAAATATTTAAATAATTTTTTTAATAAATTTATTAAATTTAATAAATTTATTTTTTTAATTAATTAATATTAAAAAAAGAAAAAAGTGATGGGGCTACTTTGAGCTAGGGCATTTTCAGTGATGGGGCTACTTTGGGCTACTCTAGGATACAAATGATGTGGCACAGTTTCATTGGTGGGCATGGGGCTACATGGGGCTTGTACCCCCCCCCCCCCCTAGGGACTGAATGGTTGATCGGCCAATTGGAATCACTCACGGACCACTTGAGTATCATCGTGCCACCAGTGTTACCACGCGATCATATTCCACCACCAAGCCACCAGTGTTACCACGCGATCATATTCCCACCAATAGATTCTATTTTCACCCCCTCCAAAGCGCCATATGGCGCTTTGGTCACATGAAAGTATGACGTCAGTATGACGTTGTATGAAAGTTTGAGAAAGTAAACCCAAAGCACCTCGCTATGGCCATAGCGAGGCGCTGCCATAACGAGGTGCTTTGGGTCAGGGGGATGAACCTGGACATCTAGGTGGGTAGGGTGTTGGGAGGGTTTGGTTTGGGGTTTTTTTTAGTGTTTTGACGTGTTTTTTTTAATATTTATTTTTTGTTTTTTAATTTAATTGTTGTAAAAAAAAATTTAAAATTTAAAAAATAAAGTAATAACACTAATTAAACTATCATTAATAACCCTAGAAGTGTTTTTTTTATGTTTTATTTAAAAAAAAACAAAGTAATAACCCTAATCAAACTATCATTAACCAAAATGAAAATTCTACCTTTCTAGATTCTACCCTAAAGTAGAGTTTGAGGGAAGGGGATGGAAGAACAATCCTCGAGGGTATTATACAGTTTTGTCTTTGAAGCCAGATACAACGTCGTCGATGATTAAGAATGTTCCGAATAAATATACGCCCCCAACACCGTTAAGCCTAAGAAACATAAAATGCATCAAGTGACATTTGGGGCATACGAATTCCGTTATCGCCAGCCCGACTATTGATTTCTTTTTGCAACTAGTACTACGAACTCTGTATGGATGATACTATTGTTGTTTTTAGGTTTGTTTTTGTGGTTGTGGTGGTTGTTGTGGTTGCAGTGGTGGTTCCATTGGTATAGGATAATAATGTGGTGGTGGTTGTGATTTTGGTAGCGGTGGTTGTTGTGGTTGCGGTGGCGGTTTTATTGGTATGGGATGATAATGTGGTGGTTGTTGCGACGGTAGTTGTGGTTGTTGTAGTTGCGGTGGTGTTGGACATTGTTGGTTTTACTGTTTGGATCCTGTTGGTTTTACTGGTTAATTTGTCATTTGAAAATTAGGTATTAGTTCAATTACAAAGAAGTATGGAAAGTTTTATTGAAGGTGCAAATTGCTTTCCTTGGTGATTTCGTTTGTGCCTTCCCCATTTCTCCCTCCTAATAATTTCGCAACAATGGAATGAAAGAGATCTGAGATTTTGAATAACTGTATAGTGTTAGTAATAAGGGATGGAAGTAGGATGAGGGAACGATTCAAAGTTTTTAAGTGAAAATAAGGAATGAAGGAAGGAAATGTTGTTTTAGTTTTGGTTTTAGGGAGGGAAATGTTTTAGGCTTTCCACGCAACTAAAGGGAATAGGCCGAATCCGTTTAGGAATGCGAGGCCGAGGGAGGAGATATTGGCGGAAAAAGGATTGGATTGGAAGAAAGAGGATTTGGAGCTTGAAGCAAAGAGAATGAGTAGTCGGCCAACGAGTTCGCATTCGAATAGTAAGCCTGGGAGTGCGCAGTCTAGTAGTTCGGTTGAGGTGTCGGGTGCATTGTAGGGAGTGGAGAAACGAGGCCTAAGGTGAATCCGTTTGGTGATGCTAAACCTAGAGAGGTTTTGCTTCAGGAGAAAGGTGTGGATTATCGAAAGATTGATTTAGGGTTGGAGCGACGACGTCTTGGCAGGATTTCCAAATTTGTAACACACCTAATTAAACAATGAAAAAACTAAACCTAAGCGCCTCGCTATGGCCACAACGAGGCGTTTTAGGGGATGAAAATAGAATCCAGGGAGTTTAATTAGTAGGGTCTTAATAAGTTTAGTGTAAGTTTTACAAAGGTGAAAAAAAGGTTATCATAATTTTTACAGAAGGGAGTCGTAATTTCAATGGTTTTTACAATCACAAACATAAATGGATCCACAGTTTCACACATTACTAAGGATGACAGGTATGGGGTGACGTCCTCTTCACATTAGTCAATTTTTCGACTATAGCGTCTCATTTCCCCATTTCCCAAACACATACAGTGCGCGCTATTGATCCCACGTGTGTACAATGGTGAGCATCAACGGAAGTGAATGGTGAGCTCCTATGATTTTGACGATTTTACAATGGTCTGATTTAAAAAAATATATAGAAATTTAATCTTTTTAAACTCCTCTCTCTCTCCCTCCCTCCCTCTCTCTCTAAAGAGATATGTGCATATATGCGTGTGCGCAAATCCCGCATAAGGACTTATGCATAGGAGAACATTGAGCAAACACCTAATTAGGGCCGTCTCCGAGAATCTCCAAAACGTTATGGGCCTAGGGCGAATAAAAAAATCGGGGCCCTTATAAAATTCAAGTTTTAACTTTCAATTTTCAAATATGAGTAATTCAAATTTCAACTTTTAATTATCAAACATCAACACCTAGAAAATATATTATATTAAAAAATAAAGAAAAGTTGGTCTCATTCATTAAATGCATTGTTATACAAAAATTAAATCCATTAAGTGGGATTTGAACCTAAGTTCTCCATCTTGAAATAAAAGTTACTAACCAATTCATCTACCTTAGCTTTTTTATCATTTCCCACACCAAAATAATTTAAATACACTTTATACATAATATATATTTTAAAATTTTAAAATTTCGGGCCTCCCGGGAGTTTGGGCCTTGGGCCGTCGCCCACCCCGCCCATGCCCAAAATCGGGCCTGCACCCAATGGAACCTTCTAAGAGACCCCGCACGACACCTAGCACAAGACAAATACGTGGAGAGGACGAAAAGGAAAACTGACCAATCACAGGCGTTCATTCCCTGTTCCATGATCTCCTACCAATCTACCATCCGCAAGGACACAAATGACGAGTGGGAGCATGTCCGACCAATTAGAGAAGGATAACGAAATTTACCCAACAACCTCACCTGTGGGACCCACGCGGGTGAGCTGTCAATCACTACCAAGACTTAAGGCCAACCTGGGCACACTATAAATACCCTATCATCCCATGAAGGGAAGGGTCGGCTTCCCGCATAGCAAATACACACTCCACAATGCTTTATGTTTTGTTAGAAAGATTGGTGGAAATATTCTCCTTGTAATACTCATTAGTAATCCTTGCTATTGAGCAGTGACATATCAATACAATCTCTTCATACTTTGCTTATTCATATTATCTTTGTTATTATTTATCGAATGTTATTGGGTCAGTGTTTCTTCATTGGCGCCATCCGTAAAGAGCAATCACTAAGAACAACAAAAAACCTCAAATCTTTCTCAAACAAAACCATGAGAACCCCTTTGCCCGCATGAACGGGGGAGAAGCTTGCTCCCAGCATGAGACCTCCTAGCACAGTCTGAAGGAGCAAGAGACTCAACAGGGAGGGCAAAGAAAACAACTATAGACCATAGAGCTTGCAGTCTCACCTCCAACGACAATCAATAACCCGAGCGCGTCGTTATATTTCAAAATGGAGAACATCCAAGCACGGCAAAGCCAACCTTCTGAGAATACCACGTCGATGGTTAGTCCAGAGATGTGGTATATCCGGGAACAGGAGGCCCTACAATACCATTATGCAGAAAAGGTACGACAACAACGCCTTAAGGAAGTTTCTAAAAAGCTACCTTTCGATGGCGTTCAAACGCATGAACACGGAAACCCACCGCGTCCCAACACGGAACCACTACGCGCCAAGTCAAAGGGGACGGTAGGGAACAACGGGAGCAAACACCAAGAGAAAACCTGGATGGAGGACTCAGATGAGTCCCATAGCCACGTCAAGCGTAACGGCAGCCAGTTCCGCGCAAACACCATGGCACGGGGACAAAAATATGTTTGTCGAAGAGGACCTCACTAAGCCATACTACCCTCCGTCCTTCAGCGAAAAGTCGAAGTTCACACCGCGCATTGCGCTCGCCCCCTCCCACCAAAAACCAAAATTCCAAGTACCTTGGGTAAATATGATGGGTCCTCTGACCCAGATGACCTGAGGAGTTTCGAAACTGCCGGAAAGGTAGCCGGTTGGACCTTGCCAGCCTGGTGCCACATGTTCGCGCAAACGCTCACAGGAGCTGTGCGAGTGTTATTTGATAGCTTGCCACCTGGCCAGATCAACAGAATCAAAGAGCTCACAAACAAGCTCTCAACACACTTCAGCTAACAACGAAAGGTGGAATGAGAATCCACGGATATCCTGCAAGTGCATAGATACAACAACGAATCAATTGAAGACTACATAACAAGGTTCAACAAGGAAGCCTTACAAATCTGCCCGATAGTGTTCGAGTTACTCAAGGCAGCCTTCAAACAGGGAGCGCACTGCGACGACCTCATCCGTACTCTGACAGGAAAAACAGGCATGCCAGATACCTAGGATGAAATCATGGTGGTAGCAAAACGCTATGCGAGAATGGAAAGAGAGCTTACCACGTGGAACAAGGCAAAAGCATCCCAAGCCAGCAGCGCGCAACCCAGGCCTCCAAAGTACGCCAACAACACCCATAACAAAACAGGGCTAAGCTCGGTTTGGAACCGACTTCAAATCTCCCCAAACGCCAGTTCCAAAAACACTGATGAGGGTACACATGAACTCGTGCAAACATCCAGTAGCAAGGCACCGGACAAAGCCAAAGCTTATGGACTCCGATGGTCAAAAAACCAGCAGAGATCCTGGCAACGGAAAACATAGACTTCCCTGAGCCGAGAGTAATAAACAAGCACCATAGCCTGGACCCAAACAAGTTTTGCGCCTACCCCCACGACATCGACCATGAGACAAATGCATGCTTCCAACTCAAAACAACAATTGAAGCAGCTCTAAAAGGTGGTAAATTGAAGCACCTATTGCGCAACACGCCCCAAGACCAAGCTAGGCACGAAGCCCCCGTGGCAAAAAAGAACAAAAAACACCACCATGATGATCCAAAGCCACAACCGCAGCAACGGCCACAAAGGAAACAAAAGAAAGAATGAGTTACTAAGTGTGACACCACGCATTTTCAGGTTAATACTTTTACTGAACTCTAGTTAACTTACATGTCATACTCTAGTTAACTTACATGTCATACGTGGTTAGACGCTTAACTAGGGTTAGTTAAGTAGGCCTAACATATGTTAGATGATATTAACATATGTAATAAATAGGAAAATCCTTGTTGAACACACACACGAGTCCTGTATCCTGAACGTTGGTGAATTATATGGCATACATAATAATAATGTGTACAATTGAATGATGATGAACGTGAAGTACATGCTTATGTGAATTACGTGTTTATGTGAATTATCGCTTGACTGAAGGTAATACGTAAACCATGCAAATTACGTGCACCTCATGATTAATATGTTATGAAATAATAAAAACAATAGTTTTTATGCAATTTAGGGTGATTAATATCATCGGGCTCGGATTGGGCTATAACATGATTAACGGGTCCGGTTAATGGACTAAAAGGGCCCTAATACCCAATTACTTGGGCAACAAGCCAAATTCTATTATAATTATAGATCAAAAAAAAAAAACCCTAACCCTAATTCCCTTCTTGCGCCGTGGGGTACACACACACACTCTCTCTCTCAATTTTCAATAAACCTCAATCTTAATCATCTCTTCAAGCTAGTTGTGGTGTAATCTCTAGGCTTTGAGGACTCTTGCTTTGAAAGGTATAATCTTTACATGTTTTTATGATGATTAATAAGGTTGAAAAGTTAAAAAAATCATAGAACAGGCATATATGTAAAATCGCATAACATGTGTTAAAAAGGAGTTCTTGAATGTTCTTTGTGATATGATGATGATGATTGTTGATAGTAATCATAATTAGGGTTTTTATATGATAATATATGTGTTTAATCAGAATTATATGAGTTATGCATGTATTAGTGATTTTGATGCATGATTAGGGTTTGTGAATAACTTGGGATGCAAGTTTCAGTTTCTGGCAGATTCGTTGGGACGTTTTGTAGGGTTTGTATTGGGTTGTTAAATCGATTGTTTTGATGATTTCTTTGCATGATTGTAACTTTCATGGTCTTAGCTTTTCATAATGGGTAAAAACATCAGATTTGGACTCCGTTTGAGTGGTTTTTGGAATTTTATTTGATTAGGGGTCATATCAGATTTTCGGATTTGTAAATTGGGTCAACTTTAAATGGTCATAACTTGAGATTTACAAAGAATTAAGTTATGAAATTTTTACAGTAGATCAAAATTGGAAAAACTCGGCTTTTCCAAGTGGATTCATCCCGTTTGGATGAATACACAATTTTTGGGAATTTTTCTACTAAACTGACCTGTTGTGAAATTTTCTGGACATAGCTGTGTTGTATGAATTTTTATAATTTTTGTGTTTGGTTTTAAGACAAAACAAAAATATGGGTTTGCAACCGAATCCCCATAAATACTCAGTAAAAATTTGGGACTTTAATTCATTCGTTAAGTATTTTAAATAATTCGTTTTTTCACAGCGCACAATCTGCCCTAAAAACGCAGATTGTGTACGGGGTCTTTATGTGACTATTTGGAGTTGTATGTGGTATGTAATTGACATGTACTTGTGTGAAAACTTGTATGAGATGTATTTGATGTATTAAACTCATAATAATCACTATGATCACAACCGGGATATGTAGGACATACTTGTGCATGTAGAGTCACTAGGTGTCACTACACGGTTTTGAAGTTTTAAAAGTCTCGGATAAACGAGTTATATGGTGTGTTGGTTATGCACATGTACTCACATAGTGACACATATAATAGGGAGTCGGTAGCGAGTCTCTATTACTTATTTGGATTTGGATTTAGCACTCAACGCAACCTAAGGTGAGTTTCACTACTCTTTTCTCAAAAGCATGCGTCTCGGGTTTGAGACAACTTACTTAACTTTTTCTAGTCCGGTTTGGGACTACTTTTACACATCCCGGGTTTTGGGGTGCATGGTTCACGGGGTGAATCTACTTTTACTAATTCATGTTTATGTCCTTGATGAACTAAACCAATCCTATCTTTTAAGTCCTTCAAAATACCGAATCAATTGCCGGATGGGCAAACGGGTTACTAGTTGATAGCGCTATTAGGTTTAACAAACCTCACATCGTGCTGGGAGCATGGGTGTGAACTAATAACTTAAAACATATGTCATTGTTGATGGGCAATGACGTAAGGCACTATACTGCCTGTTGTGGGAACTTGTTCATTAGTAGTTCGATATTCGCCGGTATTAGTTTTCATGAGTGGGTTAGCTACCCCTGACATGTGAATTAGCTGATTACTTGTGGCCGGGGAGGCCGACGTTCTTACTTGTTGTTATGTAGTCTGGGAGACCGACGCTTTTACTTGGTTACGTGGTTTGGGAAACCTACGCTTTTACTTACTCACCTACTTTACTTAGTGAACTCACCAACATTGTTTGTTGACCCACCATGTACATGCTTTTGCAGGTAGTTAGCTTCCGGTGTCACGATTAGGAAGCACTGCACGTTCACTGCATTTGGGTCTCGGGCATACACCTAAATTATATATCATGCTTATACGTTTTCTTTCATATGGTTTTGATTTGGGCGCGTTGTTTTGCGCATGGTTTTTAAAAGGTTTAATTTGGTTTACACTTCCGCAGCTTAACTAAACTTGTTTTTTTGAAAACGAACTAAATGATTTGGGCATTTAGAGTTCGTTCATATGACTTATGGCTATGGGATCCTGGTAGGTCATGCGCCTCGCGGTAAAACCCCGCAGTGGAAATTTGACGGTGTGACACTAAGTGCCTGGAAAGAGTAGCAAGTCATTATCCTAGTCGTCAAAGGTGGTCCATCGGCAACCAGGGCACTGATCATCACAGCCCTATTCGCGCATTACAAAACAACCAGAGCATTCATGAACACGGGCAACAACTTAGACATCATGTACGAACAATGCTACAGTATGCTAGACGATGACGATAAAGCGCGACTCAAGCCAGTCAATTCTCCAATCATGGGTTTCTCAAACGAAATATACACCCACTGGGGGAAATTAACTTCCCACTTACTATTGGAGACGCAAAACACTCAAGAACAAAGGACATAACCTTTCTATTTGTCCCGTCCAAATCCGCATATGATATCATCCTGGGTCGTGATTCCATGGCCTAATACAACATGGTCCCATCTCCACCACACGACGCAGTTGGTTTCCCGACCGCCACGGGGGTGGCAATCGTGTGGGCCAACAGAGAATGCACAGTAACGGAACAACGCAACCAAGGAAAGGCTATCAAATAGTCACCAAGAACCGAGCCTGAACAATGGGTCCTAAACCCTAAGTTCCCCGAACAGCTGATCATCATAGGCCTCGCAATCTCGGAAAATATCCGAGATCACTTCAAGCATCTTCTTTCGCTGAACATAGACATATTCGCATGGCAACCGTCCGACAAGACGGGAGTCCCGCAAAACCTAGCACAACACAGACTCAACATATACAAGCTTGTAGAACCAGTGGTACAGAAGCGCAGAAGTATGGGAGCCGAGAAGACCAAAGCCATGAACGACCAAGTGGACGAGCTATTGCGGATTTTCCGTAACAACTCAAGACACTTGGGAATTGTAAACAACCATATTGGTGATCCCACTCAGGCCACTAGGTAAGCCTACGTATCAAGCTTGAGCTCCACTTGAATATTAATTGAGCCACCTCATATCAACATATAAACATCAACCAAACTGGAATTATGAGCTCTGGCCCAGCTTGTATAAAATTCGAGTTAGCTCGGCTCCCTCATTTTTGACTTAGTTTAAAACAAAATCTATGGAGTGGCAGGGGAGCCATTGTCATTGTTAAGGGCAACCATTCACTGTCATGGTCCAGATATGTGTGAGTTATTCGATCGATAGAAAGGAAGAGGCGAGAGAGAGGGAGGGTTGCTAGGGTTACGTTATAAACAATCGAAATGTGTGGCACGATATGTCTCGTAGCACTTTTAGGAGTGGAAGTGGTGATGTATAAAAAAATGGGTTCCGACCCCGACCCAAAACCGTTTCAGGATAGGAGCCGGTATCAAGAATACCTTGTTCTGAACCGTTTGTACCCGATAGTTCCTACCCGGTTCCTCATTTATTTTCAAGAATCGGGTCCTATCCGGTTCCTACCCAAAAATGGTAAAAGCCGATATAATCAGTTCTAGTCGTTACCAACGGCTATATAGCCGTTTTTAACGTTTTGACCATCAAAACCGATTCTAGGCCTCCTAAATCTGTATAAATGGTTGTGGGATGTATTGGTTAATTAACTCAAAAATGCTTAAAGGAACCCAAAAACTCACAAAATCAAAAGCTTATGAAAATATCTTCTGCTTGGATTGATGACGAGGAGTACGACTTAGTACTAGCTTTTATACACGTTAGGCCCCAAGATATACGAGAGGAATGTACAAGGTTTTTTTGTGGTCCTGGTTTTTGTGATCGTCTTAGGAGATGTTTGACGAGGAAATGGGTTTTGAATGCGACCATAAAAGTGAAGAGCTTAATGCAAAGATCATAAGTATAGCCCAACCAATTGAAAGATATCACAATATTTACCACCGACACATGGACGAGTTGGGAGACCCAAATCAAGATGAGCATGTTGTTGAAGAATCTATGGCCGGGTATAAAGGAGTTAATGGAAGACCATTTACCAAGTTAGAATTTGGAAGCTTAATGGACGTAACTTTGTAATTTGTATTAGTATTATTTAAACTTAAATAATTCAACACTACTACACTTGTTTTGGTTTGTGGACCCAAACGATTCCCCTTCCTTTATAGTTTTTTTTTTCCGGTAGACAATGTTGTATGTTTTTTAAGACTTGAGTTTGCCACGACTTTCAAGAACTTCCCACAATAGTTTCAACGAGCCATCTTGGTGTTGTCTGAGATGAGACATAAGTCGTAGTGGGACCAAATCTTTGGGTTTCTTTTGGCTTCAAGTACCAAAACAACTTCTTCATTGTTTGCCATTGTTGGTGAAAAAGTTCAGATATTTGAGCCGTTTTGCGATTTGGAGAACGTTTGAGAGTTATAGAAGTAGTGTAATCAAACATAAACCTTCAACGCCTTTTTATACTAAATTAGGAGGGTTCAATAATAAATAACCGGTTTCAAACGGCTATATTACTGGTAGGATCCGGTTCCAACGGTCAAAGGCAACTTTTTTAACCTATACCCGGTTGTACCCATTTTTCATGTATGATCAATAAGACCTGACCCGACCTGAATTGGTTCTACAGGGTACCCTACCATACCTCTAGACTGTACCCAATTCCTACCCGGTTCCAAATAAAACCCGTGATTTGTGCATCTCTAACGCTATGTTCCAGAGTTTCATTTAGCATGGGAAGAGAAAGGGATTGAAGAAATGAAGGAAAAAGTGTTCCAGGGTTTTTTTATAGAGAGAAAGGAAGGGAAGAGGAGGAAAAATAGTGAGATTTTTAGGCATAAATTGTTTCTTTCCAATTTGGAAAGAACTCGAGAGAAAGGAAGGGGATATGATGTATTGCAAAATACATCTGTTTTCGGTCTATAGTTTATGTTATTTTCGAGTCCGTTTGTGTCGTTTTTGTGGTATTTTCGTATTCTATTTAGTATTTTGTGTTGCACAGGAGTCCGGGCAAGAAAGGAAGTAAAATGGAGCTTAAACGAGAAAAAACGAGCCTCCGGACGAGTCGCGGTTGATCGGGAAGTCGAATAAAGAAAAAAATGAAAAATTATGTCTCGTCACGCTACGTGACGGGAAAGAGCACATCTGGTCACGCGACGTGACGGATCCCCCTGATCCTGAATCTGGTCACGCTACGTGACCACATCATCTGAAGCCCGTCACGCTACGTGACGGGACTAAAATCGTGAAAAATTTAGTTTTTGGCCCAATTTCGATTTTAAAAACCCTAGGACGGCCATAATTCAATTTTATCATCACCTGGGACGAGCTAAAGCTGCTCTGGAGCACTAGGAGGTGAGAGAAAGGCCAAGGGTCAAGATTTTGAGCATTGGGATCGAGAGTTTCGGGTTTTAATCATTCGGGTTCTTCGTTCCTTTGTTCTTTTGAATTGCAAACTATGTTTCATGAACTTAGAACTGATTTTATTCCTGTTTTGAACATGTTTATTGGCTAGACTTTTATTACTACTTAGGTTATGATGAATACTCTTGATTGAATGAACGTTTTTATGGTTTTTTTTTTTTTTGGAACTTTGACTGTGGATTGATGATTTAGTAAAGACTTTGATTATTTTTGATCTGGTGTATATGCGTATCTAGTTTTATTCAATTAATAATTATTTACTCCACATGCGTTTTTGTGAATGTCTTTCATGTATGAATGCGTGTTAGGTTGTGGACTGTGTGTTAGCACCTAGTTTATGGTAAATTGCTAGTGTTTTCCATAGGAGTGATTTTTGTTGATTGGGTAGTTCTAGGTATTCTTCCAATTCCAATAGCTGTAAGGTGCGGGATTGTCGATATGTCTAAGGTGTTAAATTGCTAGATCTAGATACTTTGTAAGAAGATCTTCCTAGTTTCCTTACCACTACTTGCGTATCGAGTCAGGTCAGGTTTTCTATAGTTACCCCTTGCACTCTTAGTGTAGTGAGGCTTTCGCGCTGTAAGGTAGACTGTCTAGCGGGTACTTTATCATCAGAGTAGGTAAGCCTGTAAGGGTAACCTCTCAATCGGTAGTTAAACGGCTTATAGGTAACCTTAGGTTTCTCCTTGAGAAGGGTCGAGGGTCCTCTAGTTTATCCTGTAAGTTTAGTATCTGAAGATCCCGGTTCCATAGCTAGTTCCATAACCATAAAAGTTCGTCAGTCATGAGTAGGATTCTAACCTAGGTAGTATTTTCACCATCCTTTGAATTCAGTTCTGCTCAGTTTTCGTCTTTAGTTCAGTTTGTTTATTTTAGTTAATCTTTATTTTATTGCAATTTAGTTTTTCAGTAAACCCCCCTCTAAAATAATAAATAGTTTTATTTCAGTTTTGGATAAGTTTTCGAGTCTAGTTACCGTTTTCCATTAGAGTCTCGTGGGTTCGATATCCGGACTTACTTTAGCTTTACTAGAGTCGATAGGTTCACTTGCCTGTCAGTAGTTTAGTTTTAGAGAGTCTAGAGTATTACTAGAGTCGATAGGTTCACTTGCCTGTCAGTAGTTTATTTTTATTAAACTACTTTTAGCACATCAGGATAAAATTAGGAGGGATTTATTTCTCCTCCCCCCTTAAATGAATCTCTAGAACAAAGCGTAAGTGCTAAACAAGTGTTTGAAAATATGGAACATACTAAAAATTTGCTGACAAGTCCAAATGGTGAGAAATTGGGCTGGTGAAGCACCAGACCCAAATAAAAAGGTAATTTGTTGAGACAAAAACTAACCTGTTGGGCTGCCAAAGGTTACTTAAATATGAGATCGAAGCTTACGTGGGTTAAGGCTTGATAACCAAAAGATGCTTCAAATAATAAATTTAAAATATTTTAAAAATTATTAAAACAATCTGAAAATATTTATTTATTAAAAATTTATATTTAAATAGTTAATAAAATTTATTTAATAAAAAAAATATTATTCAAACATTTGAATTTCACCTGCAGTTTTCAAACGTTTGAATTTCCACGAGAACCTTAGACCCGAACCTTTTTAAATAAAAAAAATCTAATTTTTGGTACTTCATTAAAAAACCCACGGTTCCAAACCCACGAGAACCTTGGACCCGAACCTTTTTAAATATATGAGTCGGTTTTCGGTTCTAGATTTATATGAATTATCGGTTCCGAATCGGGTCGGTTCCAAACTCACGGTTCTAATATAAGAACCACAAGAACCGTTTGTATTTTAATTAAAAAATAAAAAATAAGCTTTTTTAGCCTTTTTACTATTCCTTTTTATGTGTTATTGGAATCGATTTCATTTAATGATAATACAGTATTTAAAATATTATTTATAAAACTAACAATGTATTTTTCTTGAAATATTTCTTGGCTTGATGTATATGCATAGATGTAATATTATATAATATATATTATATCCAAATTTGAAGTAAATATTTATGTACGTCGCTCTAATGTGTGTGTATTTATGATGTATAGATAACAGATTCACATAATGTTTCGAGTTATGAGAATGACAAAAATTGTTATGAAAACTTAAGTCGAGAAACGAAAAGTGACTTAAAAAAAACTCATGGGCTATTGTTAGAAACATATGGAGGAATTCTTTTACGATCATGGTAAAAGAATAGGAATATGTAATCCTCTAAAAGTGGCTATTACATTAAAAGGTTCTAGAAGATCAGACCCTTTACCCGACCCATCAGAACCTTTAGGACCCGGAACCACATAGCCTTTTAAGGTTCGGTTCGTGGTTCCTGATTTCAACAATAAAATGGTATATGGTTCTGATGGGTCTGGGTCGGGTCGGTTCCGGACCCTTTGCACAGCCCATAATGCTGCTCATAAGTTGCACATTATGTAAAGAGACCAATTGGCCATTTGAATTAACAAACAAAACGGATGGGTTAGCGAAGTGAATGAAAATGATAAGTTTTGGAAACTCCAGGACGGTTGTGCAGGAAAAGCCTTTTTGCATGAAAGTGACGAAAGTGAACAAACCAAAGGGACAAAATAATAGCTTAATCAAAATTTAAATATAAACTTTTTAAAAATCCCTTAAACTGATTATAGGATTAACCCAATGGGCGTGTTAACATGTTTAATAAAATAGATCGTGTTAGCCTTAACACCTGTTTTTATTTTGATTGTCTGGCCTATTCGAATCTTGTCCGAAATTATCACCACGTATCCATGATCAACAAGAATTCACCGCACTGCTTTTTATTTTTTTAACCAGCGATCAAGAAATGTTTGCCCTTTTTTGATTTACTGTCTACCCTTCAACTTTTCCCACTTGGTCATTTAGACCCTTTGTGTTTCCTTTTTATTTTCATGTGCAACATATATAAAGTAGTGGCATGATATCAAGTTTTAGAAAACAGTACAAGAATTATCAAAGAAGTAATGTTACAATAATATAAGAGAAGAAGGGGTGCTAATAGATTTTGTTTTTTCTTTCAGTGATTTTAATCAATCCTGCACTGTCACATCACTTCACTAATTTACTTTAACTGATTCACTTAACTGATAATCAAGCATAATAAAAAACCCTAGCTCCGAAGAAGTCGGAGGGCGATTTCGGCGATTTGCGGCGAACAGGTTTCTTCTTCGATAACATGGCGGGTCGGGAGCGACTTAAACCTAATGTCTGGTATGATGTACCTCCTAAGAAGAATCGTAAGAGCGTTCAACATCAGTATCCCAAGGTATCGATTGATGGGGTGAAGTTTTTTGTTTCAAACCTTCCTGAAGGTTGTTCATCATCCGATCTGAAGGAGGTTTTGTTAAGGTATGGGGATGTGCAAGGAATATACATTGCTAGAAAGTACGATAAGCTGGGTAAAAGATTTGGATTTGCTACGTTCAAAGTTACTCGGAATAGGGCGGATTTGGAAGAAAATCTTAAAGACGTTTGGATTGGAAGCTATAAGCTTTTCATCGTTCCCGCAAGATTTGTGGGTGGTCAAAAGCCTGTAGTTGACAATGGGAAGAAGATCGATCCTTCGGTGCACAAGGAAACAGTTTGGAAACCGGTGACGACTCCGGAGGTACAAGAACAGGTGGTGAATCAGAATGAAGGGGATAGAATGGATGTTGAGGGTTCTTCGTCTGAAGGGGTAGAGCAAAGATCGTTTCGGGATACTCTCCTAAACAAAAAAACGGACGCTAGCATTCCTGAAATTATTGTCCAGACTGAAGGGAAGAATTTGCAAGAACTGTATGGGTGTGGTGTAATTGCTAAAGCCTCTTCTTTGGACGTTCTTACGTCGCTAAAGACCAAGTTAAAGGAGGCTGCGTTTGTGGGTTGCAAGATACGTTATTTGGGTGGATTAACGGTGTTGTTGAGTTTCGAGAATGTCTCTGATAAGGATAGGTTTTTGAATGATAATGATGGCTGGAAACCTTGGCTTAATATGGCTGAACCGTGGAGTGGTCAAGTGGTGAAGACGGATAGGGTTGCATGGCTTAAAATTCGTGGTTTGCCAATGCATGTTGCTGAGATGAAGGTGTTTAATGAGATCGCAGACATGTTTGGTATGGTGATAGCTGAGGCTCAATATCCTGAGGAGGGTGACATATCGTATGCAATTGTGGGGATTAGTCTTCAATCGCATGATCGTGTTGGTGGCACTGTTAAAGTCGTTTGGAGAGATAGTTCGTATTTGGCGTATGTGGAGGAGGATTTGGAGGAGTGGGTACCTGAATGTGTGGTGGATTTAGACGAGGAGGCAGAAGAGTTGGTGGTTAATACGGTGGAGATACCAGCGGCTGCTGCTACTAATGTTGTTTTGTCTTCGGAACAGGCTCCAATTCAGCATATGGTAGAAGATCAGGAAGCCTTGCCACATCTTACCGGTCACTTTGATGATTCGGTGGGAGCCGGTTCAACATCAAAAAGTTGTAAAAGAAAAGGTGGTAAATACTCGAAGAAGAAAGAGTGTTATCGGCGATCAACATCGCCTTTGGATAAAGATAGACCAAAAAAGAGGGTACGTGAAGACAACGATATGTTTGACATTGATAGACTTATTTTTGTTAATCCAGTGCAGGTGGTGGTGCATAACTCTATCGCAAATCAGCCTCAACAAGATGAGTTTATTACTCCTGATCTAAACGGTTCTGTGGCACCTTGTTTAGCTTCGGAAGGGAACGATAATGCAGGAGAGAGTCATGCTGAAGTGATAAGAAGGGAGGTGGAAGATACGTTATTATTTGCTAGGGATCTTGGTGTTTCTAACATGGATAATTTCCAGGATCCTCTAGCGAACGCGGTAAATGAAGAGAGCTTTCAAAGGGTGGATCAATGAATGTTATGTCGATAAATATTCGAGGTATGGGTAGGGTGGATAAGGCGGGTTGGATTTCGAATATTAGAGTGGCCAACGAGATTAGTTTTGTTATGTTTCAAGAGTCTCAGTTGGTGTCTATGCAAAATGTTAATTTGGATAGGTTTTGGGGTAGAGGAGAATATGACGCCGAATGGGTTGAAGCTACGGGTAGATCGGGCGGGATTGTTTCTATGTGGGATAAGAAAGTTTTTCAAAAACTTTCGGTTTCTAAACATAGGAATATTCTTGTCGTTCATGGAATTATTAAAAGCAATGGTATGAAGGTGGGTATGGTTAATGTTTATGCTCCCCAAAAGATTGATGAGAAGCGAGTGGTTTGGAGGGAATTGGAAAGGATTATTCGCCAAGATTCGTGTCTTTGGATTGTTGGCGGAGATTTTAATTGTGTTCGCGATAGAAGTGAAAGAAAAAGCTCTAAATTTGATGCCGTCTCCTCTAACGAGTTCAATGATTTTTTAGATGGTATGGATTTGCATGAATATGGGTTACAAGGTAGAAAGTTTACGTTCGTTGCGGGTAATAAGTGTAGTCGGATTGACAGAATTTTTGCATCTTTAAATTTTTTGAACGAATGGCCTAATGCGGAGTACCGGGCTTTGCCTAGGGGAAAATCGGATCATAGCCCTTTGATTCTTAAAGTTGAGTATAGAAATTTCGGTCCGAAGCCTTTCAAGTTTTATAATTCATGGTTAGATCGAGAAGGGTTCGAGGAGATGGTTATTAATAATGCTAACCGGTTTTGCGAAAATACTTGCCCGGATTTATTTCTGCTTCACAAGTTGAAATACATTCAGAGAGCTATTAGCGATTGGAAGTCTCGGGTTTTAAAATTAGAGGAGGAGGAGGCTCAAAGTATTCGGGTGGACTTGGAGGAGTTAGATGTGGAGGTGGAGGTACGTGACTTACGGGAAGAAGAGCAATGGGTTTATTGTGAAGGGAATAGACGATTACGAGAGATCGAAACTGGTGTGCAAAAAGATTTAAGACAAAAGGCGAGGGTGAAATGGGCTAGAGATGGAGATGAAAACTCGAGTTTTTTCCATGGAGTGGTTAATAAAAGAAGGGTGTCGAATTGTATCCCGGGTATTTTGGCTAACGGGGTTTGGGTAACCAAACCTAATTTAGTTAAACGTGAAGTGTTTTCTTTTTTCAGGGATAAATTTGTGGAAGACATGGAAGTCAGGCCGAATCTGGTCTGCGATGATTTGAAGATGATTTCTGATGCTGAAGCCGATTCTCTGGTGTGTCCATTTTCGCAAAAAGAAATAAAGGAGGCGGTTTTTGATTGTGGTAGTGACAAGGCGCCGGGCCCAGATGGTTTTAACTTTCGTTTTATCAAGCGATTCTGGCATTTATTTGAAGGTGACTTTACGAAGATTTTCCAACGATTTTACGAGTCTGGGACGATAAGCAAGGGGGTTGGTTCTTCGTTTATTACTTTAATTCCTAAGGTGGAGAATCCGGTGGGTTTAGGAGAATATCGCCCTATTACTTTGATTGGAGTGATCAGTAAGGTGATATCGAAGGTGTTGACGAATAGATTGAAGACGGTGATGGAGTCGGTTACTTATGAGACTCAATCGGCCTTCCTGTCTGGAAGGTATATTTTGGATGGGCCTATGATTATTAGTGAGGTCATGTCTTGGGCAAAAAGGAGGGGTAAAGATTTATTTTTGTTCAAGATTGATTTCGAAAAGGCATATGATAATGTGCATTGGGGGTTTCTAATTTCTATTATGAAGCAAATGCGGTTCCCGGATAGGTGGTGTGATTGGATTCATGGAGTGTTAGCTTCGGCTGCTTCTTCTGCTCTGGTGAATGGATCTCCAACCTTTGAGTTTTCGTGTAGTAAAGGTATTAGACAAGGTGACCCGATCTCCCCTTTTCTTTTTATTATTGTCATGGAAGCTTTGTCTAGTATTATTCGTCGAGCATGTCGTATGGGTATGTTTGAAGGGGTGTGATTGCCTAATAATGGTCCGGTGTTATCTCATTTATTGTATGCTGATGATGCGATGGTAATGGGTGAATGGACACAAGCTAATTTTCGTTCCCTTCGTAGGATGTTGCGGGTGTTTCGTTTGTGCTCTGGCCTTAGAATTAACATTAATAAATCCACGTTGTATGGGATTGGGAAGCCGGTTATGGAGGTTCAAGATAAAGCGAGTTGGTTAGGTTGTCGGTATGGTTAGGTGCCGTTTAAATACTTGGGTATTCTAGTTGGTAGTAATATGTCTAGAATTAATAGCTGGGATCCGGTGATCCAAGTTTTTAAAAAAAGGCTCTCTTTATGGAAGGCTCGTATTTTATCGATGGGAGGTAGATTGGTGCTGGTAAAGTCCGTGCTGGAGAGTATTCCTACGTATTTCTTCTCCTTGTACAAAGCCCCGGTTGCGGTCATTAATAAACTAGAAGGTCTAATCAAGCGCTTTTTGTCGGGGGGACAGATGAGATCGGTAAAATACATTGGGTGGCATGGGATAAGGTCGTGCGATCCAAGGCGCATGGTGGATTGGGATTGAACCGGTTACTGGATTGCAATCATTCGATGATGTTCAAGTGGATATGGCGTTATAAAGTTGAAGGAAATGTGTTGTGGAAACGGGTCATAGAGGCGCTCCATGTTTCTAATCGTAGGTGGGATATGATTCCGTGGAACAAGCAATCTAGTGGTCCGTGGAGCAAGATTGTTAAGACGGCTTACGCGACTCAGGTTCAGGGCACAAGGTTCATTAATATGATTCGTGGGTCGATTGGGAATGGGTTGGATATCCGGTTTTGGGTAGATACGTGGATTAGCGATGAACCTTTAAAAGATCTTTTTCCGAGTTTGTTCCGCCTTGAAAAGAACAAGTGGTGCAAAGTGGCTGATCGGCTTGGTAATGAAAATGGTAGTGGTGTTATTCAGTGGGAGTGGAAACGGTACCCGGCGACGATTGACGAGACACGGGAGTTAATAGATTGCCACCGATTGGTCACGGTCATTCAGCTACAACAGAGAAATGATTCGTGGAGATGGAATTCGGGGTCTAATGTTATGTACACAGTCAAGGAAGCTAGAAAGTGGCTCTGCAATGATCAAGGTAGTTCGAGTGGTGATATCTACAAGTGGTGTAAGTGGATTCCTACTAAATGTAACGTTTTTATGTGGCGAACTAGCATGGATAGAATTCCTACGGCGACTAACTTGGCTCGTAGGAATATTAATATTGGTGAGGGGTCGTGTCGTTTTTGCGGGGAGATGGATGAGTCGACAGAGCACATTTTCACTGCATGCATGTATGCGAATGGGTTATGGAGTGGCTTGGTTGCTTGGATGAACATTCCGCCGCTGCTATTGTTTTCTGTCAAAGATATTCTTCGAAGTGTTGAGGTTTTGCCGATGTCTACTTCACGGAAGGAGATTATTTACGGTATTTTTATCATTATGTGCTGGAAGATATGGGTGAACCGGAACGAGATAATTTTCAGACAAGGAAAGGCTAACGTTTCTAAGTTAATAGCGGATGTTAAGGCTATTAGCTTTCTTTGGTTTAACAATAGATCGAAAAAGGCTAAGGTAGAATGGAACAAATGGTGTAATTTTGATGTAACTTGATGTATTGGTTTGTGGTTTTCTCCGGCTTGGAGATAGCCCGTTGTTTGTTTTAATGAAGTTAGCCTTTCAAAAAAAAAAAAAAAAAAGATTCACTTAACTGATTCACTTAACTGAAATCTTTATTTTTTAGTTTTTTTTAAAGAAACATTAATTAAACATATTATTAAACTAATAAAATAAACTTACAATATTAAAAGTAAATTAAAAATAAACTAAATAAAAGAAAAACTATTCGGAGGCATCCGCTTCGAGGTGCGGTAGATCAAGTTCGTCTAGATGTTTCACGAGATCATTTCAAAGTCGAAAATGCGTATCGGAGTCTGTCAGCTCCGCAAGGGCTTGGTCGTTGAAGAACGGTTGGATTGGGGGACCGCGTATGTGGACCGGTGATATCGCACGCTCCTCGTCTTTAATGATCATGTTGTGAAGTATCATGCACGTATAAACGATGACGCTACACCTAGAAACGATCGTCGGCCTCAAGGGTCGTGCGGTAATTCCCCATTTCCCCTTTAATGCTCCGAACGCTCGCTCAACATCCCTCCTTGCCGCCTCCTCCGCCTTAACGAATTTCTTTTCCTTAGGATCGGTCGGATATTGAAACGCTTTCACAAACGTTAACCAGGTTGGGTAGATGCCATCAATAAGATAATATTCACGTTTATATAAGTGACCATTTAAAGTAAATGGACACTGCGGTGCCGTTCCGTTTTGTTGGGTAAGAAAAACTGGGGATTGTTGGAGAACATTTATATCGTTGAGTGAACCAGGGGGGGGCAAAAAATCCATGCCAAAACCACATATCTTGCAAAGCAACCGCTTCTAGCATGATCGTAGGGTATTTGTGATCGACTCGCATGTATTGTCCTCGTAATTCCCTAGGACATGCTCACCATACTAAATGAGTGCAATCAATGCTACCGATCATGTAGGGAAGGTGATGTCTTTCTTCGTATGCTTCGTACAAACATGCAATGTCGTGACTTGTTGGTCTTCGTAAAAACTCAGCCCTATATAACTTAATGACGGCATTGCAAAAAAATTGTAAACATTCGCGTGACGTCCTTTCAGACATACATAAATACTTATCGTATTCGTCTGGAGGATTACTGGTTGCGAGTTGTTTCACCGCTGAAGATACTTTTTGTATAGGCGTATAACTCTTTCTAAACCGACCGTCCACACCCTCTCTGAACCATTCGAAGTTTGCTTCAACATCTGCTACAATTTTTAGAAACAGACGTCTCGACATGCAATACCTTAGTTTAAACTTGCCTCAGTGTATTTTGGTACACCAGCAAAATAGTCATCTATTAACCGAGTATTGCCTCCCTCGCGATCACGTGACACGTATCTTTTTTTAGATGTTGTTGTGTCTTCCTCTGCAGCTCGCTTGCCAAGGTTCATGATAAACTCAATACTACTATCGCTTGATTGTAAAATCGGGTGCACTTCGAGCGGGGGAATGATAACTTGATCATCTTCGACGTCAATCTCACTCTTTTTTTTATGTATGAAGATAATTTCTATTATTTTTTATACTAAACCGTGGGATTGTATTTCTATTATAGGCACTATGATAAAAACAGTCACAAAATATGATCGTTTGAAAACACAAATTAAATTCAACGGTAAAAAATGGAATTAAAAAACATAAAAATTCGATCGTTGCATTTAATATCACAGGGGTAGGTTCACGTACAAACAGCTTTTTCGTACGAACTGTACGAATTGAAGGAAAAAACACGCGGGCCGTTTATAACTAGAGTAATTATATAATTACTCTAGTTATAAACGGCCCGCGTGTTTTTTCCTTCAATTCGTACAGTTCGTACGAAAAAGTTGTTTGTATTTGATCTTTTGTCTAATATCACAACTTACTACTCCTACCAGTACTGTTGGCGACGATGTTACCGTGCTGATAGTGGGGTGCCCGTAACGTTTTCTGGTGACGCCCCATCCCCCCTAATAGTCAAATACTGTCATGTAATATATTCTAGTCAGGTTTAGTTAAAGTTAAAGGTGATCCTTAACTTTGACTAATCAACTTGATTAATATCATTAACATATGATTATATAATACTTAATTAACATTGCCAACTTTTGCTTCTTATTAATATCTCTTGTGTTTGAAAATCAAAACTTGACTTTACAGTTGGAAAGTTTACCTAGGATGATCTAAATAAGAATTTTAAGCCCTTTTAAAAAAAACAAACAAGAAGTTGAAGTAGGGATGAGCTCGGTACGGGATCGGTACCGAACCGATACCGATCCCGACAATACCGATCCCGAAAATCCCAAAAACCCAATACCGATACCGATACCGATTATACCGGTACGGTATCGGTATCGGTTCGGTATCGGTACGGTACCGGTGTGGTATCGGTATTTTACCTTAAAATACCGAACCGATACCGATCCCGTACCGATACCGATAATACCGAAACCGAAAATCCCAAAATATGGGTACCGATACCGATACCGAACACCCTCGGTTCGGTATCGGTTCGGTACGGGATCGGTATTTTTTCGGTTCGGGATCGGTATTCGGGACCGGATGCTGATCCCTAAGTTGAAGTGCGTAACTTTAAATGCTTATATTCCTTACACGATGAAATAAAAAAGATACATTGAGAAATAAACTAAATTTTGTTTGATATAAAATCAAAATTTGAAAGAATAAACATTACAAGATGTACCATTTTCTAAATTGTTGGAACAATCGGATCACAAACACAAACAATCAGATTTTGTGAGAAACGTACTCACGACTCCTTTCTTTTATTAAAATCAAACCACCACAAATTAAAAGACTCGTAAACCCCTATTTATACTAAATATTACTTGATCACCAAGTAAATGTCGAGTGATGAAATCGAAACTTTAAATGAACCAAATTTGGCTGGTTGAGACTTTTATGTGCTACTAATGGTCCATGTAACTCCACTCCTAGCGTAAGTTATGTCTGTTTGATGTAGGCTTTCTCTACCTTATTTCCCTTTGTCGAACTCCAACAGGCGCATGTAACACTCAGAATTGTTGGATCAACTCCATACACTTCTGATACATAAGTTTTCTTAGGTACATTCTCTTGGTTGTTGTCATCTTAAATTCTATATGGGCTGCCTATAGGAGAATTTTCACTATAGCATTATGAATTGAAGTATCTATTTATTTGTAAATACATCAGCATATTCATCAATGTAAAATTTTCACTATAAACAGGTACAATTTTGTTGGGTTGTTCCTCTTAGATTTTGCTAGAGTTTCATTGTGTCACAACATTTATACACGATTGCTAGATACATCAATCGATAAATTGATATGTACGAATTTTGTCTTCCGTGTTTAATATGCTAAATCTTTATGGGATATATGATTAATTTCATGGCAGACATGATTGAGTATAATACTGAAATGATGTCAAAAGTTATGTTGCTTTGTGCCTTTGCCAAAAAGAAATCATGGTAGAGACCACAATTTAAGTGCTTCAGTCTCATCTATGTAGCTTTCAATCTTTTATGTGTGGCGATGTGTCGATATCCAGATCAGTCACTGAGTTTTATTGATTGGTTCACTTTCCGGTACATCTCTCTCCACCACCATCAATCGATAAATTGTTGAAACCATATTAGTTGGATTAATTCATTCCTATGTTTTGTAGTCATAAACTTAGCTACTTATTAAGTGAATCTACAAATAATAAATCAATTTAGCTCTTGATAAGCTCATAGAGATGTATATATTCCAGTCCTTTGTGACTGTAGATTTAAAGAACTTGTAGAGATTTTGGGATCTTTACTGAACTTAAGAGAGTCTATACATGAGAATGCATAATGTACTAATTAAAGGAACATTCAAGCTCGTGTCCCTCCTTTACTTGTTTAAGATATTTGAATACTTCTGTTCTGAATTACTTGATTTGGTTAATTACCTCTATAAGATGAAGTACTAGCTACTAGCTTATATATTCAAGAATACTACAACTTGACATAGTAATTGAATTTGTTAACTATTATACTTATTATTATTTGATTTATCATTCCTCTTTAATTTTGTTTGCTAATCTTTATTCTAGATTTATTTTTGCCAAAATAGTGCTACAAGACGAGATTTTTGTACATTTGGGGGGTGTAAGATCAGGATTTGAACTTTTGGTGAAACCGCAACTTGAAGTTGCGGTTTATGCTTATGTGTCGGTGACTAGGAGGGAGGTTGTCTAAGGATGATGACATTAGGAGGGAGGTTGTATGAGGGACGATGACATGGAAAGGAAACCGCAAGTTCAACTTGCGGTTTCTCTCTCCTACTCACCAAAAGTGCATGACCCTCCCTCCTAGTCACTGACACATGAGCATAAACCGCAACTTGAAGTTACGGTTTCACCAAAAGTTCAAATCCTGATCTGACAGCCCATCAGTTGCACAAAAAATTTTCACTGTAGCACTAATTCATCAAAAAAATCCTTTATTCTATATCTAGTTTGAATATTAGGATGTTTTTATCATTATCATCAGTTGTTTTTCATTGTAGCATCTTAATATATCCGCTTTTCGGTTACTTGATACATGAATTTTCAGTTCTTGCGAATTATTTTGATATGCACTTTAAAACGTACTGATATGTCATGTTAGCTTTACCATACCAAATATGGATTCAGGAACCCATAATCACTGGTTAAATTATAAAATAGATACTTTATCCACATTGATAATATTTTTAAGAGCCTAGGATTAGCCGAACCAAATCAGTGAAGGAAAGGTGCCTGAAAGTTAGCATTTTAGGTGGACCTTTTCACATATGTTGTTCTTTTTTGTAGCATTTTTTCTTAGCCACCTTGTTCTAGCTTATCTTGTCCTCCTCTCTCAACCCAGACGGTGACGGCTATTGTCTTGTTATTAACCTCAAAAAGTAAAAAGCTAGTACTTGCCTTTACTACTTAGATAATGTACTGAGTCTTACCTATGTTATCTCATTTTCATTCATTCATAGTTTAACTTTTTTTTACTTGCTTAACATCCTTTTAAATAGTGACAAATGTTGTCTTTTTATAGTAAGTCAATGAATATATAGCCTTTAACTTAACTTGAAGTAGGAGGTAATAGTAAAAAAATTAACCAAGTTTTATAGTAATTGTTAAATATAAGTCAAACTAGAAAAAAATAACCAATAAACGGTAACCAAAAGATACGTATATGTTTCATTTACCTCATCTAAGTTCTTAAAAAACTAATAAACTTTAATTCATAAGATGGGTGACTATAGAACAAAGAAACTTGTGGCACGGTTGGGAAACTTGGTTACTATTCTGCAAAGTTTTGTCATATTTATCTATGGGGGATAAATATCATATTTATCTATGGGGGATAAATATCATAGGCTATATGATTAAAAAAATAAAGATGTTATTATACTACATCCTCATGGAACTCTTAGAATACATAGTAATTGACTTATTAAACACCATCAACAAAGAAAACAAACTCAACTATGTCTCTCATTCTAGAAGAAGTCTGAGGAACTTGAGATAGAAGGGTTTGACATATCATCAAGGTCCCTTAAAGTAGGGTAAGTTCCATTAATCTGCCACTCAGTGACCATTTGGCGGAGTTCGGCCGCCTCCTCTTTAAGCTTAGCATTCTCTTGAACAACTTGTTCATGAATCCCTGAAAACTTGTTAAGTTTATCAAGGAGTTGATGATTTTCATTACGTAGCCACACAACCTGTGACCAAAGCTCATCTAGATGCTTCTGCTTGCGCATGCGCGATCTACGTGCTGATTCGCGATTAGATATCATTCTTCTTTGCTTCCTCTCATTGATGATGCTTAGTTGTTGCTCATCTGCTTCATCAGAAGTTGAATTGCTCCGGAAATATGGTGCTTGCAAGTTGATAATTTCTTGATATTGAGGGTTCATATGGAGGTTGTAGAACGGGTTCGAGGGCTCGTTAACGTTAAATGGCATGATTGGTGAGTTGTGTAGGTTCATGATGTCTGGATTAGGGTTTGTAGGAAGAAGGTAGTGGGAATCATTAAGCTCACCAACTTGCATGGCTATAATGTTTATGAAAATTGAGTTTGGTAAGGATTAGGGTTAGGTTATCTAGTTGAAGTTGTTACTCGAAGGCGAAGGAGAAGATGAGGTATTAGGGATTTTTATAGTATTCTAAAAGGTTTAGTGGGTCCTAGAATAATTAAGACTTGTTGTGGACAAGTAGGGTATAATGCATGTGTGAAGAAATGTTATATGTGGAGGTAAGGTTACTATTATATACATATGATCTAATTTTAGGTCCTACAAATCCTATGCTAGCTACCCCTAAATGTAGATGGCTATGACGCAAGCTCTAACCTAATCGTTCGATGAATTCTCAAACAATTGTTTAAGAGGGGGGCAATTGACACTAACCCTAATCCTAACCTTTAAATGGTCGTTCAGTGCAATTTTAAACGGCCATTTAAAAAATGATATGAGATTAAATTGTTAGCAACGTGTGTATAGTAGGCATTGGCTTTTTTTTATATTTACGAAGCATGTGCCCCTTTATGGTCAACTAAATGCATGATTGCTTAAGGCATTTTCTTTTGGACAAGCTGAGCATACTATTTTTATAGTGGATAGAATTTAGATCTTGAAATATATATGCTGTCATCACTCATAGAGTGGTGGGGATTGGGAAAGAGAGTGCGGTTGAGGTAGAGGTAGAATAATTCAATAACATTGGGGGTAAACTAATTAAAGCAATCAAGTTATAGAAAAGGGTTGCAACAACTTAAACTTAATTATAGATAAGCTTTGCTAAACCAAGCCGCTATGAGAGGGCTTCAAGTGGCAAGATAGAGGGATCAAACCAACCTATTAAAAAACGATCGACACGAGGTAGTAATCTTTTTCTTTTTTCCACTAACTTTCTAAAAAGATCTATAAATATAAATTAACTATAATTACAAAAACAATTAATCCTGTTACAAATCCAGCACTTAAGAATGGTTCTATTTAACCGAAACACAAATTTGTGCTTTGCAATCCTAGGTAAACTCGGTACAGGATTTTTTTTATCATATAGGAAGAACCATACTTAGCACAAAATGTACTATTAAGTAAATGACTCATAAATCCTATATTTATCTAGATGAAAAAGAAATTAGGTAACGAAGTGGATTATTATTTGTATAACTGATACTTCTAACTTGGAACGAGTATGAAAAAATTAATGATAATTCGGCACTCTCTATTGCGTCCATGCAACCAATTTGACCAGGCGCAATAGATGTTAAGTTAAATGTCTAGCGACATATGTGAATGAATATTTTGCACCGGATGAGAATCTGCTTCGTCATGGAACACATGTCAAGCATTGATTGATTGGAATTTTTTTATACTCAAATACTGTTTTTTCAAATAAATATGACCATATATTTTTATGGTCTTCTCTATTCTTGTAACCGTTTAATTTACAACTTAAACCCATGGAAAAACGGAATTTTAGAAGGCATGCATACCATAGTTTTTCTGTTTTCTTCAAGTGGCAAGATTAATTATTGTTAAGGTGAGACGCCAATGTCCCAAAACAAAATAATGCTAAAATAGTAATATCCTACTTTTAACTGCATTGTTAGGAATTCACGGCTTCGGGTGACACACTTAATTGGGCACCAATGATCAGTGGCACATTATATTAAAAGTTGGTATAAATTTCTTAGTCATTTTTTCATTAAGTTAGCCCACGATAACAAATGATTAGTTTTCAAAGGCCATTTTGGAAGAGAGAAAAAAAGGCATCAACTTTAATTGTGATTGGTAAAGTGGTCAAGCCATAGAAATTGTGATTTGAAAGTGATGTGATGGTATCACCTCTCAATGTTTTCAAACCATGAAAACTACTGTTTAATCATATAATTTATATGTTGATTAAAAGTATTAAAGTATACATAGCATTATAAATGAATATGTTAGTATAGTATTTGTATGATGTCATATATATGCTAGAGTAATTAGTGAAAAATCAACATAGTTATCTACTTAGTATGTAGCTAGTTTGTTAATATGTACTCCATAAACCTTGGTGCACTTTTTATTACAACCAAAAAAAAAAGATTTTTTTATCTTTACAAAGTGTTATGGTATGAAAGTTCTTCCATAGGATTGTTGTTGCTCATGTAGGTGAATCAGAAACAACACAATGAAAAATGAAAATATTGTGTAAAAAAATCGATTTTACAAGTTTTGTTTCAGTAAAACTTAATGAAGAAAAATTCTTGGGCTGGAAAGTGGAAACATCCCATATATACCATTGTGTAGACAAATGGGCATGTTATAGCTCATTAGAGGTTTACACCTCCAACCTTTTAAACGTCAAACTTGTATAAAAAAATGACGTCGTTGATGGAGGTGATGGAATATTGCATGTCATGGCGAAGGTTAGCGCAATTCATTTTCCGCTACTACATCAGCATACCATGAGTTGTGGTCTTTTAGAATTGGTCATCCTTTTGATTTAGTGTTTTAGCACACTTCATGTTTCTCACAAACTAATGAACAAAATTATTGCATAAAACATTTTAAGAACAATCAATACTTAAGGGATATGCCATTTGCGTAAATTCTCAAATTTTGATGTCTCTACGATTAACCGTCTATTCTAACAAAGACCGCTTACTTTTACTATCTTTGATCCAAGCTTCACGTCGCTACCACAACTTAAACTTTTTTATTTTGTCACATGTTAGAAAGTCAATAGCATTGTTAGTGTGTAGTTAGTTTCTTAGTGTGCACTCAATAAATAGGTTAGTGTCCCTTTTTCTACACAAGAAATTAGAATGCAAAAGTTATCACAAATTAGTTATGTCCTTTTCTTTACAAATTATCAGAATAAACCTAGATCGATAATTAACATAAACTATGGATCATAAAAAAACAGTTTAAATAGTTGGGATGTCAATTAATTACTTAATCGATTTTGTACTTGAGAATAATCACTATACCCCATATATACTTGACTACACTACAACTACAAATGGTCGAAGTTAGATTTTGACAGAAAGAGACTCTTCTTTCTTTTCTTGTCCTTAATTTGTTCTTGTGATGTGCCCAGCTTTCTTTTCGTGTTGCTCTACATATAGTGTATTGTTGTATCATTTAGTCTGTAATAGTATATAGATATATATTGTAATTTAAATGTAATTGATTCTAGTATATCTCTCCACAAATATAGGAGATCTTGTTAATGTATTATTTATACAGAATTATCAATGAAATCAAATCAAGGTTTCACAACATCTTTCATGGTATCATACCTAAGATCCTAAACCTAACCCCCATCTTCTTCCTCTTGGCCGGCTGCCACCTTGCGCCGCCACAACCCCTCCGCTGCTACCCTCCTTACTCTGTTTCTCCTACCACTGCTAGTCATGGAATCCTCTCCTATTCACCCTGCTCTAGCCGTAACAAACATCAAATCCCATATCCCGATTTCGCTTGAAAAAGACTCGCCTTTATACTCCACCTGGAAGACTCTGTTTCAGGTGCACTGTGAAGTGTTTGAAGTCGCCGATCACCTATCACCTCGAATCCCTCCTGCTGCTCCTCCCTCTGCTTCAGACCCTACGGCCGCTGCCAAGGCAGCGGCGGCTGCTACTGCAGCTGCTAACCTGTGGAATCGCATTGATGCGTTGGTCAAGCAATGGCTTTATGCGACCCTTGCTCAGCCCCTGTTACGGGTTATAATACAGCCGGGACAAACGGCTTATGACGTGTGGTCTGCTGTGGAACACGAGTTCAACGATAATCAAAACACTCGTGCTATTTTTCTTGGTCAAGAATTTGCTAACTTGTGTCTTGAAAATTTTTCGTCTATGGTAGATTATTGTGAACATGCTAAGCACTTGGCGGATCAATTATCAAGTGTGGGTGCTCCTGTGGAAGACCGGATACTTGTTCTTAAAGTTTTGACCGGCCTCACTGAACAATATGATAGCATCTCTACGGTCCTTCAAAACCGTGAGCCGCTACCAAATTTCAATGAGGTCCGATCACGTCTCACTTTTGAAGAAACCAAAAAGAAGCGTCAGGTGACTCGGAACGCCACTACCGCCGCCACTGCCCTCCATACCACAACCGCAACTACCTCCCCTCAACCATCCCAACCCGCCCCACAATACTCCACTGACACCAACCGTACCAGGCCACGCCGTGGCCGCGGTCGCGGGAGGCCAAACAACAATCAAAACCGTTCCTCCAACACTACCCCTACCAACCCGAGTCACCCGTATATTGTTTTCCCGAGCACCTGGACTGCATCCCAATGGGCTTCCATGTTTAAAAACCATAACTCCACAAGCAACTCGTCCACTGCACCACCGTGTCCATATCCATCTAGACCCGCACCCCACGGCTCTCAAGGGATTCTTGGACCTCGCCCTGACCAGGCACATCTCACAGGATACTCTCCAACGGATATTGAACAGGCATTGTACTCACTGGCACTTAACCCGCCAGATCATGGGGTGATGGATACCGGTGCCTCCTCTCACTCCGCCAACGAGCAAGGTATATACTCTCCGTCTACTTTTAATACTTGCACTAATAAATTTATCATCGTTGCAAATGGCATGACCATACCCGTAGTGGCCCAAGGCAACCAAGTCCTCCCCCCACCTTACCCTCCCCTAAAACTTAACAATGTCCTGTTTGCCCTTAATTTAATAAAAAATCTTATTTCTGTTCGTCGCCTTACAACAGACAGTTTGATTTCTATTGAATTTGACCCATTTGGCTTTCTTGTGAAGGATCTCAAAACTCGGGCTCCTATCCTACGATGCAATAGCACGGGCGATCTTTATCCCTTGACTGAACCACTCCCCCTCAAGACTACTCAACCTACCTCTTTTGTTGCTGTCTCTCAAGATCGCTGGCATCAACGCTTGGGTCATCCCGGAGACAATTTACTTCAGTCCTTGAAATTGTCTTCTTTTATTGATTATGGAAAACTTAATAAATCATTTTGTCAGTCTTGTGTTTTTGGCAAAAGTGTTAGACAGCCATTTTATGATTCAATTAATTCTACCTCTTTTGCATTTGACATTGTTCACAGTGATTTATGGACCTCACCCATACTTAGTACGGGCGGTCACAAATATTACATTTTATTTTTGGATGATTTTACTAATTTTTTGTGGACTTTTCCATTAGCAACTAAAGCCCAAGTCTTCGAAACCTTCACAAACCTCCACAACCTAATAAACACACAATTTAATAGTAAAATCAAACAATTTCAATGTGACAATGGAAAAGAATATGCAAACCAAAATTTTTACAATTTTTGCAATCATAATGGCATGCAATTTCGTTTTTCATGTCCTTACACCTCCTCTCAAAATGGTAAAGCGGAACGCAAAATCCGTACCATTAACAACATGATCCGCACCCTTCTCGCCCAAGCATCTCTCCCACCCAACCTGTGGCACCATGCCCTTGAAACCACCACTTATCTCCTAAACATTCTACCTAGTAAAACTCAAAATTTCAAATCCCCTACATCCCTACTTTACCATTGCATTCCAGAATACGAACACCTTCGTGTTTTTGGATGTTTATGTTACCCACTCGCACCTTCAACCAACATACACAAACTTGACTATCGCTCCCAACCTTGTGTCTTTCTTGGCTACCCCTCAAACCATCGTGGCTACAAATGTCTTGACCTCTCATCTCACCAGATGATAATTTCACGACATGTCCACTTTAAGGAAACCATTTTTCCATACACCATCCAATCCCCAACAAAACCCCCGTCCTATGAATTTCTTAATCCCACAATCAACCCACTAGTTTGGGACTACCTTCAACAAAATAAATCCCCAAACTCACCCATCCCACCTTCTGTTACCCCAAACAGCACCGCCCCCAGCCCAACCAACATTCAACCCACTCCTTCCTCTCATCGGCCCAACCCCACTGGCCCAACTCCTCCGCCCCACACTCCTTCCCCTTCACAGCCCACTAATCAACATCAGCCCACCACATCTGTCCCTCCTAACCCCTTCGCAGACCAGCCTTCGACCAGCCCATCCCCTCGGCCCAATCACTCCTCGGCCCACTCCCGTCCTGCGTCCACTTCTCAACCCTTGTCCAGCCCATCGCCCACTGACCCAATATCCCCTCCACCTCCCGTACCCGATCCACTTCCTCTCCACCCTACTCCTCCACCACCCACCCGTACCATACACACTCGTTCTATGAGTGGTATTCACAAGCCTAAACACCACTTCAACCTTCACACTGCCACCTCAAACACCGCTATTGTTCCACTCCCTAAAAACCCTCAGGTTGCCTTGTCCACTCCCGAGTGGCATAATGCCATGACCAATGAATTTAGTGCACTTATTAAAAACAAGACCTGGGAGCTTGTACCTAGGACTCCTGACATGAATGTTATACGTTGCTTGTGGTTATTTAAACATAAATTCAGGTCAGATGGTAGTTTGGAGCGTTACAAAGCGCGTTTAGTTTGTGATGGTCGCAAACAACAGACAGGTATTGATTGTGGTGAGACTTTTAGTCCGGTTGTCAAACAATTCTCTCATTGGCTCTCTCCAAGTCCTGGCCGATTCATCAGTTGGACGTCACTAATGCGTTCCTACACGGCAACTTGGAAGAGACTGTTTACATGCATCAACCCATGGGGTTTCGACATCGTGATTTTCCGGATCATGTCTGTCGCTTACGGAAGTCACCATGCACGGGTTCACACAAAGCAAATCCGACAATTCATTATTTATTTATCAGAGGGGGTCGGACATTGCTTATCTTTTGATCTATGTGGATGACATTATTCTCACTACGTCTACTGAGGCTCTTCATGTGCAGTTATTACGTACTCTGTCTGGTGAATTTGCTATGAAAGATCTGGGTCCTCTTTCTTATTTTTTGGGTATTCAAGTCGCTCGCAATGGTGACTCCATGTTTCTCTCTCAACAAGCATACTTACAGGACATCATTCATCGTGCTGCCATGGACACCTGTAACCCAGTGGCCACCCCGGTTGATACACAGTCCAAGCTCTCTGCTACCTCCAGCCCTCCTCATGATGATCCCACCACCTATCGAAGTCTCGCAGGTGCATTGCAGTATCTCACTTTTAGCAGACCAGACATCTCTTATGCTGTTCAGCAGATATGTATGCACATGCACGATCCTCGTCAGGATCACTGGCATGCGCTTAAGCGCATTCTTCGATATCTTCAGGGAACTTCTAGTTATGGTCTACATCTTGGTCCAGTCCCCAATCTCTCACTTGTGGCATATACTGATGCTGATTGGGCCGGTTGCCCAGACACTCGCCGCTCCACTTCTGGCTATTGCGTGTATTTGGGTGATAATCTCATTTCCTGGTCGTCTAAACGCCAGGCCACCATCTCCAGGTCCAGTGCTGAAGCTGAATATCGGGGAGTCGCTAATGTTGTTGCTGATATTTGCTGGCTTCGAAACCTCTTGCTCGAACTTCGTCATCCTCTGTCTCGTGCTACTTTGGTATACTGTGATAACGTCAGTGCTGTCTATCTCTCAGGCAATCCAGTACAACACCAACGCACCAAACACATCGAGCTAGATATTCATTTCGTTCGCGAGCAGGTTCAGCGCGGCCACGTTCGGGTTCTTCACGTGCCCTCACGACATCAGATTGCTGACATCTTCACCAAAGGACTCCCTCGTGTACTGTTTGATGATTTTCGCTCCAGTCTCAGTATCGGTCCACCCGACGTTTCGACTGCGGGGGCGTAATAGTATATAGATATATATTGTAATTTAAATGTAATTGATTCTAGTATATCTCTCCACAAATATAGGAGATCTTGTTAATGTATTATTTATACAGAATTATCAATGAAATCAAATCAAGCTTTCACAACATCTTTCAGTCTGTATTCATAAAGAGACAGCATACGTGGGGCATGTATGCTACACAATGATCATATATGCAAAAATCTCTCAAGGAAGAAAATAGGTATCTTAAATGATTATCAGATATATTTTTTTTTGACTTAAGAGCGTATGAAGAAAAAACTGGATCGAGCAAGTCACAATGAACAAACGGTACTCTGACTAAACCAAGTCACGACTCAATCTGTATTTTATTGAACGAAAACCACAACATATTACATGATCCTACCAATCTATTTATACCAAAACTATCAATTAAAAGATATCTACATAAAAGAATTAGAATATTGAGAGAATTACTATTTGCGTCCCTGTGTTATAGTGGTTTTAACTACTTGAATCCAAAGTTGAAAACTTTAACTACTTGCGTCCCTAAACTGAAATTAACTAACATATTGAGTCCAAATTTCTAACTCTGTTAACTAAAACCACCATAACACAGGGACGCAAATAGTTAACAGAGATAGAAATTTGGACTCAAGGTGTCAGTTAATTTCAGTTTAAGGACGCAAGTAGATAAAGTTTTCAACTTTGGATTCAAGTAGTTAAAACCACTATAACACAGGGACGCAAATAGTAATTCTCTCTAGAATATTTCTAGATAAATGAGACGGCTTCGCTTAACAAAGTGTAACTTGTCATCAATTCAATTCGTACTTCATCAAGGGGTATAATCGCGCGAATCATTTGTCAGATATACGTTTACTTTTTACCCATGTTTATTTCGACTTCATCTCCATGTTTCGGAATTATCCATCATTCATTCAACTTGTTGGTTCACCCATGCATTCTAGGCCATTTCAATCAAGATTTCCATCAAAGAGCTAATTTGAAATTACTGCCCATATTTAAATTACCATTTACAAGGACCAACATGTCTATTGTGCGCTTTAACATGAGGTAACAGACACTAGAGAGAATGTGTGGATTGTAAAGAGTCTGAAATAAATGATTGAGAGATAAAAACAAATCCCCACCTTACATCAAATTTTTGTTGTATTTGCTTTTAACCTTGAGGTTCCCATTGTACCCTTGATCTCATTGAGAATTCAAGGGAATATCCAAGGAGTTTATGGTAAAATTAATATTGACAGGATATGGACAGTGCCCTTAACTTACGGACGGCGTCCCATATGGACGGTGCCTGATTTAACACCAACAATAAAGTAGTACTAGTGGTAGCTAGTAGATCACAAACATTCTACCTCTTTGGTTAAAAACTATTTAGGGCATACAAGTAAATTAATGGATTGGTGGATTAATTAGTCTTAATATATGTTAAAGAGCATACACAATGTTACTATGTCACAAAGGTCCAAATTTGAGGACCACCCACGACGGGCCAATGTTGCGTTGTGGAGTGAACTCCGGCACATCCAAAAGATATCAAATATATATATATATAACTTTAATATCTTTTTTGAACAGCTAAATTTTTATCACCAATGGGATATGAACCCTCACCACTTGAAAGACAAAGTCTTATCCAACATATCGATACCATTAGGTCGAAGGCCCTTTGGTATAACTTTAATATTTTTAATGGTGGTTTGTGGAAGTTTGGTGTTGGAGGAAAAATGAAGGTTTTTCGAGATGTTTGATTTATGATGTATCATGGTGAGGTGGAAGTTCGTACCAACCAGCATATTATGGATGCTCTAATGCAGAGAAAGAACCTTACGACTAAAAAGTTTTGTTTCGTCACCATAAAAGGAATAGAACACACCCGATGTTTAAGATTATGGAACGACATGAACACTATAATATATTTAACATAATGATTAATATAATCCCCATATATATAGGAGTAGAGTGATCAAATATTTATATATATGCTATATGGACGTTGTAGTGCATGATTATTAGGGTCTACTAACGAGCACGCATGGGTGAAGTGAGCACCAAAGGTTTTCCATCTTCTTGCTCGAGCTGTCAATTCAAGAGGAAAGTATTCAATTCAGAGAGACTTTTATAATATAGTTTCAGGTGGTAATATATATGGTATTATGATTATGGAAGGCTACTTGTGGATATGATTACTTTTAACCCCATTTGTGCACCCCACTCGAGTGAGAGGGCACACGCTTTCCACACGACAATTATGTGCTTCGGCCACCTCTTAAGTCTTATCCTTTGTCTACTACCTTCGTCACACCAACTTTTCTTTTCCTGTTCAACTTGTAACCAAAACAAGGATAATGATACATAAATTCTTATTTAATTTTACATAAATTCTTATTTAATTTCCTTCAAATGGTTATCTCTAACAGTAAGTTTTATTAGGACTTAGGATGATAAGGGTGGAAGGAATGGGTGCAAGAGGAAGCCGGGTGATGCGGACACCCCTTGGTACCGCCAAAAACGTTGTCAAGTGAGAGTGCCATCCCAAAGACTAGGCCGCTTAATTTCTTCGTTTTGGCAGTTAATATAGCCGTTGAACAGATATACGTATATGTTTAGAATTTTACTTTTTTTGTTGATCAATTCTATGACTATAATACAAAAACATAATAAAGTAAATCATATATATAATACAGATATATATGTCCATCACATAAAGAATAGTTAAATCAATAAAGGTATTTCGGTCATTGATCATTTATTATTTAAATGATTATAAGGGTCATTTATTTGAATACATAAATATAGGGTCAAGTTATTCTATACGGTGTAACAAAAATGAGAATAGTGAGAATGATACAAAAAAGCACAATAGATCACGAAATATGACACAATGATCCACAAAATATAAAATAATGTCGAAAAATATAACATAATGCTGAAGAAAAAAGACACAATGATGAAAATAAGAAAAACAACACAATGATATAACGTAAAAATTGTAAAAAATATAAGCTAAAAATCCAAAAAAGCAAAAACCTAAAAACTAAGATCGTAGGGTTCGATGAGGCGGTTTCAATACCGCTTAAGTGAGTTCAATCAAAGTCCATTCCTTTCCTACGACTTCCTATTTTTCATTCACTATATAGTTGATCTTAACCCTATAACTATATTCTTACATTTGTTACTAAAAATCTTCTACTATACATACCAACTCAGATCTTCATATTTTTCACACTAATCTTTACTCATACTCTTTAATTATTTGACAAAATCAGGCCCAATTCTAGCAACTTTCTCAATTTTCACAATCTCCATATAGTGTCTTCCATCTCTCACATCCCTCACATCATCAAACAAACTTTGACTCATTGTATTACCAAAACTCAAACCTAGCCTACCCTTAACCCCAAATGCAAGAATATGTGTTGGCGTTGAATGAAGTGCTAGCACAAAAGCGTGAAATAGCACAACGTTAGGGATAAGAGTAGGGGGTGTAAATGACACGTAGCCGCTCGAGAGCTACCCGGGACCGGCTCCCCGAACGAGCCGAGCCTTAACGAGCCCGAGCTTGAATAATGGCTCGTTAAGTTATCGAGCCCGAGCTCGAGCCCTAGATACAAAGCTCGATTGGGCTCGCGAGCCTAAACGAGCTCAAACATAATTATAAGTTATTTATATATCTTTTATAATTTATAGCCCACATCTCCAAAGTCCAAGTCCATATTTCATATGCCCATTTACTAACACTCGCAAGCCGAGCTTTTGCGATCTCAAGCCGAGCTTTGAGCTCGTTTGAGATTGTTCTCAAATCACCTCGAGCCGAGCCAAGCCGAGCTCGAGCTTTTGATTTTGGTAGCGAGCCGAGCTCGAGCTCAAGATTGTAGGCTCGAACCGAGCCGAGCTCGAGCTTCATAAAACCATAACGAGCCGAGCTCGAGCCCAGTCAGGCTCGGGCTCGACTCGGCTCGTTTACACCCCTAGATAAGAGTAAAATGTAACTTTTCTTATTGTTTTTACTATGATATTATATTGTAATTTTTTTTGTAAAAGAAAGTATTATTTTATTTACAAATTTACACTAAAATTAATTTAAATCCTTATATTGTTTTTATCAATTTTAGTTAATTTGTTTTTAAAATGGTTTAGGATTGAAAGGGTGAGAAAGATGCATCGCAAGGGTTTAGGATGTATATTGAGTAGATGAAAAAGTTGATGTGGATGAGGGAAGGCTTAACGATGGAAGATTAGAGAATCCTTTGCAGAAGTAGGTTACTTTTTAGATTACAAATTATAAATGGGTGGTTGAATGGAAAATTTGTGTTTATGGTAATGGTTCTAAATGGTTTAGCGGCTTCAATCATCAAACTATAGGCTTCTGCAAAGTGTAAGGTGAAGCCGCTGAACGAGTTGGATGATTCATTGATGCCGCTGAACGAGTTGGAGGCATCACCCTTGATGCCGCTGAACGAGTTAGAGGATTCACTGATGCCGCTGATCCGAATGGAGGCATCCAGCTTTTTAATTTTCATGCTTTCTCTTGTTCGACCATAAGTAAATGAGAGGGAGGGATCAAATAATGAAGTCGCCAAACCACTCTAAGCCATCAAATGATGTCGCCAAACCACTCTAAGGCATCAGATGAAAAAATTGTTGTAAATAAATTTGTATTATTCGTTTTAAATAAACTTATGATTATTACATTTATTCACTATTAAACATTAAAGATTATTCGTTTTAAATAAATTTAGTATTATTAAGTAATGTAATAATCCTAAATTATTTATTAATAATAGTAGTAGTATTAACATTAACAGTAAGATAATAATAACGCTGCCATTACTAAATAAAAGTCGAACAGAAATTGATTAGTCACCCAACGCATCCATGATAGCAAAGGGTGATTGATGATAAAGATACTTGAAACTAAACAACATTAAAAAGACAACATTGATGGTACGACTGACATGAAGCTGTTGTGGGGTGATTCACTGATGTCGTTGACGCCTTGCGTTTCCGCAACTTTTCTTGTTATGGCCGGTCTCTCCACATCGACTGCATGTATGACGCCTCGGGCGATCGTCATAATTGACATCCATCTCATTTTGTATTCTTCTCTGACGTACTCTGCCTCGATGTGTGGTAATCATCGACGGGTCCCCTTGAATTCTCCACTCAGCCGGCGGCTAGTCAGACTTAGGCCCCAAGGTGTAGAAATGACCGTTGTACTGCTCAATGTACGTGTCTGTGTGGAATTTCCAACTAGTAATAGCGTGAGGGCTTTTACCCAAAAAATTGCAAACAGCAATTGCATGTGAACATGGAAATCTTTGCATCTGCCATTTGCCACACGAGCACACCTTCTTTTTGTACTCAACGGTGTAGTCATTTCCGCCCCGGTCATTTGTCTCAACCCTTGAAAGAACGTTGAACCTTAGCGCATTCGCATCGTACATCTTGACTTCATGCTCCATAGCAACTCCCAAAAGCTTCTCATACCTGCTCCATATGCGAGGTGGTAGAGGCGTGTTGCAACTGCTGGAAATCTGAGTGTGCTTAACATATTGATCGATGTCTCTGTGAAAGGTGTATTGAATCAGAGCTGTGATAGGCAGCAGTCGCGCTTCCCGCAAGACGTTGTTCATGGACTCCGAAATGTTGGTCGTTAGGTTACCCCACCGACGATGCTCTCTATCACGATAAAGAGTCCACTTTGACTTATCAATGTTGTTAAGGTAGTCCCATGCCTCTTGACTTTTCAGCCTCATTTCGCTAACAGCCCACCGATACTTTAAGTGCTGATTTGTGCTACCAATAGACCAACAAAGTTTCCGTAGGGTTTTGTTCCTGAACCTTCCGCTGAAATTGCTTCTGATGTGACGAAGACAGTAACGATGGTAGGCGTTGGGTTCCTTCCACTGTGGAAGGTTTTCCATTGCATTAATAATGCCATTGTGTCTGTCGGATATCACACACAAAGGCCCCATGCTATTAGTGGTAACGTATTCACTAAGGTTTTGGAAAAACCAACACCAGCTGTGTACAGTCTCTTCGTCAACGACGGCATACGCCACAGGAAGGATGTAGTTGTTTGCATTTTTTGTTACCGCAAGCATCAGCTTACCTCGGTAGGGTCCCTTCAGATGAGTCGCGTCCACCGAGATGACAGGCATGCATCGACTGAAAGCACGGATAGAAGGACCGAACGCCCAAAAAATATATTTAAACGTGGGGTAATGCGGATCTCCGTTTGGATGATTAAAGAACGTAACGACGGTGCCTGGGTTTCTCGTCTGCAGCCGCATAAGATATGTGGGTAGCTCCTTGAAATTGCTGTCCCAGTCACCATAGATACTTTCTATAGCCTTTCTTCTTGCTCGCCACGCCTTAGAATACGAAACATCAACATTCAGAACCTGCTTGACATGGGTTTGGATATGTTTTACCTTAAGCTTGATGTCCGTACGAATTTGCGGTAAGATGTGTGATGCAATATCCTTTGCTTTTAAACTTCTGTTGCTATTACGTATGGTCGAAGGATAACAGCTGTGTTTTGTAGACCATACAGTAATTCGCCAGTAATGTGAGTCAGACCGAATTGATGCGGTGCAACGCCACTCACACTTGCGACCACTAGACAAAGGATTTACAAACTTTGGGTGTCTGGTGTAACATACGACCTTGTATTGTTTTGCTTTGCTTGCCGTTACATACATCTCCCGGCCACGACGGATGTTCCACTGTCTAACCGCACGGTCTACCTCATCTTTTGATTTGAAAAACATACCAAGACGGATATTGTCCCCTGATTTTGGGTTCCACAACACGAAGTCATCCTCTTCGTATTCTGGAACCATGTAATCTGTTAGCTCCACATCATCTTGAGGATCGTAGTCATGACTTGGACCTATCTGGAGAGCCAGGTTGTCATTTGGTTGTGTCTGTTGGGTCATTGGCTGACTGGGCTCGGCCTCGTGTGCAGAGTCTTCAGAGTGTTCTGATGGCGATTCTTCGTCATCACTATCTCCCGTGTCTTCTGAGTCTCCGCTTCCGGATTCGTCAAACCCATCATTATTGTCATTACCGGCAACATACTGAGGTACTTGGAAAGATTCTTTGTCCGTCATAGGGGAACCTACCTCGTCATTTTCTTCGTTATCGGCAGCATGTCCGATAGGGGGGGAACCATGTTGAGACCCGAAGGGTGCTACAACATTTACGTTAGACATGTCACGTAACAGGTTAGTAAAACTAAGCTGTTGTAACGGAGGGTGTTGTTGCCATTGAACGTAGATGTCCGCAACGAAATCACCAGGTCTCCCCGCCGCTAGATAATCCATCATTTCTACCCCGACATTGTTGAAAATTTGGCTGGTTTGAGAGTACCCAGCATAAGTGTATCCGAGCAGGAGTTTTACGGTAACTGCTTCTTTGTTAATATTAACATGAGCACATACGCATTCAAGCAGTTGTTCAAATGACATCTTCTCGATCATGACAAAGCTGGATGATACCAAGGAGTTATCATCTTGAACAACCCCGTTTACGTATGAAAAATTACCACCCCAGTATAATCTAACCAGGTATGGAACGAAAGAAGTCATTGCTTTGAAGGTTACTTTATTTTGGGGGTGGGGGTGTGGAAGCAGGTTTATGAGATATAGAGAGATTTTGTGAAGAAAGTTTGGTGTGAGGATGGGTTGAGGGGAGTATCCCTTAAATAGGTGAAAATTTGTGCTGAAGCCGCTGTCTCATTCTGAGGCTTCATTTGTAGCCGCCGTCTCATTCTGAGGCTTCATTTGAAGCCTCAGAATCATTCTGAGGCTTCAATGCTAAGATATATGAAGCCGCTGTCTCATTCTGAGGCTTCAATGATAAGATTTATGAAGCCGCTGTCTCATTCAGAGGCTTCATTCATTTGAAGCCACTGTCTCATTCTGAGGCTTCATATTTTATTATTTTTTTAATCTTATAACTCAAAATAATTAAAATAAAAGCAAAATAAATATAAATAATTACAAATAATATTTAAAACACACAATAATATTAAAAATAAAGATACAACTAAAACAAAGATACAACTAATATTAAAAAAAAGTTACAACTAATATTTAAACACTAGAAGTCCGAGTCCTCGAGTGCGTAGTACTCAGGGGACAAAGAAAGTTCACTATCCCGTCCATCAGATCTCGCATCCGAGGGGAAATACCAATACTCACGAGGAGGGGTGCGTCGGCTCCATAGGCGTTCCTCCTCCTCAATTTCCCGGAGGGCTTCCAAGTCCTCCTCAGTTGGCTCCCCATATTCACGGGGTGGGGTAATCTGGTGGTACGGGGGTGGCAGTAGTCTGGTAGTGGGGGGTGGGGGTAGTCTGGTAGTGGGGGGTGGGGGTGGGGGTAGTCTGGTAGTGGGGGGTGGGGTTAGTCTGGTAGTGGGGGGTGGGGGTAGTCTGGTAGTGGGGGGTGGGGTTAGTCTGGTAGTGGGGGGGTGGGGGTGGGGGTAGTCTGGTAGTGGGGGGTGGGGTTAGTCTGGTAGTGGGGGGTGGGGGTGGGGGTAGTCTGGGGGGTGGGGTTAGTCTGGTAGTGGGGGGTGGGGGTAGTCTGGTAGTGGGGGGGTGGGGGTATTATGGGGGGTGGGGGTAGGTTGGTGGTAGGGGGTGGGGGTATTATGGTTGGTGGGGATAGGTTGCTGGTAGGGGGTAGGAGGAGGAGGGGTGAAGGTTTGTGGTGCCGACAACATCAGTCGGTCCAATTGATATGTAGCCATGACATAATCATGGGCCCAAGCCCATTCTTCATCCGTCCAGGGATCATCCTTCCAGGGATCATCGTCTTCAGGATGACTTGGTGGTGCCGCAGCAGGAGGAGGAGGGGGATATAACCAATGTTGTGGAGGAGGAGGAAGAGGAGGTTGTGCATTAGCAGGAGGAGGAGAGGAGGTCAATGGTAGTCTACGGGGCTGGCCCCGTCCCCGAACCCGGCGAGAGTACTGCCGGAGATTAGAAGGTCCGGCATCTCCTGGAGCAAAACCGCCCATGTTATTCATTGCTTTGAGGAGGGGGATGAGGAGGTATGAATGAAAAATGAGTTTTGGTGTTGTATTTATAAGGGGATTAGAAATATGAAGCCGCTGTCTCATTCTGAGGCTTCATATGAAGCCGCTGTCTCATTCAGAGGCTTCATTTGAAGCCGCTGTCTCATTTTGAGGCTTCAAATTTAAAATAAAAGATTATTGAAAAAGTTGAAAAATGACCAGGTTGCTGTTTTCAGGCCACAGGAATGACGCCCTGGAGGCCCGTATACGGCCCGGACACCACTCGACACCCTTATATCAGGCGAGGACAACGCGTCAGAAGCACCGGGGACCTGACTGACCGGGCCAGACAGCCTGTACAGGCATCCAAACAGGGCACCATGGGCCATTTTCAACATATTGAAAAAGTTGAAAAATGACCAGGTTGCTGTTTTCAGGCCACAGGAATGACGCCCTGGAGGCCCGTATACGGCCCGGACACCACTCGACACCCTTATATCAGGCGAGGACAACGCGTCAGAAGCACCGGGGACCTGACTGACCGGGCCAGACAGCCTGTACAGGCATCCAAACAGGGCACCATGGGCCATTTTCAACATATTGAAAAGTTGAAAAATGACCAGGTTGCTGTTTTCAGGCCACAGGAATGACGCCCTAGAGGCTCGTATACGACCTGGACTCTGCGCCACATCGTTATATCACGCGAGGACAATGCGTCAGAATCACCGGGGACCTGACTGACCGGGCCGGACAGACTGTACAGGCATCCAAACAGGGCACCATGGGCCATTTTCAAGGGGCTTTAGATAGAAGTCTCTGAACCATTCTAAGGCTTCATGTATAAGCCGCCAAACCATTCAGAGGCTTCATGTATAAGCCGCCAAACCATTCAGAGGCTTCACCCCTTTAAAAGAAAACCACCTCATTCAAACACATTACTCAACTTCTCTCTCTTTCTTACCCTTGAGGATCTTAGAAAAGTTTGAAAATGGAAAACAATGGAGAAGGATTTTACTGTTCACAACCTGCTCCTAAAACGGCAACATCTATCCAACAAATATGGAGGCGTTTACGAAAGCCATCAACAGCATTCACGGGTGGTTCGTCTTCAAAGAAACCACAAACCAATCCACCTGAAAACGAACACGATAAACCATCCGAGCATCCCTCAGATAACCCTCCAGAAAACCAAGAGTGTACAAACAATTGGTCTGGTGATGTTGTCGACTTTTATACAAATGGGGATGCCCCATTTTGCTATACTCGGTTCATTTCAAAAAAACTAGACAAGAATTTTTGGGGTACCCTTCTAGGGTGCCAACCCAACAGGGCGTTATCATCAACGGTAACTTTTTAATTTATGTTCAACTTAAATTGATTTGCTTAACTCAATCACGAACCTTATGCATTACTATGATTTCAGCACGTTGAAGCGTGGACGGTAAGACTCATGCGACTTAGACAAGCAAAACTTTTAAAAAATCCTGGTTCACAGCTACGTTGGACAGTGTTACCCCCAGCTTTTTATGATGAAATGAAGGACCAGGATTCTTCAGTTGCCCTCGACATGGCAGGAAGAATGGAACCATACCCGCCATTTTGGGAGGTTGACTACGTTTACCTTCCATTATCGATTGGGGTGGGAGACTGGCTGCTTGTCCGAATTGATATGAGAAACATGGTAATCACACAGTATTGGACTGATGACAGATGGAGAAACGAAATGCGACACGAAGTTGCTCACTATATGGAGATGGTAACACTTTTTTTCGGATGGTTTCTTGAACGTATTCGTTACTGGCTGAGGTCAAATCGTGTCGACAAAACTCCAATTTCGGTTGGTTTAGTTCAGTTAGATGTGCCCCAAGACAACGGAAAGGTTGATAATGCAGGTGTGTTGGTTTGTATGATGATGGAGAAGCTTGTGAAAAAAAAATCGTTGTTGTTAGAAATGGACGTCGAAGACGCTTGTGTGAATTATCGACGGCACATGGCAGACGAGCTATACAAATGGCGTTGTGAAGCAACTTCTCGTCATGTTATATGATTATGTAATCTTGTTTTAGTGTTTAATGCTTGTATTTGGATTTTAATTTTAAATGTTTTATCGGCTGTCATTGTTTAATATTGGTATTGTAGTTCTTGCATGTTGTAACTAATGAATCACATGGAAGGGATTAAGTCGATTATTCAAATACATAAACCAAGTGAAATGTTACATTACGGCTAATCAAATACATAAACCAAGACACGTTTACATGTTGGGCCAGTTCGTGGGATTCTGATTCCTAAGACGGTCAGATTGCCTTCTAGCTGGTCGGAGTTGGGTTTGAGTTTCACCGGCGAGTGGTGGTCCTTGATTCTCGTACTCATCATCGGGAAAGAGGTTTAAACCCAGTGACAGTGATGGTCCTGGGCGGTTTGAAGGTCCTTCGTCACATGTATTATGAGGGGGATGGTAATTAAAATCACTAACAAGGTCGAGATCAACACGTGGCAACATCTGTCCACTAGGCGTGACATAATCCGTTGAGGGAAATTCCCAATTGCTTCCGAAACCAATTCCGGTTGCAATCAACGCAGCTAGTGGACCTGTCACCGGCGGTTCCTCCCCAACACCGGACTCACCAACACCACCTGCTCCGTGTAAAAAGGACATGGGCGTGGAAACCCCCATTCCACCAGCTGATGCTGCAGACTCTGTGAATTGCGGGACATATGCCCCACCCTGGTTTCGATTGTTACTACACGCAGCAGAACCACCAACATGCTCAAACAGGGTACCAAACCCAGCATTCTCAGCATTGTCAAACAAGGTAGCAGCTTCTTCTTCTTCCTGATTTACCGGTACGCCACGGGGAGCGCGTCGCCGGCGTATCCTTTGAGGTCGTGGAGGTGCTGACAAATCCACGGCGTTCGTTGTAAGATGCGTGGGATTATCTAAGTGTCCGACATCGTTTGACATCATCATAGTTTGAAACGCCGTGTTCTGTATATGCTGAAACTGCCTGGCGACGGCCTCTGGATCATTATGTGGCTGCTGCGAAGACTGGTAAATCTCACCCATGGCATCCCTCTGCAAACAAAATTATGATGATCAAACCGTAAACTAAATAAATTAATCTATCAATTAGACACGTAAAAATGGTTTACCATCAACTGTATTCTAGCACCGTCATCTTGAAAACCGCCAACTGGGACCGGTGGTAGACTAGGATTTGTTATAAATGCAACAGTACGCAACGTATACCATTGCATATAACCAGGCTGTGTGGAATTCATCGTTATGTCATTCGACATGAAAACTGTGCTATGACGGTTATTCCATGCATTCACATAGTCTTTGTGCCTACGCATCCAGTCCACCCCGTTGTTTCCTTGCCGCCCCAAACCATGCAATGTCTGAAGAACGGCCATGGGTGGATTTATTGGCGGAGGTATGTACTGGACCATGTTGAATTGTCTCATAACCCGTTGAGGGTAATGATGCTCAACAAGCTCAAAGCATATGAGAGGACAACAACTCCTCCAGCTTTCCCTACCACTTGAACAGATAGCCGGAAGTTGATACAAAGCCTGGCTGTAGGGGGTCCAGTTGAACTAAAAACATCAAAACAAACACTTAACTCAGTTACACAACACAATAAATGCTTAATAAAAATTTTTTAATTAATTAATAATACGGGATTAATAAACATACCATGTTTTCGTTTAACGATTGTAACTGAGAACGATATGTCCTCAAGCAGTGTGTGGATACCTCTTTAAAGTTCAATTTGCGGTCTCGCCACCTACAAAATTAACATTTTAAATAAAGTGTTCAGTAAAAAAATACAAAGGGATACCATACAGGCATATTATATTTGTTTAGGCTATGTGATATACCGAGCCGCTAGCGGGCAAGTATAATCAAACTGGTTGTCAGGTCGTGGTGCGAGACACCGAATCCTTTCCCAAGCCCATATTTGAAGGAGCAGCATGGGCCCGGTCACGCCTCTTTTATCGGGACTGGTGGCATCACAAAGCCGCCTGTAAAGACAAGCTAGAACCGCACTCCCCCAACTATAAGATCCTGCTAACTTTAGGTCTCGTAAAAATTTTAAATAAAAAACATTTATTCTGTTGTTGGAATGATCGGGGAACAGTGTGGAACCAATCAGATAAAAAATTATTAAACGCGCACGGATAATGCACTCTTCATCCGTAGCCTCGGCTTCAACAAACGGTTTCGTTAATTCATTAATAATAAAAGTACCCAAAACACTTTTGCCAGACATTTGGTTCTCTGGGGGCGTAACACCTAACCAGTCTTGGCACAACCTTATTGCTTCGACAGTTGTTAGTGTCTCATCTGTTCCAGACACAACACTACCCTCGATAGGTAACCCCCACAAGACGTTAACATCTTGTAAGGTCACAGTAGCTTCACCAAATGGTAGATGGAACGTGTGAGTTTCGGGCCTCCATCGTTCCACCAAAGCTGTTATTAAAGAGTGGTCAAGGTATCGAGAACCACAATCTATAATGCCACCAAAGCCTGCGGCATCAACAAGATTACGAACTCGACCTACAGGAGGGTTCTTACGAAGTATGCGCCATATGGGTCTATCACTACGCTTAACATTAAGGTTATCATTAAAGTTTTCCTCATTTACGAAAATGTAAAAAGCACGATGTCGATCACGTAGATACAACACATCGTTCACCAAGGGACCAGGGTTTAAGTTTATATTTGGATTCATGGTGGTAGGATTTCTAATGGATTTGTAATATTTGTGCTTGGGAAGGTGATGGTTTGGTGGATGGTTAAAAAATTTCACCTCCACCTCCATTTTATAAGACATTGAGTTGAGAGAGCAAGTGTGTTGGTTTGTCTGAAGGTGTCTTACACAAACACTATTTACCAATCCAATCAACCTGAATTTCTTACAATTTTTTTTACAAAACCAAAGCCATGCATTGAGTGTTAGTGGTGTAAGTTGAGGTGGGTGTACTTTAAGGCTGAAAAAGTGGGAATCAAAATCAGAATTTTGGTTGAAAATTCTGAATGAATCAGCGGCATCAAGCTGATACATCCATTCGAATCAGCGGCATCACAGACACCTCCAAACAGATCAGCGGCATCAGCTTGACTCTTCCAACTGGATCAGCGGCATCAATGAATCTTCCAACTCGTTTAGCGGCATCAATGAATCTTCCAAATCATTCAGCGGCTTCACCTTACACTTTGCAGAAGCCTATAGTTTGATGATTGAAGCCGCTAAACCATTTAGAACCATTACCATAAACACAAATTTTCCATTCAACCACCCATTTATAATTTGAAATCTAAAAACTAACCTACTTCTGCAAAGGATTCAAGATTAGATGCATTCCCTCAACCGTAAGCTACGTAAAGCAATTACCTTTATACAAAAGCCAAAAGGATGATGAACTAAACTTGATCTGCCCACTAGGATGAATCATTGTATCGCTCAATATAACAATGTCAAACCGATTTGATAATTGGTTGTAAGAATCATATTTGCTGGATGTGGAATGTCGATAGGCGATGGTGTCGGTGACACGGCGGTCCGAGTTCTGCATTTGCGAGTGTCGAGTTCTGATTAGTCGTGCCCTCATGAAACTTGAATAGTGGACATTGGATATGAATTATCACCTTTTGTTTTTGCCGCTATTAAGAATTTTTTAATTTAGATTAAAGTGTTTATTATGTTTAGTATTTTAAGTAGGCTAATTGGACTTATATGGTTTAGATGTGTTATAAACATGTTACTAGTTTAATTATTCAAAAGGTTATCAATTAAGCTTAAAAATGTCATTGACAACTAATTTGCATATGTTACAAAAAGAAAATATCAAAAAAAATTGGACCACGAGATAATTGGCACTATGCGGTCATCCACCCAACACATTCCACACCTAGCATTGATTGTTTCATTCAGTAGGCATTGAATATTTCATTCCTTATCATGTGTGCTGATGAAAGAAAAAAAATTCAAGCTTTCATATCAAGTAGCTTAGATACCCCTCACCCATTACCACATATGGTATAAGTATTTTTATTTTTACTTTGATAAGCAATGATCTTGTTCTCAATTAGCCAAAGATATGGTTTATGTTGATGTCTCTTCTAAAATGATTCACATTATGACTATATTTAGCCTGTGGACCAAGTAGATTGCATACACTTTGTTTTATGGCTTCCAAAACTTGAAAATCCACTAGACAAAACAAGTTGTATTATCTCTCTCTCTCTCTCTCTCTCTCTCTCTCTCTCTCTCTCTCTCTCTCTCTCTCTCTCTCTCTCTCTCTCTCTCTCTCTCTCTCTCTCTCTCTCTCTCTCTCTCTCTCTCTCTCTCTCTCTCTCTCTCTCTCTCTCTCTCTCTCTCTCTCTCTCTCTCTCTCTCTCCATGTATGTTAAGCATCTTCCAATATTCCAATTCTTACGTGATTATTTTTTTACCAAAATCGAACCATCATGTGTGAAAGATATATTGGTTCAATAAATTGCTACTTCAACATGCATGTGTTTGATTTTGATCATTTTTTATGGACGTAATATAATATTTATATAAAACAAAGATTAACGTATACATGTATAACTAGTAGAGGGTCATCATCCATATTTTCTGAGATTTGTTGAAAGAAGATTATAAGCCGATAATCACTAGCCAAAATTGCATAAAATATTATCAAGAGATGTTTTAGGAATTATATTTTTCTAAAGATGCGTTGCTACATATCTGCTTACGTACTACATTAAAGTCTTGATCCACTAAGATCATGGATAATAAAGCTATTTTGTTTGCTTCAAGCAAATTATGTTTTTCCATTTATGAATATTTAACCCAAATAATACCTTCTAGTACTTTCTGGGATGACATATTTGTCATTGTTATTATTATGTGGGAGTGGGTCTTTCTTAGATTAGGATATCTTTTGATAAATGATAATGCTTAGCTGATCAAAACTCAATCTAGAAAATGAAAATATTATTTAAAACCTAAAGATGTCATTACAAAACAGGAAACTTTTAGCACTGAAAAATCAAACAGAAGTCATGGCCTCGGTATAAAATGGGAATGGTCAGCAATGCATTGATGATACCCCGTTAAAAAATAAAGGATTTTCTTCAGTCGGCTTAAGGAGGGATCATCTACAGATGGTATTACTGAAGATCTTCACAGATTACGGACGACACGTTTAATGACGGATCACTTACAAGCAATGGGCATCTGAAAAGTAGAGTTAATTACTATTTGTGTCCATGTGTGTATAATGTTTTAACTACGTGAATCGAAAGTTCAAAAGTTTAACTACTATCAATAACTATTTGAGTCCAAATTTGTAACTCCGTTAACCAAATATGTTAAATTTGTATGAAATGACAAAAGTGACCCACAAATGAAATACAAAAAAAGAACTTATTTAAATCGAACTCAAGCCCTCTCTCTCCCTCTGGTACGTCTCCTCTCTCTCTCTCATCTCTCTCTCCCTCTCTTATATATCCCTCTACAACATTCTGCAACCCTGTTTCTTCTCCTTTCTTTTCGTCAAGACGGTTCACGATGCTGGTGCCCCCCATTAATAAAATACAAAATAAAAAAGAACTTATTTATACCTCCTTGCTTCTTTACCTCTCTCTCCCTATCTCCGTCCCTCCCCCCTCCTCTCCCTCTCTCTCTCCCACTCTCTCTCTCTCTATATATATATATATATACACACACACACTACTCCCTTCTTATCTCTACTCTCTCTAACCCCACCAACAGCTTTCCAAAAACATAATTTCACAAACCTCTGCCACCCACCGTCACCCAGCTCTTCAATCTCTGAATCAAACCCCCAAAATCACCAACCACTTTCCAAATCCCTAAGAGCATTCATATATTCTTCACCTAGCTTAATATAATCAAAAATCATATTTTTCAAAATTGATATCTCATTTTAAAAACACCTCACATCTCATCCATCAATTTTATCTATATTTTACTCACAAACACTTATTTTATTATATTTCTCGTTTTTATACACTAACATAATTTGATTGTTTTATATATATATGGGAAGGTTATCTTGAGAACACTAAATATCGCGAGAACCGTGAGAACAAATGAGAAAACCAATCAAAAACATTTTTTTCAATACAAACCTAATTATAATCAAAACACAACATTAAAAAACAAATTTTCTTTCTAAATAATTCATCGTTTCTTGCAAAAACACTTTCAAATTAATTTTTTACACATGTGTAAATGAAACAGTTTACACATGTACAAATAGTAAATTTACACATGTGTAAAAACAATTTATTTCCGTATACGGTTAAATTTTTATGCGTAAATTGTGTTTTTGGGATTGTATTTTAGTAATAAAGATAAGTGTAAAAAGAAATTTTTGATTTGAATGGTTTTAGATGGCGTTCTCGCGGTTCGCACGAAATATAGGTGTTCTCAAATTAACTTTCCCCTATATATATATATATATATATATATATATATATATATGAAAAGCTAGTGTAGCAGTTTTTTATAACTTAGGGTTGATGTATAGAAATGATGGATGGGATGTAGTGGATTTTTAGGATGTTTTTTTTAATTTTATAGATAGTGCAGTGTTTGGTGGATGGGATGTAAATGCTCTAATTTCATACACATCTTCATCGCTATAAGAAGACACCAGTCGCTACTGCAACCAAAACCTCCAACAACCCAATCTACGCTTGTTATCGCCGCCTCATCAAAATCTTTTCAAAATTATTCATATCACCAAAGAGAAAATCCTCCAACAAAAAAGGTTATAAAGTTCTTAAGATAATCTCAGTGAATCAGTGATGACAAAAAACGTCAATTGTGGTGGTGGTGTTGGGTTTAAGGCGATGGTGATAGTAGCAAGTGGTGGCGGTGGTGGTTCAATTGAGGTGGGTGTGGCGGTAAATGATGGTAGTTCAGTTAAGGTGGGTGGTTGTGTTGGTGTGTTTGACCAATATCGATTTTTAGAATGTTGTTTGGGTGATTGCAGGTATTAGGGGTGGTCGTGAGTGGTGGTGATAGAAATATTTTTGGTCAGGCAATAGAGAGAAGAAGAGGATAGAGTTTGTGTGTATGTATAAATGTGTGTGTATATATATATATGCCCTAATATATATATAAATGATTAAAAGAAAATAAATATACAAAAGTAGCGGATGAAATAATAAAATAAAAAAATATATATAAAGTAACCAATAGGTCCCTAGTTTAACTGAACTTTTTTAGATGGAGTTAGAAAATGAAAAAAAAAAAAAAAAATGTTAAGGACACATATGAGAAAAAAACAACTTTTGGATTGAAGAAAGCAAATCTAGCCAAACCACATACATATTAGTTTGTGCTTGGGTGGAGGGTTTGGCTTACTAGCATTATACTGAAACATCCACTTCTCACATATACTAGCACTTACAAGTTATATAAAAATGTATTAATTTAGAATATTTGATGAGGTTGACCTGTTTCTTTTCATCTCTATTTTAACCATTTAACTTTCTTTCGGCACATATTGTCACGTACTCACGTTTGACCAGTTTCATTTTACATTGTTCTATGTTGGTCATTTAACTTTAATTCACCACATTTTGGCATATTTGACCTCTTTCTTTTTACAATGTTGTTTTGACCTGTTTTTGTTACATTTTTATTTTTTGACTCGTTTGACTCTATATTGACATATTTTTGCACATTTGACCCTTTTCAACGTAATGTACTATCTTTTTTTTACCTGGATTGATATGTTTCGTCTTAGTCCAATAACTATAAACCGTTTGGCCTCTTTTTATTTAATTTAATGTATGTTGGCCGGTTTAATTAAATGCGCTAGTTTTTTTAACTAGTTTGCCTGTTTCATTTTAATTCAATAGTTATGACTTGTTTTATTCTACTTTAATGATGTATTGCTTATTTGACCCATTTCACTATTGTTTACCTAGCTTGACCCGTTTCGTTTTAGATGTGTATTCGTTTGACTCGTTTCATTGTAATGCACAACTAAATACCCTTTCGCATCAATATCTTCAACTAGAGGTGTGTCATAATCCATTGTATTATGTATAACATGTCTGAACAAAAGTTAAAACTTTATATTTCAAATCTATCAATTGAATTGCTAGAAAGTAATTGTAGGAATTATACGTAACAACAATCGGTTTACATATTCATTTACCTCCATGATCGACCAATCAGCTAGAGAAATCAAAATTTACTGATTCGAATTGAGATAACACAGATTGGACTTACTTCACGTTTGCCGATTGGATCAATAGAAATCAGCTGCTATTACTTGGAGGTTGATGTTAATTGGATTGGATTTTGGAGAAGACGATGGGTTAGTCGAAATCAATCAATACACTACTAGAAAAGTGGTTCTTTTGCTACAAAATTTTCTTACAAAAAAAAAATGCATCACAAATTTTGACAAAATTGCTACTAATTTGTGACGAAAAAACACCCTTATTTTTTGGACAAATTTGCTACACGATAGCGGGCAATACTTTGAAAATTGCGTAAGAAATGTGTAGGAATTGCGTCACAAATTTCCTACATATTTGCGACGCATTTTTAACAAAACCTTGATGTTAGAAAAACCCTCGTCGGAAATCAATTACTACACATTTGCTACGCAATTTTCAACGTATTTTTTACGGAAATATGGTATAGGAAATTTGTGACGCAATTCCTACGCATTTCTTACGCAATTTTCAAGAGAAAATTGCAGTTTTCGTCCCTGTGGTTTGCCTAAACTAACAGGTTCAACCAAGGCTTAACACCCTGAGTACCTCTGGTTTCTTTTTCTAACACTTTACGTCCCTCGGACTAACGGTCGTTAGCTGTTCCGTTAGTTTGTGGTGAAATGACTATTATACCCTTAATTTTTTGGATGAAATGACTGTTATACCCTCTCTTCCTTCTTCTCCAACCAACCCACCCACCCACCACCACCATCATCACCACCTGAAACACCCACCACCACCACCTGCAACCACCATCACCACCTGCAACCACCATCACCACCACCGCCACCCTCCCTCTCCTCACCATCTCCTCTCTCCTCCACCATCTCCAATATCATCAACTAAGAAACCCTAAACCTACGTTACACAATAATCCGAATCTGATAAGATTAATGCCCGAAATCATGGGGCTTTTGATCGGAAATAGGTGGGGAACAAAATGGCATGATAAAATAACACTTACAATACGTATTTCTGTTTGTTGATAAATCATGGGGCTTTTGATCGGAAATAGGTGGGGTCGTTGGTTATGATTGATGTGCCGCCGTGGACGACGACGGTTGGGAATCCGGCGAGGTTGCTTGGTAGGACGGAGAAGCCGAATGTTCATGAGGATTTGCCTGGAGAGACTATGGATAATACGTCCTTTATTTATGTTATTTGAGTCGTCAGGTATGTTTTTAGGGTTCCGATATGGGACTGGTGGCAGTTGGTTATCGGAATGTTGTAGGTTTGAGAAATAATATTGTTTTGACTTTATCACTTGCTTTACATATGAAAGGAGTGTATGATACAGACTTGTTAGGAGGATGGGCAGGGAACGATAATGGTGGATGAGAGTGGGGATGGTGAGGAGAGGGAGGGTGGCGGTGGAGATGGCGGTGATGGTGGTTGCAGGTGGTGATGGTGGTTGCAGGTGGTGGTGGTGGGTGTTTCAGGTTGTGATGATGGTGGTGGTGGGTGGGTGGGTTGGTTGGAGAAGAAGGAAGAGAGGGTATAAAAGTCATTTCACCCAAAAAATTAAGGGTATAATAGTCATTTCACCACAAACTAACGGAACAACTAACGGCCGTTAGTCCGAGGGACGTAAAGTGTTAGAAAAAGAAACTACAGGTACTCAGGGTGTTAAGCCTTGGTTGAACCTGTTAATTTAGGCAAACCACATGGACGAAAACTGCAATTTTCTCCAATTTTCAAAGTATTGATCGCTATTGTGTAGCAAATTTGTCCAAAAAAAGTGTTTTTTCATCACAAATTAGTAGCAATTTTGTCAAAGTTTGTGACGCATTTTTTTCCGCAAAAAAAAATTGTAGCAAAAGAGCCACTTTTCTAGTAGTGATATAAGGTGTAGGTCGATCATCGATGTTGATGCCGTCCAATTTTTGTACAATGACGTCGAACAATTTTTGAAGTTATTGTTGGAGACGATGATAATTTTTAACAAAACTACGTAGTTTTAAATGGTTTTGTCAACTTTGGAGAAACACATAAATTGTAAAAATGCTTGCTTGCTTGCTCATAAAATGCTCGAAAATTGCTCGTTCAATTTCCGACTCAATTGTAAACAAGCTGGTCAGGTTGATTCGAATTGTAAATGATCCAAGCACAAGCTAGCAAATCCTAATTCCACTTTATCAACCAGAAGGGTTTGATATATTTACCCTAAAAAGAAATGAGCCTTTAATGATCATATGTTGACTATATGCCTACACTGTCGAACTTTTTAATAGTTACAATCCTAATGATTACCCAAATGACAGAGTATAGAAGATGACAAACCACCCTAAATTACAATAGAGTAGAGTGTATACATTGCAAAAACCTAAGTGATAACGACAAGTATTTTTGTCATGTTTGATGCCAATTTTGAAACCAACATGATGTATGACTTGTGACATTTCGGGCATGCTTTGTGCCCATGGAAGAGATAGTAGATCACTTGAGTACTGATCTCCAATCACTAGAGTCTAGAGATATGCACCCTCATATATCAACACTAGTAATCTTTACGATGTGATCCACTTGATAGTTTGTATATATGATGAAGGAATCATTGGTGGTTAAAAAATAAGACACGTGAGAGATAAAAAAAAATCTCAAGTTCAAGTTTCACTTCATTTCATATTTAATTTGATTCATTCGGTAATTTTATGTGTGCAATTTTTAAGATAAGTGACTTTTACTTACTTTGTAATCAAGTTTCTGAAGGGTCCATCGAAGTCACTAAAATCTTTTTCTTTGTTTCTTTGAAGTCATTCGAATTTCATTACCTATTTCATTGTTAGGTAAGACGATGAAATGAAACACACTTCTCTTGGTTAAGTCATGCAGCCAATCCGGAGGCTAGTTCCATGACTTATTATGTCAATTTTAATGCAAGTCTAAACTTAACTTGTATCACAAGAAATGACTAAACTCAAAGAACCAATTAAGATACATGGTAAAAACATTTTATGTAAATTGAATTTTAATGGAATGGAGTAGTAGTAGTAGTAGTAGTAGTGGTAGACGTAGTGGTGGTGGTAGTGGTAGTAGTGGCCGGTAGTAGTGGTAGTGGTCATGGTGGTAGTGGTAGTGGTGGTCAGTGGCGGATCTAGACAAAAATTTCAGGGGTAACGTTACATAATTTTCAGAGGTAACATAATACAAAAAAAAAATTTACTCCGCCGGAAACGCTGAGGGGTAGCAGGGGCTACCCCTCCTAACACAATAGATCTGCCCCTGGTGGTGGTGGTGGTCATGGTCGTGGTCGTGGTGGTGGTCGTCGTAATTATTATTATCATTATTATTATTTCTTCAAGTGTTAAGTTTATGATTCCATTGATCAATTTACTTGCAATCAAAACACCATCGCAACATGAGCAACAAGAGAAGGCTCCTGCACCAAATCATGTTTCCTAATAATAATTACACACACATCAAATATCAGCTACAGTTTGTGATGATAAATATGATGAGTGTAAAGTGGGGTTTATGTGTTTTGGATTCATATGGTATTGAAGGAACCCAATACATCATATGGTGCACTACTTGTGTGTTTGTGATTCACTGGTGCCTTCATTCATCACTAGTCAGTAGTACTATACAAGTACTCAAATGTACTTTGCAAACTATTCTCAAAGATTATAGAAAAAAGATGATATCAATATATTTTTGTTTGTTGCTTCCAGTTAGCTATATTTTTTATTTAATAACATAATAGAGTTTACAAACTAAGAATCCACGGTGTGGTGATGTGGAGAGGAGCCCTTCCACACCACCATCACGTGACATGCCGTGGATAGGCCGGGAGGGGGGAGGGGGGAGGGGGGTGTTTAGAGATTTCAACCGGTGTGGGCAAAAGAGGAGAGTGATGCGGCTAATTTTGGTTGCTTCTAGTCTAATTGTTTAGGTTTTTTCTTTTTTTTCCCTTTTTAAAGGTGAGGGACAAAAAGCGCCCACAACTACCCCGTGGTTTTTGGGGCTTGGAGGGCAAAGCCCGTCTGTTGACGTGGAAGACACGTGACGCTCCAAGCTCCCTTAACACCCCCCCCCCCCTCCCCCAAGAAAAACACACACTATGCAGTCTAACAGAGATGGCGTATGATTTTGGACGGACAGTGTTCTTCTAGAATTTTGGATAGGAGGGGGGACAAGGACTGTGGGGTCCTCTCTCACATACAAGTATAAATAGTATACATATATATAAAGAAATGATTAAATACAAAGTATCCTTAACCTATCAATTGTAGGAATAAGCAAAACACATTATAACTAATCGAACTGAAGCCCACTGCGAGTGTGTTTAATTTTTTCCTCAATTTTCCATTATAATTAAATTTTTGTTCAAAACGAAGTTGTATTCAAAATAGAGTATGGTTTTGACTATGGAAAATTATACGGTTACCAATGATGAATAGAACCTATTCAGATCTAACAATATTGCTAACGGTATCGGTATTATTGAAACCAATATGTGCATTGGTTTTTACGATAAGTTTTTATAGTAAGTACCGGTACAGTAACGAACATAATCGAACTAAAATCGACCGAGTTCTTGCCACATAGCACGACCAAACTTATTACGGTAAAAAATGTTGAAAATAGATTGATATTCAGAATAGAGTGTTTATTTTAAGCTATAGCGAGTGTTGGCATTATACTAATGTCGAGACGAATCGAACTCATTGCAATCAAACAAAAGCAGTATCGGTAATGTTTTATTGGAACCATTGTCGATATTTGTTATGGTTTTTTAGCGACGTATCTTTTTGGGCATATCACAACTATATTTTTGGGTTTTTCTCTCTCGATTTTTTATATCGAGTGTCATTACTTTAGTGTAATTAATCAAACTGATACCGACTGAATCCCCACCATACACGCAGGTCAATTCACTAGTTTATGTTAAAGACGAAGCACTAAATTGACTGTAATCTATTAACCATGACGATTTTAAGTGGGTTCTAAACCACTCTAGCTAAGTAGCTAGTTCGGTAACTTTGGTCTTTGCCTCTTTGGTAAATATTAAATAGTAATTGGTATGCAGATTGCTGACTAGATTTCAAGATTTCAAGTTGTAAACTCAATGGGGTTTAAAAAATAAAACACGAGCCCATTAGCATATATCATGGCCCATAACTATAAAAAGCCACTCCAATAAAAACTATGGACAATGGGAGCCCAATAATACAAAGAAGTAAAGAACCAACGGAAACAACTGGTCTGCTGAGGCAGGAGGGGGGTAAATGATGTGCAACGGCTCAAGAGCTACTCGAGATCGGATCAGTAAAAAGCTCAAACGAGCCAAGCTTTAACGAGCTCAAACTCAAGCTTAAAACATGACTCGTTTAGTTATCGAGCCCGAGCTCGAGCTTTTCATACAAAGACGAGCCTAAACGAGCCCAAAAAAATTTTATATTATTATTATTTTATATATAGTATACCTACGATTTAACATTTGTGAGTCAAGCTCGAGCCGAGCTTTGGCTCGCTTAAGCTATCAAAGCGAGCTCGAACCGAACTTTTAGCTCATTTTAAATTGTTCTATAATTATTTTGAGCCGAGCTCGAGCCCTTGGGTTTTACTTTCGAGCCGAGTTCGAGCTCAAAGTATTAGGCTCGAACCGTGCCGAGCTCGAGCTTCATAAAAGCATGATGAGCCGAGCTCGAGCCCAGTCAGTCTCAGGCCCGGCTCGGCTCGGCTCGTTTACAACCCCTCAGGCATAAGATATAACAGTTGCAGAACACAAACGAAAACTACATATGCAGTATTAACTGCAGACATCTCTACATGTCAATCCCAGATTTTTACACTTCTGATACTAAAATATTTGAGTCAGAGCCTACAAATCAATTGATATGTAGCTTTCCGTAACTTGTTTTTTAATGTGTAGCATTACATAACTTGCTTACCTTGGATCATATGCAAAACGTGCTTGGGGATTTCAGCGGGTCATATGCAAACAGTGCGCGTCATGCAAAAAGGATACGGGTCAACCCATATACCAGGCTTTAAACCTAGAATACTCCTAACTTTGTTAACCTTTTGATGTGTGGCTTTCCATGACTTGTTTTTCTTGAATCCAGCAAAACAGGTTCCGCGATTTAATCAGATCAACCATATACCAATTACCAAGCGTTTAACCTCGGCTAATCTGTTAACTGTTTAATCATTAATATTTAGCTTTTCGTACCTGTTTTTTCTTTTCTTTTTGCTAAACATCAAATTTTTTTAATTATACCTACACCTAAATACCACGTAACCTTGCACTTGCAATGATTTGAACTCACAGAAAATGTGGAAGGTAAGCGCAGTATACAACTAGACCACTTATTTTGTTTGGATCGTGCAAAACGGCTTGGGGAATTTAGGCGGGTCAGCCCATATATCACACGTTTAACCTATAATACTCGTAAATTTGTCAACTTTGTTAGCAAAATGAACACTGCAATGATTATATACATTAGATCAACAAACGGTTCAACAATGCATAAACTTCCATTTATTTATCATTATCATTTTAACATATAGGGGTAGAAAAAAACTATAAAGACAATCCACATTTCACAACAGCAAAGAATGCAATCTTTTGCATAACAACAAAACCAACATAAAACTATTTACAATTAACATGTATAAGATTATAGTATCAAGATAAAAGATCAACATCAAAACCATACCCGACTTGCAGCTCATCATCATTCTCCATGTTCTTCCTCCTCTCATAATCAACATCATCCGTAGGCAGCTCAAACCGACAAACAGGGCACGTATTACGAATGCTCAACCAAGGTACAATGCAGTCACCATGATAGTGATGTCTACAAGGAAGCTGCATCACTTTCTCCCCTATCGAAATCCCATCTTTACAAACTGCACAAATTTCATTATCACCATCATCATCATATTCGTCTTTCGCATCTCCCGTCTTCAACGCAACCAACGGAAGACTATCTACAACCGCTTTAGCAGCTGGAGGACTCCCTCCTCTTAAACCTCTAACCGTCTCCACAAAGTGACCAATCAACGTATCGAGTTCAGTCGTGTATAAAAGCCCGTCACCCCCATCCATTACAAGTTCAAGATCCCTTTCCAAATTATTAACCGCTAGTAGAATCTCCCATTCCAAATCCCCCATATTAGCCTCTCCTCCATCGGACGAAACGGATATCTCTTCAATCCTATCAATAACCGAGCTTGTATCATATTCATCCCTTTCATCAACTCCGTCCATATCGAAAGACGGACAATCCAAAACATGTTCCAAATTCAAATCAGTGGTTTGAATTATATTATTATCATCATCATTTTGATCAGCCACTTGACCTAAGTCTTCAGTATCGGAATCGGATTCGATACTAGCAAGTCTTAACCCTAACCCTAGCTCCTCAATATTATTATTATTATTATTATTATTGGAAACAAAATAATCAGGTTCAGAAACGTTAATTCCTACATCGGTAGGTGAATCACGAGAGTGGAACAAATCGGTGATGTAATCCATTTGGTCGTACTCTTCATGGTGTCCGTACAAATAATTAGGATAAACAGTTGAATCTGGACTAACATATTCTGAGTCTGATTCTGGTTCAGATGAACAACAAGAAGATGAATTTGAGTTTACCTGCTGCTGCTGCTGATGATGATGATAGGAAGATGATGAAGAAAAAGGATTGAAGTTGAAGATGTATGGAGCGTGTTGATCTTGAACGTTCACAATATCGTCATCTTCTTCTTCTTCTTCAATGAAATTGTTGTCTAATGTGTGTTGGGATGAAATTTGGTCTTGTTGTTCGAGTGGTGTGTGTGATTTTAGATGTGAAGGTTGGAGATTAGAAGTGTCCGCCATTAATGGAGGTTGATTGAAGGTCTAATTTTTGGATGATGAATAATGAAATGAAGAAGAGGCTTCTCCTTTGTGCTTCTGCACACGGTCTTTGACAAATTGTGCATTCAACTCTTTCATATTACTTTTCCATTCTTTATTTCTTTGATTTTTTCATACCAATTGACCATTCACCTAAATATCGAAGGTAGTTTGATTATATTTGTATCATTAAAAAAGCAAAAAAGAAGTGTACACTACTAGGTTGTTTGATTACCTGTACATTTATGTTGTATGCTTATGTTTTGATTACTTTGTATGTTAGGTTGGTGGGTGTGGAGACGGGTCTTCTTCATCGTCTATATTCGGGCGTTTTGGCTGACCCAAGCTTGACGGGGGCGGTGTGGGACATCCGGCCGACCAAGACAGGCTAGGGACGATCCCCACACGCACCAGCCTTAGTATTCATGATAACTTGATTTTGAGAAGAATTTATATGTAGACAGTAAACGAAATTTATATACAGACGCAGATAAAAATAAACGTCGTATCAAAATACTCGTGACTTTATAAAATATCGTATCTTAAAAGTAAGCGAAATACAAAATATGTTAAAAAATAATTATAAAATAATAAAAGTTTCTAAAAAAATGAAGTTGGTTTTTTTAGTAGTATATAATATTGGTGTTAACGGTATCCTTATCGACTAACATCTAGGATTCTAAACTAACCTACCTTCTGAGAAATCTTTCTAACATGAAGTTTATTTACATTCGTGAACTTGCATGAAAGTTCAAATGATTAAATTAAGAACACGAACAAAGATCACATTCGTTTATTTATGTTTGTAAACGTTCGTTTATTTATATTTGTGTAAAGAGTCGGGTTACTTTTGTTAGTTTGATTTTCTATTTCTAAATCTCGTAGTTTCCAAAATAAATAATAATAAAAAAAGTCACCCTCCAGTTTTAAAAGTTAAAAAAAAGGTTTCATATCTTATATTTTTTTAGGTTACTATCCAAACATTTTCAGTTATCAGTCCAATAATCATGGTTTGTGCTTTTCTTTAGCTTCGTGTTCAGTTAAAATTTTACTACGTTCTCAAGTATTTCATTTGCGTTCATTCATAAACGAATTGAAGCATATCACCCCATAAACATAATCATATCTAGAGGGTGTTTGAGATTGAGTTTCAAAATAACATATTGACTTATTGGCTTTTTCAAGAAGCCAATAAGTCAATAAGCTGTTTTCAAGAAGCCGATAAGTAAATAAGTTGTTTTGACTTTTGGCTTTTAAGGGTGGAAAAACTGTTTTTGAGTTTTGGCTTTTGACTTTTTGAAAAAAATTGGAAATTTATCACCCATACAACCAATATTCACAATAAGTTAAGCGAAACACTTAAAAAAACACAATCTGTTGACTTTTTGACGTTTCTCATTCCAAAAGCTAATCCAAACACTTTTTTAAAACTTTTTTTCAAAAAGTCATAAGACAATACGCACTTTTAACTAAAAACACTTTTTTCATTTTTAAACTCAATCCCAAACACCCTCCTAATAATCTAAATAATGCCCAGACATGCCATCTAATAGCATACACAGAACCATGTCTAAAGCTCTAAACTTTGTAAAACAATGACTTCTAATGTTCAACCCATTAATCATCTCCTACACCTGCACATATCTAACAAAAACCATCATCCAATCACCCCCAAAACATTACTCTACACTTAGAAACAGCCACAGTCCAAACCCCTTTACCACATTTGTCAAAAAAACATTTTCCCACATATACCAACAATGTTCACATCAAAAGACCCTCAATCATGGAAAACAAGCACATGCTCACATGATTACATCTGGGTTTTCACCCACTATCTTTGTTACCAATTGTTTGATCCAAATGTACATCAAATGTTTGAACATGGAGTATGCACACAAGGTGTTTGATGAAATGCCTCAAAGAGATGTTATCTCTTGGAACGCTATGGTTTTCGGGTATGCGGGGATTGGGAATATGGGTATGGCTAAAATGATGTTTGATTCAATGGTTGAGAGAGATGTGGTGTCGTGGAACTCGTTGGTTTCGGGGTATTTGCAGAATGGTGAGTGTGAGAAAGCGGTCGAGGTTTTTATGCGGGTTCGAAGAGAGGGTGTGGAGTTGGATGCCACCACGTTTGCGGTGGTTTTGAAGGCGTGTTTGGGTTTGGAGGATTATGGTTTAGGGGTTCAGGTTCATGGACTTGTTGTTCGGACGGGGTATGTTTACGATGTGGTGGCAGGGAGCGCGACTGTAGATATGTATGCGAAATGCAAGAAACTTAAGGAAGCTATAAGCTTTTTTAATGAAATGCCTGTGAAAAACTGGGTGTCATGGAGCGCTTTGATTGCTGGTTGTGTGCAAAATGATGAGCTTTTAGGCGGTTTGGAGTTATTTAAGAATATGCAAAAAGACGGGTTAGGAGTCAGCCAATCGACGTATGCTAGTCTTTTTAGGTCATGTGCAGGCTTGGCTGCGTTAAATTTTGGCTCTCAGTTACATGGTCATTCTCTAAAGATGAATTTTGGTTCTGATTTGATAGTAGGAACCGCAACTTTGGATATGTATGCGAAATGTGACAGGTTAAGTGATGCCAAGAAACTGTTTCGCACGTTATCAATCCGTAACCGACAGTCATACAACGCCATAATTATAGGTTGTGCTCGTGTCGGGCAAGGATTTGAAGCATTGCAGCTATTTCATAATCTAATGAGCACGGATCTTGGTTTTGATGAAATTAGTTTATCAGGTGCGTTTAGCGCGTGTGCAGTGATTAAATCATATACCTTTGGAGTGGGATTACATGGGTTGACAATCAAGAGTATGTTGCAGTCCAACGTGTGTGTTGTAAATGCCATACTTGACATGTATGGAAAATGTGGAGCTCTGGCTGAAGCACGTCGCGTGTTTGATGACATGCAAATAAGAGACGCAGTCTCTTGGAATGCAATTATTGCTGCTTATGAGCAAAACGGTAGTGTAGATGAAACCCTTGAACTTCTTGTTTCAATGCTGAGTTCAGGTCTAGAACCTGATGAGTTCACTTTTGGTAGTGTGTTAAAAGCGTGTGCTGGTCTGAAGTCTTTAAACTATGGAGTGGAGATTCATGGTAGGATAATTAAGTCAGGGATGGGTTTGGAATCTTTTATTGGAAGCGCGCTTGTAGATATGTATAGCAAATGTGTGAAAATTGAAGATGCAAAAAAGCTTCATGAAAGAATGGAGGAACAAACAATGGTGTCATGGAATGCAATCATTTCAGGGTTCTCAGATCAAGAACAAAGTGAAGAAGCTCAAAAGTTCTTTTCACAGATGTTACAATCTGGAACTAAGCCTGACAACTTCACATTTGCAACGGTTCTCGACACTTGTGCCGATCTTGCAACTATCAGTTTAGGAAGACAAATACATGGTCAGATCATAAAACAGGAAATGCAATCTGATGTGTTCATTTGCAGCACTCTTGTTGACATGTATTCAAAGTGTGGTAACATGCAAGATTCAAGATTAATGTTTGAAAAGTCAACGAATAAAGATTTCGTCACATGGAACGCGATGATTTGTGGATATGCTAACCACGGACATGGAAACGATGCAATAAGTATTTTCGAATCCATGAAACTAAACAACGTGAAACCAAACCATGCAACATTTGTGTCAGTCCTAAGAGCATGTGCGCATATGGGCCAAGTGGAAAGAGGGTTAGAATACTTCAACTCCATGTCTAGCAAATACAAGCTAAACCCTCAATTAGAACATTACTCATGCATGGTGGATATATTAGGCCGGTCAGGTCAAATTAACAAGGCTTTAAATCTGATTAACGACATGCCATTGGAGCCTGATGATGTTATATGGAGAACATTACTTGGTATCTGCAAGTTACAGAAGAATGTAGAGGTGGCTGAGACGGCTGCAAGTCGGCTTATTCAGTTGGACGCACAAGATTCAAGCACATATGTACTTTTAGCCAATATTTACGCTGATGCTGGCATGTGGGAAAAGATGTCTAAGATTAGAAAGAGTATGAGACATGTTGGGTTGAAGAAAGAACCCGGTTGCAGCTGGATTGAGGTACAATCTGAGCTGCATATGTTTGTCATTGCGGATAAAGCTCACCCTAGATGCAAAGAGATTTATGAGAAGTTGGATGAGTTAGTTGGTGAGATGACATGGTCTGGATATGTGCATGATTCTGATTTTATATTTGATTATGAAGAGGAACCAGAAGATGAATGTGTGGCTTGTTTGACAAATTATGCCTAGCATGTGTTACGAACGAGGAAGCAGATGACTTAAGTCGATATGTGCAATTTCTTGAGACTAAATGCAAAATTTTGATCTACATACATGTAATGTACTATAATGTTTCAGTAGAGGAATTTGATTTAGAATTTTTTTTATTGAATTGTCCTAAATATTCATACATTTTATAATGCTAAATACTCATAAATATTTTAAAATTGTTTTCAGTTGCTTTGCTGCTGATGATTTCTATAATGATTACTACTGTATATGGCTTGTTGATGAAATCTTTCATATGTCTTATGTGTGATCTTAATTTCTTTGGGTTATAGCTTATGTTTAGATTGTTCTTTTGTTCATTCCTCTTACATATACATGTTATCAAATGGCATTTTCTTATAGAAAAATTTGCAGCTTTCTGTTTGGTGCGACTAGAACGGTTTGCTTGGGATCGATTTGCCAATGGAGGAAATGGGGACGGCGATGGTTACCGGTGACGGGAAGGTGGTCTGGTGGTGAAGAAGAAAGGTTTTGTGGGTGAAGGTGAGTGGTGTAGCCGGTGGCAAAGAAACTAGGTGGTCAGGGTCCGGTAGATTGCAGAGTTTGTGGGGATGGGGATGAGACGAGTGATCATTTGGTAACGACTTGCTCCTTTGCATCGTTGATTTGGCAAGCGATTAGGATGTGGTGTAAATTCCCGGCCGTCTATGCATTTTCGATCCGGATTTGATAAACTTTCATAAGTCCTTAAGGATGAACCGGAGAAGAAGTAAAATTATTCAAGCTATTGTTTTTACAGCTAGTTGGAGTATTTGAATCGAGTAACAAGTTCGTTTTTTTTTTTAGCAAAGCGGTTAGTGTTTCTAAAAGGGTGGAAGACATTAACTCGTCGTGTTACGTTTGGATTAAAAATATATAAGAATTTGATGTGGAAAGACGTGTGATTTGGTGTTTTAGGGTACTAGTGTCTTGTTAGTACTCGGTGTTTGAATGAAATTAATGTTTAAAAAAACGTTATTTAGGCTAACAATCTCCGATTAAAAATATGTATGCTAATGAGCTTTATCTCACACTCAATCGACATTGGATGAGAAGTGAAGATTTGAATAAAGGTCACAGTGGGCTTTCGAGCGATGGATTTTCTCCGAAACTGGAGACGATGGGTTTGGACTACCCATGCTATCTGCAATCATGGGGGTATCGGGTATGGGTTCGCCATTCCGTTATCTCGGGTAGCCGGACCTTTATTCGAAAAAAAAATGTAGAACTGTTTATTCATTATTGTTAGTTACAACCGTAACTTACAACCGTAACAATACATCAACAATATAAACATACGTTAGGCACCGCTCCCCACCACCACCGCCTCTAACCACCTGAATCCCCAATATGACGACCGGCATGGGTCCTCCGCCGCCCCGTAACCCTAACCCCACCACCACCACCACCACCACCACCACCACCGATCATTCTCCACCGTTAGAAACAACCACCGCCACAATAAATGACAGTCAAAAGACACTTATGCCCCCTCCCTCTCCTGTACAACCATCCCTCCCCCAAACTACCGATTCCGTACAACCTAACCAACCACCTCCACCTGACGACGATTCCGCCGCTAATTCTACTACCGTTGAAGATTCTACTTTGTTAGATAATAATAATAATAATAATAATAATAATAATAATAATAATAATAATAATAATAATAATAATAATAATAATAATAAAGTGCAGAAACCGTCCAGCAATGCTGGTGGTGGAGGAGTAACAGTGCCTTATACCATTCCTACATGGAGTGAGCCTCCGTGTCATAATTATTTCCTTGAAGTACTCAAAGACGGATCCATTATTGATCAACTTGACGTGTAAGTTCTCTCAATTAACAAATTCTTGCGTTTTTTTAGTGTAATAAAGTTAAATTAGGTTACAGTAGCTAGTTAGGTTTAATAGTTATAATGTATGCAACATATAGGATGCATAATGCTTACTTACTCTGTGTTTGTTTGTTTGTTATTCAGGCATGAGAAGGGAGCTTACATGTTTGGCCGAGTCGAGCTTTGTGATTTTATTCTTGAGCATCCGACTATTTCTCGCTTTCATGCTGGTAAGCTTTGGCTTTTGTTTGCTTGCTAAGCACCGAGATATAAGTATTTAGGTGCGTAAAACTATCGTGTAGGATTTAGGAAGTTGTTTTATTCTATATTGAGATGGAATTATTCAGATCAGAGTGTATATGGATGAGGTTTTTAGGTTTAGGGTGGGAGTGGCTAGTATATCGGATATGATAAAAGAGGGGAGATTGAAGTGGAGGCAGACTATAGAACCAGTTAAGAGCGGTGGAAACCCTCACAGATGAGTGGAAGAGGAGCGGAGGCAGGCCTAAATTGACTTAGGTGAGAGGATTAGGCATGATTTACTAGGGTTGCACCTATTTGAGGACATGGTCTAGGATAGGAGTTTGTCGAGATGTAGGATTAAGGTAAAGGACTTTTAGAGGAGGATACAAATGTTTTTTATTAAAAGTGTCATAGGAACTAGGAACTTAGATTCGCCTACACTTGGTGACATTTACATGTAATTGTCTTAAGTGTATCTATGTTTATTGGTTGTTTCCGTTATATCTGTCTAATTTTACCATGTACTCTTTTTCCACTTCTTTGTTATTGGTAGCTTATATACATAATGTTCTATATATTTGTTTGTTTTTTAAGCTGAGGGTCTCTCTATTCCTAGAGATTGAGGTTAATATTGCCTAGGGATGAGCATATGGTACCAAATACCGGCACCGTACCGTACCAATAGATTCGGTACGGTAGTTTTGGTATTAGTATTTTTGTACGGTACCGATCTCATCCCTAATATTGCCTACATCCCACCCTCCCCAAACCCTACCAATGGCTTTGCTATTTGTGGGATTTACTGGGTTTGGTGGTTGTTTTTATTTATTTATCATGCAATCTTTTGCTCTAGTCTTATTCTTTTGTGCTTTTTTTTATCTTTATTGAGAATAATATAATTTTGTTATTGTTTTCTACATTGGGGTTTCAACTCATATCACATATTTTGTCTTTAATAGTTCTCCAGTTCAACAAATCTGGTGGTGCTTTTATTTATGATCTCAGTAGCACACATGGTACGTTCATAAACAAAAATCAGGTACGTTATCTTAACTTCACAAATCAATACTTCAACCATTGTCTGGTGGTCATTCTGACTTTCATAGTAAGCTCACATGCTATGCTCATGCTATGTGTTTACCTAGTTATGGTTATACTACCAGGACAATATCCTTTTCTTTTAAATGTTTGTGCTATGTTGTAAAAAGCCCCCTAGGTGCTCTGGCCGGCGTAGCACAGTGCACCAAATGCGCTGCGCCTTGAAAGGCGAGCTTTTAGGCTCTCTGGCGTTAATTCAGGGCATTTTCTGCCCAAATTCGGGCCAAAATTGGTTTAAAAAACCCCAAGTAAGGCTGGAATCAACTTAAAACAAGCCTAAAACGTGTCTGAACCCCTTAAAAAGGGTATTTATTGTTTTATAGTATGTGCCTAGCTTAAAAAAGCCCTTGTTTTTTAAGGGCCTAGGCTCTAGGCTCGGCCTTTGTTTCTTGAGTGTGCATGGGGCTTTTGACAACATAGTGTGTGGTTAATGTGAAATATCACCTCTTTATTAATAACCCCTTTTCAACATTCAGGTGAAGAAAAAGGTGTATGTGGAGCTGCATGTTGGTGATGTCCTCCGATTTGGCCAGTATGTTATTGCCCTTATTTGTTTACTACAAGTTAATAACAGATTTTATTATATGCTAAACTCTGATAAAACTATTTGGTTTTGCTTTTTTGGGTACACAGTTCATCTCGGCTATACATATTTCAAGGTCCATCTGACTTGATGCCTCCAGTAAGTGCTATTAAATGCATTAACGACAGCTAATTATAGATGTTAATTTAAATAGAGGACAACTGCTTTTTTTTTTTTTTTGTAAAAATTGAAAATTTGAGGTTACATTATTTTGGGAACGATATATCTAAACATCCATTTTTATTGGACCATTAGTTCAGTTACTTGGAGAAGATTGTACAAATTTTCTTCAAGTACACTTAGTTTTCATTTTTGGCGCTTTTGATTCGTTGCTTGCTTCTTATAGAAGTTAAACTAGTGGTCTTGCTTGTTGTGCAAGGAAAAAGACTTAAAGAGTGTTAGGAACAGCAAAATGCGAGATGAACGGCGTGACATGGAAGCTTCACTCCTAAGAGCAAAAAGGGAAGCAGCACTTGCAGATGGTATCTCATGGGGAATGGATGAGGATGCTGTTGAAGAAGATGAGGTTTTTAATTTGTTTCTGAACTAAAGTTTATATAAATTGTCTTGCATGGAATTTGTTTTGGAACCTTAATGACTATTAACTAAACTGTATTTATCATTGTATTCTTAGGATGATCTTGATGAAATAACCTGGCAAACCTTCAAAGGACAGCTTACAGAAAAGCAGGAAAAAACCCGTGAGAAAGTTTTGAAGAGGCTTGAAAAGGCAAGCACACTTTTCATTTCAATCAATTCAAATAGTAGCAAAAGCATTTGTTTCTTAGTTCATCAATTGCTGTCTTTAAGACTTTTATAATGTTGTACTAACCTTGATTAATGGACTATAGATTGCTAATATGAAAAAAGAGATAGATGCTATTCGTGCAAAGGACATCGCCCAAGGTGGTTTAACACAAGGTCAACAGACTCAGATTGCTCGTAATGAACAGAGAATGGCTCAGGTACCTATTGACATCAAACGAGCTAATATTGTTTTATTTTCAGCTTCCTCTTTTGAATTTTATTTACAATTTCATTCATTAATATTTAATTGAGTTTTTAAAAATGGATGTGATTAGGTTGCAGAAGAGCTCGAAAACTTGGAAGAAACCCTAAATGATAGTATTCGTGAAAGTTTAGGTGCACGTGTTGGTAGGGTGCATGGTAAGAAAAAAGGAGCTACAGCGGATGATGAAGATGAATATTTGAGGTATTTTGTTATGAAAAACTAAATACATAGTTTCTTGTTAATTGTTATACCCTACTTAGGATTTTATATTATCAGTTGATTAAATTGCACAACATGCCAGTGATGAAGATGACTTCTATGATCGAACAAAAAAGAAACCGTCTAAACAGAAGGGTGCGGATGGCAAGTCAGTTGAAACAGCTGATTCTCTTATAGAAAAGAAAGATGCCATCAGTAAACAAATTGAAGAAAAGGAAAAGTTGCTCGCTGATGAGAAAAATAAAGTGGTCCCCACCAACGATGATGTGGCTGAAACTGGAGATGAACTTGATGCATTCATGTCTGGACTTTCGTCTCAGCTAGGTTTGTAATCCAGTATACGTTATGAAAAGCTTATATCATATTATTACGGGGCGTATTAGTGATGTTTCTCTATTGCAGTGCATGACAAAACACAGTCAATCCAGAAGGAATTAGATGAATTGCATTCAGAGCTGGAACGAGTAGTGTATTTGCTGAAAATAGCTGATCCTACAGGAGAAGCTTCTAGAAAAAGGCAATCTGTTAAACCAGATATTCCCATAACGCCGGTTGTGAAGAAGGCACCTGTAGAGAAGGCTAAAAACGTCCAAAAACAAGCTACTGATGATGTCACGACAAAAGCAAACAAGAAAGAGGAGTCGTCTGAGGTTGCTGTAACAAAAGAAACAGAACCAAAACCTGTTGTGTACACTGTCACTAAGCCCCAATGGCTCGGGGCTGTAGAAACTAAAGAAACAAAAAAGGCCGAGGAGACACCATCAGTTGTGGAGGAACCAGAATCAGATGGGTTTGTAGACTATAAAGACAGAAAGGAGGTTTTGTTGAATACAGGCGACCTTGAAAATGCAGCACCGGGTCTGATTATAAGAAAGAGAAAACAGGTTGAGGAAAAGGATAAGGTTAAAACTGTAAATTCAGAACCAGCTGAGTTGCCAGTAGGAGTAGACTTTGCAGCAGAAGATGCTGTGGCATTGTTGTTGAAACACACAAGAGGAATTCAAGCAATAGATGATGAAGAGATGCATAGTAGTGAGGCCGCTCCTGCAGCTGAGAAAGGAAATAATGGAAAGAAAAAGGCAAAAAAGGCGAAAAAGGTTTTGGGCCCTGAGAGACCTTCGTTTTTGGATAGTGAAACTGATTACGAGGCTTGGGTGCCTCCAGAAGGTAAATATTGTCCAGTCCTGACTTGATCATATTGAATGTTGGTTATATTTTGTGTGGTTTTATTAATCTGTGATCTTTGTTGATTCAGGTCAATCAGGTGATGGCCGGACATCGTTGAATGATCGTTTGGGATACTAAGTATAGATGTCTTCTTGATGACCTTTCACAACCGGTAACATTAGTGTAACCAATCGGTCCATTCCCCACATTGTAGAAACCAAAACGGAGTATGATATGTTATATCATTCTCTTGCATTTTGGTTAAGAGACGGGTTGGTCATGCAATATTCGATCCTTGTATGTTATGAAGATTGTGACACTTTCTTTATAAAACAAATTACAAAGTTGAAATTATTTGATTATGATCATGCTAATCTTATTTTGATCCATGACATAAAACAGCTGGGAATATGAATAAATTAATAAGATACATCATCTACCTATCTCATTTAACAACATACATAAAATCATTTAACAATTCCTTTCTTTTCTTGTCTGCCTTGTTGATCCATGCGGCTTGAAACAATCAATATTGCACAAGACAGCTGACCGCACCATACCGCCAAACCGATCGATGCTTTTTCTTGCTTTCTCTTGTTGGTCAATGGTGTTGGTTGACCTCCTTCCGGTCTCCATATTCTTCTTTGACTTTTCTCTCTTGTCAACGCTGGATCTTGACAAGTCTCTACGATCGGTGCTCAGCCTTGAGTAGTCCAGCCAGTCTGTGCTAGGTCTGTGTTTATCTCTACAATCTGTACTCATCCGGTGCTTATCTCCATTATCGGTGAGGGGCCCAGATAGGTTTTTCAAGCGGGCTGACTTCTCAACAGCGGAGATGAACTTTTTAAGATGTCTTATGTACTCGGGGAAGAGCTCCAAATCACAGTGGTTACCACCTTTTACCCATAATGGTTCGTACTTTTCTGCACATAGCTCCCAAAGCTGCTTACCATGAGAGCAATCTACAACATCGTCTGCAGTTCCCTACATATAGATAAAAAGATGCAGTTCTATTTAACTATGATTAAAAACACCATACTAGAACAATACTAGCATAATTTTCTTTTAAACAATCAGGGAATTTTGAGCCTTTGAACACAACACATTAGACAACTTTGACCCATTTATCCTGGGTTAAACTGGCTTTTCTTTTTAGCTACTTTTTTTTACATTTACCTGTTTGCCCCGTTAAATACAACTAGAAACCATAAAAACTAGTGTTTGGGTTAGCGCGTTTCTTTTTAGCTGCATCTGTACATCTACCCGTTTGACCCATTAGATACAACTGAAAAGCATAACATGAAATTGCCACAAGCTGTTTAGGTGTGACACGAATATAAAAGGCGAAGCAGAAGGATATTGAATAACTTACATGAATTACCAAAACAGGAGACCGGACTAACGTGATCTTATCAATATTCTGCATAACAAGAAAATGCAACTCATTGATGAACAGTTCTTACCAAAGGCAAAGATGGCAAAACTGGTAGGTCAGCAAAATTTGGTAACGGGTCAAAAGGTATCAACTATTATGTGCAGCTTTAAACTGGTCAGGTCAAGCTGAATATGCATTTCGTGACTTTTGATTGTGCTAATTTTTCCTTTTGACCCGTTTCCGTATAGGTAGGTTGAAATTCTTCGACAAACAAATAAACATATGATAACTAACCTTGTATATATCAAACCAATATGTTCGTTTGACAGGATACATGACTCTAAGCCCAGACAAGATTGGACTGTGAAGAACAACAGCCCTTAATCTCGATAAACGTGATGCCAAATCCAGAGTGGGTCCGCTACCAACCGACTGACCGTATAATATAACATCTTCTTCTTTCACACCGTATGTCTCTACAAGACATCTATATGCAGCTTCTATGTCAGCATATGTGTTGTGCTCAGTTGGCTATAAAACATAATTAAGAAAGATTAGGCTAATCAAATCATCGAGCAAATTCTCAACCTCTATGTTTTAGACTTTTACCTTGCCAGAAGACCGTCCGTACCCAGTATAGTCATACCTGGCCACAACCAAAACAGTAAACTTCTTGTTAGTGTTTATGTTTTACAGGTTACCTTACATGCTCAATAACTACCGTTTATTTAACTAACCCGCATAGACCGATTATACCAATTCTAGTTTACCCCCTTACAGTACTGAAAAATGATATAAGGGGACTCAACTATTTCAAATACTTATAAAGATGTCATGAAAGACAATAGGTAGTAAACTAACTTGACTACTATATCATACACTAGTGAATTTAAAATTCTAATAATTTAAAGTAAAATTTGAACTAGAATCCTAAAAGCCTATTCAGATTTGGGTTTTAAACTTTTGATTGAATAAACCGAATTATGAGGGGAATTAATAGCAAGATACATAAATGTAGCTCATGAAGGTGTGTATATATATACACACCTTCGTGAGCTACATATATACAAACATATATATATATATATATATATTATTTATTTTAAAAACTAATATTTTTATTTATTTTTAACTTTGTTTTAAAAGAAATGAAACAAAGTTTAAAAAAATTGATTAATTTAAGCTGGTGTTCTCGGTTTTGAAGTTTTATGACATTGGGACAAATCTGTTCCAAAATCACAAATCCGAATTCGATTATCCATAATTGAATTCGATATATGATTTCACTGTGAAAACAAATTTTGAAACCATAACTTGAGTTCCGTACTGTTCAGATTTTACTTCACCCTATATAATAATAACAATGCAGTACATTGTACACCGGCCTATGAATAGTAGTACTTTTATCATCTTAAATTATCATAAATAAAAAAAAGCCCCCAATCTAACAGTACAACAACAATCATACACAAATGATTTCATTTTCAATAAACAACCAGAATCCATAAACATTAAACATAACAAAACATAAAAAAGATTTAATTTAATTTAATAAAAGTAAGTAAAAAGAGGAAACTAACTAACCCCATCAAGTTAACTCGGAGATGAAGACTGAGTTCACAAAACAACTCATACATCTGACCCAGATCAGCTGCATTACCATGAGAGTACAAAACAGTCAACGACGCACCTGGATTCTTAACATACACTGCCACAATCTCTGTCCCTCTTTTTGTCTTGAGCTTCAAAACGTCGACGTTTCCTCTCTCTGGGACATCAGTCATCATCAGGTTGTTGGATTCTGTCACCACCACCTTGTACGACGGCGGAGTAGGTGGAAAGAAGGCGAACTTGGCTGCCACTGATGACGTCACACCACCCATCTTCTAAAGCTAGCTAGCTGTCTAAGTCAATGATGGTGTTTTGATTTAGATTTGATTTGTTGTTGCAGAGAGAGAGAGAGAGAGAGAGAGAGAGAGAGAGAATATTAATGATGGTTTTGGTGTTGTGTGTGTGTGAGAGAGAGAGGGGATTACGGCGTCGAATGTGAGAGGAAACACGTGTAATGTTAAAAGTGCAACGGTATGATGTGGTGAGGGAGTTAGTGAACCCTTGTTGTGACCCAGGTAATTAAAAGGCCCTATCTATTGGTACCCCCATGTGTCTATTTAAACCCCCCAGCCGCCTTTAAAGCGCTGAGCTTAGGCCAAAGCTCAGTGCTTTGAACCCAAAAGTTGCCAGGATCAGGTGGGGGGGCCTTGGGATTGGTGTTAAGCGCTGAGCTTTGCCCTAAGCTCAGTGCTTTGAAGTACAAAAGCTGATGGTGTCTTGGGATTGGTGTGATAGGGTGTTGGGTTGGGTTTTTTTGGGTGGGGTTTTGGTTGTTTTTTATATGATTTTTTTTTGTGAGGTTTTTTTGGTGTTTGTTTTTTTTTAAGATTTTTTTTTTATGTTTGTAAATAATAATAATAAGGCAATACTAATAATAATAAATAGATATAATAACTTCTAACATTTCATTCATTTAAACGTCTAATTATAAAATAAGGTTTTGAACGAACGGTCTTGTTGTTTATTACTCTATTTATTACGTTAAGTGTTAACATATTAATCACTCGAAACAAACGTCATATAAACAAACAAATAGATATAAGCATTCGTTAACAAATAAAAGCAAACAAAAGATCGACTTCATTAACAGATAATAATCAGTTCGATGATACAAAATATAAATAAACTGAAATCTAATACAACAAGACCAGAGAGACGGTGGTGGTGAGGAGGAGAAGTTTGTAGAAGATTAGGAGGAAGGCTCTTACCCGATCATAGTTTCGTTTGAGACTGACTGGGTACAAGATACGGGAATGAAAAATGGTTATGTCATTGTTCAAAAATATATTTATAATTAGCAAAGTTACCCCTATTTATAATTAAAAAGTTTACTAATTAAAACGCGTTAAACAGAGTCCGGACGAGCAATAAACGAACCAAAACACGTCAAACAGAGTCCGGACGCCCAGGATATCTATTAGACATGCTAAATATGTATTTTGATAAAAAAAAAATGGTATTGATTGTATAGTTCATGTATTACGTACAATGATTTGTGAAAGTTGTTCGTCAACATAATATGTCTAATGAAAACCACAAACGAGCAATAAACGAACCAAAACGCGTCAAACATAGTCCGGATACCCAGGATATCGATTAGACATGCTAAATATGTATTTTGATAAAAAAACGGTATTGATTGTATAGTTCATGTATCACGTACACTAATTTATGAAAGTTGTTCATACTCGGATGTTTCTACTCAAAACAACAAACGAGCAATAAACGAACCGAAACACATCAAACAAATTTTTTTTGATTGAAAACAAGTTAAAATACTTAAAAAAGAATTAAAATTAATTAAAACAATTAAAAAAAACATTAAAACAATTTTTTTTTTTAAAAAGGCCCTAAGCGCTGAGCTTAGGGCAAAATGCAGTGGCTCGTGGGCTTAAACGTGGCAGCAAAGCACTGAGCTTTGCCCAAAGCTCAGCGCTTAGGAGGCAATCCCAAGGCCCCATGTGCTGCTGTCAGCTTTTGGGCTTCAAAGCACTGAGCTTTGGCCAAAGCTCAGCGCTTTGAAGTACAATGTTTCAGTGATGTGACTTAAAGTCTGATAAAGCAGTGATTGGTGTGACAACCACGTCACCCGTGGGCCCAATACGCCGAGCTTAGGCCAAAACTCAGTGCTTTGAGGGGGTACAAATAATTCTTTGGGGGGTTTGAATAGCAAGACCCAATTAAAAATGTTTTACTATGTAACATGTTAGTGTTTTTAGGGGGGGGGGGGGGTTGTTAGTAGTTTAAATGATACGCAACGGTTCGAGAGCTACTCGAAATTGGATCGGTAAAAATTTTAACGAGCCGAGCTTTAACGAGCCTGTTTTTGAGTTTTTCATACAAAGACAGTTTAGCCTAAACGAGCCCAAACAAATTTTACATTATCATTATTTTATTTATAGTATATATACTATTTAACATTGGCGAACCGAGCTTTTAGCTCTTTTAAAATTATTTCGAGCCGAGCTCGAGATCTTGGGTTTTACATTCGAGTTGAGCTCGAGCTCAAAGTATTAGGCTCGAACCGAGCCGAGCTCGAGCCCAATCAAGCTCGGGCTCGACTCGGCTCGTTTACACCCTAGGTTCTGCTTTTGAATTTTTAGCTTGTATATTTTAAAGTTTTTTTTATTCTATTATGTCTTTTTATTTGACATTGTTAGTAGTTTTTTTTATTTTCGTCATTGTGTTTTTTTCTTACAATGTGTTAAATTTTTCGACATTGTAATGTATTTTATGATGTTTTGGGTTCTTCTCATTCTTTTCTTTTATTTTACCCTTTATGTGATAAGTTAACCATACCTGTTGGATCAATAACTTATAAACAACTAACCAATTTTTATCATATATTACAATTTTATGACGTTGATATTTTTGTTTTATTTCTCTTAAAACGGTAAATTACAAAAATGGTATCGTTTAATCTTTCATTCGATGAGTGGAATACACATGTTTCTTACCGGTTAATATGAAAGTATATGAAGAATCTAGATTGAAATTAAATGTGATGATATGAATTTGTAATAATATTTTGAAACAAAATAAGAACAATGAAAATTTGATGTGACTGGCTAAACGAAACAAATGCGGGCTATGATTACTCAACCAAACCGTTTGCATGTGACTTTATGTACAAAATAAGAAAGTGTTATTATCACTAAACTATATGTTTTGTTTTTCTTATCTTAATTATTTATTTTTCTTTAACAAAACAGCCTTTCAAAATAAAGTTATATCCGTTTAAAATTTTTTTGATAAGGTATATAGATAAAAATATATATTAAAAGTATTTTATACACGTTAAAAAGTATGATAATTAAAAAGGACTTTGGTCCGGGATAAAAGATTTCTATACACATTTAATACATTTTTTTTGAAAGGCGTAGATCAGCTGGGAAATCCTTTTGTGAAATCCTGATCCTACCCGAGTTCGAGCCCGACCAACAGCCGTTTGATACCCCTGCCCGTAGGACTTATTAGGGTCGGTCTGCTGGAGCTGCGAGTCGAACCGGGGAAACCCCAAGCGGGAACCCCACATAATGTGGGTAAACCCTCCCCCCTTCAGAATCGAACCCACAACCCTTAGGTTATGTTTCCGAATCCTCATTGAGGTGGCCAACTGAGCTAGCCCAGCTGGTTTACACATTTAATACATGGTTCGAAGAAATAGATCACAAAAATATTCCATATCGTGAAAAAAGTCACTAACGGTAACTCCATCAACAAAGTGCAAAATGTTGATTAAAGAAAATAGTAGGTAATTCTATCTATATAGTTTGTTTAGCTAAAAATAATAATTTTTAAATAGATTTTAGGTTAAAGAAATATAGAATGAACGAGAAAGAGACAGAAAGATCAACATTTTCGTGAAAATATGTAAAATTCTAGGAAGACAAAAAAGAATATTGTGGGTCTATCATAAACATAGATTTCAAAGAACTTTAGATCGTCAAATATTAAATAAAAGAAAAACCTTAATAGCAACCCATACTCCGAAAATCCAACAAATATGTAACGGTAAGATGTCGGCAAACCTTAAGAATCGAGTGACTGCTTCTAGTTAGACTCCCATCTCCAAACAATACAAAACTTAACAGGAATAGAAAACAAAAATGAAAGAAATGTCTTATTTGTTATATGTTTGTATATATTTGCATGAATTTTAAAATGTAAACCACTAAATAATTATTAAGAAAAAACGTTTAAAAATTTAATCATGAAATACAGAAAATAACCTAATCGTCACAATCTAAAGAAGTGAAACAGAAAATTGAGAATCAAATTTCAACCAACAATTGAAATATGATCAAGTGATTGAATATAATTCTTTTTAGTTTATAATTATTTAGCGCTCCTCATCCAAAAAATCTTTTTCTCTCTCACACACACACACATAGACACATTATAGCATCGAAAATTTGTTGATTGAAATCACAACATTATATAAAATCGTAATAGTTTCTCCTTTCACAAAACATGTATAGTTCACTAGAAATAAACACTCACCTCTTAGCATATGTGCATCAAGAGATTCAACCCAACTCACTACGATTTTGGAGAATTCGTATGCACGGTGCCAAATATATGTTGGTGCTTCCACTTGATCAATCGCGAACAGTTTATACAAGATTGACACACGTACAACTTTCAAGGACTAGGAACTCTACTATGTGCCCTTTCTACGCTTCGGGTGATTTTATCAAATACACACATATATAGATACATAGACACATACTATTATCTATTGCTTTAATTGTTAAATGAATGCAAATAAAAACAAACAGGTGGAAGGAGGACGATATCTATGTCATGAACTTCAAAGTCATGCTTGGTAGTTGCCATAGTAAGACTTTAGTTACCAAATTGCTAGGGTATGTAGGGGCCAACCCTTTCATTCCTTGTTAGATATTGGGGACCGATTTTTACTTTGATCCACCTTAAAAAAATGTCTTAACTTTCGATGGGTTCGTGTAGTTTCAACTTGATTAGGAGACTTTATAAATACTTTAGTTTTGTTATGATTAAATGTAACTGTTTTAACTTAACTTATTTTTGTCTTGCTAAATTTTAACCCTACTTCATGTTCCTATTATCGACATTTCCTAAATCCGTTGTGGGATATATTATGTACTTGGATACAGTTCGTTTTTAACATTCTTTTTTTAACAGCCAATGAATAACAGCCTGGTTATCTGGGGTAAACGTAAACCAATGGTAATAGACAACCCCATACACCCGCAATCACATACGTCGTTGGTAGTCAAAGCCCATCAATCCATCATCTCCAGTTCTGGTGAAAACCTGCCGTCTGAAGGTCCACTATGGTAAAACACGGTTGGGATCAGTATCAAACTTGAGACCTCTGACCTTCAACCAATATCTTCACTTCACCTCCGATGCGAGTTGAGCTACAGCTCATTGGCTGTTTTTAACATTCTTTGAAATCAAAATCAAAATATAAATATATCTTTTTATTTTTAACCCACGCAAATTTAAGGTTGAAACCAATTAGTTACTTCTACAGAAAAACCAAATGGCTTGTACCTTATATGGTAAGTGTTTTGAGTCCCACTTTAAGCAAAATAGTATTTAGGAGTATATTAGATTGGTTAAAAAAAAACTTATGCTGAATATTTAATAAAAATGATTAAAATTACACTTAATCACGTGTGTGTAGTAAATCTAACAAGGTAACAAATCAATGTACATTTAAAACGAAAAGAATCTTTCTGTTACATTTTTCTCTACCATATTTATCCCTTCATACATGTTTAAAGGTGTGTATAGTTTAGTTTAGTTCAGTTATTAATCTCAATCAAAATTGAAGTCAATGATTGATCAATCTTATTAGTTAATTGGTTTGGTTTATTTGGTTAGATTGTCGGTTTTCAGTTTGGTTCAATTGATTTTTGTTACTAACCAAAACCAAACTTTGACCAACTTTTTTGCTTAAAAATACATGAAATGGAGGTATAAATGCATGAAATTAAGGCACAAAAGTGAAAAACTATATGAATACATGAATGGTTCATTTCCGTTCGATTTCATCTGTTTTCGGTTTGGTTTTGATTAACAATTCAATTATTGCTCACCCGTAGACATTAGTAATCACATAACGTATCAATCTTTCAATTTAAAAAAAGGAAAAATTACAGAAATGGTCCTTTATGTTTACCTGTTTTTTCATTAGGTGTCCTTAAACTTCAAAAGTGATGAGAATCGTCCTTTATGTTGTAAAATCTTTCAGAACTAGTCCTTTAGGCCTAACCTGGTTAGTTTTTTTGGTTAAGTTATGTCATGTGCCTTGCACATGAGGGCAAAATAGTCATTTAATGTCTCCATCTACCCTAGCTATTTAAAAGCTTATCTTCTTCATCTGTTTCATTTTCTCAGACAACAACAACAACAAGCTCTCTCTCTACCCCTACCTCTCAAGCTCTCTCTCTACCCCTACCTCTCTCTCACTCGTCTCTCTCTCTGCTATGTAACCAACCTCAAGGTTCCTGCAATATACCAATTTAATTGGAATCCTAATACCAACACCACCATTATCAGACATCACCACCATGATCCTCCCTTGACTTAATATCCTCAGCCGCCTCCATCAACAACTATTATAACAACAACAATAGCTAACCGTCATTCGTACTCCTTACTACAAATCTGAGCCACTATCTCCTATAATACACTAGTGCTAACCGATTACCTGACCTGGACCCGCCGCTCTCTTCTTGTCTGTCGTCGGAGCCGGACGGCCGATGACTAGGGTCGGCGTCTTCCTCCTCTGTGTCCCTCTCTCTACTGATTTCTTTCTCTCTCTTTCTCTCTCCTCGGGATCTCTTGTACAATAAGGTGGATAGCGGGTGTATCGGTGAAGGGTGAAGGTTACGAGGGTTGGGTGGGTGTGTGTATTGGTTGTCGTTGTTGGGTGTATCCGTCGGAGCTCCGCCGTAGGCGGTGGCCGGAGGTCCTCCAGCTCCTCCATTTGTCTCTCGGTTACCTCTCTCTCTCTCCCTCTCTCTCTCTGCTGTTGATTAAATTTGGGTGGTAATTTCAACCCGTCACCTTTGTTCTCTCTCCCTCTGTCGATCTCTCGTCCTCTCTCTCTCTCTCTCTCCGATTCTTCTTCCTTTTCCTCTGTTCCTCCTTGTCGCTTCCTTTTCCAAGTTTGGTTACCTTTTCTTTATAGGTCTCTCTCTCTTTCTATCAGTGTTGTGGTGGTGTTATCTGTTTATCATCAGGGAAGGAAAGGGATGGGGTTGGGTTTTTATAGTTGGATGAGATCAAATGGTTTTAACAAAACCATTTGTAATTAAGATTAGTTTATTAGGGGTTAGGGAAATTGGAAGAAGGTGGGTGGAGTGGTGGTGGTGGCAGGTGGGGCAATGGTGGTGATGGTAGATGATGGTGGCAATGGTGATGGGTGGTGGTTGTGAACAGGTAGAGAGAGATAGAGAGAAGAGAGAGTAAATTGTTTTTTTAATTTTGGACCAAAAGTATAAGTTAATTACACAACTAGTCCTTAAAAGAGTAAAAAGACAAATTTACCCTCATGTGCAATGCACATGACTGGATTTAACCAAAAAATCTAACCAAGTTAGTGCTAAAGGACGAGACTTGAAATATTTTACAACATAAAGGCCGATTCTCATCACTTTTGAAGTTTAAGGACACCTAATGAAAAAACAGGTAAACATAAAGGACCATTTCTGTAATTTTTCCTAAAAAAACTATAGAAATATTATACTCAAATTAAAAAGAATTAAATGTTCGTTTTTATTGTGTATGTAGTTTTTTTAAGAATATATTAGCCTACGAAAAATTTGTGGTTATTTAAAAATTGCGGTGCAGTTAGTTTTTGATAGGGTGGACGGAATTTGGTTAAAGATAAGAGAATTAAAGTGTAATTAAAATGATAGGTTCAAAGTGTAATTAGTGTTTGAAAAATTAAATTACCCGTATTTTAAGGTTGTACGTTATATATTAGAGTCAAAAAATTCTTAATTTTCAGGTCTTTTAAAATATCTTTCTAAAATGCATTATATATGCTATAAATTAATAAAAAGATTAAAAGATATGGGAAAATAGCATCGTCAAAAAACATAACCAAAAAGATATTACTTTTCAAGAAAGTTTAGGATACTACATTATTAAGCCAACAGGTGAAATACTTTTTTAATAAATAATGAAGAATATAAGAGTTTAAAAAAAAAAGAAATAGGGTGTTGGGATGTTTGGATACACCCATTGATGTGGATGTGGTTTGACCGACTTGTCTAATGGCTGGAATGGGTGTGTGTTATGTTGGTGTGTCGGATAGGTATCGACAAATCCCTTTGTCTTTTCTTGATCAATGATCACCACCTTTGTTTAACCACAATGTTAGTAATGTTTGATGTCTTTATTATTTTTTTTGTCAATTAAATTGTTTTTACTAATTGATGTATTAGATGCTCATTGAGTCATTGTGATATTGGTCTCGGATCGTAAAGATGTTGTATATTTTCTTTATTTTTGACACTTTAAAAATAGCTTTCATGATTCAAAACACAAAAAATCTCCCTATCTTTCGTTGTTATTGCAACATGCAAGACAAAAGCCAATTCTAGAGCTCCATAGATTAGTTGATAAGTAGTGTGATTTTAATTTCAACCATTTTTTACCAAGATCTCTAGCATCATGGATAATAGATTTACTTCATTACTATTCATGTGGTCATGTGTATCCTTGAATCCTTGATTAACCTAGATCAGAGCTAATAGAATCTTTTGAATGTAACTTGGAAAGTTGTAATACTGTCTTACGGTCAAAACTTTGAAATAAATATGTAACATCAATATATGGATGATATGCACATAAGCAACTTTGAGGTTGACTTAATAAAATGCTCATTCATCTTATGTAGAATAAGATCAGCAACCAAATTGGGTAAAAACATAACTCTTCTCTAACATAATGTTGAAAAGAATCAAGTGATAGTCAACCATGTGGTCAAGCACAGTTTTTCACAATTTATAAAGTCTTACATAATATAGGGGCTAAGGTTGACAATAAGTGAATGTTCAAGGCTGAGTAGTGTTAATAGTTTGTTAACGGTAGTTAGAAGCTAATTAGTTGGTTTTCATTCATTCGATTACAACTCTTCTTTCATTCACCTCTTTGTAATTGAGTTGATGATCAATAAAACAATCTTTGGGTTGGGATCTTTGATTTTGTTCTTAATTGAATTCATTGGGTGTTTTACAACAATTGTTATCATAGCTTGGTTTTTAGGGCTCAAATCAACAATATAGAACAACAATCAGTAACTGATCAAAGAAGAGATGGTGTCTACCAAATTCGAATTATAAAAGTTTGACGGCAAGAATGCTTTCGGTTTATGGTTGGTAAAGATGTGTGCGTTACTAGTTCACGGGGGTGTTGATGCACTCACCGGAAAAGCAAATCTTCCAGTGACACTCACCGAGAAAGAAAAGAAAGATGTTCTTGAGAAAGCTCACAGTGCTATCATTCTAAGTTAAGGTGATAGAGTACCGAGGGAGGTGTTAAAAGAGGCATACATTGCTAAATTTAGGTGAAAATGGGAAGTCTATACATGACCAAGGGGTGTTTGTTTTCTTGTGAGAAGAGCTTCTAACCACTTATGTCTGCGTTGTGCAGACGCGGGCAGACATTTGAGGCATGCAACTTGTTTGTTTTTCCGAAGACATACCCCTTGAAAAGGTCTGCCCTTCCTCTTCCTGGTGCAGACATGTCCCAACCTCTTCTCACCTCTTCCTCTTCTCTTCTCTTTTCTTATCTCTTTTCCCCTTCCTTTTCTTCTCAGACATTCTCATTTCTCCTTCTTCCCTCTTCTCTCCTCCTCCTCTTACTCCTTCTTCTTCCTCCCTCATCTCCCCTCCGCCACCCTGCTCCTCCTTCCCCACCTGTTGTTGCCCCCTTCTCTCTCTTAACTCTACAGTCTCTCTCTCTCTATCTCGCTTAAATCTTGCCCGTGATTAATTTATCCAACCATGAAAGGTTTCAGAATCAAATGACAATAATTATAAAATTGTGTAAAGTAAATTGATGTATGAAGGCTTACAAGATCGACATATTGTTTGTTGGGTAGAATTATTCAGTTTCAAATTTGAAAATCATTTGTAAGCCCTATAGTGGTTAATGACGGCCGCCAATCTGAAGGAAGCCGCTAACACTAAAAAAATATATAAATGTTAAGCAGGAACCTTTCATGGTGGGTTATGGTTATAGTGGGTTGTAGTGGGTTATGGTTATTGTGGGTTGTGGTTCACGGTGGTTGTGGTGGGTTATGGTGGGTTGTGGTGGCTTATGGTTATGGTGGGTTGTGGTTGATTATGGTTATGGTTAGGTTACGCTGCAGACGTTAACAAACAAACAATCTTCTTCTTGCAGACCGCGGACCTTTGATCCACCTCTTCTCTTGCAGATGTCTGCAGATGCGGTCCGCAGACTGCAGACCTTTTACTTCTTAAAAAACAAACAACACCTAAATCACTAGTCAACAAGTTGTTCTCAAGAAAATAATGTATATGTTCAACATGACATCAGGGAAAACACTTGAATATTAATAAACTCATCTTAGATCTTGAAAACATAGATATATCACTTGAAGATGAAGACCAAGAAATTATATTCTTAACATCTCTCACATCATCTTTTGAGCAATTTGTTTACACATTGATGTATGGGAGAGATACTCTGACAATGGAAGAAGTCTTACCTGCTTTGAATTTGAAAGAATTGAAGAAAATGACAGATGTCAAAGATGAAGCAGGGGATTGACTGTTTGTAAGAGGCATATCCAGAGATCATTCAAGAATAATAAGAATGGTGTAAGGTCAAAGTCTAAGTTTAAACGAAAGTGTTACATTTTCAATTCAAAGAAACATCTGAAGAGAGATTGCCCAGAAAGGAAAAAGAAGAAGTTTGAAGCAAGTTTCAAAGTCTCAAGGTAATATCTCCCTTGATGTATCTATGGATGGATATAAAAGTTATAATGTGTTGGTGGTCTCTAGTGGGATATGCAAAGGGAAATGAGGGATTCTGGTTAAGGGTGAGCAGTTTTTTGGGTAGCACTAAAAAAACTCGACAATCGACCCTTTGTATTTCGGCCAGTCATTGGTTCTAGAACTTAATAAATTTCGGTTTCGGTCTCGGTTCGGTTTTGGACCACAAATCTCACATGAAACCTGAACGGACCCAAAGAAAGATGGTTCGTGGAAAGGTTGAGAATTGATTTACGTTTTCTTTTATCTGACTTCGATAAGCAGTTTTGTTCATCTTTCATTTGCTATACCAAATTACCAACACAATAAACTCCAATGGCTTTCTTAGTTTTCTTATGTTTTTCTATGGCGGCTAGAAAGTTAAAAAACCCTAACAGTTATATGCATTATATAAACAAGGATGAAGCATTAGAAGGGCCTGAGGGTGCCTCAACCCCTACTGTTTTTTGGCTCAGTAGTGTTAGTTTCCCAGATTTCGCCCGAAATTTTATATATATTGAGTCCGGCCCCCACCGTCTAAAAGTTCAAGCTCCGCCCTTCGTCCAGAAGAGAGTTTTTGGTTTCTTAAGTGCTACCACACACGCCCGATTCATATATACTCTTGTGAGTGGATACTTATCTATATTATCTTATTAAGGAGGAGTGATGGCTAATATAGTCATTTTCATTTCCGTACAACTTAAGAAGCAACATGTACAACATGTTTAAGCATGAAATTTAAGGGTATTATGGGGATAGTTGGGACAATTAAGACACTTAAGAGGGCAATATAGACATTTTACCCACCTTATCCTTTACAATATCAACATACTTTTACCAAACTACCCTTCTTCTACCATCCCTGCCCTCACAAAATCCTTTTCCTAATCCTTTTCCTTCTTCATCATTCAAGAAGACAGGGAGTTATTCATCATTTACCTCCACCATTAAACCTATCTTAATAACCAACTTTATTAGGAAATGGAGTTACAGAATTGGCTCAACATTATAATCACCTTTTCAATCATCATCTTCTTTCTTTAACCCACCGGTTAAGGTTAATAAATTTGCTCTGTTTTCGTTACTGACATATATAACAAATTCAAGTATGAAGTTTAGTGCTCTCAGGTGATTAATTTTTGGTTTTTTATGATTTGCTGATTTTGAATATTACCCATGTTTAATGAGTGATTAATTTTTTGTTTTCTATCATTTGGTGATTTTGATTGTTAGCAATGTTTAGTGACATATGATGTTTCTCAAATTTGTTCGTATTCTCTTTTTAGTATGTTTATGTTGGTCTTATTTCAACGAGTTGGGTACTGGCCTAATATTAGACATGTTTACTGACATATATAAGTTGTTATAATGGTTGAGCAGTGTATGGATTTGAAATGGGTTTTGGTTTGTTGTTCTGACGGAACCACACAACCAGGAGTGAGGTACCGATACAGGAAATTTGATACTGATACCGGTAATTTGCTCGTCTCATCTTTAAAGTTGTAAATTTGATTTTAGATTCTATTTTTCACCAGGCCGGAAAGTTTTTAGAAGCATGTGTATCAATAAATCCAGCTAACTCAGCTAAAATAATAAGTTAACAATCTCAAAACTGATATACTAGGAAAGATGCAAATTTATGTGAGCCACGAACGAGTTACTCAACCTAACACAGCTCGAGTTTTTATACGTGGGGACATCGAAACCAGCAAGCTAAAAGGATCTGTCAATTCTGATGCCATTTGAACAGATCTACTATGAACCCACCTAACTACCAATAGTCACCACAAGAACACTATAACCTGTTACAAATGGTTAAGCATGATGTTTAACTCAAATTTGTGATTTTGTTATATTGTTATTTAGTTTGACTAATTGAAAGATCAAACTGTAGTCAAGAACAAATGTTATAGTTTCAAAGCCTACTCCATTAACCTTTTCTTAAAATAATCCAAGCATGTAACATATATGAATTTGCAGGTTCCCAACGAATCACATTTATTATTCATTCTACTATTTTTGCAGGGCTATTTTTTGGTTTTTGCAGCCCGGCAGAACTATTTGCTTCCCTATTGTTGTTTTGTGAAGTCTTTGCGAAGTAGTTGCTGCTCGTCACACTACCACTCGTTTTGTACTCGCATCTTCCTCCGGTATTCTCCCTTTCGCTTGTTTTAACATTGTGCATTTTATCGACAGCAAGTGCAGCTACAAGTGCAGCGATTTTTTGCTGCACATAATCATTCGCTGCAGGTGTGTTTTTCTGCAATAAATGTGCAGTTTTTTCTGCTTTCGCTGCTTCAGTTATGCAGCAATTATCGACAGCAAGTGCAGCAACAAGTGCAGCGATGTTTTGTTACACATAATCATTCGCTGCTGTTGTTTTTTTCTGCAATAAATGTGCAGTTTTTTCTGCTTTCGCTGCTTCCGTTATGCCACAATTATCGCGAGCCTAGAAGGTGACTGTAAGAGATGCTTTTGGATGGTAAAGTATTGCAAGAAGTCAAAGGCATAGTGGAATTAATTTTGAGGAGAAATGGAGATCGAGTCGCCTGATGTGTGCCCGAGATTTAGTCGAAGACAATAAAGTGCTTATCCTCTAATAAGATCTAGATCAAAGCGTATCCGGTTATTGGTTTAGATAGGATTTTGGTCGGAAGATAATATTATTGTACTCGGTAGGTGAGAGATTTGTATGTGCGTTGTTCTTTACTCCCGGTTTTCTAACCTCTGGTTAGGGAACTTTTGTACTCGCCAATGTTTGGCTTTTTCGTCTTGAATAAAATTGTCTCATTCTCTATTAAAAAAATAAATAATAAAGTGCTTGATTTTCTAAATTTCACATGTTAAAGTTGACTATTGTTCTAGGGTTAAAGATAAATAATTGAGATAATATATAGTTGGGTTAACTGTTAACTATTAATAAAGATAAATAACTAAGGCAAAGATATAATGGGCGGAACAAAGAAAGTAATGATGGATGATTGAAGACGAAAACATAACAAAGAAAAGAATGATTAAGTAACTTACACAAAGGTTTGTTTTAGCTTGGGCTTGGTAAGGCTCGGCTTGTTTGCACCCCTACTCGCAAGTTGACGAATCAAACCCAACCCAAGATGACACAGACCCAAAAATCGTGTCACACATGAACACTAACATAACCTGTTAACTAAAATAATGAATTCTATATGTATATTAATACATAGTTGGGTTAACTGTTAACTATTAATAAAGATAAATAACTAAGGCAAAGATATAATGGGCGGAACAAAGAAAGTAATGATGGATGATTGAAGACGAAAACATAACAAAGAAAAGAATGATTAAGTAACTTACACAAAGGTTTGTTTTAGCTTGGGCTTGGTAAGGCTCGGCTTGTTTGCACCCCTACTCGCAAGTTGACGAATCAAACCCAACCCAAGATGACACAGACCCAAAAATCGTGTCACACATGAACACTAACATAACCTGTTAACTAAAATAATGAATTCTATATGTATATTAATACTTTAAGATTCTTAATTTATATGCTTTATTTTTATTTTCATGTGGTCAACGTATGTTCAGATTTTGAGACCAATTGTAAGGATCAAGTAACTTATACAAAGGTGTATTGTGTATGGTGTAGGTTGTTGTTACCTTAAGTTATTTTTCATAATTTATGAATTCTCTTGTAAACAGGATGAATTTGACATATTTGTCTAATAGTGAGATTGCTAAACTCAAAAAACTCCGTTATTGGCATCACCTTGGTCATATCGTGGATTTTATTATCTCTTAATTACATTAGAGAGTTGATGTACCAAATGTACCAATTTATACCCGGCCATAAATTTGTACACGTATACTTTAGCAAACCTGGCTCTACTTACGGAAATTATAGACTTTCTTTGCATGTTAGTTACCTTATAGAAGCTACGGCTATTTTTTATGGAATAAAATGTTACAAACCGGCAACAGGTTGTGGTTTGTAATTTATATCATAATTGAATATGACCCGCCGCAACGCGCGGGCATACCTACTAGTAAGTTATAAAGGAAGACTCTTTTGATATCTTCCCTGCAAATCTTCATACCTATGTCAACTATAAACTTTTGAGGTCGATCGGTTTCTTGATCTCCCAACGTATATTCGATTTATCATTTGGAATCTTTCACAAATATAGAAATTTTTTTCTCCTGAGATTTACTAGTTACACTATAATAATAGACAAACGTTTTGAACAGTAACTTGTGTGGTAGGTTTTTTTCGAATAAGTATTGTTACTTATTAAATCTAATCAGATGTTATGGCATTGGCTTGGTGGTGAAACGGTTTGCTTGATGATGAGAAGGCGCAGGTTCGAGTCTTTGTTTAAACGTTTTTTTTGTTATATTAGACTTTCAACACAGGGGTAATTTGGTCTTTTGTTGTCCGGTTCAAAACACGTGTAACAGTTGGGACGCGTGTTTTTTTTCTTCCACAATGCTCTACACATCCATGTGCAGTTTTCATCTTCCACAATGGTCTTTATTCACCTATGTGTGTTTCCGCCATAACCACCGCCATGCCCTTTCCTCTGTTTGTTTGCAGAGATAAATGGGTTTGGGGAGGCATCGTAAATGGATTTAGGGAGACATCGCGTCCGGTCACCGCTACCGGCATGTTTCCGCCGCCGTTCATACCACCATCGGATAAACATTCCGATGAAGATGCATGTCCATTTTTCGGGTTGATCGATAAACCCCAAGGTCAGATTTCATGATTTTGGGCATCTGATGATGGTGGTGACTACTGGGTCTTGCAGATGACGTGGTTTTTGGGTTCAATCTATACTCATCGTTCAGAACAACCTTCATTACTGTTGATCATTCTGTAAGTGTCTTTGAATCTTACTATGTTTAATACGAGATTTGAATTTGTGTTGTTTTATGGTTTTTGATTGTGATGTGGTGTGAATGTGTGATGATCCAAGTTTTGATGAGTGCAGATCCACCGCCGCTACCGGCGCCACCTCTCTCTTGCGAGTCCAGATTTACTTATGGATGTTGGTGCTGATGACATTCTTTGGGGGTTCTGGACAGATGCTTTCGATTTCAGTATCGGCCATAGATACTTGCAATTTGTTGCTTGGTTATGATGAGTTGAAAGTGTTTCCCGACTATTAGTGACGATGGCATGGCAAGGTTGGTGTATGGCAGGTTTTACCCAGCAACCCGCCTTGCAGCCAAGTTTTCGGTAAACTCTGAACCACAAAAACCTCACTTCGTTTTTTATTGTTGGATTTTGTTTGTTGGTTTCAGTTTAGGTGTTTTTAATCGGTAGCCTGGTTACTTTACGAATAGGTCGATGATGGCAAACCTTTGGTTTCATGAGACCCGAATTCTGCTGTTGTCGGCTTAATTGCACAGTTGGATCGCTCCATCTTTGTCGTGGTTATCTTTTTATCGCGTCCTATAATAGTTTGGGGCTTTTTGTTGATGTTTTTTTGGTGCTTCTGTGGGCTATGATGAGTTCATTCACAGCACAAAAAGTTTGGTTTCCGATGTACCTTTGGCGTGGCAAGGACGGACGGCGGTTGTCGTTTACCCGCAACCTCCTAGCAGCCATGATGTGGTAACTTATTGTGTGCTTCTGAGCCTAATTCTTATAATTGACCTTGTGATTTGAACAACATTTCTTACATTATTGTTATTGTTGGTGCTTATATCGTTATGTGGCGATGACGTGAAAAAGGGTTTAAGGCGATGATGTTGAAGAAGGGTTGATTGAATTGTTATGGCGAGGCGATGCTTTAGTCGCAGCCACAATTGATCGCCCTTTCTGAGCCTTAAATTGTTTCTAAAAAAAGGCGAGGCTATGATGCGTTTTGAGCGTAAGCAAACGTTTTGAACAGTTTTTAAGTTATAGCAAGATATTATGGGTGTGGGTTAGTGGTTATGTTGTTGCTTTGTTAACGAGTTGGCACAGGTTCGAAACCCGGTTAATGTTTTGTTTATCTTATGGGTATGTATTAGTGGTTATGTTGTTGCTTTGTTAACGAGTTGGCGCAGGTTCAAAACCCGGTTAATATTTTGTGGGTTAGACATTTGTTTTCCACTTAGTCTATTATAAGTTGGTATATATATATATAGTAACCTGCATGTGTATACTCTTATTTCTTTCGCTTTTCTTCTACTTTGGCTGGCGATTTCAACAGTTGGTGGCGGTATATCTTTTAAATTCGAAATGTAGCTGCCTTTGATTGTTCTTGGCTTGCATGTGCTATTATTGTGATTGTTTATGTAAACAAGTGTTTTTAAATTGTTTTTGTGGGGAACTATGCTTTACGTAAAGGCTATGATGAGTTGGTATCTCTGAGTGTAAAGTTGAAGTGCTTGCCGTTTTGGCCTGGCGGGGTTCAAGGATGGCATTTCATTTCGTGCAACCTGCCCTGCAGCCAAAGCGGTGTTGTTTTCCCCGACTCTGAGCCTGCTTTGGATTCTTATTTGTTTATTACGCTTTTTAATTTTTTTCAATTCATGCTGCATAATTTGTACAACTTAAGCAGTTGGGTTTGGCGTCAATGAATGCCGCACGCAAACTGAGTTTTTAAAGGAGGCTCAGGTAAGGCTTTATTTTTAAGATCTGGTTAAATTTGGTTATGTTAATAGTTTCGGTTTCGACATTATTTTAATTTGTTTTTTGTGCTAAATGAGCATTGGGATATTAATTAGCGATTGCTAAAAAATAAATAGTTTGCTGTGATTACCGCTTTAGGAAGACATTAGAAATAGCTTTTCCTTATGTAATTATAAAGTGGTTCATGTTAATTACTTTTGTTGCAATTATTTGTTGTGTCGTTTTTTCAAGGCATAAGACCCGCATAGAGCGATGATGACAGTGCGTTCATGCGCTTGTGTTGCTTGCGTTCACTGACTGCAATGGCATCACTATGATCAACCAATTGCTATCCTTAGGGATATGGTTATTTGCTATGATGGAACTGTTAGGAACATTTGCAACAACTCTATTATTCAATTTGAGTATGGGACCCTGGCAAAAAATCTGTTTACTGTTGGTGAACTGTGATGACGTCACTAAGATGCAACCAGGTGGCGTGTTGTGCAGTACCAAATGCCACTGACGCCGGTTGGTTCCATCATAGTAATGACATCACAATTCACCAACAGCAAACAGATTTTTTGTCAGGGCCCCATACTCAAATTGAATAATAGAGTTGGTGCAAACATTCCTAACAGTTCCATCATAGCAAATAACCACATCCCTGAGGATAGCCATTGGTTGCATCATAGTGGATAGTCATTGGTTCCATCATAGTGATGTTATCACAGTCGGCCCAAGGATAATCAAAAAATTTCCCTATTGTCCTGTCCCCACTTATACTTCCCCTCTACACCTTTCCCAACTGAGCAAGGCTCCTTTCGTGCAGTACACTATATATTGTCTGAGCTCTATGGTGTTACGATATCATACGCAAAGTTACTGTTGGAAAGAGGATAGCGTTGATAGTGGGCGCAATTAGGTATTTGGTTGTCCCATGGGCTGCCTTAAATGGCTATGATGAGATAAAATTACTTCTTGATTGTTGGTGAGGATGGCATGGCAAGGATCGCGGATGGTTGGTTTTTACCTTCAACCCTTCTTGCAGCCATGAATTTTAAAAACTCTGAGCCATTGATACGCTTTAGCATTCATGTATGTGTTATATATACTATGTGTGCTTGGAGATATAAGATGAATAACACCGTGGCAGTTTCGTATTCTTGCAGCCATGAATTTTAAAAACTCTGAGCCATTGATACGCTTTAGCATTCATGTATGTGTTATATATACTATGTGTGCTTGGAGATATAAGATGAATAACACCGTGGCAGTTTCGTATTTTATGTACAGGAAAAGAAGATACTCACACAGGATAAAAAGGATGAACAGGGAAACGTAGGCGCAGCATTGATGCAATCTATTCAGACAGTACCCAATTTGAAGAGTTATTTGGGTGTACAATTTTCCCTGAACATAGGAATGAAACCCCACGAGCCCGACTTTTAAGGGCAACTTTTAAATCAATTTTTTTTTTTTTTTTTTGGCTTATGTTTATTCCAACTCTAAATTTAGAGGATGCATTGTGATGGTTTTTGATGGTAATCAACAATGTAATCGATTTCACTTTGTTATTTATCAAGTTGTAACCGAGTGTTGTACAGTTTTTGTGCAAGTGTTAATTGACAGTTTCTGATATGTCGTGTTTGTCTTTTTTTGGTTGTTTTTAGATCCGTAACAAAGATAACAAATATTCATTCCTTTTCTAATTGCTTCGTGCGGTAACCAAATCGCCGCCGCAACGCGGCGGATTATGCCGCTAGTTAAAATAGTTTTGTACAAGATTTTTGTGCATGTGACTTGTTTGATTTGATCATTATTAACGGCAAAAACATTCAAGTATACAACCGACTAAAGGCGACAACAGTATTAGTTTGTGAGTTGTAAAAGTAGTTTGTACTTTATAAATCTTTATTAAATAGATACTTCCAATATCTTCTGTAAAAATAAGTTTTACAATTGTCTTATTAAATCATTTTTTAGTACAATTCTGATGCAATGTGATTAAAAATTTATTGGAGTTTCATGAATGTGGGACACACTATTATTTGAAATTTATTTGGGTCGGTGTATGTGGTACACCCAATCATTATGTGATTAAAAATATACGTACACAAATTATTATAAGTTAATTAGACCATAGGGTATGGAGGAGGCCCATCATTCATGCCTTGCCTCCACCTCAGCTGCCACGTCAGCATGGGGTAGGAGCATCCATGAGATGATGGTCCTAGGGGTGTGGAGAGAGGCCCATCATCATTTAATGTTTTTCCTTTTTTTTTGTTTTTTTAATTAAAAAATATTAATGTTACAATAAAAAAGTTAATATTCTATATTAATATTAAAAAGAAAATATTACATTAAACCGTTACAAATAATTTAAAAAAAAACATAACTAAAATTAAAGCAACCTACTCGACATAAAAAAATTACAAATAATCTACTCTTGCCCGTTGTTCCAAATATATTCAACCAAGTCCGCTTGAAGATTGCGGTGTGTGTACTCGTTTTGTAACGAGAACTCGTTTAAATCTTGTTGATGTGGGTTGACAGGCACCGTATTCTCCGGCGGGGCATTCTCGTCATACACACAGATGGCGGCGCCTTCGTCTTCGAGTATCATGTTATGCAAGAGGATACAAGCATACATACAATAATGCATTTTTTTAGGGGTGAACATATGTGCCGGGTGTGCAATGATGTGCCATCTTGCTTGTAGAACACCAAATAATCGTTCAATGTCCTTTCTTGCCGCCTCTTGATACTTGGCAAATTTCTTTCTTTGTATGGTGGTGAACCCTCTTTTGCCTCTAGCATCGTATTGTAAGGTAAAAAATGGCTCGAAGTTAGCCATATCATCGGCTATACGTAAGAACAATCTTCTACTCATTCGGAACCGACGCCTAAATACTTCGGCCGAGTATAAGGGTTCGTCGGCAAAATAATCGGCCACCAATCTATCATGGGCACCTAAACATATTTACAAAAATATTAACACAATAAAAATCTACAATATATTTACAAAAAAATATATATAATACACACAATAAAAATCTACACTGTATTTAAAAAAAAATATCTATAATACACATAAATAATAAAAAAAATATAAAACTTACCCTCTCGGTCTCTATTTATAGCCGCTTTCCTAGTTCGATGTACCGAATCGACTTCATCTCCTTGCTCCTCGGCAATAATCTGCGCCGCTTGCCCCACGATGGTTATAACAAAATTTACGGCTTCGTTTGTAGATGATGAACCCGAAGAAGACGAAGACGACGAAGAAGATGATAGCGACATGGTTGTTTGAGGGTTTGAATTTTTTTATAAATAATTGTTGGTTTAAATATAGTGAGAGTATTTGAGAGAGTTTTTATAAAAGTTGTGGTGAAAAAAGGTAGGGAGTGTTTGGTTTAAATAGTTTGAAAAAAAAACTTTTGTTTTTTAAACTAGCCGTTGCCCCCAACGTTCACCTCCACGTGGCACATTCCCATTAGACAGCATCAACGGCAAAATTTTGCCTCTCTTGCCGCCCCTAAGCCAAGCCGCCCCAAGGGGGGTGGTGTAGCTTGGCCCGGCATAGCCATGCCTTGCCTATGCCGCCCCCCACACCCCCTGGTCTTATAACCATGTCAATACCATTCACGATAACAACTCTTTATTTTTCTTTTCTTCTAATATTTAACAATGGCTACACACATTTCATAAGTTACACCACTTTAAATTCATATAAATACTTACAATGTGGTTTTGGTTTGAATTATCAAATGAATGAGAAGAATTTGCCAATTTCATTACATCAAATGTCTCTTGTTGATTATACTCTGTAAGTGGTTACTAGTTTGAGTATAATTTGTTTCTTTAGAGAGCCCATAGCACGTGGTGATTTACATGTTTATCATTACATAATAAGATCACAAAAAAATATATATATATATATAATATAGTAAATATAAAAGTAAAACTGTCAAATAAAATATACTTCTTATATACAAATTACATTTCACCTTGTATTTACTTGTAAGCATTAGGTTTTTGAACAAAACTTATTTAAATCTATTAATGGCACAAGGTGATCCTACACACAAATTGAACAGTAGTCACAATTGAACAGTAAAATAGAGGGTCTTTTTGTCTTTTTCACACACACAGCTGTACACCTGTCCACTTCCCCTTTACCCACGTCTGTATGCTCTCTCTCCCTCACGACATCTGTATTCCACCACCACATCATTTTACTCCTTCATTCCTAAGTTACACACAGATTCCTTCTCCTTCATTCCTAATCTACACACAGATTCATAATCTGTTGTTATACATCTCAGATATGTTCTCTCTCTAGATATCATTCTCTCCAACCTCTCTCTACTTTACACATTTACCTACACACCTGCTCACAGAGAGAGACGGAGATCAGGGAAGACAGACGGAGGCGGCGGTGCGTCATCGTCTCTACCAACCTCATCCACATCAGCCGAAGGATCTCCGGCCCGGACCACATGTGGTTCGCGGCGTCATCAGGGTTCTGAAGTGGAGATTTATAGGGCTACAAACCCTAAACACATAATCAAATTATGATATGTCGAAACATTTTAGCCCTAAAACGAGCGACAGAAGCCCTATTCCTCCATTGGTATGTATGCTTTCGGAGATTTCTTTTGCTCTATTTTTATTATGATTTTTATTTGTGCCTGTTTATACTTCCAGGTATTTTGTAGACCTATTTTGTCAAAGGTAAACAGAATCTGCTCAAGAATTGGAAGGAGTAATTTAAGAACTTTACGAAGAAGAGAAAGTACTGTATAGGTGATTGATTATCTTACTGTTTTCTGATATAGCTTTTAATAGTAATATTTGGGTGGAACTGTTCATTTTTCCTCTCTTCAATTTCACCGATTTGTTGTTTGTGCTTTAGGTTTTCACATTGCTTCGTGGTTGTGCCATTTGCTATCAATTGAGACAAAATTTCACCCTTGACGGACAATAGGTTTATCCCAATTCTTTTTCCTTCTTCTCATTTTCCTCAAATATATGATGGTAATTGTTCTTATTCTATGGTTATTAGAACATTACATGTTCCGATTGTTCTTTGTTTGGGTCGTTCGTTTTCGTCTTAGGTTAAAATTCGTAATTGGAGTTAATTGGTGTTGTAATTGTTTGTTTGGTTGTTGGAATGGGAATGTCACCGAAAGAATTTGGTGTATACAACTTTTGTTGTTTGATCCAAGTTTCTAACTTTCATTCGATGATTTCTGTTTATATTAATTTACAAAAAGTATCCAACTTATCAATGTTAGTAAAAATTAAATAGATGCCTAGCTTTCTTCATAACAGCGACTTGAGTTTAGATTTTTGTAATTTGGATCACAACATCTTCAGGTTATGTTAGCGGTGGAGGAAAGTGGCGGTGGCTATGACGTTTATTGGATTTTGATTTAGATAACGACTTATTTTTGAAATTTAGGCACAATTTGTTTGATGTGTTTAAACATGTTAAATTCTTTATTTTGATACAACTGTGTGTGGTTAACCCCTAATAGATTTTGTCACGTGGACTAATTCTTTTTAAGGCATATGTTGATGTTAAGTATGTGTGATTTTCATGTAGGCTTCTGTTGATATTACCAGTATCGGGAATGGTAAGAACCAGTCTTTGGATAGGTCTGTTACCACGTTGATACCGGCTTTCATGGATCCAACTGTAGCTTATCTTACCAACGGTTATTATTATGGATAGGCATACATAAGTGAAAACATAAGTGAAAACATATCAATTAATCAGTTGTATTTTAATGTGTACATTAACGGGTTAGTCGCGTACAAGGATCTTGATCTTTCGTTACTTTCGTTTCATGTGTTGGCGTCTCCTTTTTATCCATTGAATTATAATCTATAAAAACAGAACATGTATAGCAATTTGGAGATGAGATCTGTGTTTAATTTATCATGGGGTTTTCCGGTTGGTTTGAATTGTAGTTTCCAGCATTTCGTTAGGTTGCGTTTCTGCGATATTGTTAGTCTTTCGGATAATAGGATTTTAAGGTAGGCTTAATCATCATAGATTATTCCAGATCATGCTCACATGGATACTTTAAGAATTTGTTGCTGTAAAAAAGATAATATATGTTTGCTCTTGCTGTAGATGAAGACTTTTATTTTCCTGTGATTCTTTGGCTGCGTCAGTGAGAAAGTAACGCAGAGGGTAAGGACCTTCTGTACCAGTTCATGCGACCATACATATATATAATATGGAACTGTTGTTACAACAATAATAAAAGATACCTGTTATTAAAGGAGTTGGGAAGATTTATGTCATCCGATTAACCAAAATGGTGTTGTCATCGATCATGCATGTTAACTGTTACGAGATTTTGCAGGTTGATAAGAATACTAAAGACAATGATTTGAAGAAAGCTTACAAAAACTCGCTCTGAAATGGCATCTTGATTGTTACCTTAGATTTCTTAAGCCTATGATGTAAGTAATCTATTCTTTCTGATGTTAATTCAATTGGGTTTTTAATTATTATTACTTATATAGATATAGTTAGCCACTTCTTTTTTTAATTCCAGGAAACCAAGCTGTAACTTATGAGACGCTTCTTACAAAACCATCAATCAACTCTCTAGCCACATTTAGCTTTTTAATATCGTTTATAACTCGATTCGAGCCATTAAAAACCTCCAAACCAGACTCTAGACCAAACCAACACGGCTTATGTATGAACAGGTTGTTCTCAGCCCATGATACAAAATCAACGTGGTTGTTGCTCTGGATTTTTGGTCATGTGATGAGTCTAAGTCAACAGAACAAAGCAAAACATACACAAACACATGTCTGTTTACATCGTTTATGTCTGTCTTTTTTCCAGGATGGAAGGATCGACTACGTGGAATTCGTAAGGAAATGCAGGAATCGGAAGGCGAGCAATGAGGAAGAGTCTTAACAATAGCAAGCGAGGGGATAACTAGCATCGCGACTTGTAGATTAATTAATTAGTACGCTGATGTAATTACTGAATTTGATTCAGTTTTATCAATTGCTATTATGGGATTAAAATTGAAAGTTCAGGCGAATTTGCTTTTCATTCTTTGTTTTTTAATTAGTTATGTAACCTCAAGGCCAGTCCGCATATCGAATCCAGGCTTAAAATGTTAGAAAAGCATGTGAGGCAATAACCGATATGAAAGATGCATTTAGCATAGAATGGAGAAGTGCAGACTACATTGTTATCTGCTGTGATGATGATGTGTGGGAGGATTGGGTTAAGGTAACCGAATTAAATGTAATTTGTTTATTTTGTTGGTTCTTCGTTGTTAGCCGCTTATATGTTGTTGTGTTGTAGGATCATTCTGATGCCAAGGGGTTTATTCATTTTAAAGTTATTGTTTGTTTGCCTCATGGGTGTTACTGGTCATGATGTTGTTTAGGCTTAGACACATATTTGCATTGTACCTTTTTCAGGATTGTGCCAAGCTACCTGTTGAATTTAGATTGCTCGGCTTGCCTTCACTTTCCAAACATGTGACAGCCATACGCTAAGGGAGAACTCCACAGATCTGTATGACGAGTGCAAAAGTGGTAACACTTGCTTACTTTTCTTTTATTGTAAACGAATTACCTTTTGTGTGTATAGTTAGTGAGATCATGAAATTCACTTTGCTATCAGCCTAATGTCTGTGTATGCAATATTTTCCACATAGAGGTTTCAATATAGGCGACAACGACTTCGGTGTAACTCAATATGGGTTTGGATCGAGTTAACCCAACTCGCCTTATACTTTTTTTTCCCCACTTTTCCTGTATTTTGTGAATGGTTTATGCGCTAATAATGATTCCATATTCTAAGTTACAGGATATGTGTGGGGAATACATTCAACGGTTACGCCTAGGCCCCAGTCGAGGCCTATGTGTCTGGGTAGAGCAAGGGAGTCCGGAAAATACACAAAAGCTTGCTTACTCTTGGGTTATGTCATCAATGCATTTGTGGAACACTCGGCTCATTTTGCCTTACAGGTTTGTAAGCATATTTTGGATAACTTCCATTAATAAAATTTTTATCTGTGAATTTAGTCATTTCTGTCCATTTTAATAAATAAATAATGTGTCATTTATGTAATTTATATCATTAGGAGGTTCAAAAATTCAAGAACAAGAAAACAAAGGCGCCTCAGGCTGACTTCTTTTGTTGGCGAAAAGGCAGTGCAAAAAAGCGTTCAAAGTAACTATTATTATGTCGAAAAAAAGAGTAGAATTGCGTAATGGGTCAAATTCATGTGAATGATTGCAATCCCTGCCCCGCTGCAAAAATTCAGTACCTTAATAAATGTGGATTGCTTGCAACGGGTAAAAATGTGTATTTCTTAGGAGACATACAGGAAACATGGGATACAGTTATATTATGGTGAACATGTTAACAATAGAAACCAATACACCCCTTTGGTTGCGCATAAACAGACATTCATACATTTTCCGGTTGTGTATGTTTATCCGCCTTATGGTATCCATACAGCAATGTATACCATAAGAAACCACAACTTATGTGACATGTTTTTATGAAATATTGTAAACGCATCACCCAAACGCGCAACGCGCGTCGATTTATCACCCTAGTTGATTTAATATGCGAACACCTCCCCCCCCCTGATATCTACTTCTAGAATTCATATAATTTTTAATATCTACTTCTAGAATTCATATAGTTTTTCATTTTTTGGTACTTGAACTTTAGTGAGGATAAACAACTTATATTACAATGGAATTAGGTCTAACATATATAACCCATACATAAATCTAAAAAATATTATAAAATAGTAAAGTGTTGCTAGAGATCAACGTGACAGAGTCGGCCCATCAACGGGCGTGACAAAACTACCCCCCCCCCCCCACACACACACAAGAGAAAAAAAGGTCGCCACTTAAGAAAACAAATAAATTATATACATAAATAAAATCCCTAGTTGTCGATCTTTCGTTGCATGTTCGCATTGTGAAGTCCTAAGGGTCATCTCGAGAACAAGTGAATAGCAAAATTGATTTCTTTGACCTTTGTTCCCCGTTTTCTGACTTACAATACACTATTTCTCTCATACTCACAACGTGTTCTCTCCTTGTCGAGACTCAATACTCAACATTTCTCTTTCTGAAGGTCTCAATTTATGATTATATTATGATTTTTTTTAACCTGATTATGATTAAATGATTTCTTGATTGTGTGAATTGAATCTTATTTGATAATTAGTTAACAGTGTTACGTATTACGTTTTATTTATGTAAAAACTGTGAGCTTATACCGAGTGCAATGGGAGTGAGCTCACTGGTGCACCCTCCATGTGAAGGTTTTTCATTGGATGAAAAAAAAAAGTCACAGCAAATATCTAACCTGCAGCCTTCACATCCGTTACCCTTCTTACACCAAACCCTTGCGGCCCCTTTGGCGCGATTTTTGACACCCTCTTGGGGTGATGTGGTAGGTGATTCCAAGCCAATACACATAAGATTAGTTGGTGTTTGGGATAAAATGTTTGATTGCAAACTTTATGGTTGCATGTTTTGTTAGTTTGTAGTACACAACTGAAAAGATTTGACTTTTTGACTTTCATAATAGAACTAAAAAATAAATATTCAACATGTTCATCCAAAAGTTCAAATATTTTCTACCAAGGTAAAACTTTTTTTTATTTTAAACTAGTGAAGAGATAAGTAATAGGCTATGCTTTATTCAGTAGCAAGGCATTGAAAATTAGAGTAGCTTAAAGTTAAACTTGATTGACAAAAACAAATCATATTAGTATGATCCTTTAAGAGCAACTTAAAGATCATAAATACCTAATTTTTGTCTCTATTTATAACAAGCCATATTTATACTGATTATAGTGACAACACCTTTTAACACATAACCATGACCTTAATCCATCACATAACTATATTTGTTATTTGAGTATATCTAAATAGTCCTACTCCATTTAACACCACTATAGAGTACACAAACTCAGGTAATCACAATCATTAAAATCACATGGTCCATGAAGTAACATCACCATCTAGTCAAGCCATTTGCATCAGTCCATTTAGTTCCAGCCATAGAGATAGTTCTAGATGTCATATTAATTTCTGATATATTATCACCATTCATAGAGTTGGTGTTGAAATGACAATTTAATGAACATGATAGAAAGTTAAAGATGTTTAGACTGATTAGTTACTAACAATAATATTTAGTGTTTCATAAATATAATTTAAGCCACACATGGAGTGAGGTAAAAATTCGTATCACAAGTTATAAATGCTTAAAACAATTATTATAGACATATACTTAAAATTACTTTTGCATAGAACGACATGTACATGTAACTTTCATTACAAGACCAAATTATCATGAGCCAAATCAATCTCCGCATATAATAAGAGGATCGACTATCTTTCACACCTTATGCATCAGAACAATTTATTTATGTTTGATTTGGGTGTAAATATATAACACATAACGATATCTATACTCTTAATAAAACAAAGTCAATTAGGACACTTGGCACTCCCTCATTTCACCTCAGTTTCTCTCTCTTCCCACATTGTGCCATGTGTCCTTCTCTTGTAATTTATAAAATTTATCTTTTTTAAAAAATAAAAATTAGAATCAAAATACATAAATATGGTTTGAATTTGTGAGTTAATAGTTTCCTAAAATCAATAACCTACCCAATCAATACCCTTAATCATTCCCACATACGTTTCTCTCTCATCATAACATCCCTCTTCGCCGCTCTCTCTCTCTCATTATCTGCGATCTTGGCGATTTTCTTCATCAATCCACACAGACGATCTTTCCTGGTAACGATTCATTGTTTCTTTTTCATACGATTACATTACTTATTGTTGTTTCTTATAATTTTTAAGAATTAATCGGTTCTTTTATTTTTATCTGTTTTTTTTGTGTTTTCATCTGCTTTGCAACACCGTCCGTCGGCGATTATTCATCTTCATCGTGTGTCTCCTTCAAGGTAACCTATTTTTTTGGTATTTTTGATTGGTGTTAAATAATGGTTCAGATTTGGGGGTTTAGGGTTCATGTTTGTTTTTTGTCTACTGACATAATTGATTCACATATTAACCTGTTTTTTATGTATTTTTTTATTCTAATATCATGTTTGTTATTTCTCTACTGGTAAATTTAGTGGTTTAGGGTTCATGTATACATTGTTAGATAGTCTTTAGATTTAGGTTATTATGTTTGTTTCTAATTAGGTTTATCTTTTTTAGATTTCGTTTTAGGTTTTCAGTGATGTTTTAATCAATATTTGAATAAATTCTTATGATTTAGGATTCCATAAGTGGTTTATGTTTTAGGTATCGTTTTAGGTGTTTATAGGGTTCACATGATGATATAATGTTTGATTAATGTTTTAAGAAATCTACTCATCAGTAGATATCGGTTTCTATTTGAGGTTTATCTTTTAGGTATCAATTTATTAGGTTTCAATCTTCGAGTATTTCATAAGTTTTAAATCATTGTTCTATAGGTTTTCATTGATGTTTTAACAAAAAATTTACATGGTTGCTTATGATTTAGGGTTCGATTAGTGGTTTTTGTTTTAGGTATCGTTTTAGGTGTTTATAGGATTCAAATAATGTTATAAGATTTGATTGATGTTTTAGTAAAGCTACTGATTACAAATACTGATTTATGTTTCTATTGGAGGTTTATGTTTTAGGTATCGATAAATTAGCTTTCAGGTTTCAACTGATGTTATAATAAGGTTTGAATCATTGTTCTTTAGTTTTCGTTTAGTATTATTCAGAATTTTAACCATGGGTTGATGTTTAGGTACTAATTGATGTTAAAAGAAAAATGGATAATTGTTTATTATGATTTCGGGTTCGATTAGTGGTTTATGTTTTAGGTATTGTCAACCAGTTTATAGGTTTCAATGATTCAATAAGGTTTGATTGATGTTTTAGTAAAGCTACTGTTGAGTACTACTGATTTCGGTTTGTATTAGAGGTTTATGTTTTAGGTATCCATTCATTTGGTTTAAGGCTTCAAACACATGATGTTATATTATTACAAATCATTGTTCTTTACTTTTCGTTTATTATTATTCAGAATGATGCAATTGTAGTAATATGAATGATGTTTTAATTTGTTTTTAAATTTAATGATGCAACAGGTTCTTTTAGGTATGCATTCATTAGGTTTCAGGCTTCAACTGATGTTATAAGCTTTGTATCATTGTTCTTTACTAAAAGTTTATTATTATTCACAATGATTATGTGTTTCTGTTTAGGTTTACATTGATGTTTTAAGAAAAATTTTAATGGTTTCTTATGATTTAGGGTTCGATTAGTGGTTTATGTTTTAGGTATTGTTTTAGGTGTTTATAGGGTTCAATTGATGTTATAATGTTGGATTAATGTTTTAGTAAAGCTACTGCTGAGTATATCTGTTTTAGGTTTCTATTAGAGGTTTATGTTTTAGTTATCGATTCATTTTTTAAACCCTGTTTTAAGAAAGGTACTTGAATATGTTTCAATTCAATGCTTCTTTATTTGTAAGGTGTATCATAATCTTTGTTTTGGTCATTTATGTATTACAATAAATCATGAAATTGTAGTAATATGAATGATGTATTAATATGTTTTTTAATTTAATGATACTACAGGTTGTTCATAAGCCAATTCATAATGGTGCACGGATTTTGGCTGAAGTCTGAGGGCAACAACAGTGTATGTCAGGTAAGCAAGCTTTCTTATTCGAACACTAATTTCATTATATCTTAATATATGTTCATGGGTGAGTGATGTGTTTGAAACTGTTAATAAAGTTTTACATTATAATTAGGTTTTTTTTTGCTCATTATGTGAACACTAATTTCATTAGATGTATTGATTTGCTGATATGTGTCATTCAAAACTGTTAACATAGTTTTACATTATAACCAAATCTGCTTTTTGCTCATTATGTGTAGGCATTGCCTAAGGAATATGATGACTGGATTAAGAAGTATAACTTCCCTACCGGCACGACCCATATTCACACTTTAGACGAGAGATCGTTTGAAGTTAAGGTTATGAAACTCGGTCGCAAATGGTTTTTTTACAATGGCTGGAAACATATGATTACCACTCTCAATTACCCAGGTGGTTGCAACTTTGTTTTTTGAATATGAAGACATGCTTCATTCTTTTCGGATGATCACTTTTCACCAGGATGCCATATCAGCACCAGGCAAATTTTTCTACTGCAAACTTGATGACCCACTGAATGATGAGAATCGGCTGGTAAGTCTTTTTAACCGTCGTTTATCTTGATTACTTATCTCATAATTCAGAGTTATTTGTAGTCATGTTTCAACATTGTTTTCAACTTTTCAGCATATAAGTTGCTTTGTTCATCATGGTCTGTACAACCGACAGCCTCCAATGGAACCCATTATGGTCAGCTCATTTCCAGGTCGTGTGTTGTGTATATTATGTATACACAAGATGTCTTTCCATTAAATTACAGTTTTTATATGTTACTAGATCTCTATTTGTCTGATTAAATTTAATATTTATCTATCTTTGTTTAGGGCATGTTTTCCACATTCAGCTACAAGACGATGGTGATGATGTTTTCATTAGTCAAGGATGGCCGTACATGAAAGAAACCTTTGAGATAACAAAAGATACTCTGATCGTCTTTGAAATTTACCAACAGGTTTGTTTCTCAACTTATAAGTATCATAACTATCATTATTCAACCCATGAGTATACTACTGATGTTCTTCTTTGTTATACGCAACAGAGATCATACGAGCTGTCCTTCTTTAAGAAAGACAAGCTAACTCTTGCTCCCGATGAGTGGGAAGACGATGACCAGCATGAGGATGATGATAAGGTGAAAGATGAGGATATAATTGTTGTTTCTGATGGAGGTGGAGAAGAAGAATCCCAGGGAGATGAGGATTCAGATGGAGATGAGGATTCAGATGGAGATGAGGATTCAGAGGGAGACGATGAAACAGATGGAGATGATATGGAAGTTCAGGATGATGAAGTTCCTTCACTTGAGGATGTGTGGAATTCCGAGGGTTGGCCCGTTCCAGTTGCGTTTGTGGTTGACAATAAATTTGTAAGTCTTATATGTTTTATTCCATAATTATAGTAATATTGCTGGTACATAGACCCTTTTTAATAAACTGTAAATTATTTATATTGTTTTAGCGAATGAAGGCTACGTGGGCTAGGGAAAATGGATTGAACAGGTCCAGGGGATTGACAATTAAGGACGGTGAGGGTTATACTTGGGGTGTTTCTGTTGGTATTGAAGACAGGGGAACCAGTAAACGTTACAGCCTCAAAGGTATGGCACCGTTTGTTGCTGATAAAGGTTTGCAGAAAGGTGATCACATTCATTTCCTGTGGTTTGAAAAACAAGGTCTGTTTAAGCTCTCTAAAGTAGTTAGGGTTGATGGTAGTTAGTAATCTTGGTGGTGGTAGTTTTTTGGTTGTTCACATACTTTGGCATCTAACTGGTGGTAGTTTGTTGGTGAACATAGTGGTGGTGGGTAACTTTTAGCACCTTGGTTATGGTGTTTTTTTGAAACATGATTAACGATTAGTGGTCACATACATTTACACGTTTTACTACTGATGTGGTAAATTGTGTGTTTTTTGGGTTGTCATGTGTTTTAAACGATACATTTGTGGTATGCTTTGTGTAGAAAACATATAACCTTCTATGGCTTGATAGTTGTGGTATGCTTTGTGTTGAAAACAATGATTTGAATGTGGATGTTATTCTAGAATTAGGTCAATATGGATAATATGATTTAGATTGGTATATAGATGCTTAAAATTTAGACAAGTTTAAATGTTAACCTTTGACTTTGTTAATAGTGTTTATACAAGTTAAATTTTGGTAAATTATTAATACTTATCATTAAGCATTCTCAATATTAAAAATTTAAATTTCGTATAACAATTTTTGTTACATTGCTTAACAGACTAAACACGATCCATGTATAAATGCTTATGTAAATTTATACCATTTATTAGTATCTACCTATTTGTTTAGATTCCATTTTTTAAAAAAATATATTTTTAAATATTTGAATCCTAATATTAGTCAAACATAACTAATAAGTATAATTATCTACAAACACCTCAATTTGCAAATAAAACCGTTTTTAGGAGGCAATGTAACAATGTAAGTTATTACTTTTTAATGATGTTTAATCAAAGCTATAATTCGCCCAATTTGTCAACCTTTTAAACTCATTGACTTTTTTTTCATTAAATTTGTCGGATTGTATTTATCAAAAGTTTAAATTTTTTTTTTCAAAATGTAAACAATAACGTTAGATGTTAGTTAGTCAACATACCAGACGATTAATATAACATTAACATATATTTTTTTCACAATTTCTTATTGGTATAAAAAAACTTTGGTTTTCTTTGATAAACTAAAATGAATCACCTTGCAAACTTACGATTTACTTCTTTTAAATGTTTTGGTACAAACAAATTTTACGTTTTTTTTAATAACCCGAATTAATGAAAAAAAATTACATAAAACTTCATTTTGGCGGTAAGGTGAATTATAGTATGATTTGACCATAATGTTTTTTAAATTTACTAAATATATGCTTGATTTACATAATAAAGGAAAGTTTTATCATTTTTATTGATTGAAAATCGTGATTGGAAACATTTAAACATAATCAATTAGATTGCCATTACATATCCTGTTTCCTATTTGTATAATGTATACTAAAAATACAAAAAAGCTCCCTTATGTAATACAGATGGCATCATTATAAGTACATGTAAGATTTCAATCCATAATCATTCAATCTTTTTCTTCTACACTTGCTCAGGTAGCATCTAATACTTATCCTTCTTACATTCTTTATTCATATGTCACTATAATACTAACATTCTTTGTATCTCGGTTATTTGTGATACATATTACAAACGTGCAGGATTATGGATCCAAATAATGTAACCTTTTTGAATGACATAACATGGTGGCTGAGTCAGTACACAATCAAAGTTAAGGTACTTAGACTTTGGAAGAGAGCAAATCGTAAGATACCAGGTGAAACTCTTGCTATTGATATGGTTGTTATGGATGAACAGGTTAGTTTTGCTATCATCATTTCATATATCGTTTATATGTTACATCAGTTTTTTGTATATTATTTCTGATCAAACTTTCTTTTATCTCTCATAATTAAAAAACAGGGTTCCAAAATGCAAGCGATTGTGTGGAATAGATACATGAAGAAGCATGAAAAATTTTTACGTGAAAACGAAGCTTATTATATCTATAGACCACAACTAGCTGATAACAAATCTGTTAAACATTTTGATAAAAATGACATACTTTCGTTTACTTTTGACACAAATCTTACGAAGTGTAGCAGGTTTGAGGGAAGCCAATATGGTTTTAATTTCTCTTCTTTTGAGTCAATTAAGTCTGGTAACCTGTCTCAAGAACAGAGGATTACTCTTTTAATTTTTATTCTTATATTAGTTTAAATAACTTTTTAAATCTTTTAGATTTCATTGGGTTTGTTGAAGAATGGAGTCCACCGGAGCCAACAGAAACAAAAGCGGGTTTGAAAATGAAAATGAACCTTATCTTGATTGATCTGGAGTATGTCTTTCATGTGTTCGAATCATTATTTATTATTTTCATAATATGTAACGTTATATTTATGTGTCCTTTATACCATCAATGCTTACGAAGACATATTTGAAACATATTTGTATGTAGGGGGTAAAGATGTCCTGTTCTTTGTGGGATGAATATAGTGAGCAGATGTTCGAGTACATCAAGCTGAATGAAGCCGAAGTCCATGTTGTTCTCATTGTTCAATTTGGTAGCTTTACCAATTATAAAGGTTTGTTATTTCTTACACTTGGTATTACATTTTACATATTTCAAATATGTTTTTAAAAGAAATAACAGTTGATTATGTTTTACACGTAAAGGTAATATAAGCGTTCAAAATGGATTCAATATAACTCGGCTGTTTATCAATGAAGACATTGAGGATATTCGTGCTTTTAAGAAAAGGTGATATACCTTAATTTCTCCTGTTATTATTTACATATATATTTTAAAAATATCATAGATAAGTTGTAGACTTTTTTTTTCCTTACAGTTATATTGAAAAGTTTATTTCTAAGGAATCATCTTCTGTTCAACGATCTCTTGGATCGTCTGGTAGCATGAATATTACTGATGAATTCTTGAATAAAACAGCTTTCAGCACTATTCGTGATCTTCCTTTGATAACAGAGGTAAGAATGACTTGATTTATCATATCATTACATACAAGTAATATTTTTATTACCTTTTTAACCGATTCCGGTTTCTATTGTAGGTTAACAAACAGGTCATTGTTGTTGGAACCGTTAAGGGTGTCGATGATAAGGATGAGTGGTATTATCTGGGATGTGAGCATTGTAACCACAAGGTCGAGCCTACTTTAAGTTTACCTGATGAAAATGAAGAAACAGATGTTACTTCATTTAAACAGGTCTTGGTTTGCGTCAATAAAGATTGTCCAAAGCACATTGTCTCTGCTGATCCAGTGTATGCTTTTTTCTTAAATATACAAACCTTAAAGTAAAACAACAATGACATTTTTTTACTAATATTTTGTAATTTGTAAATTTAGGTTTAGAATTCCAATCAGGGTGCAGGATTGTACTGGTATAACATCCCTTACGTTGTTTGATCGTGAAGCCAAGAAATTGCTGGGAATGTCAGCAATGCAAATGTTAGAAAAATCTAAACAGGTAAGTTGTTTAAATTCAGTCCTTAAGAAGTTATGTATTTTAGTTTATAATACCTATGTCATTTGTTATTAAGGTTTCTGGTGAAGAAAAAACAACTCCTGCTGAGTTTCATGCTTTTGAGGACAAAAAGTTTGCGTTCAAAATTAAAGTTGGTCGATTCAACATTGATAAGCACCTAGATGGATATGGTATACGTAAACTTACAAATGAGTCATCGATAGTTGCTTCACTCGAAGAAAGGTTCTCTGATATTCAGGTTTCCTTTCTCTTCCTATATTCCTTTACAAGATGTTTTTATAAATACTTATTATTGTTTTACTTTAATATGTTTCACATACATATCGTTTTATTTTTTAGGTGGATCAACCTGGATTTGAAAACTTGGATGTAGGTGAATCGTCTACACAAAATGCAGTCTCTCTTAAGGTTGTTTTGACCTCTTTAATCATTCACCCAATTTAAATTTAATGTCTGTTAAACTCAAATTTTTTACCTTTCATTTACTTTTGTAGGATTCTGTTGGAGATAATAACACTCCAGAATCATCTTGCAGAGTTAGTTTCATAAATGACGAGCAGGAAGTGAAGCGTAGCCTCGACAAAGTGTACGAGCTGGACGATGATGCAAACGAGTCTACAACTAAAGTGCTTAAGACTGATAAGAAAGTTTACACTGACAAGTCACCTGAGACTCCCCTTTTGACCCCTAAGGTTGAAAAATAGAAACAATGATATGTTTGTTTACTGTTTTTTTATTTTCCGGATGTTTTTTTATGGTGTGAGACAATTTGTTTTTAACTATGGTTTGTTTGGTGTTTGATATTATTTTCAATTGAATAAATGGTGTGTTTGAACTTTATGTTTTTTGTCTTACTTTTGACAAATAACTATTGCATTGTTGATTCATTTTTTATGATTTATACGTTATGTTCATGTCTTTATAAGAATAAAAACGTTATAAATATGTACACCAATATGTAAATGACATTTTTTGATCATATCTATACATCTAATAAAAACAGGATACCAAACCAAAAAATTATAATACATTCAATAACATTAACCAACAAAATCTTTCAAAGTTAATAAAAATGGTAACTAATAAAACGAAATATTACCTTAAATTTACAAAGTTGCTATAATACAATTCTATTAAACAAATTTATTGTAATTACATAGTTACTAAAAATAAAGTAAATAAAAATGTAAACAAATTCAAATTTTCGAAAAATTTATATTTAAAATACACCAAAAATTTAAATATTTCGATTTCTTTAATATATGGTAAGTAATTAAGCATATTAATTAATATTTTTAATTACAAATTTAATTTGAAGGTTCTATAAAACCCATACTACTCATTACACATTTTCACAAATTTCTCCTAACTTAATCCACAATCAAACAAACAAATCAGAAGACTCAAAGCTTCAAGAGTTCATCGTTGTTTTTTTCTGCTCGGTCGCATCTTCTATCATACAAGTTGCACGTATGTCCTTTTTTTTCAATTTTACATATTTTCGCATAAAATGATTATCTACATTTTTTTTTATTTTGATGTATTCTATATTTGTAAATAGTAGTTGATTATTTGTAGTTTACGTTGATTTATAATCTATTGTTAGTTAAGTATTATGTATCGTTGAATGTTTACATAATACTTACATATTATCATCCATAGTTTTAAGTTTGTTTATATTGTGTTACACTCTTATGATGCATTTTATGTAGAATTGCCTCCTTTTAGGTTAAATGGGACGTAAAAGACTATCTAGCAGTTCAAATGGTAAATTTTTTTGGATATATATACAATGTATTTGTATTTGTATTATTTTTGGTTTGTCATCTAATTTTTCGAATTTTTTTAAGGTCATGACAAACGAACGCCGTTATCTAATATCTCAAACGGTACACATATTTCATACTTATATATGTCTTTATTTATATTAGCGTTTACTTACGTAACTAATACATAATTCTTCACAGTTCTCTCCCATGAAGAAAAAGTTAAGAACGCGGCCGAGTGTCGTAAATATAGAAAATTACAACTGGATGCAAAGAGATGCAAGGTGAACAATCATAATAATGGAATTCAAAATGTGCCGCCAACTGCAATATTTGACCGTGACTCCGTTGAATGTTCCAACCATTATATTCAGCAAAGCTCAACTTTCCAAAGTACATTGAATTTTTCGACACCCGGTAACATCAGTTAATAACGCTTTTTACTTTTATATCTTTGTATAAAGTCTGAACTTCCAATCCATATTTATAATTTATGTCAATTTTATTTGTTCGTCTATTCTTTATAGGACAATTGCAACAAAATCCTTTGTCTACTTCATCAAATGGTATTGTTATTAATTTAATACACATGTTTTATCGTATAAGAATAGACGACTTTCTTATTCACTGCAACATAAAAACTAATATTATTTCATACGTTGTTTGTACGCTTCAAGTCAATAATAATATTGCATCGGAGTGTCGAAAATCCAGAAAACTGCAAATGGATGCTAAGAGACTCAATGCTAAACAATGTCATAATACAAACCCATCCACATCCAAAAGTACTTTAGTGTCAATCGACGTATCATCCGTTAGAACAAGCAGAAACAACCAATTTAACGCGTCTTTTTCCGGTAAGAAATTTCTATAACATTTAATAATTTCAAAGCTTTACTTTTTTAACTTATTACAAATTTTTTACTCTAACACTGTCTTTTTATTATTTCTTTGTGTATTCGCAGGTTCTACACAACGAACTCCTTTGTCCAATATTACAAACGGTATCATAGTTCTATGTTATACAAGTTTTATTTTATATTATTCTACTAATTTAAAACTAAAAGTTCATTTAATATAGAAACTGATATTATTTTTTCCATAGTTTCGGTGGCTGAAGTCCAAAGACACAATTCTGCAGAGTTACGAAACCTTAGAAAATCACAACTTGATGCAAAAAGACGTAAAGTTGGTTCTGTTACTGCAACTCGAAAACAACCCACTGTTACACATGAGTGTTCAAATAATAACACGTTTAGAACTCCTACTAATGCAACACCATCTGGTACAATTTCCTTTGTGTCTATTAATTTTATAAGTTTGTGAATCTTATTAATATTAACCTTGAAATTTTATGATTAATTGCAGGTGGACTTACTCATGTTAACACGGTCTCACTTGGGTCATCTTCTGCTCAAAGAGAACCGACTAATACATCAAGAAATAATCGACGTTGCATATCACCTGTCCGAATGGTTAATTTGTCTGACGAAGAAGATGTGGAACCTCAAGCAATTGAAGGCTTCCAATATAAGGGTGTCTCTAAAGGTAAATATTAAATTTACAAAACATTTAAAAGGTTTTTTTTTTCTTTTATAAGTTAATGTTATTTTATTTATTCTGTTTGCAAGATTATCTGGATCATGGTGATCAAACGGTTGTATGTCAAATGTGTAATGCAAAATTGTGGAGATCAGAAGCTGGTAGAAGCGTAAGTGTTGGTGGAAGAACAACCTATATGCTATGTTGTGGTTATGGAAAGGTACAACTTCCGGATTTCAAAGAGAGCAGTTTAGATTATCAGAACCTTTTCAAGAACATAGAATTAAAGAGCAAATATTTCTTAAAGCACATTCGCCGCTTCAATTCTATGTTTTGTTTTACTTCAATGGGAGGGAAGGTTGATTCAAATATCAATACGGGAAAGGCTCCGTTCATTTACAGAATAAGTGGTGAAAATTATCACACGTTGGGTGGTCTTCTTCCTAATGATGGTTCGAAACCGAAGTTTTCTCAGTTATATATATATGACACTGAAAATGAAGTCTCAAACCGAAAAAACATTTATAGGTAATATTCTAAAAATTTTCTTCTTCTTTTTTTAGCCGTTTGTATAAATATTAATTTGTTAAAATTTCTTTTTACATTCATTTCAGTAAAGAAAAGGAGACGTCTAAGGATATTTCTGACCGGCTTGACATTGAAATCATTCAGTACCTGAAGTCGATGTTAGACTCAAATAACCAGCTTGTGAAAACGTATAGGAATGTACGGGATCGATTTCATGAAAATCCTGAAGTTAGCCTTAAGTTGCGTCTTATTGGTAGGAGAACTAAAGATGGCCGAACATACAACCTACCAACTTCATCAGAGATTGCCGCTCTTATATTTACAGAAAATGATGAGCAGCTTGACAATAGAGATATTGTCGTCGAGTCAAGAGCGGAGGGACTTAAGCGTATTTCTGAGCTCCATCCGTCGTATCTAGCCCTCCAGTATCCATTGCTTATTCCATTTGGAGAAGATTGTTATAGGGTTGATATACCACACAGGGAAGAGAGGAAATCTAAAAAGAAAGTAGATTCAAAGTGTTCAATGAGAGAGTATTTTGCATATCATATTCAGGACAGAGTTGGTAAGTTCTCATTGATTTTGAATGCAAGGCGGCTTCTTCAACAGTTTTTGGTGGACGTTTATACCATGATTGAGAGTGAGCGATTGTATTATGTTCGTTTTCAGCAAAGTAAACTTCGGTGTGAAACATATACTAATCTTCAAACGTTGAACCAAAATGGACCTACTGACTTGGCAAAAGTAGGGACGCCTGTGATTTTACCATCTTCTTTTACTGGTGGTCCACGCTACATGAGGGAAAATTATCTTGATGCAATGGCTATTTGTAAGAGGCATGGATACCCTGATTTTTTTATTACAATCACATGCAATCCAAAATGGCCTGAAATTAGACGGTTTCTTAAAGACAAGAAGACAAATCCAGAAGACAGGCCAGATATCTTAGCTAGACTATTCAAAGTTAAGCTAGACTCAATCATGAAAGATTTACGTGAAAAAGCATTTTTGGGCAAGACTTCAGCAGGTAAAATTCATTGCGAAAATAAAGTTCCAGTATATATTCATAGATTATCATCTTTATTCACTTATACTTATACAATTTTTATTTGTTGTTTATAAATACTACCGTGTTTTTATTAATTAACTTTCTAACTATATTTTTTTACTTTGTATTGCAGCGGTCTATACTATAGAGTTCCAAAAACGTGGACTGCCCCACGCTCATATCTGTCTGTTTCTTAAAGAAGCCAGTAAGCTTCCCACAATTGAACACGTTGATCGTTTTGTTTCGGCTGAAATCCCTGATAAGAATGTAGATCCGGAGTTGTTTAGTCTGGTGAGTGACTTTATGATTCATGGACCATGTGGACGTGAATATCCGAACTGTCCGTGCATGCTTGACGGTAAGTGCTCCAAGAAATTTCCAAAGAAGTTTTCTTCTGCATCAACGTTAGATTCAAATGGATATCCGGTTTATAGAAGAAGAGAGTCAGGGGTATTTGTTGAAAAAAGAAGTGCTAAGTTAGACAACAGGCATGTGGTCCCTTATAATGCAAAACTTTTAAGGCGTTACCAAGCTCATATCAATGTTGAATGGTGTAACCAGGCTGCTTCAATTAAGTATTTATTCAAATACATTAATAAAGGACCTGATATGGCTAAAGTTGCCTTTGTAGAAGATGGTGGAGAAGGTGAAGAAGTGATGCAAACAGATGAAATCAAAAAACATTTTGATTGTAGGTTCCTTTCAGCATGTGAAGCTTCTTGGAGAATATTTAAAAATGAAGTGCATTACAGATACCCTCCGGTTATAAGACTTCCATTTCATCTGCCCGGTGAGCAAACTGTTGTATATGATCCAAAAGACAAAATTCAAAATGTTCTCAACAAACCCACGGTGGCTGCAACAATGTTTCTAAAATGGATGGAACTGAACCAGAGCGAAGCTGTTGCACGTGAATTAAGTTACATTGATATCCCAAGTAAATTTGTTTGGAAAGATGACGAAAAAAAATGGGACTTTCGAAAGATGGGTAAGGCAATTGGTCGTGTTCACATGGTTAATCCATCTATGGGCGAGTCCTATTTTTTGAGAGTTCTTCTTAATAAAGTAAAAGGACCTAGATCATTTGAGGAGATAAGAACGGTCAATGGCGAAATCTTACCAACATTTCGTGATGCATGTTATGCTCTTGGCCTCTTAGACGATGACAAAGAATATATAGAAGCTATTGAGGAGGCTCATTATACGGGATCTGGATATTCTCTTCGTAATTTGTTTGCGATGATGTTGCTTTCTAATAGCTTATCTAGGCCTGAGCATGTTTTGGAAAAATCATGGAAGTATCTGTCAGATGGTATTATGCGAAGACACGAAGACGTATTCCAAATTGAAGGTAACAAATTTATATTTCGAAATTTAATGATTTTTTTTAACGTCGGTTTTCTTTTAAATTCAATGTTACAAACTTTTTCTTTATTAGGTTTGACTCTTCCTGATGAACAAATCAAGAACCTAACGTTGCTTGAAATTGAGAAACAGTTGCTTCGGAATAACTCAAGTCTACGTAGGTTTCCTTCTATGCCTTATCCGAATAATGATTCGATATCATCTGCAAATAACCGTTTGATTCTTGATGAGCTGAATTATCAAGTAAGTACGTTGGCTGAGGAATTTAATACCAATTCACGTTCTTTAACTGATGAGCAACGTTCCATTTTTGATGAAATCATTCATGCGGTTGATTGTAACAAAGGTGGGTTATTCTTTGTTTATGGTTTTGGAGGGACTGGTAAAACCTTTTTATGGAAAACATTGTCTGCTGCCATAAGATCTAAAGGACAGATTGTTTTGAACGTTGCATCCAGTGGTATTGCTTCTCTGTTGTTATCCGGTGGAAGGACAGCGCATTCTAGGTTTCGTATACCTTTGAATGTTAATGAAAAGTCATTATGCAGTATAAAGCCGAATAGTGACGATGCTGCTTTATTGAAGCAAACTAAGTTAATTATTTGGGATGAAGCTCCAATGATTCACAAGCATGCTTTTGAGGCACTTGATCGTACAATGAAAGACGTCTTGCAGTCAAATTCTTCAGGTAATTCTGAGTTGCCTTTTGGTGGTAAGGTTATGGTTTTGGGTGGTGATTTTAGACAGATCCTTCCTGTTGTTCCAAATGGGAGTAGAAGAGATATTTTAAATGCATCAATAACTTCGTCTCCTATTTGGAATAGTTGCAAAGTCCTTACATTAACCAAAAACATGAGGTTAACGTTGGGTAACAACACGTCTGAATCCGAAGAAACAAAGGCATTTGCAAACTGGCTTCTTGAATTAGGTGAGGGTAAAGTTGGTGAGTCAATTTATGATGATGAGTTTGATGTGGACATTCCAGATGATCTTCTTATTAAGGGTACATCAGATCCGATTTCTAGATTAATTGACTTCGTCTACCCTTCACTTCTTGAACTTTACAAAGATAAAGATTACTTTGGAGAACGAGCAATACTTGCACCTACTAATGAAGTCGTACATGATATAAATGAAAGGCTTCTTGCATTGTTTCCTGGAGATGAAGTCGAGTATTTGAGCTCTGATAGTATATGTCAGATTGAGAATGGTAATAACCGTTCACAGGAAGACTTATACTCTCCTGATGTCCTTAATGGTTTAAAAATTTCTGGCTTACCTAATCATCGTTTAGCACTAAAAGTCGGTGTACCAGTTATGTTGTTGAGAAATATAGATCAACAAAATGGTTTGTGCAATGGAACGAGATTACGAATCACCAGACTTGCAAAGCGTGTTATTGAAGCCGAGATCATATCAGGGGGAAACATTGGTACCAAAACTCTTATTCCTAGAATAAATTTGATACCATCTGATATCAAGATTCCAGTAAAGTTCCAAAGGCGTCAATTCCCAATAAGCGTATGTTTTGCAATGACCATCAATAAAAGCCAAGGACAGTCTTTATCGAAAGTTGGATTGTATTTAAGAAACCCTGTATTCTCACATGGCCAGCTTTATGTCGCATTGTCAAGAGTTAAAAGCAGGGCAGGCGTGAAGTTACTTATACTTGATGCTGATGGGAAAGTGATGACCAAAACAAAGAATGTAGTTTATAAGGAAATTTTCAGCGATATTTGAATAACTGTGTATTCGTTGCTTTTAAATTTTAATAAAATTTGTCTACTTTATTTTTCTTATACGTTATACTACTCCAAATAATCGTACGTTGGTGAACTGCGTGTCCACGCGGGCAAATATCTAGTCTTATTAATATGCCTACATTAGTGCTTTAATTTGAGGTGAACGTATAATAATAATTAATATTTGATAATTGATATAGAGTTTTTAAGTAATAACGTTGAAGTTATTTTTTTTTTGTGTGAATATGTCTCATAAATGTGTTCTTGTATGTCAACTGATGTAAATTTGTATCATAAATATTGAGGACGTTAAGAAAGGAAATATAATATAGACGTTGACATAACAATGACTTTGTGCCAGACACTAAAAGTGACTTTGCATTTCAGGTCCACATTTGACATTCATCCATATGAAATGGACTTCTTCAAGTATAAAGGTTCTCATACTTAATATAAAATCGGTGTATCGTATATACGTATACATTCACATCACATGACAAAGTGGGCATTATCTGACGTGTATACGATCCGTAGGTGTATACTTGATGTATAAGTGTATACTGGTCGTATAGCTAACATTCCGTTGAAAACCACGACTTGTATAGTGTATATAACTGTATAGAGGTCGTATAAGACATTCCATGACATCTTGTATGAGCCGTATACATTGGCGGAGCTACTTACAAAGTGACGGTGTCAACCGACACCATTCTTTTTCGCGTTTCTGTTAAAATATGTCAATATTGTCAAACTTAATATTCAATAATTTATGATTATAGTTTGCAAGATGTTTTAATATATTGCATAAGGTCTTTACAGGTAGTGGGCTGGTGATTAATGGGTGATGGGCTAGACAAGGTCCAGCAAGGAGCAATAGAAGTCCAGGAAATGAGATCAGGAGGCCCGTTCGTGATATAGAAGGGTTATTTATCCATGCCTATGTGGCAATCCATGTCAAGAAAATCCAAGGGTCAAAATCGTTCACTGGTGTGTTTCTTTATGATGATCTAACGAAGATTAGAGGTTCGGGTGTGTTTTCTCACGAACCTACAAGAGCTGCTATAAAAGGAGATCATCTCCTGAGATTACAAGTTTAGCTTCTTTTTCAGTCATATTATTCTTTTATCTTCTCAACAAATTTATCTAGGGCTTGTAAGGTTTAGATATCAGATTTATCTCGAATCTGGTAAGATCTTGAGTCCAGTTACAAACTAGATCGTTAGGGTTGAGTTGTAAAGAGTTGTCCAGTATCTTGTTCTTTTTGTAATTTGTTGATTAGATTTCTAGAGTTTTGTATTCTTTTGGTTTGATTCTTTGATTCAATAAAAGTTTTATCTTCTGGTATCATGTATTTTGACATGGTATCAGAGTTGTAGGTTAGATTGTGTCTGATACTGGTTTTCTGTGTAATATTTTGGGTATTATCTTCCGCTGATTTTGTGGATTCAAGAAGCTGGTTGTCTCTAAGGTCTTGATTGGATCTGGTTGGTGATAGTTGCTGAATGCTGGATTGGAGTTGATAATATTAGCTTCAATTGCACTCACAATTGTATAACCCTAAGTGAAGGTTGTACGATTGTGGGTTTGGCGAACCCTAACTTGGGTCTATTTGGTGAGATCTTTCCTATCTTTACTGTTTTTTTACTGTAGAGTTTGTTAAGGAGTCAATTGTTCAGGGCTGAGTCCCTGGTTTAGCTTTAGGATCTGGTTTTAGGTCTAGGAAGGCTCCCTCGTGAGGACCTAGGTCGGTACCCTTGAGGAACCGGTTATCTAGATCACCAGCGAGGCTTCGCCAGTGTGTGTTTGGTTTTATAGTGTGTTGTTTTTTTTTTTGATTGATCTGTGAATTTGTTGTGTTAGCGAATAGTGATTGTTTTACTGTATTTGTGAATTGTTTTCTGATTGATCTGTGTGTTTGTTATGGTTTAGTGATTATTTTACTGTATCTGTGTTTGTTTCTGGTTTAGTGTGTTATCTGTGTTCTGCTATTGACTGTCTTGAGGGTTCTTGATCTGTGTCATGGCTGATCAAGACGCACCCCAAGTTGGTGGACCAAATGGTCCTAACTTGTTAGGAGCTGGTAATGGTGACCCTGGTGCTAATGAAACACTAATCAGTAAATTAGATGTTAGTAATCCATTGTAATTACATGCATCTGATTCCAGGAATCTCACTATTACTTCAATAAAACTTAAAGGATCTGAAAACTATACTGTATGGGCAAATAGTCTAACACTTGCACTTCAAGTTAAAAATAAATGGGGTTTTATTGATAAAACATGCATTAAGTCTGAAACTGATCTTGTACTTGCTAGACAATGGGATATGTGTAATTCAATCGTTTTAACATGGATTTCAAACTCTATTAGTGAAGATTTGTACATGGGACATGTTTTCTCTAAAAAGGCTTGTGATGTTTGGATAGAATTAAAAGAGACATATGATAAGGTTGATGGGTCTATTGTGTTTGATTTGTACCAAAAAATAAATTCATTCACTCAAAGTGGTATGACTGTTTCTGAGTATTATCATAAATTGAACATTATGTGGAAACAATTAGATCAGATATTACAGTTGCCTGCTTGTACATGTGATGCTGCTAGGGAGTTTAATAATTTCAGTAGTATGATTAAACTAATGCAGTTTCTTATGGGATTAGACAATGTGTATCAAAGTGTAAGGACTAACTTACTGATTAAAGATACTTTACCTACTGTTAAAGAAGCCTTTGCTATAGTTTCTAGGGAAGAGTCCCACAGAAACTCTAGTTCAGGTTCAAAAAAGAGTCAGCCTATGGGTTTTGTGTCTAAAACAAATCAGTCTGTGGATTTCTCAAAAAGAATAACTAAAAATTATAATCCTACACTTAAGTGTACACATTGCAATAAGGTTGGACACTCAATTGACAAATGCTTTGAGTTAATTGGACTTGGGCTAAACCTAGGGGGTACAAGGGAAAAAGGTTGTTGTTAATAATGTATCTGTTGAAAAAACTGATGTTCCTATAACTACTTTGACTATTGATCAGCTGTCTAAACTATTGAGTTTAATATCAGATAAGACGGTTGATCCTCCTCAAAGTCATAATGTTTCAGGTAGTCTGTTTTCCCTTTTTTGTGTTAATGTATGTATTAAACCTGTGTTTTGTTTTAATGTGGGGGGAAATAAACTTAGAGTGGGTTGGATAATAGATTCAGGGGCAAATCAGCACATGGTTACTAGTGAACATGACTTAACTGACTACATAGATGTTTCTGATTTAAACATACAGGTTAAACATCCTAATGGAACAAATGCTTTGGTTACTAAAATTTGAAATTAAGTGATAAAGTAACTTTGCATGATGTGTTTGTTGTTCCTGACTATTGTGTGAACTTAATATATGTTCATAAGTTAGTTAAGGATAATCATTTGTTTGTGGGTTTTGATGAAAATAATTGTTACATTCAAGATTTGTTAACAAAGAAAGTCCTGGTGACTAGTGACCAGCTTGAAGGACTTTATTTTTTTGGTGGATCTTTTGTTAGTAACAAGGTAGGTATCACAAATAAAGAATATGAGTTGTGGAATGGTAGACTTGGGCATCCTTCTGATATTGTTATTAAGAAACTAGAGGATGTCTTAGGGGTTAAGATGTCTCAACATGAAAGCTTACCTTGTGATGTGTGTCACAAGGCTAAGAAGCATTGGGAACCTTTTCCTCTAAGTGACCATAAGACCTCTAACCTAGGTGAACTTATAAACCTAGATGTGTGGGGGCCTTATAAGGTTGCAAGTAAGGGGGGTTTAAATATTTTCTTACTATAGTTGATGACTATTCCAGGGCTGTGTGGGTGTGTTTAATGAAGACTAAAAGTGAGGTTTTTGAACATGTTCAAGATTTTGTTAATATACTAAAAACATAGTTTTCTAACAATGTCAAATGTGTTAGAAGTGGCAATGGATCTGAATTTGTGAATAATTTAATGACTGGGTATTTTAAGTCTTTGGGTGTTATTTACCAAACTTCTTGTGCATATACCCCACAACAGAATGGGATAGTTGAAAGAAAGCATAGACACTTGCTGAATGTTACTAGGTCATTGTTATTTCAGAGTAACTTGCCTGTTAGGTTTTGGAGTGAATGTGTACTAACTGCTTCTTACATGATTAATAGAACACCATCATCTGTGCTTAATGGAAGAACACCCTGTGAACTCATCTATGGTTTTAAACCCTTCCTAGGTCATCTTAAGTTGTTTGGATGTTTGTGTTTTGCTACTATTCTTAATGAGTCTGATAAACTAAATGAGAGGGCAGAAAAATGTGTTTTCATAGGATATTCTAATGAGAAAAAAGGTTATAAAGTATATAGTTTTGAAAGAAAAAACATCTCTTATTCAAAGATGTCAAATTCTATGAAACAATTTTTCCATTTAAGGATAAAGATGTTTATAAAAAATTTTGTGATAACTATTTCCAAAACATAGACTCATTAAACTTTTTTGATCTTTATGAAAACAATACATCCAATCAACCTGAACTGCCCAATGATGAGGGAAGGGAATTAGGTAAGGAAGGGGTAGAGACACATGGGTCTCAGCAGTCACCTTCTAGTCATCAGAACTTGGATGAACAATCTAGTTCTCAGTTTACTGATGCAGATAAAAGTGTAGACAGGGCTGGGCATGTGACACCTAGTGATGATCATCCAAGTGGATCTGAGGGCAATGACCAAAACACTCAAACCATTAGAAGGAGTACTAGGAGTTCTGTTCTTCCTAGAAGACTTGATGATTTCATAGTAGAGGGTAAAGTCAAATTTGGGGTAGAAAAAGTAGTTAATTATGCTAACTTGAGTTGTGAACATAGAGTTTTTGCTAGTATGTTGAATAAAAGTTTAGAACCTAGGAATTTTAATGAGGCTTCTAAAGATCCTAACTGGGTTATTGCAATGAATGATGAGATAGAAGCACTTAACATAAATAATACTTGGACACTTGTAGACTTACCAAAAGGTAGAAGTCTTGTAGGTTGTAAGTGGATTTACAAGATTAAATATAAGTCTAGTGGTGAAATAGATAGATTTAAAGCTAGACTTGTGGCTAAAGGGTATAGTAAAAAACAGGGAATAGATTTTGATGAAACATTTTCTCCTGTTGTAAAATTTGTTACTGTTAAGTGTGTTATGTCTGTGGCTGTTCAAAACAGTTGGAAATTGTTCCAACTTGATGTGAACAATGCTTTTCTATATGGTGATTTGCATGAGGATGTTTACATGTCTTTGCTAGAAGGTTATTTTTCTGAGAATGAAACAAAGGTAAATAAACTGAATAAATCACTATATGGACTTAAGCAAGCCCTTAGAATGTGGAATGAGAAGCTTGTTAGTGTTCTATGTGATTATGGATTTATTCAAAGTAAATGTGATTACTCCTTGTTTGTTAAAGTGACTGGTGAAATAATTGTGCTATTACTTGTATATGTAGATGACATAGTTCTGACTGGTAATATCATCAATGAACTAGATAATGTTAAGAAGTGTTTGAAGGACAATTTTCTTATTAAAGATCTAGGTGAGCTCAAATATTTTCTGGGAATAGAAGTGTTATCACAAGATGATAACATATGTTTATCCCAAAGAAAATATTGTTTAGATTTACTGACTGAGTATGGCATGATTGGGTGCAAACAAGTCAATAATCCCTTAGAACCTAATCATACCTTAACTGCTATGTGTTCTGAACATGCTGATTTGTTGATCAACATTACTGGTTATCAACAATTAGTAGGTAAATTGATATATCTGGCACATACAAGGCCTAATATGTCATATGTTGTACACTGTTTGAGCCAGTACATGCATAAACCTACTGAAGGGCATTTAAGAATAGCAATGAGACTGTTAAGGTATTTAAAAAGGGCTCTTGGGAAAGGGATATGGTTTAGAAAGAGCTCATCTTATGATCTTGTAGCCTATTCAGATTCTGATTGGGCCAAGTGCATTGATACAAGAAAATATGTGACTGGCTTTTGTATATTTCTTGGAAAATCTCTCATTTCCTGGAAAAGTAAAAGGCAGTCTACAATTGCTCTATCCTCAGCTGAGGCTAAGTATAGAGCTATTTGCACTACAGCATGTGAAGTACTGTGGCTTATAAATTTGTTGGCTGAGCTACAAGTGAAGGTTGCTTTACCTGTGATAATAGTGTTGCAATGTCTATTGTCGCAAATCCTGTGTTTTTTTATAAAACCAAACACTTTGAGATAGATATATTTTTCTTAAGGGAACTAATCTCAAACGGAAATGTTAAAACTATTAAGATAAGTTCTGAAAACAAAGTTGCTGATATCATGACCAAAGGTCTTGGTGTTAGTCAACATGATCAGGTTTGTGAATTACTTGGGATGTATGACCCATTTGGGGTTTAACTGTTGGGATAAAGTTTTTTAACCCATTTGAATATTCAGTTTGAGGAGGGGTGTTAAAATATGTCAATATTGTCAAACTTAATATTCAATAATTTATGATTATAGTTTGCAAGATGTTTTAATATATTGCATAAGGTCTTTACAGGTAGTGGGCTGGTGATTAATGGGTGATGGGCTAGACAAGGTCCAGCAAGGAGCAGTAGTATTATTGACAACCCTACCGTTTGACATGGTTCATTCCGTTTCGACGTGTAACGACTCTCATACTATTTTAAATGTATTATTGACAACCCTACCATCCTTTGTGTGATGGTGCTAGGTAAACATTTGATGGAAGTCCCAGAGTAAGGATCAAGTCGCGAGAAGAACCGAACACTCGAACACTCATCAAGCTTCCGCAATAGATTCAAGAGACTCCCGTTAAATTGTGAAACCTTATTTGATGTTTTTATTAGCTAAAAATGTAAAACCTATCGAAATCAACAATGTATTGATCACAACGGTTCAAGTTTTTTCATAATTTCAAAGGTTTTAATCGGGAGTGGTATTAAGTAATATCAAAACCCGTATGATTAGGCGTTGATCGTGTGATTACGGGTTAGGGTCTTACATTATTTGGCTAATCTAAAAAAATAAAAAATAAAAAGCTATCCAAATAGTTGAAATTTTTTAATGGTGATCAATTCTCGATTATAGAGGACTATATTTGATCAAACGAGGGTTGATTTAGCATTTGAACAAGGGTCGAAATTCAACAAGGAATCAAGCGATTAGCCGATTAAATCTTGAAACATGGTAGAAGTTGGTTTCTTACTTTCTTTAGTTTTTTTTATTATTTGTAAGCTTGAAATTGAAATTAAATTTGCTTATGTCTTTATGTGATTGTAAACGAGATTTTTTGTTTATGTTCTTTCATTAAGGAAATGAACATATTCGTATTCGTTTGTGTTTGTTTGTTTGTTAAGTTTAGGTACTAGAGAAAAATAAATGCAAATAAACTCAAATTAATGTTTATGAACACAAATGAATGTTCATGAACACAAACGAACACAAACAAGCGTTCATGAACAAAGAAGAACACAAACGAACATATTTTAAATTTCGAATAAAATCGGCATTTTTTATCCAAAACATTATGTAAATCTGCCTAAAATATATTAACCCAATTATCCAAATATACTCGACATAACCTTGACCAAATAATTACCAAAAAATGATGTCCCCCCAAAACACAAAATTATCATATTAAACATGAAATCCTTATTTAATCCACCCCAAATAAACTCGTAGTCTTCACTTAATCCACGAAAATAAAAGTTAATCAAGATTACTGAAGTAATATTAATATGTACGTAACACACTAATATTTATTAAATAATCTAGGAGTAATGGATTTAAATAATCCAAACTATTGGCCATTAGTCGCTGCCGGTCCGAACTAACGAAATATCTACTAGCAGTCCCACCTTTCGACATATTGTCCACCAACGAACCCAAACTAATTGAGTGCTAACTCTATTAGTGCTTTGCTGATGTGGCAAGCTTGTGTGTAAAAAATGATCATACGTGGCGAATCACGTGGCATCTATCTTTTTAACTCAAGCCATTGAAGAACAAGCCCTAATCTCTCTTCCCAGCCGCCACATGCCACCACTGTTCACCACCACCCACCCCACCATCACAGCCTGTTGCCTCCCCCTTCTTTTTGCAAAACACCACAGACCACCACCACAACCAACCCAACACCATCGCTCACCACCGTCACTATCACCACCATTGTCCAACCTATTGCTACCCGAACCTTTAACCACAACCGTAACCTCCCTTCCCACCTCTATTTGCATCCGCCACCCACCACCACACACCCTTCGTTTTCCACCTCTCTACCCAGATCAGATTCCGTCCAAAAAAACTCCAACTGCAACACCAAGACATGGGTTAAGAACATGGCGGTGGAGATAATAAGGTCCAACATGATGGTGATGACGGTATAAGAGTGGAAAAAGATAGGGGGATGGCGATTGATTCGTTTGTCTGTGTCTAAGAGGAAGATGAAAGAAGAGACTGCCTGCGTCTAAGTCCGGTAGAAGGTCCGACCAACCTCCGATGTGTCCCGAGTAAGGCCCGATTTTTCTTTCGTGTTCCTTATTTTTTGGGACTAACTGTGGTCAGATTAGAGTTCTCGTGGTGCTTACACTTAGTTCCCCAGTTAACTTAGCAATGGAAAAGAAAAGAAAGTGAGCCAATTTCCCCCATTTCCCTTCCTTTCTTTTCCACATCTTCTTCATCCTTTCTCTTCCCTTCATTTCCTCCCAATTTGGGAGGATGATTTTTCATCTCTTTTTCTCTTATTTTCCTTTCCTTTCCTCTCAAATCAAATCTCTGGAACACAACTTCTTCCCTTTTCCTTTCCTTTCCTTCTTAAAAAAAATCTCTGGAACACCATGTTATTTTTCCTTCCTCCCCTTTCCTTTCCTTTCCCCTGTTAAGTAAACTGGGGAACAGACCGTTATTGTAGAAGATGATGGAAGGAGTAAGGTCTAACCATAAACAAATTCCAGTGGAGGTCTGTTGTGTGATGGAGGTTAGTGTGTGTGGCATAGAAATAAAAAATCAAGTTGTGAACAAGATGGACTTGATTAAAGAACTTGCAGTTACACCTAAGCAGCCACATTAGCATGTTTTGACACGCAAGCATGCTACATCAGCAAAGCACTAATGAAGTTAGCACTCAGTTAGTTTGGGTTCATTGGTGGCCAATATGTCGAAAGGTGGGACTGCTAGTAGATATTTCGTTAGTTGGGACCGACATACCAATGACCAATAGTTTGGATTATTTAAATACATTACTCCAATAGTATATTACTGGGGATTTTAAAATACTTAAATTTAAAATAGGAAAATTATAGATTTTGTCATTTATGTTTACACCAAATTTCGGTGAATGCCCCTTAACTTTAAAATTGAAGAGATTAATCTTTTGTGTTTTGAAATCTTGTACCATTTGTCCTTTGGCACTAACCAGGTCATATTTTAACGTTAATTGGGGTCACGTGGACACAACATGAGAGCAACTTGGTAATTATGCTCATTTATTTAAAATACAATTAATAAATATAAAACAAAAATAATTTACCAAGATAAAAAATATATATTATAACCTCCCCTCTCTCACACTCTAACCCTTTTCTATTTCTCAAAATATATAATATAACCTCCCCTCTCTCACACTCAACCCTTTTCTATTTCTCTCTGTCAAGCCCCCATTTTTTCTCTCTTTACCTTTTATCCAGTCTCCACCACCACAATCAACACCAAACAACCACCACAACCAACACCAAACAGCCACCACCACTGACAACACTAAGAAACCACCGCCGACACTAAGCAAACCCCACACCACCACCATTGAAACCCTAGTACCACCACAAACATCAAAGAACGTTTCCAGCTGCTAACCGGGCCCTACGAAACTGCCAAAAACGCCTCATTAAACCCGGATCCAACTCCAACAAAGGAAGATAGGGCTATTGTTGATGACTCGATGGTTATGGTGGTGGCGGCGAAAATGTTGGTGGTCGTTTAAAGGACAAACAATGCAAGATTTTAGAACATAAATGAAGAATCTTATCAATTTTAAAGTTGAAGGGTATCCACTGAAAATTGATGTAAACATAAAGAACGAAATATTTAAATTTTCCTTAAAAACAAGAGTTAAAAGACCAAATGAACTATCAAACACAAACGAACACGTTACCAAACGTTCACAAACATACATAAACAATACACCTATGTTCATGTTCGTTTATTTAACTAAACGAACGAACTTTTCTTATATGTTTTCGTTCATTTATTAAACAAACAAACTTTCCACCAAATGATTCACAACTTTTGGTTCGGTGAACATGTGGTGTATTTCCACTTTGATTAATGATTAAATACATTAATTTTCCCATAACCAAAGAAATCAATAGCGGCAAGTTTGAATTTAAATTTAAAATTTAGGGACATAAAACACGACCATAGTATCTATACATATAATAAACCAAAGCCATTTTAATGACATGGCACTCAAAGAGGGCATTCTCCCCTTTGAGTTTGCCATGTGTCATCCCATGTGGCAAGAGCTTTATTTTAGGAAAATAATAATTTAAAAACAAAATTAGATTTTTCTCTCTAATGTTTTATCCCATAACTTTTAAACGTTAATATTTTTTATATACGAGATTTTTTAAAGAAAAAAATTACACCAAATTAACGAGCGTTTTATTATCTTTCCAACGAGTACCATAGTGCTTTATAAAAAACGGAGAAAAAAACGACTATTTTTTGTGTGGTTTTGTTCATACAGGAAAAAATATACAAAGTGTTCAGGTTAGTCATTAATCATGTATAGGCAAGCCATTAGTTATGTTTAAATCAGTAAATATGAATTTTATTTACAACACGTGTTAGCATTGGAGTTGTATATTGTTTTAGGTTAGGTTTTAATATTAGAGTTATACATTGTTTAAGGTTATGCATTAACATTGGAGATACATTGTTAATTATTTTATGTTAAGTGCTACCCGAAGCTTTCCTGCATGTAACTGTAAAACGCATCATTCTATTTCATATGTAAAATTGATATGTCATATTAGATTTCTTAACCCCGGGACGTTCCCGGGGTATAATCTAGTACATTAAATATTTGCATTATTATAAACAAGAGCTCAACAACTATTCAGAAAAAAAAAAGGAATCAGAAGGAGAAAGCACCGAACACCAAATCATTACTCTTTTTTTGTTTCTATCCACAATCAATCATTACTTTGTTCATCACTAAAAATCTTGATCGTTCTTTGGGTATACATCAATTCCATATGTCCTATGCATCCTTTAACACAAAAAACAATCCATTCAATGATCAAAGGTAATAACTTGCTGAAACCTTTGAATCTTGTTGTTTATGTCTGTTAATTTGTGTGATTTCATGCACCCTGAATCAGATTGTGTAAATATTTGGGATCTTTGTAACGGTATGTGAAAAGGGCTTTGATCATTTGAATTGGGGATTAAGAAAGTTAAGTTCTTTTTTATTTTTAAAATTAGGGTTCTTGGAAAGATTAATTTGGGTGAAAAGGGTTTTAATAATTTGAATTGGGATTAAGAAATTTGGGTTTTTTTTTTCAAATTAGGGTTCTTGAACAGACTAATTTGAGTGAAAAGGGTTTTCATAATCTGAATGGGGATTAAGAAATTTGGGTTCTTTTTTTTTTTTTTTTTTTACAAATTAGGGTTCTTGAAAAGATTGATTTGGGTGAAAAGGGTTTTGATATTTTGAATTGGGTTTTAAGAATTTATTTTATTTTTTTTATTTATATATTTTTAATTTTTTCAAATTAGGGTTCTTGGAAAGATTAATTTGGGTTTGAAGACACTTGAATTTAGGAATCTTGGAAAATGGTGGTTGGGATTGGAATAGGTGAGTCTTCTAATTGTTGGTCAAGAGATTTGATGACCCAATTGGTTAGGAAGGGTGAGGATGGGTCAAGGAACACGAGCCCGGTAGGTCGAGGGGTCGGGTCAAGGAACGTTAGCCCGTCGAAGCAGAAGGTGATCAAGACGAAACCAAGGGGTTTAGACGACGAAACTATGGGTAAAGTTGCTAAACCTATTCATACCGATGTTCAAATGGAAGATGACATATGGGCTATGTTGCCCGGAGATTTGATGAACGAGATATTAGCGTGGGTCCCGCCTTTCATGATCTTTCGTCTTCGTTCGGTTTGTAAAAGATGGAATTCGATCTTGTTGGATAATGGTTTTTTGAAGTTTCATTCGCAAGTCCCGTCCCACGGGCCTTGTCTTCTCACATTTTGGAAGAATTCGCAGTCTCACACGCCACAATGTTCGGTTTTTAGCTTGCCGTTAAAGCAATGGTACAGAATTCCATTCACATTTTTACCTCAATGGGCTATTTGCTTAGTTGGATCATCAGGCGGGTTGGTTTTCTTTTCGGGTCATGATGGGTCAACTTTCAAAACCTTAATATGCAATCCCCTCACACAAACATGTAGAATACTACCAACCATGCATTACAACCAGCAACGGCAGTTGACCATGGTGGTTGACCGAAAACAAAAATCTTTCAAGATCGTTGCTGCAAATGATCTTTACGGCGACCAACCATTGCCAATTGAAGTATACGATTCAAAGCTTAATAAATGGTCACTGCACCAAAGAATGCCAGCTGCCCATCTTTGCTCATCAAAGATGGCATTTTGTGACCCACGACTGTACCTCGAAACACTTTCACCACTCGGGTTAATGATGTATGGGCTCGACACAGGCTACTGGGAACACATACCTGCAAAATTCCCGCGATCTTTATTAGACGGGTATTTGATTTCAGGCACCAAGAATCGGTTATTTCTTGTTGGTAGAGTTGGGCTTTACAGTACGCTTCAAAGTATGAAAATTTGGGAGTTGGATCATGTGAAAGTGACGTGGGTTGAAATTACTAGAATGCCGTCAAGATACTTTAGAGCGCTCTTGAGATTATCTGCAGAGAGATTCGAGTGTTTTGGACAGAATAATTTGATTCTTTTTACATCTTGGAATCAAGGGAGGGGTTTGCTTTATGATGTTGATAAAAAGGTGTGGTCTTGGATTGTGGGCTGTGCGCTTCAGTTGTATACCAGTCAGGTCTGTTTTTATGAGCCAAGGTTCGATGCTTCAGTTTACTAAACTGTTAGCTTTAACTGCAACAGTTTGTGATAAAGAAAACGGACTTCTAAACATAAACAATGTCGTATTTTCAAGTTTTAAAAGCTAGTCCAACAACATGTCAAATTCACCAGAAAATGATCGAAAGAATGAAAAAGAGACGATATTCTTACTTCAAGTTGTCATTTGTGAGGTTTCATTGATGCTGGTTATTCGTTTTAACTGATTCTGTTGCAACTGTATGCATCCCGAGATCCCTGAAAATTCTTGACCTCCAAAAGACATGGTGTCACGGCTCTCTGATCTCATGATACGCCTATGTTTAAGCTTTTTTATAGCCTGTGAAGCCTCGCCAATAGTAGGTCGTTTTCTGGGTACTTTATGCAAGCATCTATGAGCTAGTCTAGCCAAGGTTCTAACTTCTTCAAGATCACACTCTCCCGCCAGTTTCTTGTCTAGGATTTCGTCTGCACCGTCTGAACTCATGGCTGCCTGACAATAACAGACATTTATATATTAACAACCAGTTTTCGGGGAAAAAGGAAGTTGAGTCGGTTCGAGTTTGTAGTTGTTAACTACTATTTATCAAGATTCTTATAAGATATATGGAATTGCATATTACAAGAATGTTTTACAATGAATGTTATAGGCTGCAAAATATTTGTGTTGAATTGCTGCAAAATGTTGACAAGTTTAAATTGTGACCATGAACACCCCCCCCCCCCCCCCCCCCCCCAACAACCAAATGGCTTCAGCTACGAATCAACACGACTGCCAAGATATATGCAGCAACATATGTGGTTTTGGATGGTAAGTTGTTTCTACTTTCTTTTATTTTACGACAGAGTAATAATAGTACTCGGAAAGAATTATTCGTAGTGTTTTGCAGTTGAAAATTAGAAAAAAAAAAAAGTTGTTATTATAGTGTATTCCCTGAATGTGTTTGTTATAAACTTGTAGCTAAGACATTATATAAGTTAGAATCTTTAGTGAGGAGCTGCAGAGAACCTAAAGTAACATTTAAAAGAAAAATGAATATAAACTTAAACTTACCAGATTGACATATTCCATAAGATTTTGATGTGGATGAATGGCTGTAATGAGCTCAAAGAGGATAATCCCGAAACTGTAGATGTCACTCTTTTTGGTGAATTTGTTTGTGGATGCATACACAGGATCTATGTAGCCGTATGTACCTTTAACGCACGATCGTTTGTCATCATAAACCTCTTCTTTAGACAGGCCAAAATCAGCAACCTATATGATCACCATATTGTTAAAAACAACATTTATTCATACTCTATATTAGAAGTCAAATGACAACAAGACTGTGAATGAGATCTAAGATCTTGCCTTTGCTCTCATTAAGTGGTCTAGAAGTATATTAGCAGACTTCAAGTCTCGATGAACGACAGATGGAACTGCCTGTTTGAAGTATTATAAACGAATTATGTATGTATAATAATACGACGATAAGAAAAAGATAGGATGGCGTTAATATGGTTACCCCGTCGTGGAGATATCCTATACCATGAGATACGTCAAGAGCGATTTGAAGCCGTTCTTCCCAATTCAATGTTGGTTTCTCTTCATCTAACAATGGTTAATGTATGAAGATAACTGATAAGAATATAAACATATAACTAATAAACCAACTTACTATATAGAAAGCTTGCCAAGCTTCCGTTTATCATGTATTCGTATATTAACATTCGTTGCCTTTTGTCTACACAATACCCAACTAGATTCACCAAATTTCTATGATGCAGCCTCCCTAAAAGAGATACCTGCACAAAGATAATTAGATTTTAACAGTGTTGTAAAAGGCGCTCTAAGCGGCCGCCTAGGTAGCGCCTAAGCGCTAGTCGAGATAAATATCGGAAATTTGACCTAGGCTGGGGATTAGGCGTTTTTGGGATTAGGCGGACCTAGGCGCTGGTTTTTTTTATTTAAATTCCACAAAAAAAAAAAAAATCATTTACCAGCCCTAATTCCATCAAATAAGCCTCATGGTTAAAAAACACGTGAATTTCTAAGTATTATGTGAATTGTTCGAAATTTGAAGTATTATATGAATTTCTAAGTATTATGTGAATTGTTCGAAATTTGAAGTATTATATGAATTTCTAAGTATTATTTTCATATAAATCTGTGTGTGTATATATATATATAATACATACAAAAACTCCAAAACGATTAATCCGCCTAATTCCGCCTAGTCCCTAGGCTAGACCCCACCGCCTGCCTAGCGCCTAGCGCCTTCTACAACCTTGGATTTTAAGGCAAATGGCAACAATTAATATTCAGGATTGCTAAAAGGTTATTTATATGGTAATTAAGCCAATGGGGTATAAACCATACCTCAGTTTGAAACTCTTTTTCTCCTTGTTTGGAATCCAAAGCCAGAGCTTTTACGGCAACGATTTCACCAGCTGGCATCACTGCTTTATACACAGGACCAAATGATCCTTGTCCCAATACAGTCGTAAAGTTTTTCGTGGCATTCTGGACGTCCCTGAAAAGTATAGCTCAGCTACATTAAGATCACAAATCATTATTAGAAAAAGGACGCAACTCGCAAGTTTCTTCTATTTTTGGTAAAAATATATTCTTAAGCTTTATTTAAAATACAGTTAAGAAAAATAAACTTCATGAAAAGCACAACATACTTGTAAGAGTATTTCAGTAGTCCAGATGCTAATGCCTTGGTATTATACAGTGTAGCGATATGTGAAGTTTTTGCAGGATAAGTTGACAGTTTAACTGTTACAGAGTTTTTGAAAGATTCACTCAAGACAATACTTGTGTCTACGCCGCTACTTTTGTGTGTAGGTAATGCTGATGAGGAGCTTTTATGTCGTTTGTACCACCATACGCCAAAGAATGCAAGTATCGCTACAAGTATGCCAACCACCAGACCCACAGAGATTCCAATGATCACTAAATCAACTTTGTGAACCATTTTTCCCCTCTCTTTTTAACTATCAATAAGAACATCTTGTAAGCAACTTCTTTAGGTTCTTCTGTATCAACAAAAGTAAACACAATTGTTTACGTTGTTCATGCATCGTCGCATCCCTCTTGTCATATTTAGGAAAACTTTCACGAGGTTATGTTTAATGTTGCCAATCAATGTTATAAAAACCGGTTTTTATACTGTATCAAGTAGGGCTCAGAAATGGTTTAAGCGGTAGTACTGAGTTGTACTGGGCAGTAATACCGGGTTGACTATATCATTCAATAATATTACAACTTCAACTCAAAAAATAATCTAAATGTACATGATTCCATAGCCATAGTAAAAAAAAAATCTAAAAAAATACTCCTAAAGTACTCGATTTAAACTTGCAACACAACAATGGAATGAACAAATAGCCTCAATGAGAAGCATGCAACTGTTTGTTGCAAGCGATCAATGATCGCTATGTTCTTTTCACCTTTTTACCCAAATATGGAAGGTAAAATCTCGGAATTATCGTTATTTTATTAAAAATTTAAAAAATCAAATTTGTAGAGTAACAAAACCGGTACAATGGTAAGAACTTAGATTACCGGATTTATCGCTGGAACACAAAACTTACCGTTTATTAGTTTGACCGGCCCTTATCATATCAGGCTCGAGGCTGGCGAATGGGGTATGAACCGGTATTTAAAACATTGTTGACAAGTGACAAGAAACCTTACATGAAGGACATGTAAAAGTAGCAAATGTCTCATAATCCTTGTATTAGATAGTAACCACAAATCTAATTAACACAATATATTCATGATTAGTACATTTTAGTAAGAGCGTGTTAATCTTTGATTTCATACATCTTGATACAGTCTTTATGGTTTATCTATGTTAAACATGACAACATGTATATTGCATGAACCCACATAAACAAAAAAGCCCCTTAATATAAAAACAATACGCATATGGTGGATAAGAATCCTCATTTGTGGCCTAGTGGTAGGAAGGCTTGGGTTCTCTAGTGAAGACTTAAGTTCGGTCCCCACTTCTCTCACTTACTTTGGGGGATTATGGCAATAAAGGATTTGAGCTAGGCCTTGTGAGATTGTCGGTACGAATCCCGAGCCGGCCCGGATTTTCGCCCCAGCATGTGTTACGCCAGAGAGTGCAGCTCTTGTGGCGGCACTACAACTGTCAAGTGGCAGCCGGCGGTATGGTTTCCTAGGGAACGCCCAACCCAAACTTTGAAGCCAGCGTGGGCCCGGTTAAAACAACATAGTCTGGTTAAAGTGGAGCAATGGGGCTCTCTAATTTGGGGAGTGCAGTGGTCAAACACAAAGAAAATCGTCGTTCAAAAAAATATATATAGTCGTTAAGCAAAAAAACAAGTAATGGCGGGGAAAAGAAGAACCTGTTGATGATCATGAGATAGAATGGATACTAGTATAGTACATTGGGCTAGTTAGTTGTTGATGAAGAAACAAAAAGATATTGAAGTGGTCAAACACTTGCCATTTGTTTAAATACCGACATTGCCGGATTGGCCGTGCAGATTTATGTGTTGAGCTTGTCTTTATGATTAACGTGAAGCATGTTGGTCTTGTCATCGTTATTATTATTATTATTATGGTACTTTTTTTATACCAGCTATTAGACTATCTTTAATGCTACGTGAGCCCTTAGGCGCTCTTAGCTGTCACGTCATCTGCCACATAATATCCTTATAAATCCTTAAAAACCTCAATTTTATCTCCAACCCTACAAATATCCTTACCCTTCTTAATTTCCACCTCATCACATATTCATTACACACAATATTTAAATAAAACATTTCTTTTTTTACATTGGGCACACCCCATTGCAAGAACCTAGGCAAACTCATGCCCTTGAGTAAGGACTTCCATGCTAAGGGCTTCAAAGGGCACCATTGCTCCAATGGTAAGGGCTTGTAGATTAAGGATGCATTAGAGATAGTCTTAAACAAGGATGAATTGCCACTACCCAAAAGTCTACGTTTTGTATTTTGACGTATAAATGAGACGAAATAGAGATTTAGAAAGGGGTGGGCTAAATGCACATTCTCTTCTTACTTTTTGTACCCTATTTGCTAAAATACCGCTTTAAATTTGTCAACTTTCATCCCTTTAAAAATCCTTATTTTTAATACGTTTAAAGTAAGGAGTGGTGAAACTAATACTAAGGTAGCATTTGGTAAGCAGGAATGAGAGGCGGAATGAAATGGAGCATTACGATGAAATGAAAACAAAAGTGTTTGGTTGATCAAGGTAATGGAATCATCCATTACCTCCTCCATTTTATTCTCTCTAAAAACCCTAAAATTCATTCCATCCAAGATCCAACCCCTCTGTTTTTTTTCCATTCCCTCTGTCACCCTTCATCACCACTAACCACCACCACCACCCACCTCTACCACAACCACCTATCGCCGCCACCACCACCACCGCCATCGCCACCGCCACCAACCACCGACCGTCGCCACCCACCGACTACCTCCATCACCGACCACCGTCGACCACCGCCGACCACCGCCACCTCCACCACCTACCACTTAACACCGACCGCCACCACCGACACTCTCTGTCACCGACCATCGCCACTCACCGACCACCACTGCCGCCGCCACCACTCACTGGCGTCGTCTCTCCATGTCGCAACCCACCGCCATTGACCACCACCACTACTATCACCACCATACGGCGCTGCCGCCAAATCCGCCACCACCAACCACCGCCACTCACCATCCACTACTACCTCTGCCATCACCAACCACCGTCGCCAGCACCCGCTGCCAACAGCCATCACCACCACTCACCACTACCGATTTTATTCCTTTGTCTTTTCCTTCATACCACAATACATAGTAATGATTCATTCCATTCTTACGTGTAACCAAACAAGACCATGGAATGGTAATTATCCATTTCATTCCTTTGTCTATTCCATTACCTCGTCCATTCCATTACCCCATACCAAACAGACCCTAAAACTTCATTAATCCATATTTATAGAACCTAATCAATTATTGTTTTTATTATTTTTAACATCAACTTGTTCATTCTAATCATATAACTATTTTGAAATTATCAAACGACAAGGATTCAACCTTTTTTACTTGGTATATACAAAAGAATGAAATGTGTTGATCAAACTAAATGTTAGCTAACCATTATAGTTCATTAATAAAAGATAAGATTTTTTAAAAAAAAAATGTTAAAACTTTTACCAAAAATCATTTGTGAAAGCTTTCTGATGTAATTTAAATCAATGTTAAAAAAAAGTGTTTTCCTTGTTCGAAATAAGAAAAATCATACTTAGGAAAACTAAAAGAAAAGGTTTTAAAACAATAAAAGTGGTTTGAAAAACATTCAAATATATCAAAATAAGAAAAATAAATGTACTTAGAAAAATTAAATGAAAATGTTTTAAAACAATAAAATATTGTTTTAAAAACGTTAAAAATATCAATAAAACATTATTCAATAAAACATAAAAAACTTCTTTTTTTTTAAGTTGGTAACAAAATATTAAAAATTAACAATATAAAAATAGAAAGGTTTAAATTTTATTAATGTGAAACTTAAAGGTGGGGGTATGTTCAGTAAAAATAAATGAAAGAGGAGTACATTTAGCAGCCCCTTTAGAAACATAACTCAAAACAAGTCATAAGTTTGGTATCAAGAGTTACCCGTTACCATAATTTTATGTGTTATGGTAAGGTTGAAGGTGTGAAAAAAGTGTTGTCACCTCACTGCCATGTGGGCAAGAGTGGTTTTCCTTTTCGTTTTCGGCGATTCCGCTCGTCAAGGGGGTTCTGTGGTCGGCGGTTGTGTCCATCGTTTTAATGGCGATAGGCTTACGGTGTCGATGTTGCTATTGTCGAATGACACGCCGTTAGACTGGTTGCCTCTGTCCCCTCCACGGTGTTGATGGTGCTTTATCAAGTTTCATGCCTAACATTTATTAATGTCGTGGACGACGGCTTTAAAGCCTTTTGTGATGACAACTTGCGTTAATGTTCCTACTACCGTCAGTTTGCGAATCATCGTGGAGGCGGCGGAACACCATTTTTTGTCTTTGGTTTTGTATGACGACTTTTACCCTAATTTTTGGAGTTTATGTATTATGAGTTATTTCCCTAATTTTTGGGGTTTCATGGCTAGCTATCGTTGTGGTTGCAATCTTTGTTGTCTAAAGTCTAAGGTTTGAATTTGTTGTGATGGTGGCAATGATGAGTGTTTAATTTTTACTAAAAATGGTGACGATGGTGTGGTGAGGGTGGTGGATGATGGTTTACACCTGCAACCCACCTCACAGCCAAGATTCTTTGTAAACTCTGAGCCTCATTAAGTTTTTGAAGCCTGTAGATGGCTGGACACGTTGAAGCGTGGTCGTTGTCGTCGATTTGGCTCGAAACAAACATATTCATCGTCATTTTGCAACAGTGTGTTATGTCACACCCCGCCAAGGCGGAAACACAGGATGTAATGACCGAAATGTTTTTAAGCACAAGGTTCAATCAATCACAACAATTTATTTCAAAATAGTACCACCGTGTAGATGGACATTGTCATTGATTATTTAAAAACGTCACCATGGGGTTAACAAAAGAGAATACGTGTCTATTACTCTCATGACTAAATAAAAATAGGACAATAAGATGAAACCATCGTAGTGGTACCACACAGTGCTTGCTCGAAGCTCTCCCTCAAATCTCTATGGCCCTCCATCTAGTTACCTGAAACACATGCATAACGAGTTTTGTCAACAATAATGTTGGTCAGTTCATGGGTTTTGTTTGTGATGAGCAAAACCAACGTGTAATTCGTGTAATGACCAATCATATGCTAGCTAGGCAAATGATCACTGTGCGAACCATGAGTCCTGTAACCAAACCTCTTGACTGTTGTGCCTCGCGCATTGTATACTAAAATACAACGTATGTATCGTAGAATACTAACACTCTTTTGCATGTGGCAGGTTAGAGCGACTAACAAAGAGTGGGGGTGTCAACCCAATAGATCTATTAAAGTGTTCCATGGCTAGATGTTAAGCTAATGGTTACAGTGAACGATGTACGAGGACTAATGAGCTCATGAACCAAAATGTCTCATGTTCCACATGGCTGTCATGATAGAATGTACACCACTTGAAAATGATACAAGTATTGATGCATGTATTTCCCCTAAAATGAAAAATAGTAAAAAGGGGCCATGAAACTCACCTGATAGTAGTGTAGGTGGTCTAGGAAAAACTGTAGATGATCATCGTCTGACAAATGATGCCCTATGATCATTATGGACATGGTAAGTGGTCTAGCCTTGTTTATCATACAATTTGTTTACCCAACATTTGTGATTTTGGTTATAGTGTGATTGATTTGTGATAGATAAGTATCTTAACATATGTTTAGACCTTTATATTACACCATTTGAGGTTAACACATGCTTCGCCCTAGCTTAACACATGTTAGCTCATGGTAGCCGATGTGTTCTTATGGTGTAAAGGATAATGCCGATTGTCTAGTGAACCATCTTGGTTGTTTTAAGCTTGTTCGAGTCTTGGAGGGTTATATCATGACATATTGTGAGCCTTGTAACTAGTTTAAGCTTCGATTATTACGTTTCTTAATCTTAGCTTTAAACTTAGGCCAAGTAGGCATTAGACTAATGAAACCCGAAGCGATCTAATGTTGTATATGGTTCTAAAACACAATTCGACTATTCTTGATCATAGTAAAGCCGATTATAGAGTTGTTAAAGCAAGATCACATGAACAAATGCTAGTACTAAGACAATGTGCCTAAGATTTTTACATCTAAAAGCATTGTTTTGAAAGCTATTCTTTTACAAGATGTTATGTGCCTAATCATGGTGTCCTAGAGCCGAATGTTGGGTCTAACAAGATGGTGTATTGAAAGAAAGAAGCTTAGAGAGTAATGTGTCTTACCTAGAATGACTCGAAGCTAGAGAGTCTTGTGTTTGGCTCCCTTGGTTCTTATTTGGCCGATGAGTGTGAGTAAGAGAGAGTGGGTGTTTGTGTTGAGAGTTGGTGCAAGGAATGAGGGTGAGGGTGGAGGTCCTTATATAGGGGTTCTAGTGGGCAGATGACAAAACATTTGTGGCATCCTCATGCTTCTCGGCTGAAACAAGGAGTTAGGGAAGTTTCATGGATTCTTGCAAAGTCAATGGATGGAAAGACTAATCATGAAAGGGGAAAGGTTGACATTGCTAGATTGTTAGTTAGTTTTTGGCTTATACCCATTTACATGCAAGTTCTATGTCTCCTTGTTGACTCTAGTCGATCTATACTCATAGGGTGGAGGTTTCATTTAACTATCACTATCTTGTTTCCTTTCTTGGGGGCCGAATTCTAGTCATGGTAGTGTGGACTTGATAGTGACTTGTCTTAGAACATTCTTGTAGTAGTTGATAGTTCCAAGGGTCCTAGGTTGTCTTAATGATAGTGATGTGTGCTTGTTCATGTTAGCCGATCCTAGGGAGGTATTTTTGGGTAAGGAGGAAGCAAGGGGAAGGATGGTAGCCTAAGCATAGACCTTATTTTGGTATAAGAATTTGTTTTGTCTCTATTAGTGGGCATGTGATGGATTAGAGTTTGTTTTTAGCTACTACCAATCATGTTTAAGCAAGTGTGGCTATTCCTTTGGCTTGGTTTCTCTTAGGCTGATTTCTTTGTAGTGTCTAGTGATAGATATGTACCTTGTGTAGTGTTCTAGGGTGTTTGTTATTATATGGATGGGTATGAACCTTCGGCCGATCGAATAGGACAAGAGAGGTATCCTACGAGTTCTTTGGATGTTTATATGAGCTTTATGTGCAAGCCTAGTGTAAGTGAACATGATCCATGGATCCCTATGATTAAGATGGCTCTATTATGATCCTAGACTCAACATTTTTCATGAATTAATAGTCCTACACATGTTAATAGTGTTGTGGATGTACATTGTGTCCCTCATGTAACCTCTAGTGCCCGGTGATATAGGAATATCATTTGGTCTAGAATTGGTAATAATTGGTTAAGTTCTAGGCCTTTGGATGATGATATTAACATGTATTTTGTTTCATAGGTATCACGTATTTGTTAAGTGATATCCCATGGTGTTTCTTGTGTTCACTTTCGTGTGTTAAAAGCGAATTATCATGTGTTATAGCTTAATAACCTCATGCAAGGTTTGTGGTGATTATTGTTGAGTGTTGTATGATTAAACAAGTGCCAAATTGTTGAGTTTTCTGATTAACTCTTGGCTTTACTAGACTGGGGGGGGGGGGGGGTGTATAGTGTATGAAAAATTATCTAGATATGCACATGTAGTAAGCAATAACTGAACTATGTACAAATGTTGACCTGGTTTGTTGACTATTGTCACATGTTATAAATGAGTGGACATGTTGAAGCGTGGTCGTTGCCGCCAATTTGGCTCGAAACAAACATAGTCATCGTCATCATCTGGTACGCCGTCGAGTAGGATTAGGTGGTCCTTTTTGGTCGGTAGCGTCGTTCAAGCTTCAAACCATGGTGGAGGCGGTGGGTTTGCTTGAGGTAAAGTGTTAGAGAGAAGCTGTTGGTTTGGTTGAAGTAAAGTGTGAGGGAGAAGCTGACATGTGCTGACTGTGGAGTAGGATTGTAGGAAGAAGACAAAAAGCAGCAGAAGATATTGAGCCCACATGTTTTCAATTATGGCGGCTGATATGTACATATTAAACATATAGAAAAGGCATCGTATTATAGCGATAGACAGTGTAGAAGGATCTTTGTTTTAGTAGAGATATTATAATGCTTAGTGTATAAAATAACAACAAACATTATTAATCATTCAAATCACATTATATTAAAATAAACCTCATCCATGTTAGGGAGGCCAAGGTGCAACATGAAAGATGGCACCATCACCCACCGTCATGTCAACAACCTGTCTACTACCTTTGAAACCAGGGATGCCACCCGCTAGGTACCCCTATGAGACACACACACATCTATGCAATACACACACACAACATTTTTTCATCGACTACAAGTCTACAACCCGTTCCACCTTACTGATTACCCCTACCTGAGCGTCCAATGACAGCGTTACTGGTCAGGTATTTGGTAACCTAAACCACTTGCTGATTACACCTCGTCCCATTTTAGAGATTAGATCGGTACATGTACCATACCGAACCAGTACTATACCCCATAACACCAGTACTGAAATTTATTGAAATCAAAACTGTATACTGTACCGTAAATGTTCAGCCGATACTAATATGATAGTATGATACACTACCTTTAACCTCCCAACCAATACTTTACCGCATGTTACCAATACCAAAATTCAGTTAAATTCAAAACCAAATACCGTATCATACTTGTATGCGATGCAAAATTTCACATCCCATGGCCGTGTAGGGTGACATAAATATAAGACTAAGGTCATGTTTGGATAAACTTATAGCCATAGCCAGCCCTTGGTTGGGCCGGGGAGGGCAACCGGCCAGGGTCCGAAAATATCGGGGGCACATTTAAAAAAATAAAATCCTATATATATGTAAATCTATATGTTTTTTTAAACACATCTTTAAACATTTAAACTCGGGCCTATTAAACACATATTTTAAATTATAAAATAACGCAAATACTAGTTTTTTTTTTTGAAAGATAACTTTATTAAACCACCAAACGACACCCTATCTCCAAGACAGAGACAGAGGCCGAAAACCACAATACAAGGAAATCGAATTACATAATATCAAATCTACTCCATCTATCCCAATCCACTACGTCTCTTTTAAATCTATGCTTGTACCAAAGAAAACCAAGAATCTTGATATCCGCCATAATGTCTACAATCTTCACATCTTTGTTCTCGAAAGTCTTCTCATTCCTCGCTTTCCACAACCTCCAACACGCTATGATCAAAATGCCATGAAACACCACCCCTTTGTTCCCACTCATACCGTAATAATCATGCATGCGGACCAGATCATTAACATGAAAGACTACAAAGACCGGAACCTTGCACCAAGACGCGATCGCATTCCACACGCCCGAAGCAAACCAGCAACCCGTCAACACGTGCTCCGTAGTTTCATGGGCGCCATCACACCAAACACATCTAGGATTATCAACCACAATACCTCTCCGATTAAGAGCCTCCTTAGTAGGAATACGATCTAAAAAGGCCCGCCACATAAATATGTTACATTTGTTAGGCACCCACTTACTCCACGAAAAACCAAAGCGCTCACCCGAGTTACTCGGACCGAGCATCCATCTTTTAACCGCTTTCACAGAAAACTCGTCTCCTTTCCCATCTTCCCACCTCCACTCATCGCAAGAATCATGTAAAGTCACCGACTCAATAAGACCTTCAACCTGTTGCCTGCCTTGAATCTCTTCAACGAAAGCCGGCGCGCGCGACCACTCCCATCTGATACATCTGTTTCTGCCGATTCCAAAGACCCGATCCTTGACCAACACCCGCTTTTGTCTCTCCAGATTAAACAACATCGGATATGCGTCCTTTAGAGGTTGTGACCCTAACCAAGTGTCTAGCCAAAACCTCACGGTACTACCATCTCCCACCTTAGCTTTTATCAAACTGTTTATGCCCATCCCCTCAACCTTGTACCCATTCCAATGCTTCGCCAAGTTCTTCCAAACACCCGTTAAAGTGGAGTTAGCCGGAACCAAACCCCACCCACGACTATACTCGTGCAAGGAAACAATCACCCCACGCCACATCGCACTACGCTCATTCAAATACCGCCATATCCATTTCGCTAGTAACAAATCATTGGCCACCTCCAATTTAACAATGCCCAAACCACCCTGATCAATACTCTTGGTCACATTATCCCAAGACACCCAATGTAGTTTACGAATCTCATCGGACCCGCCCCACAAAAATCGCCGCATCAGACCCTCTAATACTTGGACTACCGCTTTAGGCGCCTTGAAGAGAGAAAAATAATAAGATGGTAAACTATGAAGCACCGATTTAATTAGAGTTAATCTACCAGCTATCGACAACGTGTTCGCCTTCCACTTAGACAATCGCTTTTTGAAAGTCGTAACAACCGGCTCCCAATTGGCGACTCTATTCATATTAGAACCCACCTTGATACCCAAATAGATAAACGGAATACTACCAGGACTGCACCCCAGCGTTTCCGCCTCTCCCGCCACCTCTTGGTTGTTGACCCCTATACCAAATAAAGTAGACTTATGAAGATTAATTTTCAAACCAGAGCACAAGTAAAAGATCCTGAGAATCCGCTTCATATTCTTGAAATTGAAAGAAGACCATTCTCCCATTAACATAGCATCGTCTGCATACAATAAATGGGATAAAACTGGACCATTATTAGGAAGACGCAACCCATCAAACGCACCAATGTCGCAAGCCTTCCTCATCAATCCCGAGAACGCCTCCATAACTATAATAAAAAGAAACGGCGAAATAGGATCCCCTTGTCTAACCCCTTTTTGACACCCGAACTCAAAAGTAGGAGAACCATTCACCAGAATAGAAGACCGATTAGACTCCAAAATGCCCCGAATCCAAAATAACAAGTTTAAGAAGAAACCTGCGACACACATAAGCAAACAAAATTTCCCCCCAACCTAATTCAAAAGCTTTGGGCTAAAAAGAATGTTAAAGAACCTTCATTCAGTCTCGGTTACCTATTCACTTAATACGGTATGTCATTAACTCGTTGTAATACTTTAATCGTCGTTTAAAGAAATAGTTTACGTTATTTATTTCGTCAAGGCTTAAAGGTAAGAGGCACATTTTTGGTGGCTTGGCCCAGGCACCTGAATTCTCAGGGACGGCCCTGTTTATAGCTTATTACTTATCTCTTTTTCCAAAAGGTCACACATTCATAACTTATAACTTATCTCATTTTCCACCTCGTTTCACCTTATTCAAACCCAAAAAGTTTTTTTCAAACCATCATCGAAACACTTTTAAAATACTCCCTCCGTCCCAATTTAAATGTCATACTTTCCTTTTTTGTTTGTCTCAAATTAAATGTCCCTTTCCAAAAATAGAAATGTAATTTCCAGTTTTGCCTATAAAAGACAAAACACAATCACCACTTTTAAGGATGTTATTGTCATTTTACCACATACAAACAAAATATTTCTTAAAATGTGTGTTTTTTGAACTAGAAGATTTAAATTGGGACGGATGAGTAACTTATTTTTTGTTTTTAAATTTTTCTAAAATAACACCACCAAACCAAAAGCCAAAGTAAGGCCATGTTTGGGATTGCTTATTTTACCTCCTTATAACTTATCTCCTTAATCAAAAAGGAGATAAGGAGAAAATAATGTTTGGGTAATGGGTTGAAAAGGAGTTTTTGTGGGTTGAAAAGGAGATAAGTTATAAGTAAGGATTTGAGACTTTTGGGATTAAGGAAATAAGGAAGTGAAAAAGGAAATAAGGTGATAAGGAGAAGTTTAGCCAAACATGGCCTAATATCAAACTAGGGCTTTTGATTAACCCACCCGTACAGTTGTACCCTTCTTCTTTATCCTCACACACACACAGAGCAATTGGTGCTCATGGTTAGGTCTGTAAAAACCCATCATCATCACCACGAAGAAGACCAAGACGATGAAGACGATTTCATTTCAAGACCCACTGATTCTTCTTCACATAAAGGTTCCTTTTTTCTTTTCTTTTTCTATTTAAACATGTGCATGCATAATTGGGGAATTGAAGGTTATTATTTGGTGTAGATGGTAGAAGGAACGATCAGAAGACCACTTCTCATCGCTCCAAGCATTCTGAGACCGAACAGAGGCGTAGGAGCAAGATTAATGAGAGGTATTATTATTATTATGTTTGCATGTTTTGTTTTTGTTATCTTTTTGTTAAATTTTGCATTTTTATGTTTTCTTTGAAATGGGTTTGTAAAAATTTGGTTATTTTTGTGCTTATTGATTTAATAATTTCAGCAAAGAATTGTTTTCTTTTTATTTTGTGAGTTCTTTTTTATGGCACAGTTATGAAATTACTGGTTTTAGCTGATAAAAAAGATTATTCTTTTGGAATCTGTGCTTTTGCTATTGTGAACAAAGTTTAAAAATACGGAATCGAGCCTTGAGGCGTTTTCCCTTCGCGAGTCGGGATTAAAAAATAAATATAAAAATTATATAACTTGTAAAAATAAATACGACGGCGGCGCATCGGCTCAGCCCTACAAGCTGCGCCTACAATAAAACCCCATGAGGCACCGCCTCATACTCGTTTGCTAGGTGTGAGTACCATCAGTGGCGAAGCTTGACCCGAAACTTCGGGGGGTCGGAAGTCACTAGTTTTGGGGGGTCGAAACCTTATATACCAAAAAATTTCTATACGAATACTATATAATCGGAACTCGCTATCGAAAATTCGGGGGAGTCGGCCGCCCCTCCCCGCCCCTTGAGAGCTGCGCCCCTGAGTACCATGAAACATGGCAACATGATGCGTTCCCTTTATTTTTTATGCTAAACTTTAGTCAACTTCGGTATTATGTATGGAGTTAATTATCTTAAAACTGTGTAGATTTCAGATTCTTAGGGATCTTATTCCTGAAAATGATCAGAAAAGAGACAGGGCTTCGTTCTTGTTGGAGGTTTGTGTCCTTACTGATGTGTATTACTTTTGTTGTAGTTTTTTTTTTATGCTTGAACATGACGTTGGTAGCGGTTTTTTACTTTTTTTAATGAATGTAGGTCATACAGTATATCCAGTTTTTACAAGAAAAGTTGCAGATGTATGAAGGAACGTATCAAGGTTGGAGTCCAGAGCCTGCTAAATTGATGCCATGGGTAAAATTTATAATCACAAATATGTATTTTGTTTTTAATATAGCTTTCTTACTTGTTTGCACATACCGTTGTGTCTTCTTCATACATGGTTCATCAATCTAAGCAAAAGAGAAAGGAAAACGCAGTGCAAAAAGATAGAAAATAAAAAAAAAATGCAATAGAGATAATCTCTGAATGGAGTTTTAGGAGAGTAATTAATTTACAACACAAGGGATGTGTTTTTTGATGAGCTCCGAGCCTTTACTTTCGTAGTTTTTATTTACGTAGTTGGAATTTGCTTATTGTCTTTCACTCTGTTTCTGAGGATAAAATAGGCTTCTGCTTAATTAGTTCATATCACTAAATACCATTTGATTGATTGACTCAACTTATCTTTTAAGTTCTAAAGCTTGGTGAGGCCATGGTTGTATTAAGTCATCTATGTAGTTGTAATATTACCTTACAACTTTAAAACTGACTTGATAATTTGACCTTGAGAAAAAAAAAACTAGTAACAGTTAATCATACAAGAATTACTGAAAACAAAAGAATGGTGTTAAAAGCTCTTCGAGTTTATGTATAACCAAAGGAACTTTATCTGATCATGAACTCATGAAGCATGCTTAGGTTTGTAAAACAGTGATCACGTTAAACAAGTCATGTGCTGTTGACCTGTTGTGCTAGATGCTAATGAGTAGGAGTTACTTTCCACTCATTTTGTTAAGGTTGAGTGGATTAAGCTTTTGCTTCAAGTTATATGTATTGGTTCTATATCACTTGAGAAACAGGCCAAAGGCTCCGCCTGTGGCCTAGGCGAGAGGCGCACTCAAGGCGCTTAGGCTCCGCCTGTGGCCTAGGCGAGAAGTGCAAAAAAAGCGCGGGCCTAAGAAAAAAAAAGCGCAAATAAAAAAAATCAATAAAAATAACAATCATATTATAAATAATTATAAATAATATAAATATAAACTGAATAGTTTAGCCAGACATGCTAAAAGAATTTACACGCCGTTGATAACTATGTAGTCGACAAAATCAGTTGGTGGTAAATCAATGAGTTTGCGATGTTTATATATTGAAGAATAATTCAATAGAACTGATTTAGGGATCGATATGCAGATTTGTTTTTATCTCCAAGTGTTTTAAAAATCAAATATATTTAAAAAGTTTGATTGAAATTTATATATATCGCTATAAATTGGTAAGTATTGGTCAATAATATTGGTGAGGGGATTAGGTTTTTAAAAGTCAGATAGTGCCTTTTTAAGGCGATCGCCTTTGATAACTATGGTTAAAAGCAAGGAACTATTATTGTGCCCATGTTATATTGTTAATATTTATTTTCAAACAGAGAGGAAACTGTGGTGCGGATAACTTTGCAGATCAATCACAGCCCATGAAAAACGGTTCTGTTGACGAGGGTAATATCGTTCTCACTCAAGCCATGCTTACAGATCCACATCATTTGGTAGAACCCGTCATGACTGGCCCGACTCCCTTCAAAACATCAGATCATGTTGATGTGTCATTACAGCAAAACACATACGAACCGGAGCATACCCACACTCCTCATGGTTCTTTCCCTGATGTTGACCTGTTGACTTCACAATCCAGACCACAAACTTGGAATCACTTACCTCTTTCAAACGAGGGTGCTATTCAAAGCTGCACTCCAACTGTTCTAGAAGAATCTAGCATCTCAAATGCCTACTCCAAGGGGTGAGCATCGCTGCAACAGAGCATCTGCTTTACTCACTAAGTTTTTTTTTTTTTTTTTTTTTTTTTTTTTTTTTTTTTTGCTTTTCTTTATTTGACCTGTTTGAGATAAATCTGTGTCCCTACAGGCTGTTGAATAATTTAACACGCGCACTGGGTTCTTCCGGAGTTGATTTATCACAAGCCAGTATTTCTGTACAATTGGATATCAGGAAAGGGGCATGCAGCGAAGCAACTTCAACATCCTTTGGGATCAAGGTAAATTAAACACCTTTACCTTTATTAGTTTGTTGGCGTTATTTTCATTAAATTAGTTCATATGTGCGCTATGGGGAAATTTAATATATACCCCGGAAAACTTTTTATGATATGACCATTATACGCTTCTCTTTCTATTTACTTTTGATTAGATTTTATCTTGTCAAATATGATCACATTTATCTGTATAATACACGCGATGCTTTGTGCGACTTTTAAGCCGTAGATTAACACATGGATGTTCAGGATCATGGATTTTCATACGAAGCAATGGCACATTGTGGACACAAGAGGCAGAGGACTGAAGAAAACCGGTAATTAATCATTGTACATGAAGCAGAAAATGTATGTGTTGAGAGAGGAGCCACTTTATTAATATTTAGTCATAGGCTTCCATTGCAAATTAGCTTTTCCATTGCAAATTAGAGAAGCTGCTCTTCTTGAATCCATCCATCTATGAATTAAGGATTATTGTGCAAGTATATATGATGTCATGTTCTGAGACTAAATCATCAAAAAGATGGATGCAAAACCAAATTGCTAACACTAACCCACCTAGCTACAGAGATGCACACCAAAATGCTTCTTTTCTTGGCAGCATTAACATACTGTGTTTTTTTTTAAGTCGGTTGTATTCAGTTTTAACATGCGAAGCGTACAAAGGGGTTAATATAGGTTGTGTAATTATATTTACTTCATGCATGATTATGTGATACTTCACGCGTAATTAACTTCGCACGTTAATTATCATTTGCACATTAACCTGCTCCGCTAAATATAATACAAATGAAAATGACGAAAATAAACAATAAATTAAATGACCTATTGAAATGAAATCTCAAACCATCAGCCGAATCGTCAAAACAAAGTCGTATGCCAAACTATTAAACTGTTTAAATCGGTCAATTTGCTTCAGCTTGAGTGGTATCTGAATACTCCTAATCGGGTTGACAAGTTTAAGTCGCAAAATCTATAAATGGACATGACTAACCATGAAACATTGAAACATTCTAACAATCAGGTTGCCAAGTTGATTGTATTAGTAATGACACAATATGTAATATGCATTATACTTATTTTTTAATTTTAGACATACATAAAAAATGTTTAGAACTATTATTTCTTTATATAAATATATGTACAATCATTTCTACATATATGTACATTATCAAATATGTATGTACGAGATTTATTTTTCAATTTTAAATATGTATGTACATATGTATATAATTGTTAAAAATATTGCTTAGATAAAATGAATTGTTCACATTAGTTCTCATAGTATATATCTACATTATCAAATATATATGTACTAGATTTATTTTTCAATTTTAAAGATGTATGTACATATGTGTAAAATTAAAAAAAAAAAATACTTAGATAAAGTAAGTGGTTTACACCAGTTCTCGTAGTTCTTACATGATCCTAATTTCCTAATCCTATATATAGATTAAAAGCTTATGTTTTATGAAAATATGATATTTTTTATGTTAAAATTCCCCTTATATGTAGTTACTTGTATTAACAGCCAATGAAGTAAACTTTTTTTTTTAATTAGTACATGAAATTCAGAAACGTTGTTTAATATGACAAAAATCAAGAAGTAAGTATTCTTTTCCGAGTTCAAAGTCGTTGACTCTCCGATTATAGTCAAAACGTACTCATTAAATTTTCACCACACGATTACATTAGTAATCATTTTTTACTCGACGACTTTTTCAGAATGTTGGATGGTCACAGGTCGGCTTATGAGACCGATCCCGGTTTGAGAACCCACGAGGTTTCTCTATAGATGACATAACACCGGCTTAATCTTGAAACATCCCCGATTCAATTCAAACATGTAAGTCCACTTTTCAATCTTTAATCTAAGCTTGTGATTTAACAAAGCTATGAACATTGAACACCTATACTTACACAATCACATATTAATAAGATTAGCACAAAATGCACTTATTTGCAAAACTTTTTATAAAGACACATATTTACACCTTTCACACCCAATTCACATCATAAGTGGGCTATATATACAATTTAACTAACCAAAATTCAGTTGAGTTCTTATGTTTGTTTCATATTTGACCTTTTATTTGAGTTAAAATTCTATAAAACCTTCATGGCAAAACAATAATATAAAAATAATGGATTTAATAATAATCCACTTCGTTATTTTGTTACTTACAATAAAATATCAAACTTTGTATTTTATTTCATTTTATTGCGGAAGGAGGAGCATAAAAGAAATTGATTGCGAACTTTAATACTAAGGGGATGTTTGGTTGATTAAGTGTTGAATTATTAAGAGGTCTGAATGGTTAAGCGCTGAATCATTAAGTTGGACCTCTTAATGGTTAGTTTTTTGTCCCACGTTGGTAGGGGAGCCTTATTAAGGTTCAGCCTAGTTCAGTGCTTAATGGTTAAGCAACGTCCCAAATCTTAATGATTCAGACTTAACCATTCCATTCAGAAGCTGAAACAAACGCGTTGAATGCTGAATCATTCAACGCTGAATGGTTAAGAGCCTCATTAAGAGGCTACCAAGCAGCTCCTAAAAGTATTTTTTTAAGAGCTAAATGTTGCTCTAAATGGGAATTGAACCCAAAACCTTTAAGTTAAAAAGTTAGAGTATTAGGCATCAAGATTGACTTATCGACTCCTCGGATGATTAAATGGTCATTTAAACAAAATTTAGTATTTTTTTAACGACCAATTGGAATCACTCACGGATCACTGGAGTATCATCGTGCCACCAGTGTTACCACGCGATCATATTTCATCACCAAGTCAGCAATTCAGGAGGAAACTCATAATTATGATAAAAAAAACCCCATTGTGAGATTCGAACCCAGGACCTTATAGTCCTAGGTCTTATCCCGCCACAAAATTTAGTATTTGATTAGTCAAACCCAACGGTCAAAGGACCATAAATGTCACACGTAACTACTGTCTGTGCATTCTTAAAATAGAGAGTAGTAAAATTATATTTCATCATTTCTACTTTTATGAAACAACATCATATATGATATATCGTTCAAAAAAAAACATCATATTTAGAATTTGTATAAATAAAATAGAAAGTAGGTGAAAATTAAATATTTATTGAATAATCTGTATTATTACAAAGTTTAAATGGAAAAAAACTGAAAGTGAGAAACTAAAAACTGCATGTAAACATGCTAAAGGTAACTTTGGGTAGATTACTCATGAAGTGCAATTGGCTTCTCATATTTAAACAAATCTTTTTATTATATACAATAAAAATAAAGATTGCTACTAAAAATCTAAATTAAATATAAGTATCTGGTTGTGCCATATATTACAATTTTGATGAGCCTAAAATTATTCCGCTTCTCTTATTTCATATCATATTATCTATACAACTAATAAATGAAAGCTAATGTGTACACTTGGCATTCCCATGTTGCTGCTCAATTGTGTAGCCTATCATATTGTGCCAAGTGGCCAAATGTGAGAATTTATAAAATTTTTCTTTTTTCTAAAAATCAAAAAACATTCAATTAATTTTGGTCAATAATCATTTACCAATATTAATTATCTTTCCTAGAACAATAGAACCATAATTCGATTTGGTCAATAATCATTTACCAATATTAATGGGTCTTTGATTGCTTGCTTGACAATAATGGGTCTAAATCATTCATCATATTGTTAACTCTAAATCAAAACCTCTCCTCTCCATGATCGATCATCAACAACTCATCTCTTTCAACATAAACCCTAACCACAAATCATCTCCACGATTCGTATCATCCAAATCAGGTAACAATTCTTTTAAAATATTATGGTTTCATCTATTTATCTTATATTCGATTTCGTATTCAGTTTGATCGAAATCCTGTGTTCAATCAAAACCCTAACTTGAACGCATCTACAATATCTATTTGAATATCCTGTTGATTAAGAATCCTGATTTATTCTATTCTACTATGGGTTTTTTTCTTTAAGATTTGGATATTTTGATGATTTTATTGTTTGATTTTCGCAGATCGGATTCTTATAGCCGTCATATTCAAATCCGAGTACTCTCTTTGTTTGGTATCTTGTGATTTTTTATTTAGAAACTTTTAATTGAAATCATAGAAACAATTTTATTTTAGGTTTTTTTTAAAGATTTGGATGTATGTTTGATGCTTCTACTGTGTTTGTTATTGCACTTTTTGTTTGCCATCTTCTACTGTGTAGGAAATTATTTTTTGTTTGCTTCTACTCTGTTTTTTATTCTCTGTTTTTTATTGTAGATATTTATTCTATATTGGGTTTTTTGTTCATATGGTATTATCTGCTTTGTTTTGAAGAATCATGTTGTTTAATTGGCGTAATATTTTGCTAATAATATGTGACCTTTTTAATTGCATCATTTGTTTAAATAAGCGTTTGTGTAAGTGTTTGTTTTAGTTGAATCCTAAGTTGTGTTTTAATAATCTTTAGATGTTGTTCATTTGAAATGGGTCGGGTTGCGCCAACTGTTTAACCCGTTTGATCTTTTTGAGACAAGTCACAAAACTGCTATGTGTGCTAGAGTAGGCTTTCTTGAACTTCTTTTAATTTTCTGGTTGTTGTTATTGCGGCAGGTAAATGGGTGACACAGGAGGTGGCTTTTGCTGTTGCTACTAACCATTCTTCTAGGCCTATACAAAAGAAACCTATGAATGCTAGACCATCAAATATATAGAAAGTAAGAGCTACACCTGCAAAATGGGCAAGGTTTAGTCTGATATAAATTAACTTCATATAGAAATAATTTTTTAGTTTCTTTGATATAAATTAGGTTTGTAAGCACTTACTTTTTTATAAATAAATTACTAAGTAATTTTTTACATGTTGAGCTGACTCAACCTCAATTCGTCACAAGGAACCAACATGTGTAGATATTATATTTGGTTAATATTAAGACATTGTAAAGGGGTTGTGTATACTTGCTTTTTTTTTATCTTGAAATAATAGTATTATTTTTCATTCTTCTTAAACTTTCAGTATAAGAACTATTTGAGATATTATTTAGCCATATTCTGTGCAGGAGTGTACGTGGCGTACTGATTTGTTTCGGCTGCCAATAAATTGCTTATCCGGATAGAGACAAAAGGGAAAGGCGATTTTTAGGCGCAACGACTAAACCAACAACACAAACAATGGTTAGTGACTTTTATTGGCTACTCTCTGTATAAACGTTGTGTGCTCTTTGATTTCATCTAATTTTCTTATTGAGATTGTTACATCTTCTGGCCAGTGCATGTTTGAGAGATTAGATGCGAACAAGAATGTGGTTCGTTTCTCTCGCCTTTTGAAATATGGGCCAATATAAGATTTTTTCTTTAAATTCTTAGTTTTTCATTGTGTTTATCTTTTGATGATTATAGGAGTTAGTACGGGTCAATTAGTGCCCCAAGTAAAGAGTGTTGAATATTTTTTTTTGTTGAATCAAATTGTATATAGGTTTGAGTTTGTTTTTGACGGTGGTGTCCAATCTTGAATGGTATTCTCAGAAACTTGCTAGACATCATTTGTGGTATAATAAAGTGGTAAGCTTTGTTTTCTTTCTTTTATATGTTTTTTGCAAGTTATAGTTATAAGAGTTAAATGCTTTTAGTTTGGGTGGTTTAAGGGTCGAGGTGCTAAAGAAGCACACACCTGACTCGAGCAAGGTGCACGAGTATTATTTATAGGTCGTGTTTATGGTCTAACGAACATTACCCTTTTTGTTCTTATTTTTTTAAGAAAAAAAAAGCTTTAAATCAGTGCAGTTCCTATACTTTGGTTGTCACTTGCAATAAAATGACAAAGGTGTTGGTGGCTTGCTTAATCTTTAAATGGTTTCTTTTGACAAAAGTATTTTTAATAGTACAGTTTAGTTTTTAAGATTGCATTTTGTGTATTGTTATATCGAATTTAAAATCACAAGAAAGAATTAGTGGATTGACCGGTCCATACCGAAAATTCCAATCGAACGAAATCAATTTTTCATGTTCTCTTTTAAATTCTGCTCTTTATCTCATTACATTTATCTATGTTTGCAGATTGTTATGTAAAGTATATATACATTCGAGCACTTAGCGATGCGTTTATAGGTAACTTTGGTCATTATGCCTACATATAGTTTTTTCGTAACATACCATGGAGGGTTATACATCTATATGAACTTTCTTTTGAGTAGTTATCGGCAGTTCGCGGATGCTAACATGTTAATAATTCCATTTGACAGTTTTGGTGGCTGAAGTGGGACTGAACATCCAACAAGCACATGCTTTTTCCGCAGTGGATTGATACTCATTAGATGTCTTTGTTGTTGATGCTTGGCCATATGAGGTATTTTCTTGAACTACTAATTACTGAATGTATGTTAAAAATAAGTGTAGTTGGATTAATCTACTATTTTAGTTAATGATTCTTTTAGTGAAATGACATGTGTAAGAGTTTATATTTATGAATTTTAGTACAAAAATGTATTTAAATAGTAAAAAAAAGATTACTTTGGTGAGAAAGCTATGTTGAAGATTGTTGATATAAAAAGACTGTTTGAAGACATCTGTTGATGAGAAACAAAATCTGTTGTGGGTCTATTTAATTAGGTCTGTTTAGTAAGATCTGTTTACTAAGGTCTGTTTCAGAGCAGCGTATCTGTTAAGGAGATCTGTCTGAAACAGGAAATTCATGTTCAGACAAATCTTCTTAACAGACCCACTGCTCTGAAACAAACCTTAGTAAACAGACTTTTCTTGCAACAGATGATTAATTTCTTGATTTGTTGTTTAGTAAACATTGAAGACTAATTTTATTAAAAAATGATATAGACTTCCTGTATTCTCACATGGCCAAGTTTATGTCGCATTGTCAAGAGTTAAAAGCAGGGCATGAGTGAAATTACTTATACTTGATGCTGATGGGAATGTGAAAACTAAAACCAGAAATGTGGTGTATAAAGAAATAGAGTAAAGATCAAATACAAATAGTTTTTTGGTAAGAACTGTGAGAATCAAAGGGGGTAAAAAAAATTTATTTTTTTTAGAATTTTTTTCCCCATGTGCTTAAACATTCTTTCTAGATGAATAATACAAAAAAAAAATTAAAAAATTTTTTTTTTAGTGTAATTACGTCATTAAGGTAAATACATTAGTTTACACTAGAGTAATTATGTAATTACTCTACACGTAATTACTCTACACCAATTTTTTTTTTTAGTTTTCAATACTATAATACATGTTTAACAATATGGGAAAAAAAATTTTGAAAACAAAATAAAAAAAATACCCTCCTTTGATTCTCACAGTTCTTACCAAAAAAACTATTTGTACCGGATCTTTCCCCTAAAGAAATATTTAGGCATATTTTGAATTAAATTTGTATTCGTTGTTTTATACTTTAATACAATATTTTTACTGTATATTTATTAAACGTTATAATTCCCTAAATACATGTACGTTGGTGAACCGCGTGTACACGCGGGCAAAAATCTAGTATTTATTAATTTAAAAAGCTTAATTTCAATCATTCTTATCTTAAAAACTCGTTTTATAATTCTTAAATCTTCATTATTAACTATTAACTACTTAATATTTTGTTTATTCAACATGACTAATTCACAAGATTTTAACCTAGTATAGCAATATATTTATCATTTTACATATTAAAATAGGAATATATACATTATAATTGAAGTTAGCATGACTTATTTTTCTATGGTAGCTTGTTTCGTAAATAAATTTGCTTTGTCTGCACAGTTTTCTATTACTTATTTTCCAAGTTAAGTTACATGCTTTAGTGACTAGTATTAAATTCTTTTAATTCATATATCCAAGGAATATTTTAATGGTGACTAGCATGACTCTTTTTGAAGGTTCATGTTAAATAAGACCCAAAAGGGTCCTTTTTTCTTGGATCATTCAACGACTTGGGATTTCTTGGATCAAGCCCCTATGAATAGATGTGTACAAATAATACCATACATTATTCATAATTTCAAGTCTATCCACCTTAAACTATGGATGATCAAACATGTTACCTTGATTTATAAGTTTTTGTTGTATACTTAGAAAAATGAGTTTGAATTTATTTAATTTTTAATGCTTAGTTTGATTTCATTAAGATCGAATTTTGAGGTCAATACCATTGCAGTGCAGTACGTGGTAGAGACATTGGTGGGCAATGATAGAAGACTCATGGGATCATGGGTTCGATTCTTGAGCCAGACGGGTTTTACCGGTAATTTCATCGTCGTACCTACGGGCGGGTGGGTTATACCGGGTTTTCCCCGGAATTGGTGTTTGACAACTCGGGTACTCTCAGAGTACTTGAATTTGTCTAAAGGGTGCCCTGAAAATGCTCGGGTTTGATTTGTTAACCGTTCAAAAAAAAAGATTGAATTTTGAGTGTGCGTTGATATTTTAACTCCCAAGTTTTCCATGAAGCGATAAGTTAGTTGAACCGGCCAATGGAAAAATTCGGTTATAAGTTTGTGTTAAAAAATAAAATAAAATAAAATACAAAATATATCAGACTAACAAACCGAAAACCAAATCAACAATGTTTGTGTCTATATTTTAGTGTTTGTTCAATAACACAATGTTTGTGTCTATACACTTCACTACACGTACGGTAACACGCTTGTGTCTACATACATCCCTAACACAATGCAATTGTTAATACACACAAGGATAGAATTTTCAAAATTATATATTTTTTTCTTCTAAAATCTTATTTAGCATTTAGTTTACTATTTTAGCTTCCATATTTTGGTTATAACATATTTCAAAATATATTAACATTGTAAATCTATACCATAAGACAAAGTAGGTCCACACCTTATTTAAATTAGTTATATACATTTTAGATTTTTGAATTATTTATGACGTCATCCGGTTCTTAAAACTGATCCGGCCAGCAATAACCGGTCGGGTAAGAAAAATTGGATTTTTGAACAATCTAAAATGAAAGATGATAACTTGGTATTAAAGCTAGAAACTTTATGTGTGCTATGTATTCAAATATTCTCAAAGAAATGGATGCTACATGCCCAAATCCTTTATCCATTTCAACATATGGACATGAAGGCATTTTGTGTAAGAAAAATGTATACTGTGTAAGTATACAATCAAACATAATCTGCAACTATCAGAGAAAGAATCAGTGGTAAAGATCATGTTAATCTATTCGTTAATCCAAACACTCGTACGGGTTTGCATAGAAATATTCTTCTTCCTTTGGTCTATCGGAAATCATCACTCGTCGGGTTGGGTGACCCATTCGATCCGCATGAACTTCTTTTACTGTGTTTGAGAACTCCTCCCAATTCAGTGACCCTTCACTGTATCTGTCTATTAAGTCTATCAACACTTTTCGATCAAGCCGGATGGTCTTCTTGAATCCTAAGTATCTGGATACATTTTCAGCAAAATTAGATTTTTTTTTTCAAAAAAAAAAAAAAAAAAAAAACTAGTGTCAATTGTGTGTTGAGTGGCTGACATTGGAGGGTTGGATAGCGGGTCAAAATGAGTTTGTGTTATAATGGGTCATCTTTAGTACATGTCAAAACGGGTCAGGCCAGGTTAGGTTGGGTTGACCCGCAAATATTTTTCCTCCATTTTGAAAAAAAGTAACTAATGTGTTATTAACTTATTATGATTACAAAAAGAGAATCAATATTTTGGACCACTTTTTTGGATAGAACATAAACGAAATCGACCCTTTTACGAGTAAATGAGTAAAATGTCAAAATTGCCAACTCTGGGGACACATTAATGAAATACCTTCGATGACCCTCAACAACTCTAGCCATGTTCCCATCGTATGTTGGAACAAAGATATCACTTTCTAAAGAGACAAGGTAATCAAGTGCAGCCATTTGTGATGAATGGTTCTGAAAGAAGCCGAGCTCCAAAGGGTCCAACAGCGTCTCCTTTCTCACCTGTTTCATAACAACCATTAGCCTTATATGGGTCAACTTGTAATTTTATATACCCTTAAGATAATCGGTTTTACTAACCAGATTTGGGAACTCTGCAGCTAAACTAGCCATTCGTCTTTCACCACCGTATATTTCACCAGCAGCAATGTAAATTTGAATATTTCGGTCAATGCTCAAAGCGCGTAAAACCAAAGCAGTTTCTTCTGGTGTCATTGGACACAAGCCTTCTTTTCTTTTGAAATCAGAGTTGATTTCTTTCTCTTTCCACCATGTATAAGCATATCTAACAAATCGAAAAACGACCCAATTCAGTAATAATATATAAACAAAAAGGGTAAAAATAAAAGCTGAATCTTGTTATAAAAGTCACCTCATTCTTGTCAGTTCTTCAACTTCTTCAGTGTTGCATCCTTGTGTGCAGCCAGAGAACGCCAACATATCCATTTCGTATCTAAGATGAAGAACTAAAAAAGGCCCCTTTTTTCTAAGGATATTAACAGCTTTTTTACCTAGTTCCTCAATCTGTGGAGTGAATTTCAAGCCACTGAAATTTACTCGACAACGAAGTTTTTGAATCTCTAGGGGTAGACCATTGTTCGCAAGTCGAGCATCGGTTCTATTTAAATGTACAACTTTAAACCTTTGGATAAGTGGAAGAATCTGCAGACCAATAATTTAGTAAGTTAGAATCATTATTAGCCTTTAAAAGTTAAAAGAGATAAAGTTAACATGATTTATGAGCAAAAAGTAAACCTGATCATGATAATAAGAAATGTCAGACCAACTAATCGGTGCTAACGAGTGAATTTGTCCAAGTTCAACTCGTCTTTTAATCCTCGGGGGAAGCTCTTTCAATATCCGAACCTCGTCCCTCAAGGATCTAATGAAATGATCAACATCAAAGATGTCTTCAAAGTCACTGCAGAATATGAATTCAAAATCTTGTATCAGAATTTACATAATCTTTTGCTACCTTGATTAGCGAAAATGATTCAACTTACCTAGGATCAGCCCAGAACGATGATTTATCCAATTCCGGAACTATAAGTGTGACATTTAAGTATCTAGCAACCGCAACCATGTCACAGATCTGCATACCAAAACAACCAAATTAACATTAATCACTTGTAACATTAGTAAACTATTTAAACCAAATTTCTAGATTATAATATAATAACAAACTCACTGCTCCTCTCATTTGATTAAGTCCTCCATTGCAAGAAACCATAAGATAACCATTGTTCTTGTAATACCCTGCAATTAACATAATCAAATTCAAGATTTTTTTTATTGTATACAAACATACAAATAAACAAAAAAAAATCATTATATACAAATTTAACAACAAACATACAAATTCATACAAATATATAAAAAAATCATTATATACAATACAAATTCAACAACAAATTCATACAAATATACAAAAAAAAAAAAAAAAATTCATATACAAAAAAAAATCATTATATACAAATTTAACAACAAATATACAAATTCATACAAATATATAAAAAAAAAATCATTATATACAAATTTAACAACAAATTCATACAAATAAATCATTATATACAATTTGGCATTCAAGAAGCCAAAATGCTTGAAACATGACAGAATCAAGAAAAGATACAATCAGTCAATCATCCAACAAACTATAAAAGAATTCAAGAACTTACTTTTAGGGGGAAGAAAAACTTTGGATTCCAAGAAAGAAGATGATGAAGAAGAAGAATGAATAGCAATACTCTGCTTAGAAGAATAACAAGAAGGCCAAGTTTTCAACAATCTTGGACCCCAAATCTCACCAACAGTCAACAACTGAACAACACAGATCCACAACAACAATGTTGTCATACCCCTAGTCATCCATAATATCATCCTAGCTTGAGACAACACATTAAGACTAGATTTATCCCCTCCTTTACTTCCTTCTCCACCACCTGTGAATAATATTCCTCCCATTTTATTCACTTCCAACTTATCATTACACATTCAACAAAAGAACAAAACCCTTGACTCATTTCTCTAAATTCATCCAAATTTTGGAAGTAAACTGAAATTTAAAAAGTGGGTATTGGAATTGGGCTTGTGGGTATTTGTTTTTTGTGTAAAAGTTGTAATCTTGATCAAGTTTTTATAAAATCTTGAAAATCTTGAATGGATGAATGTGATGAATTAAGGAACAAAATGGAGAGAGTAAAAGAGACCCTTTATTAGTAGTGATTAGAGGGTGAATCTTGTGAAGTGAAAGAGAAGGATAAAGATTGTAAGAGATGAGAAGAAGGGGTTTGGTTTTGTTTTTATATTATTATTATTATTATTAAGTTAATAATAATATGTTGGGAAATGAGTAGAAACTGAAGTAGTTGATTTGTGCCTGAGATTACGGAGCCGATTGTTGCCTTTTTCATACTCTTTTTTACAGGAGAAAATTTGGCATTTGAACTTTTCTAAGATTTGGTATTTTATTAAGTTATTATAGTTAAATGGTGATCTATTGTTGTTTATGTGTTTAATTTATTTGGTAATTCATGGTTTTGTTATTGTTTTTCAGTGTTTAAGATAATAATAATTGGAGATGATTGATGCACTTGTTGAAAGTTTTGTATTTTTTGTGAATGGATTAAGATGAGACATATGGAAGTAGGAAATTTAATACTTGTTAAAATGTAAGTTAAACTAAAGGTTTATTGTATTTATTTTGAATAAGAGTACTTTCTATTCCATGACTAAGAAAATTACATCAAGATAGCGGGCAGGCGGGCAACAAGCTGTGCCGACACCCCTTTCTGAATAGCAAATCCTAATCTACTAAAAATGTAACCCTGCCCACCCAGAGCCGAGACACTACTATGAATAACCCGTTGGACCCTGGTCAGGAAACTGGTAGCCTCCGGTGCCAATGAGCCAAAGGTATCAAAGACCAAGGATACAAAGACGTGTTGGTTCTCAAAGTTTTTATGATCTATATACTATAACGACTATCAAATACAGGACAATGAATATAATGTGGATTAATTAACGTTATATTTTGTTTATGTGGTAATATTTTTCTCACCCTTTACTTTAGTTGACTGTAATTTGAGTTGTATGATTTTCTTTGAGTAGATTATACCATGTGTTCAAGATAAGGCACCCTTCTCTCTTTTCAACTACTAAATATGGTTGTCTTGGGTGGGTAAAATTTTGTACCATTTATTCTAATATAGAACAACGACTTCATTCTTGGAGCATTCTGATGGACCAATGGAACAACTACGTGTTGGTTGACAGGACGAGAGGCACGCTCTCTGCCCCTCAGTGTGTTTGAGAGCATAAAAAACTTGTCACGTTAATTCTTACATCCGTATCTTCATTTTGGTAAGAGATACGAATCACAACCTCAAAACTCGATCTACATTTTCATCCACAGATTGAAAGAACTTGCTCATCATCGGTTCATACACTTGTAACGTATGTGAAACTAGTAAACGTCTTTCTCCTCACTTACACTTGTACTTTCTCCATCAAGTAACATGATTTTGCACGTAGTCATTCCCCTTTCAATTCTAGTAATCGACATATCCATTTACAATTTAATAAACCCGTAATGATAATATATATGAGTACAAGAATTAAAATGGTGAATATTGTGAAAGTTTTCTTCCACCCTTATATATTTTCATCAAATTAAAGTTCAAAAAAATATATATATATTTTCATTTCCTTAAAAGAAAAATCAAATAGACCTCGAAATCTTTACCCCTAGCATGTTAAATTATAAAATACATTATTCCAATTTTGAAATAAATAGTATTATTTTTTTATCAAATATTACAATTTATTAGTATTTTTCTATTTTTTATTATTAAGACTTTTTTTTGTGTGTGGTATAAATAAGCTACAACAAGCTGTCACACCAAATATTCACAGGCTTTTATGGATTTCAGAAGTTACAAAATATCCAAATGCCCCGTGACTGTTTTTGTCAAGCTATTATTTAAATTATAAAATTGCCACAATTCGCCTATATAAAATAGAGTAAAGATCAAATACATATAGTTTTTTTGTAAGAACTGTGAGAATCAAAGGGGGTAAAAAAAATTTATTTTTTTTTTTAGAATTTTTTTTTCCCATGTGCTTAAACATTCTTTCTAGATGAATAATACAAAAAAAAAATTAAAAAAAAAATTTTTTTTTAGTGTAATTACGTCATTAAGGTAAATACATTAGTTTACACTAGAGTAATTATGTAATTACTCTACACGTAATTACTCTACACCAAATATTTTTTTTTTTTTTTTTTAGTTTTCAATACTATAATACATGTTTAACAATATGGGGAAAAAAATTTTAAAAAAAAAAATTAAAAAAAAATACCCTCCTTTGATTCTCACAGTTCTTACCAAAAAAGCTATTTGTACCGGATCTTTCCTCTATAAAATAATAATTTGATAATTATTAAAAAAAACTTTTAAAAGATTATAATATTGTGACAAAATATATATTATTTTTAAATAAGGTATTTTGAATAAGTAAAAATAAAAATAAAAATATAAAAAACATTAGGGGTATCTTGAGGATTACTACTGGTGGTGGCACCGGCAGGGGCAGGGGACTTGATGATGGTGCATTGATTGGGCACAGACTCACAGTTGTCACACCCCACCACTTATGTTACTCATCATTCATCCCAACTCAAATTTTATCTTTTACTAAATTCAGAAAAACCGTTCAAAAAAAAAAAAAAATCAGAAAAACATATTAACTTCTTTTTTTTTTTAAAGAAAATAACTTTAAAAGTACACTTATATTTTCATAGCTAAACATTTATATCCTAGTTTTTTCTTAAAATGATCACTAGTATTGGACCCTATTATTATTAGGGTTAATTAAGATAAGCTCACAGGCTTAGTTAGGTTATTAGGGTTTCTTGTGATCTCTATATATTGTAACATAACTATTCAATAATACTATTCAATATTCTATTATCTTACATGGTATCAGAGCCTTAAGGTTCTGGTTACTTTTTTTTTCCCTCCCCCACGCCACCACAAAAATACAAACCCTAGCCATCACCTCTTAAAGAAAAACCCTAGACAGGGCGGCGTGCCGCCATTGCCGTCGCCCTGTCCGGCCACCGTTCGTTTTTCGTTTTAGTGTGACGTTCACTTTTTTTCTTATTCCCAGTTCTAAAAAAATTTTCAATTGTCGGTTCTAGACATATTCCCGCCGTTGATTATGATCAAGCTGCCGTCACCTCTTTTTTTTTATTGATTTCGCTTCTCCGTCATGTCGCTCCTTGCCGCCTCGCCGCCGCTTATTGGACTACTGCCGCGCCGCTTGCAGGACTATGATCCACCGCCGCGCCGCATTGGTTTCCTCATATCGGATTACATGATCATTAAATTAGTGGTGGATTTTCATTGAAGATTACGGATTGCGAGATTATGAGATTATGGCAGAAGTTTTGACCGACATTGAAGAACGTTTAATATTATTATTTTTTTTATGTTTTTTTTTTGTTTTTCCAGTCTAAGCTTCTAGTTTCCTTCCGCTCTGACTGCGGGGGAGTATTAGATAGTATATCAGATTAGGGTTTTGGTAGTATGAGCCCACGGGCTTAGTTAGGTTTTTAGGGTTCATTGTGATCTCTATATATTGTAACCTAACTATTCAGTAATATCAATTCAGTATTTCTATTATCTTACAACTAGGACAAACTGAAAAGGTTATATATCAAAAATCAATGCCTATAATCAACATTGAAGAGTTTGGCAGTATACTAAAGTTTGAGAGTGAACATTGGTCAAATTGGTTACAGGTTAAAATCAAATATATAACTTTGTTTCTTATAACGACATTTATTGTTAGAGAGGAAGGGACATTACTCTTGCCAATCCTAACACCCACAAATTTATCTCGTTTCTACCCTCAAACGACAAAATCACTAGCAGAAATATAATCGACAATGTTCAAACAGAAATCTGGGATATAAATGAAATCCACATTTTAGAGAAAATTAGCTAAATTAGTTGAATTCAGCTTAACTAAATTTAAACGAAAATCTAATCGAATTCTATCATGAGTTAGAATATGAACTTTGTCTAACTCTGAATCGAGTTATAAATTTTTAGTTCAAACAAGTGCTAATCAAAAAATATTTTAAAAACAACTCCTTAGCTACAAGGACTGCAGTATAGGAAGTAGGGTTGTCGAACCACGAAGAGTATGTGGTTAGTGTTAATAACAATTTTTAACTATAATAATAGAAAACTAATGAAATTATGAAGATTAAACTAAAGTGCTGCTTTGCTTGCAAGAAAAGATTGATTAAAGTTTGATTAAAAACAATAATATTAAGAAAACGATCACTCCGGGTTTCTGATTCGGTAATTATCAAACGAATTCTGTTATTACCCTATATAGGAAATCACATAGACATGACTTTGTTTAAGTTGTTCGACCCAACACAGCTATCATAACATTAATTGCAAAGTTAAATTAATCCTAGTGCAAGAAAACCAAGATACGATAACATAATGCAATAATATTAATTAACCAAACTGTCTAGATCAGTCAAACATACAATCAGACGCAAAGAACTTTAAGGTGTTCACAAAATCTGATCCAAATAGCAAGTGTCAAACAGAAAACAAATGATAAAGTACCCAAATCGTTCACCGGAGAGAACCGCAAGTGGATTAGCCTTGCATCTTGTTCATCACGGTTGATTCCTCTTTTCTTCGTGCGATGCCTCTTGTGTCCAACTGCCGTCGAATGAATCCCCCTCAAGCTGCCGTCAAAAAGTACTCTTTATTCAACCTTGCGATGCCCTCCTTATTCTAAATGACAACCGATTCACTTAATGGGCTTGTTGTAGATATGATTTCCAGCCCCAAAATATTACAATTGAGGTCCAATTTTAGTTCCCTTTTCCTTGCTACTTTGCGACTCCACAACCCACTAATTATTCTATTGGTCCAACCAATATAATTAGCTCACTTGACATGGGTGTTTGGGATTGCGTTTTGAATCTAATTTTTAGATTATTGCGTTTTGAAAATGCAGATAATCAGTTTTTTAAGTTACCAAAACGCAATAATCTATAAGCAGCTCCACCCCTGCTTTTCCAAAACGCATAATCTATTTTGAATAATCAATCCCAAACACCCCCTAAATTGTAATCCTTTTAATATCACTTCTTGAGGAAATTTGTCTCCTTTATAAATGGTGTTTTTACTCCATGAACTTTCTGACACGTCGATGGCTAGCATCTTTTATCTCATCTTCATCTCAATTGTATTATTTTAGCGTAACTTCTTCTCAAACCTACAAAAGATAAAAAAAAAACAAATAAAGTGGTATGTTTTATAACCATATTGATGCATTTATATTTTAGTTAATATAAACTGTAACAACCCGAGTTGTTAACGGGTCTCTTAAACGGGTCGGATCGTACCCGACCACCCGATTATTTAATAAATATTTAAGTTCGAATCTCGCGACTAACCGTTTTAACCAATTATATAGATAATAATTATTGGACTTTTATTATTTCGGTTAAACGCTCCTTATCTTATATTTAAACGTTGCCAAACGTTTCTTATTTATTAATTATACCCGTTACCAAACACCCGCGTTTCAGTTATTATCCTCGTTGCCAAACACCCCTTGTTATATTTATCTTTTATAAAGTCTCTTCTCTTTCTCTCTTGTCTGGATACTTACGAATACACACACACTTGTGTGTGTTTATGGCAGCCAACCAGAACCCATCTCCGGCCGCCGCTGCCGCCGCCCGTCTTCTTCTCCGGCAGCCCTCCTCCATCTCCGGCTACCCTTATAACTACCACAACCCTCTTTATGACCTTCTGTTCCAATAATAATAATCAACACAACCTCTCCTCTGTTTTAGTTATGAAACCCGGTAATCATCCAACGAGCCACCGCCATCACCTCTGTTCTGTTACCAGCCATCAAACAACCATAACCAGCTATCATCAAACCTTTCATAATCCTTGGTACTGACACAAACCTTTCATAAAAGATCTTTAATCAAATTTATATTCGTATATAAGTTAAGAGTATTTTCGGCACAATTCTATATTTATATTCGGTCGTATAACTTTCTTGATATTTTATCTCGATATGAACAATAAATATTATGTATTACGTTTAATAATATAAATCTATCTTTGTGTATATATAAAAATTTCCGATAGATGTTATCCTCGGTCATTTTCGGAATTAAATAATAATTTTGAACGGGAATATTATTATCTCGAATTTATGCGACGAAAATAATTTGGAATCTATCAAAAGAAACCGAATTCTTATTCATTCGATTATGCGACAATATAAGTACCGTCTTAATCCATGACTCGAACAAGTCAGGGATATTAAAAAGATTGGATAGTTATATTGGACATCTTTAGGCGTAATCAAATTCTTGAACGATTGACAGTCTATTTCGTTAGACTCAGATCAACATATTCTATTCCCGAATAATATAATTTTGAATATAAGAGAAAATAAAGAAAAGAATATCAGAATAATATGTGAAGGACACATACCTATTGTGATTAAAATAAATAAGTACTGGAATGTTAGGTGAGGTGGAATAATAATTATGATCGCGACATAATTATGAATGCCACAGGCACAGGAACATTCGAGTAGGAGTTTATCGAGATCACAGTATGTTTGTATCATAAACATATTAAAAGAAATAATAAGAAATAATAATAAGAAGAAATATATATTCGAACCATCAGCGTATCATATGTGGAGAATACGACTATCTCATTGGCAATCTAGTTGAAATTTCTTAATGAAATACGACTAAGAATATGTTCGCAGAATAAAAACCATCGATTGGTTAAATTCTACGAATCAAAGAAATCAGTTTATTGATTTCTGATTTCCAACCAAGGATAGTTGTATGTTCTTTGTGCAATTTCCGGGACAAATGATATCTGGACCCTTACGGTAGGTATATCCGGACATTTGCCACCAAGTCACATGATTTTTGTAAGAATATAATAGATAACAATCTATATGGATTCAGAAACCGGAAATGGTAGAATCCAACGAATTATTAAAAGAAATAATTTATCAAATATATTGAAATACGATTGATACCAAGCGGAATCACGTAGAGATTCGCAAGGTATAATCGAAGTATAAATGAAAAATGAATAGAATTATGCTCATTTTTCCAGTAAAACTCTCCGGCCAAGGAATGACGGAATTCCTGTTCCGAGTTAAAGGCTGTGAGAGTTATTATAAGAAATCACTGTTCTGGCAAGAACTATCTATACAATTATCCCGACGAGATAAGCTTCGCTTATAGTAAGTTGGATTAAGAACATATGATAGATTGCCTATATATATAAGTTTATCAGAAAGTGTTTTCAGACACTGAGAGTATAGACTTTAATCGAATACATAAAAGAATTATTCCAAGCAAATATATATTATAGAAATGATGGAATTTATAGTGTGTGCTATAAGTATTATCAGTATTTGCTTGGATATTAATAGAATATAAATCGAGAAATGAGAAGAACTATAAATTAAAAAGACATCCGATATGTCTGAATAATAGAAAGGCATACGAAGTGCCAAATAAATAATAGAATAAGAATATATATTAAAAGAAATAATAGAATATTTTATCGAGAGCGTTATTGAATATCTCGAAATGATATCAAGAAGGAATAATTGCAGAAATAGTTAATGCAATAAATCCCAATGATAATCATGTTTTTGAGAAAGAATGAATAATGCATTGTTCTTAGAATTTTTAAGTCAAAGAATCGTAACGACGACTGTTACCAGTAGATTCCAAGACTATAAAGAGAAAGTTACATATATTGACTGTAGAATTGTGAAGGACCTCATTCACGATAATACAATAAGAAAAGTCAAATAATATGTAATGAAATACAATGCAGTCAATCATCAATGAAATAGTCAGTAAGACCACTATCGATGATCTAAGAGAAATCTCAATGACCGATTTCAGTAGGTCAAGATAATGAAAAAGAAAAGTGATAAGAATTCAATGTCAGTTGAATCGTTATCAAAGAAAGAATTATTAGAATATAATTCAAAGATCTTTCCTAAGAAGACTCATCAATGATGATGCCTTTCATCTCTCCAGAGATAAAAAGGAACTGTTGAAACCGTGTAATTCAACAAGTTCAATTAGTCTTTTCCGGCACCTTTTGATTCCGGATAAGATACGTCTAATGATCTGAGAAATCATTTCTACTCTTTAAGGAACGGAATTACAATGATGGCAAATTCTAAAGTTCGAATAAAAGAGGTAGTAGTTCGGATCCCATCCAAGTCATGATAATGAAGGGACTTCCGTATCTATCTCTCTAGAACCATATAGAATCCATCATTGTAGTTAAATCCGAATATCCAATGATGAGTATATCGTATCGATTTGAGACTCTACTGATGTTTGCTGGAGGGTTGTAAATCTTTCAGAAGACAAACAATTGGAATCTCAAGTATATTTGTATCGTCTTTATATAAGAATGATATTCAGTCTATTTCTCACTCTAACGAGGAACAAGACTAGAAGAATATTCACAGTATAAAGAAAAATATCAATCTATACGAAAAACCTTTAATAGTCATACCTGAAAATACAGATAGTCCATATATCTGTACTAACATGACTATAGCAAGAAAGGTTAAAACGTAGATTTGAATTGATATAAGATCAAGTTCCTAGTAAACCACAAAAACCGATCATGTCTCACTGATAAATGTTCGGTTTAGAATTGTGACATCCTTATAGATTAAGGGTGTAAAGGACAAGATCACTCAAATTTCGGGGACGAAATTTCCTAAGGGGGGGAGAATGTAACAACCCGAGTTGTTAACGGGTCTCTTAAACGGGTCGGATCGTACCCGACCACCCGATTATTTAATAAATATTTAAGTTCGAATCTCGCGACTAACCGTTTTAACCAATTATATAGATAATAATTATTGGACTTTTATTATTTCGGTTAAACGCTCCTTATCTTATATTTAAACGTTGCCAAACGTTTCTTATTTATTAATTATACCCGTTACCAAACACCCGCGTTTCAGTTATTATCCTCGTTGCCAAACACCCCTTGTTATATTTATCTTTTATAAAGTCTCTTCTCTTTCTCTCTTGTCTGGATACTTACGAATACACACACACTTGTGTGTGTTTATGGCAGCCAACCAGAACCCATCTCCGGCCGCCGCTGCCGCCGCCCGTCTTCTTCTCCGGCAGCCCTCCTCCATCTCCGGCTACCCTTATAACTACCACAACCCTCTTTATGACCTTCTGTTCCAATAATAATAATCAACACAACCTCTCCTCTGTTTTAGTTATGAAACCCGGTAATCATCCAACGAGCCACCGCCATCACCTCTGTTCTGTTACCAGCCATCAAACAACCATAACCAGCTATCATCAAACCTTTCATAATCCTTGGTACTGACACAAACCCGTATCCATAACCTCCCTGTTCGTCCCTCTGGTCCTGTTAACACAGCCGGACAGTCACCGGTGATGGTGACTGTCATCAGATCTGTAACCCTTGTTCCCTTCTGTACAGGTGAGCGTATCACCGGTTATTTATAATCAGTCAACCCGAACCCTGTTTGGTGGTGTACTAGATAACACAACTCCAAACCTCCTTGTTCCTGCTCGTCCGTATAATTAGACAGTCACCGAGTCATGGTGACTGTCATCGGAGTTGTAACCATCTGTCTGCTCGGGAATCATAACCGGGTAGCGTCGTGAATCCTTGTAACTCACCCGATTAGCTTGGTGTGTTCGTATATTATAATCCGGTGGATTGGGGCCTTCGGTTGATTCCAGTTGTATTCGGGTTGATAATATGATTCTCTGTTGAATTCCGGTCAGTTTCCGGTCATACCTCCGGTGACTGTTGAACCCTCCTTTTATTCCTGATAAAACCGGTTAACTTCTGGTTATACCGATGTGATTCCGGTTATACTCCGATCACTTCCCGGTGAGAACCCGAAAGGTATAAATCTCTAACAGTTATTATATATATGTTGGTGTTAATTATTGATACCCGATTATAATACTGTTCTCATGATTATTGCGAGGTACCGTTAATCGAATCGGAGAGTTAAACCGATACCGAGTCAACTCGGTGACTCGGTCAACACCCGGAATAGAACCCGGTCCAATAGCTAGACGAGGATTATTAGAATTATACGAATATATATATAATACGGGAACGTACGGACTTGATATAATAATAAGAGAATAATAATCGTATATAAAATATATATATGTTTGTATATATAAGATTCGATATATAAAACGATATACTAGACTCGGGTTAATAATAATATGCTCAGCCGATCCAGCATCCGGGTAAGTACGTATTTAGAATTCTGTAGCTACGAGTGCCAAGCTGTAATGGCCAGCTATGAGGCTAAGCTGTAATAGCCAGCTAGATTTAGGATGTCCGTGTCGTGTCAATAATGAACCCCGAGTTTAGGACTATCTAATATATACCGAATTCTATATATATAAATTGTATATATATATGATATATATCCTAAGTATTACAATCTAACAAGTCCCACGCGTAAAACGTATCGATATATATATGACATATAATTGTAATAAAAGAGACTATAGAAGAGTATACGCAAATCTGTGAGTATCGTGAACTCCCCACTTTTAATGTTTATTAAACGTTTTAGGGGAAATACATGTCATTTATTAGAAAATATAGAAATGCTTTACATAATAGATTTTATAAATGAATTATAATAGAAAAGGGGATAATAGAAACAACTAGGCCAGTACTGACCGGTATATCGCCATTTCCTTTCTTGTTCGACTAGAGGACAAGAACCAGTCTTACCCGAGTAGAGGGTAGGCATAATTATATTTACCACAAACAGAGTGGTATAATCGATAGGAATGGCAACTAATAGAATATAATAGAAGGACCTATAATCGGTATAATTTAATCGAATGGGTATAATAGAATATATTTTCCCCTCCAGAACTAGAATAGTAAAGCATATTTTATATAAAAGAATTATAAATAAACGAACTGGCCATTCACTTTATAAATTACACGACCTCACCAACTTTATGTTGACAGAAACTATTTTTGGCATGTGTTCAGGTAACCCAACAGATATGATGACGTGGATCCTGGAAAGGTCAAGACTATCACAATCCAAATCCGCTGTGCAACTCTGATACCCGACCCGACGACCCGTCACCGACTGACTGGGTCGTTACATAAACAAAAGTATTCCTAAAATACACCGATCAAACACTAAAAAATATATAAAATTAGCATATTAACAAGTTGTTTTTACCAACACATCACAACCCAAATCATACCATAGTCTAGCTCGATAAACACCCATAAAAGGCTACGCCTAGTGTTACTGATAGTAAAATGACATGGTATCTGGTATCAAACGATGGATGAAAGGGGTATTCACATTTCGGTTAGAAACCGTTAAACCGTCCAAACTAGTCATCCGTTTGGCTTTTCGATCCGTTCTTCTCTTACTTTCGACCGATCAAGTTCAAAATTTTCTAACCATTTTAAACAGTTCAACTTACGGTATAGACCAGGACCCGACCATACAAAACCAAACCATGTCAGACCGTAAAATCTAACTCTTTCTAATTTAAAAAAAAAATACATTACATTACATAATACATATATCTATATCTATATTATCTTATTAAGGAGGAGTGATGTACATGATAGTAATTTTGTACACCATCCAACTATTATAGCAATATGTACAAGTGAATCAAGCTTATATAATGAGGGTATAATTGGAACTTTTTGTACAATTAAGACACATAGAAGGGTAGCAATGTAATTTTACCATGGTCTCATACCTCACATCCTGAAAACATATTCCATCCTTGCCCTTGTGGAACCTAATCGACTAATAACCTCTGCCATATCTTTAATTCTTGCAGCAAATCAATCGACATTTAACCTATGAATTTTTCAATTCTCCATTCAAATAGAGAGAGATAGATAGATAGTTGGAGATCTGCCATGGGTATCGACTTTCCTATCACTGCCATGAGGTTGATAATATTTGTGTTAGGTTCAAAATTAGAATCGATTTTATTTCTTTTTCCGTTTATAAAAGTTTCTACTCACTTTCAGTGAGTTTTTTTTTTATTTGTGTTCTTCTAATTTCATGATTTTTGTTTGCCGATCTTTCGTTCCCAAATTCAGATGAGGTACGATTTTAATTAACCGGTAGTTTTTTTATATAGAAGATGGGTGGGGTTATTTCTTTAATAGTGAATAGGTTAATTGTTTATGAACTTATTGATCGTTGATCTGTATACATTGAATCTTATTTGTTTTGCAGTGGTAGGAATTTGTTCGAATTTTGATTATATGTTATATGTATACTGTTGTTTGGGACCTAATACCTTGCTTTTTAATGTATGTTGTGGAACTGGAACAATTAGTCTTACTTTAGCTAATCGCGTTGGAATGGTAACGTGCTATGCATACATGGATTTGGCTTTTTAAAGTCAAAAGTGTACTTATTGTTATGGCTTTAGCCTTATTTGTTTTTTTTACTTTTTTTATTATGACACTTCGACAGCTGCTATAGTAGTGACTATGCTTGGTTTCTTACGTTCTGCAGGTTAATTGAACTGGCAATGTTGCTATTGGACGGTTTGGGAGCCTTACCGGTACTGTTCTGTACCTATGACATACGTTTATTTTATTTTCTGTAGTGTAGTATTATTCAGTTTGCTTGGGTTGGTTTCGTTGTATGGTTATAATAGGGATAGATTAAATGTTTGTATGTACTGATTTGTTAATGTTATTAACGATCAAGATGGTGGCCAAGAACAAGCAAGTTGCTTACAAGGTCAAACAGTTTGAAAGTCACCCAAACTTTATTATCTAAGCCTGCTATTAAAAAAGTTACATAAGTCCTTGGACTTCTTTTTTACATGATTAAATTAAGTAACTTTTAAGTTTAGGGACTTATTCATGCTAAAGGAAGGACCTATTTACTAATTGTTCTAAGTTTAAGGACTTAATAGTGCTTAAAGGAAAGACCTTTTACTTACAAAATGAAGTACGGAGGCTTTTTCATTGGGTTTTTCAATTAAGCATAGGGACTTGTGTGTGAATTCAGCAAAACTTAATATGGTTTTTGTCAATATTTTTGCCTTTATATCTATTTTGCACACATTTTTTATACATGCAAATAAAAGTTGGACAGTAAGTGTTTGAAGCCAACCTCACCAAAATTGATTTGACCCAGCCCATCAGTTTTGACCATTCCCTCTAAACTACAACATGTTAGCTTTTCTTGACCTTACTGACATCTTATTAATGAAAATTGGTAGGATGGAACATGAAAATATGTGTTGCAATGGGGGTTGCACAACTGTTAATCTGGGCAATATGGGGCGGAGTGAGTGGTCATCCTTCTAGACGGCAATTATGGGTTGTGATAGTGACTGGTGCACTAGCGATGCTATTAGAAATATATGATCTCCCTCCCTATGAAGGATTTGTCAATGCACACACTGCTTGGCATGCAACAACCATACCTCTTACTTATCTGTGGTGGATTTTCATCAATGATGATGCTGAGTTTAGAACATCTGTTCTACTCAAGAAGGCAAAGTAGCTTCTTTGAAGTTAGTGTAGGGGTAGTACCAATCAAGAGTTCGTATCATCTTTATTGCTTCTACAGTTCTACTGTAACTATCTAATGCATGTTACAAAGTTGCTGATGATATGGTATTACTTTGATGGCTGCAACATATTTCATTTTAATGTTTAATATCAAATATCTCTATTTATTATGATGTTGATTGCCAAAATTACCTTTTTATTTTTTTGCAGCATGTGGCGCCAACATGTCCTTAGATATTCATCAATGGAGAATTCATCACAGGAGCAGACATAATAATCAGTATGCATCAGGTGAGTTTCTGAATCGTTGTTTTCACGACTTATATCCTATTTTGTTTTCTAAAATGCGAAAAACATACGGGTCAAATCCTTTTGGGTTTGTGCAAAATGTTGGATTGATTCACCATGTGAGCGTGTTTGAAATAGAGGTGGAAAATGACAGGATTATAATCAAATTGTCCTTTTTGAAACGACCTGTTTTGATGTGAATCCAAATTGGTCCGAACCGTTTCATCACTACCTACCTTCTCATTTAATTTCATTATTTATCTTAATGTATATGTTTGTTTGTAGCTGCAAAGTGCTTGTCATTATAAAGTAGATTTTTTTCTCGGTATGTAAGTGAACTATATGACGGCGTTGAAGTAGCCTGTCGCGGATGAAACAGAAGAGGATCGAGCCAAGAAATGTGAAGAGACACAGATGGATGGGTAATACTCTGCACCACCAACACTAACACCACATCGCCTCCGAACTCTCCCCGGTAAGTGCTCTTCGATCCAGGTTTTACTTTCGTTTGTTGATTTTGGGTACAAATTTTTTGTTGTTATTGAAATCGAATATTTGGTGTTAAATGAAATTAGGCACACACTTGGGTTTATAAAAGTATAAAGTAGGTCTAATATGAGTGATATGTGCATACATTTTCCTTAAAATTCATTATCTTATAAAATACCTAGATTTACGCATCTTGGCTTCATAATGTTTTTTAATTCGTTCTGCATGTTCATGTGTGACCCTTCCATGATGAGAAGAAGCATCAATTGCAATTACAGATAGTTGGTACTCAAAAGAGAGTACTTGTGACAGATAACCCTACACAAGCGTATGTCAGAAAGAACTTCAATTCATATATGTGGGAAATATAGATAAGTACATACTTGTAAGTTGTTGACAAGGGTGTTTGGGATTTGGCTATTTATACAGCCTATCCATTTATTGTGGTTTTAGATACACATAAGCAAAGTGTTTGGATTAAAAAAAAGTGCTTTTGCTTCTGGATTTGAGTAAATAAGAGCATTCTCATCCCGGGCATCAAATATATGTAGGGGTGAGCATTTCGTGGTTCGGACCCACAGGAACCTTGAACCCGACCCACGAGAACCTTGGACCCGAACCTTTTTAAATATATGAGTCGGTTTCCGGTTCTAGATTTATATGAATTATCGGTTCCGGGTCGGGTCGGTTCCAAACCCACGGTTCTAATATAAGAACCACAAGAACCATTTGTATTTATATTAAAAAATAAAAATATAATCTTTTTTAGTCTTTTCTATTCGTTTTTACGTGTTATTGTAATCGATTTTATGTAATGTTAATACAATATTAACAATATTATTTATAAGAATAACAATGTACTTTTTTGAAATATTTTTTGGCTTGACGTATATACATAGATCAAGGTTGTAAAAATCCCGATTAATCACCGATTAATCGGTGATTAATCGCTAGTCCCCACTTTACTGATTAATTTTGAGCTAATCACTAAATTAATCGGTGGCGGTCCAGGGTTGTAAAAATCGCGATTAATCACCGATTAGTCGGACCAAATTCGTCCTACTCGGACCTTAAAAACTCAAAATTAGGTCAAAAATGAATTCGAACGGGTCAAAACTGGAGCAATTTGATCAAATTAAACAAGTTCTTACGTCAAAATTGGATGATAATCCATGATTTAGAAACAAAATCGATGAAACTCCATGAACCCTAGTTGTGTTTGAAGGTTCTATACGATGAAATAATGAATGGGAGGAAAAAAGGGGATATGGTGGACGATGGAGGTGATTAGGGTTATTTATGTTTAGGTAATTTAATATTTAACCCCAATCCATATTCACTAGTTTATATTTGGCCCCTAAACTTCTAAATTTATACGTATAAGATATAAAATTAACATTATATATGTATAAATTTGGAAAAAGATATATAAAATCCAATCCGATTAATCCTGATTAATCCCGATTAATCCCTAGTCGGTACCTCACCGGCCGACTAGCGCCTAGCGAGTTCTACAACCTGATAGATGTGATATATTATATAATATATATTATATCCAAATTTGAAGTAAATATTTATGTATGTCGCTCTAATGTGTGCGTGTGTATTTATGATGTATACATAACAGATTTAGATAATGCTTCGAGTGATGAGAATGACAAAATTGTTACGAAAACATATGTCGATAAACGAAAAATGATTTAAAAGGTTCTAGTGGGTCAAACCCTTTACCCGACCCATCAGAACCTTTAGGACCCGGAACCACATAGCCTTTTAAGGTTCGGTTCGTGGTTCCTAATTTCCACAATAAAAGGGTATACGGTTCTGGTGGGTCCGGGTCGGTTCGGGTCGGTTCTGGACCCTTTGCACAGCCCTAAATATATGTGAGTGTGTCCACCAAATTATATGAGGTGAGTGTAAGTGGTTGTGAGTGGGGGATATAGAGAATATTTGGTGGAAGCACTTTTACCCCCAAATATGAAAAGTTACTGTTCACCCCTAAACATATTTTAATATTTTTAGAAATGGTTGTGAGTGAGGAGAGAGAAAATATAATGATAAAAGTATGAAAAAGTATTATTATTTTAATTAGGAGAGAGAAATTTTAGGGGTGGAGTAGTGATTTTTAGTGTAATTTGATGAATGGGATTTGGTGGATGGGATAAGAATGCTCTAAGCAGTTAAGAAACAAATATGTTGTTTCCAGGAATCCAATTATTTGTGTTCATAAGCATAAGTTGTTTAAATAAGCACCCCTATAACAGAAATGATATTTTGGTTACTAATATAAGTTTCTTCCTTGCCTTATGCACTTTTTTGCCATTATTTATTTATTTATTTTGTTGTTTTTTAAAGAAAGCTTTGAAGGTGAACCATGAAGAGACATCTATAAAAACAAGATATATTACTTATTTATGTGCAGTTTCTTGAATATGTGAATGTTTTTAACTTTTATTAGTTGATTCATATGACAGTTTCACGGTTGCTGATGTGAAGAACCGGCTTATTAAAGACATGTATAGCCAGCAGCAGAAGCAGTTAATGAAATGGGAATCATGGGTTCCAGGGAAGGTGAACATCCTTATATGGCGGATAGAGAAAGATCGGATTCCGACACGCTTGGCGCTGGTCAGAAGGCGAGTTGATATTCCTGTTGCTGTCTGTCCGATGTGTGAAGCTTTGGACGAGCCTGTTAGTCATCTTTTCATTGAATGTGGCTTCACTCATGGGATGTGGTCATCTATTTTCAAATGGGTCAATATTAATATTGTTAGTTTGAGGAATATGGATGAGATGCTGTAGGTACAAAAGGTTAAGAAAGATTCCAAGTGGGCCAAAAAGATTATTAGGGGTATTATAATGATCTCTTGTTAGGCGCTTTGGAAAGAGCGGAATAAGAAGGTATTTCAAGGGAGTTCGCCTAGAGTTATAGAGGTGGTTGCGACTATAAAGTGTGTCGTTTTTCTGGTTGAAACATCGCTCTAGGTTCAAGTCTATTGAGTGGAATAGTTGGGTAAAGTACCCAATGTATATGTTGTAAGTTTTTGTGGCGGGCCTTAAGTTGAGGCCCCGTCCGTGTTTTTAATGAAGTTTAACGTTAAAAAAAAAGTTAGTCCCATATGTTAAAGAACATATACTGATAATGTATGTAACAGACGAATAAAAGAACTATTGCAGCAATTTGATAATCAAACCTATGATGTTTGTGGTTCCCTTGACCCCCTAATTGGGCGTAACTTTTTAATTACTGTAGCCTAACAAATTTACTTATTGTGAGCGGTGTGCAGATATTAAGAAGCGTATAATGTATCCATATTCATGATTTTAAATCAACAATCTTAGTGTCTTGTCATATTTTATATGAATAATTGAAGCATTGTTGATGGATATTACTATGAAATTAGCCTTGAGGAAGTTGTATAAGTCACAAATTCATTTAAGTGGCTAATAACACTGCTTTTGAATTGTTTACTTCCTTGAAATTATACATGTAATTTATGTTTATATGTTTGTGTGTATATCAAGCACTTCGATTCTGTTAAGCGTTAACCAGTTTTTGTAATATACATTTTAAACAGAAACACATAATACAAACCGTTAAAATTTTCTAACTGAAACCAACCGTATAGAAACCTTAATATGACAACAGCCACTGAGGCTTTTAGCAAATTTTAAAAAACGCAAATTGTTAGTTAAGTCACAAAGTATAACACGAATCAACCTGTTTACCAATAAATGGGTCGAATGGGCATCATATATGATGTTAGTCGGATCACCCGCCGCAACGCGCGGGCATTCCCACTAGTTTAATTAATTAGTATTGACCTTAAAATTAAATAACTAAATTGGGCTTCTTATAATATTATTCACCTGGAAAATTCCCTAAGCCCACTATGAAGTAAACATATACCAGCCCATGAATAATATTATCTCCACCATTCCCCTGTTTCCCAAATTTCTAGGGTTTAACCTCTGTTATCTAACCTGCGCCTCTGTCAATTCATAATAAGAAGGAGAAGAGAAGATGAGGAAGCTAAAGTTTCATGAAAAGAAGCTTTTAAAAAAGGTCAACTTTCTTGAATGGAAGAGAGAAGGTGGTCACCGTGAAGCTCATGTTATGCACCGTTATCATGTTACTGGTCGTGATGATTATAAAAAGTAATCAATACCCTTTTATTATTCCTTCTTTTTAATCACTAATTGCATATAAAGTTACTTGCTTGATGATCATATTAGTGGTTCTTGATTAATATTATTAGACTTGATGTTAGATATTAGTTTATTATTATTAGAACATGTATAGTGTCCATCTGTTTAATTATATTTTGAGTTTTTATTACTTTAATTTATATATAGGTACTCGAGTTTGTGTAGAATGGCACAGAAGTTAGTGAACATATTGAAGCAGATGGATCCTAGAGACCCGTATCGAATCCAGATGACGGATGCGCTTCTTGAAAAGCTGTGAGTTTCTTGTTTTTTGTTAAGTTATTATTGCTAGTTGAACGAGTTTATATCAGTGTTGTAAGAATCGCTAGGCGCTAGTCAGCCAGTGGGAACCGACTAGCGATTAACGGGAGTATTCGGATTGAGATTTTATACGTAATTTTCAGTTTTATTATATGCATATACACACATTTTTATATGTAAATTTTTTAAATAGACATGTTTTAACTACTTTTTCGACCTATATTTTGAAGTAGATAAGATTATTTTGCCGGAATTTACAGTTTTTGGCTAGAATTTGGCCGGAATCGCTAGTCTACCACTGTTTTTTGGCCAATTTTGACCGTATATGGCCACTGTTGACCGCCTACTGGTTAATTGGCTGATTAGTTGAAAATTACTCAGTGAACCTCCAACTAGCGATTAATCAGTGGCTAAGCGATTTTTACAACCATGGTTCATATTTGTGGTGGATTTTTTTGATCTCCCACAGTCCCACTTGGTTAACTTGATGTCATAGCGTTTGACCATTCGTAATGCCAATATAGCAGCTTAAGATAGGGGCGAACCCCTATCAAACGTTTATTTCAAAAGAACGAGAAAATTACAAAGGCAGTAGACTAGACGCGGACGTAGACCCAAGGTGCAACCTAGCCCTAAAAGAAACAATAAAATTGGGCAACCTATACAAGTGGTACAGAACTAAATCTAGGCCTAAATCTTAATCCCTATGGCCAACACAGTCCTGTAACATAAATCCAAATATCCTAACAAAATACACACCATTTTGTAATCCTGATCACGTATGTTAAGGCTTTAAAGGAGGCCCAATTCAAGTGCGCTCCATAGGCACTACATACCTTCGGAATCAAGAATCTTAGATACCACATGCTGGCAGCCATGTTGAATAAGACCAATACAGACCCGGGTCATTTGAATGCTCCAAACTTTCGTTCGAAATTGAAGCCCAATATGATCATACCCCAAAACTAGCCTGGCCACATAGACGATTACTCCCAGTTCTCCCAACCCCCCTAGTATTAAAATCCAAACTAGGCAACAGCCATATCAGGAATGTTTGTTAGGCTCTGCTGTGATGCATAACATAATCAGGTACCGGTTTCAACGTGTTTTTCTGCATTAAATGGTTATCTTTATACTACAGTTTTTCTTAATGTTTTCATAGGTCACATTAACAGAGGGTCAAGGCTAGCTTTATAAGCTATTGCCATTTATATTTCAACTTGGTACCCTTAAAAGAATATTTTCCTAATTGCATATTTTAAACATTTAAGCCTGTGTCAATGCAGGTACAACATGGGCGTGATACCGTCTCAGAAAAGCTTAGCGCTCTGTGATCGCTTATCCGTTTCATCCTTCTGTCGGTAAGAAAGCTGCAGTCTTTGAAAAGAAAATTTTAACAATCCTAATTTTTATTTCACTAGAGGTTATTCATGATAATGATAATTGACATCTTCATTGTTGTAGACGTCGGCTTGCAACTGTATTGGTGAGATTGAAGTTTGCTGAACACTTGAAGGAAGCTGTGACATATATAGAACAAGGACATATCCGTGTAGGCCCAGATACTGTTACTGACCCAGCATTTCTAGTAACAAGAAACATGGAAGATTTTATCACATGGGTAGATACATCCAAGATTAAGAGAAAAGTCATGGTGTATAATGACAAGCTTGATGATTACGATGCAATGGCTTGAGAGAAATCCGCATGTCCAACATTGAGTTCTGAACAATGGACCAAAACACGCGTATTTGACATGAAGGATCTTGATGGTTTAAACTTGAAGACCATGGTTAGTTGTATTGGTCGTTTTTGCTGCTTTGTGTTCAACATTACCGTCTTTTACTAATTTAAATTAATGGTTTGCCTATTGTTTACTTGCAATTTGCTATGAGATACATTAGTTAATATGGTTATATGATCTGCATAAGGATGGTCATAACTGTATACTTATGTGGTTGTGATTGTATTCGAGTAGGATATGAAAATTAACAAATACGAGTTTGTGTCGCGTGTTATGGTTTTGTGATGATACACTAGTGGTAAGTTTTCACAATGTGGACTAGACAATGTGTCAGGTGTATATAGGGTATTATTCCATTTCTGATTATAATCATGTTCCATACCCGGGATTTATATCGGTCGGGTACCATCTAATTCCATAACCGTTTTAAAAGCTCCCCAATTCCAAACTCGACCGAATTGCACAAAAACTTTGTTCACCGTCTCCGGCAACTGGAATCATTGGTATACTTCCAAACCCACATTTCAGCTTAGCATCTTGAAATCAGATGAGTGTTTCAGCAAGGCTAAGAACATCTTTTATTTCTTGTTTCACTATTAATGCAAGCTCAAGTTTTCCTAAAATGTATGCAAGGTTTATAAATGTCACCATATTTTACGATAAACCGCCTTGACGGGTAATTCAATTGAAGTGTTTGCATATTGCCTGAGTTTCTAGGGCATAAGATTAGATTTTGATAAATTGCTGCAAAAAGGTAATTTTCAGGCTAAATGTATTCACAAGTTGGCTTGCAATATGCCTGCATATCGCATTGATGTGCCGGTTAGGGAGGGTGTGCATCCAGCATCTTGTGAGAGGGGAGGAGGTGCTCCTATAGCATGTCGACCGAAATTGATCATTTTCAAACAATATTTGACAAATTGTTAATCATTTTACCTAATATATACTTTTTTTTTTTGTTGTTGTTGATATATTGGTTCCTAGAGACACTGAAAAGGGCTAAATGACAGCAAGCCTCAAGTCATATCTCAAAACATAAGTTCTTTAAATGCTTTGCTGGTGTGATCAGGTGTAGTTGAACTCCAATATTGCAACATATAGTTGTTATTTGAGCTCTTCTTTACTTGCATGAATGATGTTATAATGTAGTGGTTTAAACTACATATTGCTCCTTGATCCTTCAGTAAACTAGTCGTCAACAAAAGTAATGGAAGGTGTTAACAACCTTCATCCTCAAATGTGAGGAGGAAAAACCCCAACAAGAAATCCCAAACACAGCCAAAAAAGAAGTTAGTGTGGCCGGGGTGCAACTCGTCGGTACCCTCCACCCTACCAATCCTTTCTGTACACCTCACCACTTCTCCATGAAGCTGGCGAAAAACGCAGGTACTGGCGCTGGTGTTACCGGAGGTACCCCGACCCCTTGCATTTTGTTTCAAAGCACACACACAATTCTCACCTCCATTCTTAACCATTTGTCGTTTCATTATAAGATTTGTTGAAATGATACCTTGATCTTACAATTTTAATATCTCGGTTATTTTGTTAATGCGGTATTTGAATATGTTGCATGAGCTTGTTTCAGGTCAAACAAATTTTATAATGTGGTTTGGAATCTTGGCTAAGTTGAGAGAAGTCTAGCTGATGCAACTTTGTGAGCTGCTGATGCATACTTGCTGATACATAATGGCTAAATGAGCTGCTGATTAGTGGACTATTATTAGAAGTGTTAATGGGCCGTATCAACTCAAATATGGGCTGTATCAACTCAAATAAATCAGCTGGAGCCTAGCTCATATTCAACACCATCAACTAAATAAAGTCCAAATATAAAAGGGGTTGTGAATCACATTTCACACGGATCCTTGTACAAAGTTCTCTCTCACCTACCTTGCCCCTTCATATTTCTTTCTAGATCCCTGGTATTTTTTTTAGAGTAAATTACTATTTGCGTCCTTGTGTTTTGTTGGTTTTAACTAGTTGAATCCAAATTCAAAATGTTTAACTATCTGAGCACCTGATTTTTCAAATTGCAACGATCTGAGTCCAATTAACTAACGTCGTCCATAAAATCTGTTAGTTTCCCATGAAAAGTAAAAAATGCCCCTCATTTAAAAACAAATAAAAAACCCATCCCCCCCCTCTCTCTCTCTATTCTCCCAACTCAGACTACCCGTAGTGGGGCGCCACCCGTGCAAAAAAGTGATTTATAGCGCCCGGAACACCGGAACGGTGGGGCGCTATGTATTGTAAAACGGGGCACGCGTTATAACGATAGCGCCGGACCAATAATGCTTTGTCCAATGAAATAGAGCCACGTGGACGAGTCAAACGGTAATATTACCGTTAATATCTGAACGGCTATATATTTTTTTTTATATATATACACTACACACATTTATATACACTACACACATTTATAAAAACACACACAAAACACATATATTTAAACACAAAATACCACATTTAGTTAAAAAAAAATGGGTTCCCCCGCGTCATCATCTGTTGCGAGAGAATACTATAAAGAGTTTCTAGCCGACGAGGGTGATTCGACAGACGAAGAGTTGGAGCAAGATGCGGTTACGAGTGCGCTTGCGCTTGCGTCGAGATATATGGAACAAACTAGTGCGCCTACCACTGCACCAAAACTTAGTAGGCAGTATTACGAACGAGATCGGGCTTCGGCAAATGCTCGATTGATGAAAGATTACTTCGATGAAAACCCGACTTACCCCGACCCAAAGATGTTTAGGCGTCGTTTCCGGATGAGCAAACGTTTATTTCTACGTATATCCGGAGATTTGGAGAACGCGTTCCCTTACTTTCAACAAAAACCGGATGCTAGGGGGAATATGGGATTCACGTCTATTCAAAAGTGCACCTCGGCACTGTGTATACTCGCTTACGGCAACTCGACGGATATCAACGACGAGTATTTAAAAATGGCCGAGAAAACATCACGCGATTCTTTGGAGTATTTTTTCCAAGGTACATAACTTTTTTATATATTTTTATATATAGTTAGATCAATTTTTTTTATATATTTTTGTATTTAATTTTTTAGGAATAATAAAGTTGTACGGAGCCCGGTATCTTAGAAGGCCCACTTGGTACGACTTACAGAAAATTTACGAGGTGCACAACAATGAACATGGGTTACCAGGAATGCTGGGTAGCATTGATTGTCGTCACTGGCGTTGGTATAATTGCCCAACCGCTTGGCGAGGTCAATTCACACGTGGTGACCAAAAAGGACCATCAATTATTCTTCAAGCGGTCGCTTCAGTCGATCTTTGGGTTTGGTCGGCCTTCTTTGGTGTTGCGGGTTCATGCAACGACTTAAACGTTTTTGAGGGGTCGCCTATTATTGAAGATTTCATTTCTGGCCGGGCGGCAAAGACGTGTTTTTACGCTAATGGAAACTACTACCCACACGGGTACTATTTGGCTGACGGTATATATCCGAGGTATACCATTATCGCTAAGACCTTCAGTAACCCGTACGATGAAAAACGGGCACACTTCAAACAGGTTCAAGAGGCGGCGCGGAAGGACATAGAGAGATGTTTTGGGGTTCTTCAACAGCGTTGGCATTACATAAGAAATCCTGCTCGTGCATGGACCACAGACAAGCTGCGAGATGCTATGTATGCATGTATAATCATGCATAATATGATACTAGAAGATGAAGGTAAAGCGATATGCCAAAATTATGTACCGGAAGCCGTTCAGGATCTACCGCAAGCCAATCAGGAAGAAAGAATACAAAACGCATATGCACTTCGTGACCATGAAGCCCATGACGAGTTAACGGCGGATTTGGTCCAACATGCGTGGTCGGTTAGGTATATTCCAAATGAAGGCGAAGGTGGAGGCGAAGATGAAGAAGAAGGTGAAGAGGAAGGTGATGATGAAGAAGAAGAAGAAGAGTACGATGAAAGCGAAGATGAAAATTAATATTACTTGTAATTTTTTTTATATTTATTTACCTTTTGTTTGTGTGTTTTTTAATATTATTTGTATTTTTTTTAATTTAATTAATATTAGTTGTGTGTTTTTTAATATTATTTCTAATTTTTTTATATTTATTTACCTTTTATTTTAATTATTTTGAGTTAAAAGAATATAAAAAATAAAATCCACGTGGACCAATCAGATTAGGGGGCTCCATATATAAAGCCCCACCACTACACCCCTTTTTCAGTTTCTCTCTCCATGCTGACTCAGCAGCCACGTGGACCAATCAGGAAGGGGGGCTCCATATATAAAGCCCCCCACTACACATGCTCTCATCACCAACAACACCACCATAAACACCATCTCTCTTTGTACTTCTCCCAACTCATCACCAACACCACCACTGCAACCACAATAAACCTCCATATATACGTGCATATATATATATATATATATATATGTGTGTGTGTGTGTGTGTGTGTTGATTGTGGTGGGGGACGATGGTTGATTTCCCTCAGAGAACATGTAATCAACAAAGAAGCTGCTGGGTGTTTAACAACCCATCAGCTCATTTACCCTTTGAACTATTTAACTGACTGTTTGTCAAACAAGGATCACATGAGATGTATAACAATACAAGCAATTAAGCAACATATATAATACATATTACATAATAATTGAAAGCCTTACCGCATGGAAACTCCTTGTTACGAATGTGCAAGTACGGATATGGCTGCAACCATAAACAAAATAAATTCACATAAGAACTCAATATATAAAACCCAAGCAATTGCAAATGAAGATGGTTGATTTTCAGCCACTACCACTGCTCACCTCCACCAACAACCTCCACTGCCCACCGACCCCCTCTCTCTCTTAACCCTCTCTCTATGAAGCTTATTTTCACCAGTTGAACGAACAACAAGACAACCCACCATTGTTCACCGTCAGATCTAAACTAGTTTTGAGCAGAGGAGAGGGGCTGGAGGTTTGGTAACAATAGTGGTGTGGGGTGGTGCAATGGTGGTGGAGGGGGTTGAAGATGGTGGAGGTGGGTGGGTTACTTCCAGTAGGGAGAGAGGAAGTAGGGGGTGGTGGTGAACTGGTGTAGTGGGGGTGGGTGGAGGTGTGGTGGTGCAGTGGGGGTGGTCGGAGGTGCAATGACGGTGGTTGCAATGGGGATTGGTGGTGGAGGGGAGGTGGTTGTGTAATGGTTTAGAGGAGGAAGAGATATAAAGATAGTGTGTGTGTGTATAATATATATATATATATATATATATATATATATATATAATAAAATAGGTAAAAATATTATTTAAGTACTTTATGCATCAAATGCCTGTACCTTATGTTTATATCGATACACAAATCTTGTCAGGTTCTTTTTCGATTATTTTTCTCAGTAAGGGTTTGAGTCTTGATCGTAATAATGTGGTCGTTGTAGTCTCAGGTTTAACCCTGGTGTACTGTGAGATTTGTTTAGTAATCGGTTGGGTTCGTAAGTTTGTGTATCTTATTTGTTAGGGTTATTTCTTTGTATCCTTAAGAGTCTATGTATGTAAGGTTTGAACATTATTCGGTTTGGGATAATAAAGAGTTTTTTATGTTTTGATATCATGTTTTTGACAAGATTTCGACAACCGAACCACTAGCTACGGTGTACCTGATCGAGTACTCCTATCCGCTACCCTCTACCCGAGAAAAAACCTCCCTCCCTTAGCTATATATAAGACCAACACCACAAATCAAACACAATAAATAACAAAAATTGTTAGATAGGATTTTTTTGCAGAAGTAGTGGATTTTGTGGATTTTTTAAGGTTTTTTATGTTTCTAGTTTGTGTCAAAAATGGATAGATTGCGGGAGTCGCCTATGTGGGCATGCTGAGTAGGAAAGCATGGACGAACTACGTGCGAGATTTTAGGAGTCGCCTTGGGTGAGGCGAGGCGTAGGGAAAACACGTTACTGCCATTTAGGAGCCCCGACGAACTACGTGCGAGATTTTAGTCAGATTCCGGCAAAAATCCTGAAAATTCAAGCAAAATACTATAGATTTCGGGAAAATTGGTCTAGATCTGAAACATCCAAAAATGGCCTAGAACCAACCTAAGAGCAGTCAGATCCCATTCTTTATCCTTTATCCGTATAATTTAATTAAAAATTAATATTTCACAAATTTTGTCTCTTATTTACTTTTTTTAAGCATTCTCACGTCTCATTCCTTATCCATAAAAATAAGGAAATGTGACAAACTTCGCCTTTTTCGACCCTCGGCCTTGTGAGGGAGCTTCACGTAGATCATACATCAAACAAGTTAAGGGATTGTGGAGATTTCAAACTCCAAAAGTAAATACAAGAAGATTTTAAACTCCTAATTAAAACAATAAAAACTTAAATTTGAAATGTTCAAAAATGCAAAGGAACAGCTTGATCGATCATCAAACAGACAAGGGCATCCCATAACTTGTTATTACTTAGTTAATCGAGGCTAACAAACAGCTGCTTTTAAGCTCAACAGTAGTAATTTTAAGTGACCCACATATTTTAGTGAATATTTTAAGCTGATTAATGACATCATTTTTCGCATCATACAGACATTGTTGGCCTATCTGTAAGCTTGATAACTCAGCTTTCTTATGTCAATGTAATCTTGATAACTCAGCTTTCTTATGTCACTCACAACTCTCCTATTATAGCAAGGATAGATAGATAGATTACTCTTTGAACACCTTTTTTGTTTTTTTTTTCTTTACTTATATTTTGTCGCTTCTTTTTAGTTTTTTTCCTCAATGTAATCTTTTTCTAAATTTTGTACCCACCGTCGTCGTAAGTAGTCATAAGTAGGTTATTTTATTCACGTTTCAATCACTTCACATGTATCAATTTATATGCTTATAACGAGTGTCGATGTTGTAACGGACTAAACTGATGACTTTTTCGATTCAAACATAACGTTGTGACATGGTCTTTTTATCGTCACAATTTGCTTTTTTCGTGTGTTCTAAACCACCAGTTATTTGCTAAATGATAACCCGTAATTGATATTCATGTTCTTGGTAGTATACGAACGTTTTTACTTCAACCCAAGTTGTTCTTTTCAAAAGAATTTAAAAACCCAATATTTAGAAACATTCAAACTTCAAAAAATAATTAATTATCCTAAAGAGGTTGAAGATAAAGGCTAAATGAATAAACAAATGATGTCACTGAGAGGAACTTAATTATTAATGTCGACTATTACTAATATTAGAGATCTCATACACTTTTGTATCTAACTAAATATAATATATGTTTGTTGTGCACCTGGTCTTACAATATTGTCTGTTGACAGCTTGACATCTTAATTTGCCAGTCCAATTCTGTTTTATACAATATTCACATCTTATAAAAATAAATATATGAAAATTCCTAGATGTAACACCATTTCTCACATATTTCCCAACCAACTGAAACATCCAAAGCGTGTGGTCAGATTACTTATATACATGAAGATTTATCGATCAATAACATTCAGTTTAGCCATCAAGAATTTAAAATGACAGCAAGTGAAGAACATAATATATGCATGCTGTTAGACTCATACTGGTACAAACACCAGATTCTCACTAGCGATCCGCCTATTTGTGACGACGCGCATAATTGTAAGGTGGCAGAATCAGACTGGATGAAGAAACCAAGAGATGAAATGATAGCAATGATGATAATGGATTGTAGAAATGATGTGGAGGTGAAAGGTCTATTAAGATTTTGGGCTCATTCTGTAGCTAATTCTGCTGTCTCTTAATCCCTCAAATCTTTTTTTAGTTGCATATATCCGATTTTCGTCGGCTTTTTGGAGTGAAAGTTGAATTCTGATCATATATGAGTGTGAAAGTTAACTGAAAAATAGTTATTTTATTTGTCTATCATATATAGTGTACGTAACCAAATTTGCTATTCGATCATGGTAGTAAAGTCCTGACATGTTTAGATTGAAATGTATGAGAATGCAGTCACTTTTTTTTTATATTTTTTTATTAATATCATATCTATATGCTTTGATCATATGGTACCGAATAATGTCCATACCGATGTTATTCGTTCAAAATCGATTTGGATCGTCATGGCACCAGTCGGTTCAATTCAGTTTGTCATGTTATATTATATTATTAAAATATAAAACATGGCAAATAACGTCACTTTGTATAAGAACAACTAAATCGTGAGCTAGATTTGATGACATGTAAGTTCGTATTTTGATTACTTTACTTTACTAGCATTCACAATTTGCTTTTGAGTATAACTTATCAAGTGTCCGCAGCTTAAAATAAGCAACGCTTTACAACGACATAGTAAAAAATTTACTAACTAGCGTGTTTAAAAGTTATTAGAGAGAAACAAAACATGGTAAAAATAAATATAGTCATAAAACAAAAGAGTAATATAATATTCACCATTCATTACAGAAGCTCACCCCACCTTTTTTTGTAAGGCATGGTCTATTTCCACCCCCACTTTTATTTTCACTCCCTTGAAAGCGCCTCGCTTAGGCCTAAGCGAGGCGCTTTCTTTGCTTTTTAACTACCTCGGTACGAGGTCAGAAAAAGCTGATTTTTGACCCAAAGCGCCTCGCTTAGGCCTAAGCGAGGCGCTTCGGATAAATTTTTTTTTTTTTTTTTGGTCTTTTGAGATTAAGGTTTAACATTTTTTTTTTTAAGTCAGACGTTTTTCAAAAAAACATTTTTTATGTCAATGGGAGGGTAAACAAAATCGTCGATCCGACTGTTGATTTCTTTCTGCAACAAGGAACAAAATGTCAGCTTTTTCCTGAATTTTACTTGCTTGTATGAAAAGTATATTTTAATTGTTCGTTTGACAAACGTTTGGCTAACCTGTCCAGTTATCAATCTCACTGTCCAACAACTGAATTTTACTTGCTTGCATGAAAAGTTTATTTTAATTGTTCGTTTGACAAACGTCTGGCTAACCTGTCCAGTTATCAATCTCACTGTCCAACAACTGAATTTTACTTGCTTGCATGAAAAGTTTATTTTAATTGTTCGTTTGACAAACGTCTGGCTAACCTGTCCAGTTATCAATCTCTCACTGTCCAACAACTGAATTTTACTTGCTTGCATGAAAAGTTTATTTTAATTGTTCGTTTGACAAACGTCTGGCTAACCTGTCCAGTTATCAATCTCACTGTCCAACAACTGAATTTTACTTGCTTGCATGAAAAGTTTATTTTAGTTGTTCGTTTTGACAAACGCCGGGTAATGAATTTTACTGTAATGATCAGAAACATTCCAAATAACTGTTCAATTTCAGCTTTTGTTTAACTATTTTAGCAACTTCCATAGCGAAGGTATCAATCTTACTTCTTGAGTTGAACTTTCCATGATCTACCTTTATCATCTCAGAGAGATATGTGTCAACGATGAAAGGGAACCCGAAACAATAGAAGTGAGATTGATAACTTCTTCCATCATTGTACATATACCTCCTTATCTAAAACAAATCACATCATTTGTATGAGTAGTGACCCTCTGGCAAACCTGCGTATGAATAGTGACCCGCTGGCACACCAGTAGAACATTAATCGGTTTCATCTTTGTTTTCTTGAGTTTTGCTTTTTTTGGTGAAATGAACTTGAAGAAATGATTTGGTTGAAGAAAGTTGTGTGCCAGAGGGTCACTATTCATACAAATGATGTGATTTGTTTTTAGATAAGGAGGTATATGTACAATGAACTTTTTACGCTAAATAAAACTTACACACAACTTTTTGCTCTAGTGGTGTGGCCTACCTTTTTGACAAACACCTGGCTAACATGGCCAGTTATCAATCTCACTGTCCTTTACGCAGGTTTGCCAGAGGGTCACTATTCATACACACAACTTTTTGCTCTAGTGGTGTGGCCTACCTTTTTGACAAACACCTGGCTAACCTGTCCAGTTATCAATCTCACTGTCCTTTACGCAGGTTTGCCAGAGGGTCACTATTCATACACACAACTTTTTGCTCTAGTGGTGTGCTCTACCTTTTTGACAAACACCTGGCTAACCTGTCCAGTTTGCCAGAGGGTCACTATTCATACACACAACTTTTTGCTGTGCTCTACCTTTTTGACAAACACCTGGCTAACCTGTCCAGTTTGCCAGAGGGTCACTATTCATACACACAACTTTTTGCTGTGCTCTACCTTTTTGACAAACACCTGGCTAACCTGTCCAGTTTGCCAGAAGGTCACTATTCATACACACAACTTTTTGCTCTAGTGGTATGCTCTACCTTTTTGACAAACACCTGGCTAATCTGTCCAGTTATCAATCTCACTGTCCTTTACGTAGGTTTGCCAGAGGGTCACTATTCATATTATTATTATTATTTACATTATTATCGTTTTTGCTTTACGATAATAATGTAAATAATAATAATAATAAGGAAGGAAGGTTTTTGCAAAAACGAAGGTTTCCGCGTTAATGCCGATCCGATTGTTTAAAGTATCAAGACTATGAAATTAGTAAAACAACTGAATTTTACTTGCTTGCATTAAAAGTTATTTCAGTTCAAACTTTTCAAACACCTGCAACATCTCAAGAGTCGAGGTCCTCTGAAAAAAGACATCGTACAATAATTTGGACTTGCAATATTTGAAAATTATCATTTCTTGACATGCTTGGTAACACCTCTGTAATATTTGAAAATTATCATTTCTCGAAAAGTAATTAAAAGCACTTAAAAATGAATTAAAAACAATTGTTGCGAGTTAGGTTTAGTCGGAAGACCACTTACAATGATTCATCAAAGTTGTACAAAGCTGGATGTTTTTACTGGAAAACCAAAACGAGCAATAAACGAAGCGAAACGGAGAGATATAATTTTCTTGGCTTAGAAACAACTAAAAAGAAGCAAAAATGAATTAAAATTATTTTTTGGTGATTAACAGATAATTTTAAAGAATTAAAAGAAATTCAAGTTTTTTAAAAAAAAGGCTAAAGCGCCTAGCTTTGGTCAAAGCGAGGCGCTTGGGTGCCTAGCTTTGGCCAAAGCTAGGCGCTTGGGTGCCTAGCTTTGGCCAAAGCTAGGCGCTTGACTGGTTTGATTAGACCACAAGCTCCTCGCTTTGACCAAAGCGAGGCGCTTTGGCCTTTTTTTTAAAAAACTTGAATTTCTTTTAATTCTTTAAAATTATCTGTTAATCACCAAAAAATAATTTTAATTCATTTTTGCTTCTTTTAAGTTGTTTCTAAGCCAAGAAAATTATATCTCTCCGTTTCGCTTCGTTTATTGCTCGTTTTGGTTTTCCAGTAAAAACATCCAGCTTTGTACAACTTTGATGAATCATTGTAAGTGGTCCTCCGACTAAACATTCGATAACCATATTTTTTCAAAACATAATTTTTGCATGTTTAATTGATATGTTTGACTTCCAGACTATATTATAATTGATCGTTGGTGGTTTTCATAGCACCTTGTTTGATTACACTCGTGTTCAGCCTTTATCAGGCTGCCTTCATCGTTGACAGTTATCTCTCCGATAAACAACTGTAAAGTTGTTTTACTAATTTCATAGTCTTGATACTTTTAACAACTGACTTTTACTTATGGAATCTTTGTACGAAAATCGAAACCATCTCATTCCATGTTCTCCATATCCATACCTTGTTCCAACCACTAGACAGTACCTGTGGCCAAAAGAACTAGACAGTAAAATCATCTTCTTGTAATTACTTTCAAGTTTTTTAGAATCATTGAAGACACCTTTTCAGTTGTTATCCGAGAGATAACGATCATTTCGTTATCATTGCTAACAGACTTTGACCGATCAACGATGAAGACAACCTGAAAAGCATTGAAGACACCTTTTCAGTTGTTATTCGAGAGATAACGATCATTTCGTTATCATTGCTAACAGACTTTGACCGATCAACGATGAAGACAACCTGAAAAGTGGATACCATGGATCAGAGAGATTCAAGCTAATCAAACTCATATCTCAAGCCGGTGCAAGTTATGTTGTAGCATCTTTGATCATCTTCTTGTAATTACAACTTTTTCAGTTGTTATCCGACAGATAGCGGTCAACGATGAAGACAACCTGAAAAGTGGATACCATGGATCAGAGAGATTTAAGCTAATCAAACTCATATCTCAAGCCGGTGCAAGTTATGTTGTAGCATTTTTCATCTATCTCATCACCTTCTTCTAACATTTCAGTTGTTATCCGAGAGATAGCGGTCAACGATGAAGACAACCTGAAAGTGGATACCATGGATCAGAGAGATTTAAGCTAATAAACTCATATCTCAAGCCGGTGCAAGTTATGTTGTAGCATCTTTTATCATCTTCTTGTAATTACAACTTTTTCGGTTGTTATCCGACAGATAGCGGTCAACGATGAAGACAGCCTGAAAAGTGGATACCATGGATCAGAGAGATTTAAGCTAATCAAACTCATATCTCAAGCCGGTGCAAGTTATGTTGTAGCATCCTTGATCATCTTCTTGTAATTACAACTTTTTCAGTTGTTATCCGACAGATAGCGGTCAACGATGAAGACAACCTGAAAAGTGGATACCATGGATCAGAGAGATTTAAGCTAATCAAACTCATATCTCAAGCCGGTGCAAGTTATGTTGTAGCATCTTTGATCATCTTCTTGTAATTACAACTTTTTCAGTTGTTATCCGACAGATAGCGGTCAACGATGAAGACAACCTGAAAAGTGGATACCATGGATCAGAGAGATTTAAGCTAATCAAACTCATATCTCAAGCCGGTGCAAGTTATGTTGTAGCATCCTTGATCATCTTCTTGTAATTACAACTTTTTCAGTTGTTATCCGACAGATAGCGATCAACGATGAAGACAATCTGAAAAGTGGATACCATGGATCAGAGAGATTTAAGCTAATCAAACTCATATCTCAAGCCGGTGCAACACACACTTTCAACCCATTCATGGTAAACCCAGGGGAAAATGGCTATATTAAAAAAACTTCAAGATTATTGTTTTGTTTTGTGGATCAGACGAGGACTTGCCTGTGTCTTGAAAACACAAGGATGACACACGAAGCTTTAGACTCCAAGCGGATCCCTTGATTGCCACATTTAATGAAATTTAACGCGCATACCGCATTCGGAGTCTGATTGCACCGAATCCAGTCTTCAAGGTGGACTTAAGCACTTGAAAGGGAAGTTGAAATTTTGAATGTTCGTCGACTGCCCCCTTGAGCGAGCCGCGTTTAATGAAATTTAACGCGCATACCGCATTCAGAGTCTGATTGCACCGAATCCAGTCTTCAAGGTGGACTTAAGCACCTGAACGGGAAGTTGAAATTTTGAATGATGTTCATCGACTGCACCGAATCTAGTCTTCAAGGTACCATGGATCAGAGAGATTTAAGCTAATTAAAAAACATTTGGAAACACAAAGATGGAAAAATTCACCAAAAAGCCTAAAATTTCGGACACTAACACACACAAGACGAATGTTGCAACATGAGTTCGACCAAGATGACACACGAAGCTTTAGACTCCAAGCAGATCCCTTGATTTGGGTGGAACAAGGTATCATCAATCTAGTATTAAGCACCTGAACGGGAAGTTGAAATTTTGAAGTTGGTTGATGATGTAAAGTTTAAGTCATCGACAATGATTAGGGTTATTACTTTGTTTTTTAAATTTTTTAACTTTTTATAATTACTAAATTAAAAAAAAATAAAAAAACCAACTCAAAACATCAAAACAACTACCAAAATAAATTACCCCCTTGAAGCGCCTCGCTTAGGCCTAAGCGAGGCGCTTGGAATTTGAAAATCAGCTTTTCCTGATTCTCGTAATGACCGCCTCGAAGTTAGCTCAAAGCGCCTCGCTTTGGCCTAAGCGAGGCGCTTTGAGGGGGTTAAAATAGAAGGGTGGGGGGTTTAAATAATACAACCCTTTTTGTAAACGTTAATAACCTTTTTATACAATTTTTTAGAAAAAAAAGATATTACACCATAAGATTGAGTGTACTTTCAAATGAGTATGATATTGATATATTAAAAAAAATATTGACTAGCCGTTTGTACAAGACGTTTTGAAACTGGAAGCCACTTAATTTACAACGTGTAATTTCGCAGTTGACATTTTGAAACTGGAAGCCACTTGTTTTATTTTCTCTCTCCTGTTATATATATACCCATACTATATAGAATAACGGGTTACATTAGACTGGGATCTCTTTAATTATCATCACTAATGCATTCTTCATCCTTTGACACTTTTAAGTAGAACCAAGTTATCTCTAAATCACGTTCAATATCAATGTAGAAGAATTTAACAATAATTAACATCCTTATCATACATTGTTTGATGATGAGAAAGTTATATGATTTCATAAATTCTTGGAAAAATGGAAATAAATAATCCCAACTATTAACTATTGGCCAATAACAGTCCCAACTACGAAAATCACCAATATTGGTCCCAACTTTTGACATATTGGAAACCAACGGACCCAAACTAACGGAGTTAGCCTCCGTTAGTGTGATGCTGACGTGGCATGCCATGTAGGATGCCACGTTGGATGCCACGTATGATCATTTTGCCACGTGGCATGTCACGTAGGATCATTTTGCCAGGTGGCATGCCACGTAGGATGCCACGTAGGATCATCTTGCCACCTAAGCATGCCACGTCAGCATCACACTAACGGAGTTAGCCTCCGTTAGTTTGGGTCCATTGGTTTCCAAAATGTCGAAAGTTGGGACCAATATTGGTGATTTTCGTAGTTGGGACTGTTATTGGCCAATAGTCAATAGTTGGGATTATTTATTTCCATTTTTCCTAAATTCTTATACTTTTGGTTGCATGCTTGCATTTATATAGTTTGTACATATTTTCCCTCAGCTTAAACATGCCATGCATCACAATGTTGTTTGTTTCATCGATAAAAAAATTAGTATGTTTAACATTTAAGTTTTTGGATATATGAAGAATCTAGTTTGCTTTTACATCTCAAACTTACAAAATCAACATTTTTAGATATGTACCTCAACAACATAATTTAGTTAATGCAAGTTTCTTAACAAAATAAGATGTATAAATTAATCTCATATAAGACGTACGTGATGCAATGCAAGTTTTTTATCAACACACCTAGGTAAATAACCATGACAAGGTCTACCTAACTTACCGAATGTAGATTATATATATTGTTGTAGCACCTTTGTTGATGAAAAACAGATTCATTGTAGAATAAGTGTGCGTAAATAGTGTCCAACATGGGTAAACTTTATTAGATAAACAGTCAAATATAGCTTTTTCTTTCAAAACAATCATTTTCAAATTGTATTAAATACGTCCAAAATGCATTTAAAATTAATATTTCTAATACTTTATGGTAATATTTTTATGACGAAATTATTGATAGAACATGAAAAACTATTTTGTATATAACTTTCTAACCTTCCATATACAACCAACTAGAAAACACATACAAGTAAAATAGAGTTATTTGTGATCACACTTAAAAAATTTGACCCACCATTGAATGGGTTTTGGTTGTACATTAATTTTTGATGTTTTTGCTGCAATCCATGTTTCTTTAATTAATCGATGCTTAATAAAAAACCAGAATTATGCTCTAAAGGTTGTTGAAGATAAGGTAAAATGACGAGAAAGTCCTCATGTGCAACACATGTATGTTACTAAATAAATAATAGAGAGAATTACACAGATTGTCCTTTAGTTTTACCTGAAATTGCATCCTTTGTCCTTTTTTTGAATTTTTAACTCCCTATGTCCTTTGTTTTGTACACTTGTTACACCGTTTGTCCTTTAGACCCAACCCCGTTAAAAAACTCAGTTAAGTGGAACACGTGCCCCTCACGTGAGGGGCAATATTGTCTTTTGATCAAGCCATCATCTCCCTGCCACCTTATAACGTTCGAAAAAAAAAATTAGGGGTTTTATATCAGCTGATCCCCTGTACACACACACACACTCAGTGAACAAACACGATGAAGGCAGATGAAATCAGGGAGTATATGAAGCCCAACCGTCTTCCCAACCGTCTTCTTCTTCGTCGCACTGTATATGGTAAGTTATAACCCTAATTTTTTCTAAAATTTTTGAATGTTAAAACCCTAATTTTTTCTAAAATTTTTGAATGTAGAAATATTCAGTATTAATATGCATAATGTAGGGTTTTTCAGTTGATTTGAACGATTTAGGGTTTTCAGTAGGATAAATTGTTGGGTTGTGAACGATTTAGGGTTTTCAGTGGGATAAATTGTGAACGATTTAGGGTTTTCAGTAGGATAAATTGTTGGATTGCGAACGATTTAGGGTTTTCAGTGGGATAAATTGTTGTTGTTGTTGATTATTGTTGTTATTATTATTATCCGAATAATAATAATTTATTGTTATTGTTGTTAGGAATGGCGATTGAAGACGATGATGATGATGATCCACCGGATCCAGCAACCGAAGACTTGACTTTCTATTTTTAGTGGAAAACGGAGTGCAGGCAGGGGATCCTTTGTCGGTTGGGCTGTACCAGCAGATGGACGTAATCAACACTGTTGCAGATGATGACGGTCGTCGGGGTGCAGGCCGGGGATCCCTTGTCTGTTGGAGATGAACCTGGATGGGGTGCTCTTGTTAGTTAAACCAACACTAACAAGAACTCCGGATCAGGTTCAAATTTTGCAAATATGTGTTTGAAGATAAGGTTCATCAAGCACTACAGATGAACCTGGATGGTCTTAGTAGGGTTTAGGGTTTATGTATGTAATCATATTTTGGGTCTTGGAGAATTAATGTAATGGTTTGTTTTATGTAAACTTTGTTTTATGATTAATGTAATGGTTGTTATGATTAATGATTATGGTTTGTTATGATTATTGTAAACTTTGTGTTAGTATGGTGTATGATTATGGTTTGTTAGTGTTTGTCACTTTGTGTTAGTATGGTGTATGATTATGGTTTCTTAGTGTTTGTCAATGGGTCAAAATGGGTAAGGTTGTTTTAACAGGTTTGTTGGTGTATGATTATGGTTTCTTAGTGTTTGTCAATGGGTCAAAATGGGTAAGGTTGTTTTAACAGGTTTGTTGGTGTATGATTATGGTTTCTTAGTGTTTGTCAATGGGTCAAAATGGGTAATGGGTCAACATGGGTGATGGGTCAAAAGGTTATTCAATGCAATCTATATGGGTCAAAATGGGTCATGAGGGTTTGTTTATGTAACAGGTTTGTGGTTAGAGTTAGTATCCAAATGGGTCCCAAACATGGTCATTACATTAACAACTTCTACATTAACAACTGAGGTTCAAGGGTAAAGCATACAAGGATCATCTGTTGCCTCAGATCTTGTATGTTGACTTTAATTTGGTATGGTTTTATAGCTGTTATGTTTTAATGAATGGTATGTTTGACTGTTGTTGTTTCTGACTGTTATGGTATGTTTTAAGGATCTTGTATGTTGACTTTAATACAGTTTTTGACCCATTTGAAAACAGATATGAATAAAGGTTTTGTTAATGCTTGTTGTTGTCCAGTTTTTTGACCCATTTACACTTTGATTGACTTAGTGTGTAGTTTCAACCTTGTTGATGTCCAGTTTTTTGACTAGGGCTGTTCAAATCGCTCACCGCTCGTGGCTCGCTCGCCGCTCGTTCAGAAAATGTTCGAAAACTGCTCGCTCGGTCTTCTGCTCGGTTGTATATGAGCCGATCGGCTCGGTTCGGTTTGTAAATGAGCCAAGCACGAGCAAAGGTACGCTCGGCTCGGTTCGACTCGAATAACTTTTTATTTATTTAATAATAGATATACACACAATTTATAGGTACATTTCTGGCTTTTGATATAACATTATATTGGATTTGTCTCAATATATGCAAACAAAATATAACTAGCCCACTTAAATCAACAGAAATTTAACACTAGATTTAATAGTAAAACAATAAGTCATGAGGTGACATCTTGACTTCTTTATGTTATTAGTCGTTCATCGCTAATTGTTGCTTGATATCACACCTACGTCACAATGCAACAATTGTTCTCTGACGTATGCTCATCATCTCACCAGCCTCAATCTAAGCCTCATCATTGGACACTATGATCTCAATATTAGTGTTATTATTGGACATTTCGACCTTAGTTGTCACCCGACAATGAAAACATCGAAGGAAACATCGCAATTTTATGATCGTACATATTACTCTCCGTTCGATTATCGCTCGGCGCTCGCTCGGAAAATTTGCGCTCGAAGAATGGTCGTTCGGTTTTACGCTCGATTGTAAATGAGCCGCTCCGCTCGGTTCGGTTTGTAAACGAGCCAAGCACGAGCAAAGCTCCGGTCGGATCGGCTCGGCTCGTGAACACCCCTATTTTTGACCCATTTAGACTTTTGTCAATGGTTTGTTGTTTCTAATCTAAACACAGCTTGGTTAATGCTTTATGTTGTCCAGGTTTTGACCCATTTGAGCACAGATATACCATAAACTATGACAATCAAAATTCTGACAATACATAACCATTTCATAACAAGATTTCTTACATTTCATAACCAAAATATCTTACATTTCATAACCATTGTAAGTCCTTCAAGTACACATCATGCCTAACTATTCAAGAACAATAAACTACAATAACAAAAAAAACGAAGAAAATCCAACTAATCCAAAGCTTGCTTCTCAGTTTCCTTGATTCCTCCTGACTTTCATGAAGCTTTCGAAGCAAATTAGCAGTCTGAAAGTTGGTCTGTTCACACCAACCAATAAAACCACAACCGATTGGACATACAATAGAATCTTCTACCTGGGTTTTTTTGTTGTTGTTGATGTTCGAATCATCGCCAGCATTCCACACCTACAATACACCATCGTTGATCGCCCTAATTTTTTTTTGCAGTGTAGATTGTGGTGTAGATTGTGATAAAAAACCCTAATTTTTGATCTGATATAAAACCCCTAATTTTTTTTTCGAACGTTATAAGGTGGCAGGGAGATGATGGCTTGATGAAAAGACAATATTGCCCCTCACGTGAGGGGCACGTGTTCCACTTAACTGAGTTTTTTAACGGGGTTGGGTCTAAAGGACAAACGGTGTAACAAGTGTACAAAACAAAGGACATAGGGAGTTAAAAATTCAAAAAAAGGACAAAGGATGCAATTTCAGGTAAAACTAAAGGACAATCTGTGTAATTCTCTCTAAATAATAAACAAATGAAGTAGACTAATTAAAAATTAAAAATTTTAAAAACAAAAAGAACTTAGGTGCATACATACATGCACATATACATTTTTGTGTATAACTCATGAATAAAATATACATGAATTGTTTGTTGACAGCTTGACATCTTATTTTGCCAGTATAATCCTGTTTTCTTCCTACGTTCCTATAATATTTTAAAAAATATTTGCATCTTATAAAAAAAATGAAAATTCCTAGATGTAACCATTTTCCTCAAATTTCACAACCAAATGAAACTTCCTAGACGTGTAGTTCACTAGTTGGATCATAATAACTTATAAATAAGAAGATATGAACATATTTCACTTTAACACACAACATTCAACTTATTATCAATCCTCCATTGGAATGACAACAAGTGAAGAAAACATATGCATGCTCTTAGACTCATATTGGTACAAACACCAAATTCTCACCAGCAACCCGCCAATGGTTTGTGACAGTACGCGTAAATGTTATAAGGTGTTGGAATCAAAACCAAGCGATGAAATGATAGCGTTGATGATAATGGATTGTAGAAATGATGTGGAGATGAAAGGTTTATTAAGATTTTGGGCTCATTCTGTTGCTAATTCTGCTGTCTCTTAATTATTCTTCTATATTATCTGATTTTCATCGGTTTTTTGGATTGAAAAGTTGGATTCTTGATCGTCTATGGCGCCATATATGTACATGGTTTGATGCGAGGAAGCATAGTTAGGCATTGTTTTATTTGTTGATTATGGTATAACATGATCTTGTACTCTATTAATCTATTATGGTAGTGGTTTAGAATGAAATATATGAGAAAGCATTTTAATTATATCTAATCTATGCTTACGTTTTCTTTGTTTTATTTTCTTGGTAATATCCTACTAAAAGTGCCATGATGGGTGACCAAATATAAGTATGACGATGAACAATATAAGTATAACGATGAACAGGATGGATTTCGATTTGGTTTATTATATTGGTCGTCGATAGAGTTCATGGCAAGAGTTGGATTGGTTTGAACATGTAAAAAGATTAATCAAACACCCATAATGTCATTTTATTAACTATGAGATCTTGTAACTCGAAAACTCACAGAACTTGGCTACCTTAAACTCTTTTCATGTGTTACATATGTGGACTAACAAGAGAATAAAGAAGCGACACTCAACGAGTGTTTTCATGAGAAAGTGTTGATATCATTTATGATAGCGTCATACAAAAAATAAAGGATTGCATTTTGGATTGGATTCCCGCTCAGAATTTTTACCTTACCAATACACATGTCTTCAGTAATCCGTCATTGATTTTGAAGATAAGATTTTGGATTGGATTTCCGCTCAGAATTTTTAGTCCATTGTCGGTGGACAATGGGTCCCTTACCAATACACATGTCTTCAGTAATCTAAGATAAGATTTTGGATTGGATTCTTACTTAAGACATATGAGTCCTTTATTGGTGTAGGGTCCGTCACCAACAACAAACCCCGTTGGTGCATGTTTATGTAAATAACTTCACCACCTAGGTGATAACCGTCGACGTTTTCAATTCAAAACTAAAACTAGCATCCTACATCTATTTCAAATATGATAGATCGTTGTATGGCTGTGGTTATCGGGGAGAGCTGGAAGATCGTTGTTCGGCTGTGGCTTGTTGGAAATGATGATGATGCTAAACCAACCTTCAGATATTCAGTCCCACTAATAACATAAAACTCTATAAATACAAACCCTTATACCATAAGGATTTGTATGTCTTCTGTGAACAAAAGAGCTGTCATATGTCTGTAACAATCACACCCCATGTTTGAACATCTGGGGGTAGATGACTATAGAACTAGTTTTAGAGTTCTTAGATCTAGTGAGCTAAACTGTAAATCCATGATAATGCATGAGAGGTTAAAGATTTAAAGTTAATATGCTCTTTATGTTCTTTTCATTTCATACACACCCATCTCAGTTAGTGATCAAGAGTGTTTATAGTACGAACATCAGCACCAGGACGCAGTACATTGGACCAAGGTAAGCCTCTGACCAAACCGAGTGGTGTTGTCATACATGTTCACGCAAAGGCCAACTATACCAATACACTGAACGTTAAAATTTTATTCGATTTCATGGAACACAGAATTCTAAATATTGATACTGCAATATATAACTGTTGTCGTTTTGAGGTTTAATCCATAGCTAACAGAATCAAGAATGAAAGATTCTCATGTTTTCATTTCATGTTCAAGCAAAAACAGATGACATATTACAAGTCACAAAAGTGAACAGAATACAAACAAACCTTCAATTACGCAAACGATAATGTTGGCTATATTATAATATATAATAGTAGTAACACGAGAAAAGACCGCTCACAATAAACTACATTATCATACAAGAATACTTGTACAGCAGGCAACATCTATACAAAGTAGCAAAAGATTATAATTCCATGCATTAAGAAACTTTCTATCCATAATCAGCAGCTGTAATCTTCAAGTGCATACCTGAATTAAGAGTGTGTGTGTGTGTGGTCACAAAAGTTCCTTGTCATAGAAGGCAAGGAGTTGCTTCACATGATTATTCCAGGCCGACACGTTTTGACCGTCCACAGTTACCCAGTCAACAACGGTTGACGCTGGTTGCTCCCACCATTCTTCAAGCTGTTCCCAAATAACAAAAAACCAATCTGTTAAGACCCAAACCTGTTTGGACCCATACCAAATCCACCCGTTTAAAAACTCAAATCTTGTTGAGCTTAAACGAGCTCCAGCCCGAGCTTGAGCCAAAAACTAAGCTTGTTTAATTGATGAGCCCGAGCTTTCACCATCGAGCTCGAGCCGGCTAGTGAGCCTAAAGGATCCTATTATTTACGTAACTTAATGATAAAAAAGAAAAAGAAAAACTAAACATATATACTATATTATATTTGAAACTATACTTATAAATAAATAAAAATAATCATAAATGTTTTTAAATCAATCAACAAATAAAAAAGGAGCCAGGGTCGAGTTTAAAAAACTACTCAAGAGGTTCGGGTTGGTTTGTTTACACCTCTAGCTGGGATACTAATCTTATGACGCCGAAAGAAATTACTTACCAACCCCGTGACGTATTTGCAATCGTCAAGACTCTTCTGAGCATTCACAACTCCGTTTCTCAACTCAGGCAACCAATTTTCATTGATTGTTTTTTCTTGTTCAGAAGCCAGTTCTAAACAGTAACTTGTTGTCCTGCAATGGATACACAAAGCTTAGTGTCAATGAAATGATGTGCAGAAAAAGAGAAGGCTAAATAGTTTGTGATGACATGAAGTAACCTCAAAATAGGTCGAGTTGTGCATCCTTTAAGCAGTTTGTTCATAATTTTTAAATATACAATCTATTTTAGATAAACAGGTTAGTCATCTACAAGGTACCTTTCATATTCTTGTTGAGCATGATAGGCATGATTTAATAATGCGTGACCGCTTTCAACAAGATTCCTCCGGATATGAACCAAATTAATAGCCTTTGCTAAGTCCTCTAATACACAAGCTTCAGAACCCCTCAATTTCAAACAAAATTCCATTGATTCCAGCACTGAGGCTAACCCAGCATCTGAACCTTCCAGCCCTAGTTAAATAAACATCAAAACAATCATCCAACATTTGACGAAAACACCCGTGAGCAGAACATAAAAGTTTTTAAGTTAACAGTGTAAATATTGAAATAAACCATCAAACACACCTGCAGGATACTGAAGGGCTGCGGAAACACGGCATATGGAAGGAATTGCAGATGGGTCTCTTGCACCAGCTCTTGCAGTCAAAAGGGTGGCATTCTTTTCAGCAGCAGCAACTGCGTCAAGTCCACTTGAACCAGAGGGACCCATAGACTCCAAAAGTGCCTGGTATTCAATACTTGATTAAGATTTAAAACAAAATAATAATAATAAAATTCCTGACATTTTACTCATCAACAAACCTGTGGGGTTGATGGAAGCATGTAAAGGCTATTATCTGGACTTCGATAAAAGGCGGAAACTTCCTTATCAATAAGATCTTTTGCCTTATTTGATATGTCAATAAGAACATTGCATGCTGGAATAATGGTAGTTGATGCATACTCTCTAGCAGCTAAGGGTTGCTGCCTCCAGAACGCGGCAGCATCCTACATTTTGAAAGGCGAACACGTATTAGTTATAGATCGACTGTTTCTGCTTATTACAAAAATACCATCTTACCATGTTTGCTTTAAGTAAAGCACTATAGATGGACTTGAGTTCTAATCTTCGAGCATCGAACTCTTCAATTTTCTTCCATTTTTTCTTTAAAGAATCTTCAGCTTCCCTTCTCTCTTCACACAACATGTTTAAACGTTGAACTTCAGAGATTAATGTTGTCAAGCTGGCCTTTAATCCAGCAGCTTCTCTTTCCTTTGTCCAAACATCCAGCTGAACCAATAAAAGATCATTCATTAGCATACAAAGAAAAAAATAAAAATGATGTTAGCGGGTCAATCCAAGCCTGGTTTGACCGACCCATACAATATTACCTCTAACTGTCTAAGACTACTCATAGTCTGTGAGGTCCCACCAACGGCAAGAGGGTGTGAAGGGTCAAAGTCAACACTTCCATACAAGCGCTTTAAAAGCTTTTGGCATGTGCTTCTAGCCTCTGCAGCCTTGTTCAGTTCGTCTTCAGTAGCAATAAATTGCTGAACATGTGCTTTCTGTAAGCAAAAATAAAACACTTACGGATATGTTTCATAGACAAAACAACACTTACAAAAGTTGCACAAGAAAGGAAAATCATAGAGCGATTGCATCGTAATACAATAAGACCATGGGAATTCAAGCCAGAAACGACAACTTTGTTAAGCACAGAAAGTAAAGAGTTAGATACCTGTCGTTCAAGAAGTTGATTTTGGGTTCCTCTTGAAGGCATATCCATCCCACTTTTTCCATTACCGTAAAGTTGAAAGGGCAATGGCGAGTTTACATCAGGAGAAGAATCATGCATTACTCTGTTATTTTCATATTTGTACCTGAATGAAGTCGTGAACATACAAAACACCATCAAATTGGAATTGTTGTCGAAATTCTATAATACCGGGCATTTTTAGTTAAATGTACCTTAACATATCTGCATCAGCTCTAACGTCAATTTTCTCAATTTCTTTAGAGACTAAAGATTTCAACCTCTGAGTGTAAGTGGTTATAGCAAAAAGCAACTGATTAGGACTTTTAAGACAATCACGAATAACATCACGCACATCATCAGGTAAATCTCCATCAACATCAACACCTAACCTTCCAGCTTCTATTTGAGGGTTTGAATGGATACCGATTCCTTCATACGCAGGAAACGAATTCTGAATCCTTTCAATCATATGCAATGCAAGTGATTCACACGCCTTCCGGATATTTCTTTCCCTACCTGTTTCAATAAGAATTACGTCATCTGCGGGCTTTGACCCTTTAACAGTCGAATAAACGTCTCCTTTTTCATTGTCCATTTGGAAACTAGTTACTACTTCATTTGAAGACTCTTTGTCTACTCTTTGAGCATCTTTCACTTGATTAACATATGATCTAAGACGCTTATGATATTCCGAAAATATTCTAGCTGCTTCATCACATTGTTGATCATATGCATCTAACATCACCTGCTTATGCCTGCACTAAGCATCACAACATGTTATGATCCTACTGAAACCTACTGAAATGTAAACTGTCTACCTAGTACCTATGCATAATTTAGAAACTTGTAATTCAAATTACTGAGACCACCTATCTTGGGCAGGCAGGTTAACCACAACGTAGGTTTTAAATATGCGCAATGCGCTCTGATGCGTTTTGATCCAAAAATCTAATGCGCAATGCGTGATGCGCTAGCATCAAGTATGCGAGGCGTTTGTTATTTAAAAACTTATTTATAGATAATATTTTAACTTGTTAAATTCAAACACTAAAACTTAGAGATTAAAATAAATAAATACAAAAAATAGCTACAGTAGCAAGAAAGAAGTTCAATATAACCAAAATAAGCCTTGAACTCTTTATGTATTGTGTACACGTACGTATATGCAAAAGGTACAAGTAACCTATGTAGGAACTCACTTACCAACTTCATCAACTCATTGTACAAGTTTATTCGGCACTAACTACAAGCTCATTGTACAATTTTACTCTACAGTGGTCAAATTCAGAAAAATGTGCGCATTAGGGCGCATCATGCTAGTGCATTATACGATTTAGAGCGCCCCATCCTCGCATCATGTAATCACAACGCATCGCATCACCTGATACGATCTCATCAGCGGATCGTGCGCATTATGCACGCTTTTTAAAACCAAGACCACAACTAAACCCTAACAATACAATATCAAACATAATACATAATTAACAACATTCAAATTTCAAACATAAATCAATAACATTTCAAACACAAAAACCTGTAATTCGACCGCTCATCAATCATCCGTTTCCTCTCCGCCTCTTCCCTCGACACCTCCAACATCCTCGCCTTCAACTCCTTCCTTTTCCTCCTAACCATATGCCTCAACCTCTCCACCTCCTTCTCAGCCACTTCCCTCTCCTGCAAAGCCACTTCCCTATTCCCCACATCCCCTAAACCCGAACCCGAACCCGCCTTCTCCCTCTTCCTCCCTACCCTCCTCCCCACTTCCCCACCCACATTATCTTTCTCACCATGAACCATAATATTCCTCCTAATTCCCTCAACTGTCTTCTCTGATTTCACCCTCTTTATTAAAAAATTCCAAATGGGTATCATGTTCCCTCTGCAGACTCTCCGAATGGCATCGGGTGACGGCATCGATGCCTTTGTTGATGCTATGTATGGTCCTAAGGGTCTGTAACCCATCTCTTTTTGGAGCCAGTCTAGTATGGCGTCTGGTGAGCTCTGCATTTTGTTGTTTCTGATTCTATGAATTGTAGATTAATTGAGTTGGATTGGATTGCAGTGAATGAAAGTAAAAACCCTAGAATAGAAATTGGTTGGGAGTGAAGAAGAGGAGAAGTAGATCTGCTGATTATTGTTGTTGGGTTTGGCCTGCAATTTAAAAAAATTTGGGATTTTAAAACTTCTTTTAATTCCAACGACCAAAGGAGCTTACGGTTTTTTAAAGGGACATGGGATTGATCTGCGTGTTGTGACGGGTGTCATTAAGGTTTTTTTTAGAAAAGGTTATTTTAATCGGACATGTCTTAGACTATGTGTAATGGTTGGTGAAATTTGATAGGTGAAAGGAGCGTTTTTTGACACGTGGCAATGTGGGGCCACTTGGTGAGTGAAAGAGGCTTGAAATGGACAAGGGGTGTAATGGTGGGTGAAAGGGGTGAATATATAATTATGTTAACTTTGAATTAAAAAAAGAAAAAAAATATAAATGAAGTGGATACATCTGATTGGCCCATCCAAAAATTTCACCCGGTGAAATATTTCGCGGGACATGCCTTAGCGCCCCATTCACCAGGGGGGGGGGTGTTCCAAGGTGAATTAGGGGTGAAATTCACCATTTCACGCTTAATTCACCAACGATTACACCTGGTCTTAAATACTGATTATACTTATGTGTTACTATTGTTGTTGTCGTTAGTGTTACTGTGTAAATATTTAGTAATTATATACTTTTGTCTTTAAATAAGATAGTACCACGTGGTTTGTTCTCTGGTCTTTATGCCCCTCAATGGACAGAATGCTAGTATTTTTTGGTGAGACCGCCAGCACACATCTTGCTTGAGTGAAGTTTGTGTACAACTTTGTCACTTCCACAAGACTTTTAAAGTTGTGATGTGAATATGGGAAAAAAAATAGCCAAATTGGTATCGAATGATATGTCATGATGATGACCGATTTAAGAGGCGTGCATGGTGGGGTGATTAATTGTTACTTATTAGCTAGAGATTTACCTGGTTTCTTAAAATCATAGACTACATCTAACCGTCTTAACAACCTTTGTAATTAATGTTCCTAGCAACACCAATCAAAATACAAAAAAAAAAAAATAGATTTTTACAAAACTGACTACATCTGTGAATATATGTAGTTAACGGGTTCTTATATGTAATAGTAGGTTCAAAAGCATAATACTATCTTAACATGATTAATGACTTGCCTATACATGATTAATGAATTATCTGAACACATTGTGTTTTTTTCTACATGAACAGAAACCTACAAAAAATGTCGTTTTTTCTGCATGAACAAAAACACATTGTAGCACTATGGTGCTCGTTGGAAAGATAATAAAACGCTCATTAATTTGGTGTAATTTTTTTAAATGTCGTATATAAAAAGTTACTAACGTTTAAAAATTATGGAGAGGGGGGGGGGGGAGGGAGTGAATGTGCAATGCACATGAGAGAGAAAAAAGGCTTTTAGAGGGATATCAAGGGGAGCGACGGTCTCATCTAGTGTCGTGTGACATACTCATTTTTGTTTATTATATATATATATATATATACAAAGAGAGAGAGAGAGAGAGAGAGTGAGGTTCCTGTACAAAGGCTATATTTCGTGAGAAGTGTGAGAAGGATTAAAAGTTGATACTTAGGCATCATTTTTTGAACTTATTCATGATGTTTTGGATTGTTTTGCATAGAAAAACACCAAACATAACAATTAAAAACCCAAAACAATGTATTTTAGGCTTAAAACTTAAAACACCATGCTAAGAACTTTAAACAGTGTGTTTTAAGTGTTAAGTAGTGTGTTTTAGTTGTTTTTTAAATTTAATAACTATTGACAGCAGACTATAATCTGTTACTATATATTGACAGCTGACTGTAGGTTATGAGGATAGAACAACGGAAGGCGGTTAAGGTTATACCGATATCGAATAGGTTGTGTTTTAGATTGTTGTGTTTGGTGTTTTTCAAGTTAAAACAACCTAAAACATCATTCCTAAATCCAAAACATGATGCCTACATGTCAATTCTTAATCCTTCTCACACTTCTCACGAAATATGTCCTTTGTACAGGAACCTAAACCTATATATATATATATATATATATATATATAGAGAGAGAGAGAGAGAGAGATTGATTTTGTTTATGCCTCATACATTATTTTTGCTTATTTATAGTATATGTTCCTTAATTGATGGGACCAACAAAAACAAATATGACAAAACGCCACCAAGTTGTAGAACTGATTATGATGGAATAACTGCCCTTTGGATACGCATCTGATAACTTTATACTAGTTATAAAGAACTAGTAATCTACTCCGCGCTTTGTTGCGGTACTTACATTGAATACAAAAAAAATGTATACAATAGCTTATTCAATGTACAAAATATGAATCTAACATTCTACACTAAAAGTGGGTTTATTACAAAAGTATTGTTAGACCTTATGGCGATTTACAACAAAAGTGGTTTTAAATTGAATACAAAAACATGTATAAAGTACTGTTTTGAATTCAAGTATGCATATTGTTGATTCTTGTTAAATAAAACCTAGAAGCCACCTGTAAATACAAAGAAAAAAATATGATGCAAGTAGGCGAAAAAAATTGATAACATTTGCTTCTTCTGACGACGAACTCATGATTGTATAAAATTATAGAGGTGAAAAGGTTTGAAATTGTTGTGTGGTTTTATAAAATTTAGAGTATAAAGTTTATAAAATATAGGGTGTGTTGTGTGGAAAAGGTTTGAAATTGGTTGTGGTGTAATATGAAATTTGATATATATATATAAACGTTTTTTTACAACGTTCAAATCCCAACGGATAGTGCCCAATGTTCATTTTTTGCCTTGGAAAGTGGGACGGTGGCATCGTTGAGATTCCACTGAGCTCACCGAGTTCTCTTCGGGGGGGGGGGGGGTGGTGGTGTATACCGACGGGGTGGGTGTCCAGGTCAGCTCCCCGAGCCTTCTCCCCGTCCCACACCCCATCGTCTAAGTTTTCTTAAAAAAAAGTTTATTATGGAAACATTATAATTGAAATTTAATTATTGCCTAATTTACATTTTCGAAAATTATTGTCAAACAATTATACTTCAAATCAATGTAAAAATGTTAATAGACATTAAATTGTTGCTTTTTTTTTTACATTTTCGAAATTAAAAATAAATTTAATGATTTTAACACTTTGATTGTTATGTAATAAGTTTGTTACGGAATTTTTAATATATAAACATTGTAATTGATATATAATTATTTTTCTAATTTATGTTTTCGAAAATAATTCTCAATCAATCGTACTCCAAATCAGTGTAAATACGATAATTGACATTATATTGTTGGTCTTTATATATTTTCCGAAGTTGAGAACAACAATTTTAGTGTTATCTATTAAGTTTTTTATAGAGTTGTTTATTATGGAAACATTGTAATCTATATAATGATTGTCTAATACTTCTCGATCAATCATACTCCAAAAATCGATCATCAATCATCACATAAAATGTGCACAACTCTAGATAAGGATTATATTTATAGTCTAACTTGGAAATGTGCACAACTCTTGATCTAGCATTACTATCTTCAGTCCATCTCGACTTTTGACCCTTGATAGCGCAACATACAACTGCCCATGTGAAAAAACATGATCCTTCAAATACAACCCAACTCTAGATAAGGATTATCCTTGATTCTTATTTATTGTCATTGCGAAAGAAACAATAAGTGGGAATTAAGACAAGCATTCTCGATTAGAAACCGCTCAAATTTGAAAAACAGACGCTTTAATACATTTGCATGAATCTTGTCTCCTGTAAATCATTAGTAAAAAAGAATAAATAATTAATTTGTATAACGTATATGTATATATACAAACCGAGTAAAATTACTATAGAAAAAAACAAAAAGACTGCTAGTATAAATATGAATTGGGGTATTACATTATAGTCAGTGAGTAGCATTTCAATTGAGTAAGCATCTTTGAGGTTGCGACGATCAAGTTGACGCCAAACTCGATTAATCTTCACTTTTAAAGCAACACCATTTCGGTTGACATCAATTTCGTTAACCATTGAAAACTCTTGTGCTTATGCTGCAGCCATTGTTCTTTATGGAAGGAAAAAAATAAGACTTCAATCAGAACAATAACAAAAAAGTAGGAAAATAAAGAAAGAGCAACTAATATTATGTCAAAAGTTGAATCGAATACGAAGAAAATTAGAAAGCTGCACTAACATTGGTACAACTTACAGATGGATATTTGTTTTCAAATTTGTTTGAGGTAGGTTGACAACACTTTTGGTTATTATATTTATAGTCTAACTTGGAAATGTGCACAACTCTAGATAAGGATTACTATCTTCAGTTCATCTCGACTTTTGACCCTTGATAGCGCAACATACAACTGCCCATGTGCACAACTTACGATAACCAAGAAGTATTTGAAGCTTTATGTAACAAAATTTTGATGCATTTTTTTACTTATCTTTAGTAACGTTATGAACAAACAAATTGAATAGTACAATTCTTATTTTCATATTTTATCATTTTTCCTTTTGTATGAACCGTGGGTACCCACGAGTCTCTAACTTAGGTTGTGTTTGTTTTTTTACAAAAGCTCTTCCTAGCCTCTTATGTCTGCTCCGTGCAGACGTGGGCAGACATTATGGTGCAAAAGAGTGTTTGTTTTTTGGAAGATGTTTCCTCTTCAAACATCTTCTCTTCCTCTTCCTCTTCTAGGAGAAGACATATTCAAAACACTTCTAACCTCTTTCAAACCTCTGCCCTCATCTAACCAAAACCCTCATCCTCACAAACCCTCATCTTCTCCAATGGCCTCCTTCACCTTCACCTTCACTTGAAGCTGCCTTCCTTCTCCGCCTCCTCCCTCTTCCTCCTCCACCTCCTCCCTCTTCCTCCCTCCCCACGCAAACTCCTCCCCACGCGAGCTCCTCCCTGACGCTACCTCCTCCCCTGCCTCCATCCTCCACGAAAAGCTTCTTCCTTCCTCCGCCTCTCTCTTCCAGACCCTCGTCAGATCTGCTCAGGTACGTTTTTTTTCTGTTCTGTTATGTATGTTGCATTTCTGTTTAGGTATTGTTTTTTTTTTGTTAGGTACGTTTTTTTTTGTTTTATTATTTTTATCTTTTTTGATATGTATGTTAGCATTTTTTTACAGATCTGTTAGCATTTTTTTTAGTTTGACTTTCATGGTCAAACTACTTAATTTCATTTTTAGAATTGTGAAGATGTTTGAATGCAAGTAAAACCAATAATTACTATTAAAAAAGGCACAAAAAAGGTTTATGTATAGTTGGATGATGGATATTATTGTTGATATTAGTTTTTGATATGTATAGTTGGATGATGTATTTTTTTTTACTTGTTGACATATATAGTTGGATGATGGGTATTATTGTTGATCTTAGTTGTTGATATGTATATTTGTTATCCTATATTTGTTGTTGAATGTATACATGAATCATAGGTATTATTGTTGATATTAGTTGTTGGTATGTATACTTGTTATCCTACATTAGTTGTTGATACTTGATGCTTTTTATGTTAATAGAAATGGGAGAAAAACAACAATGGTCAAATGAGCAACTAAAATGTTTGTTAGAGACTTGCATTGAGGAAGTACGCACAATTGGTAGAAAAGGCTTGAGTTTGCATAAGGTGACTTGGAATAAGTTAGGAAAAACGCTTAAAGAAAGGTTTGGCCTTGAGTTGACGCATAAGCAAATGAAAAATGCTTATGACAATCTTAGGGCCAAATACATAGGTTGGGTGTATTTAAAAAACAAAACGGGAAACATTTACAATGCTGAAACAAATACTTTTTCCCTAACGAACGAAGAGTGGGAAGACTTTAAGAAGGTATGTTAGTATGAATAATATTTTCACATCTATCTATAAACAAAACTTATAACATTTTATTACTTTGGGTTTAGGGACATCCGAAGGCTGGATCTTTAAAAACAGTTCCATTGCCTTTTCCAGAGCTTTGTGCGGAGTTGTTTGATGGTAGTGCAGCAACTGGTGCTTGCAAATGGACCTCAACCCAAACAACATCAGGGGTTGGCTCATCTTCTTGTCTTCGTGCCAAAACACTTATGATTACAGACACTGTTTTGCATGACCCAGAAGATGATGCCTACACTGATCAGCACACCTCGGAGCCTACTCGTGAACCTACACCCGAACCTACTTCTGAGCCTACTCCTGAGCATACCCCCGATCCTAATGCAAGGAAAAGGGCAAAAACTTCAAAATCATCTGTTACTGCTGATGATTTAGCCCGTGATATGCAAAAGGCTCTACAGTATTTGATTAAAGGGAAAGAAGGGCCTACAGTTGTTGAATGCTCAGAGAAGTTACATTTGGTTGGGTTAGATCATGTGGATCCTCTTTTTTTAGCTGCTTAACAATATTTTTGGTGTGTCATCGGATATGAGAGCGGCATGGATGGCATTGCCAGGCACTCCAGAAGTATTAAAAGGGTGGATTGCGATGACGGCCGCAAGTTTAGGACTAATCAAGTAGTGTAGAACATTGAGTGCTTTGGTCATGTTTGTTATGCTGAAAACTTTGATTTCTTTTGTTAGGTTGAAAACATTGTTATGCTATTTGGTTATGTTTGAAGACATTGTATGCTTTTGGTTATGTTTGAAAACATTATATGCTTTTGTTTAATGGTTGTTTTTTGTTGTGTTTTTGTTTAATAGTTGTTTTTGTTCAATACAGGATCATAATGGATTATGATAAGAAATTACTTCTCTTAATTCTTATGTACTTGTATGTTCGCTTTTTTTGGAGGAGAGGTTTGAAACGAATGCGAGACAATGATTCGAATATGACGGGACATAGATACACGTTAGAGATATTGCAAGGAAATCCCAAACAATGCACTGAACTACTACGTATGTCTCGTGAAACGTTTGTCCGACTTTATGCACATTTTAGAACAAATTATTCGTTAAAGGATAGTAAACATGTATCGGTTGAGGAGAAGATGGCTATGTTTCTTATGATAATCGGTCATATTCAACGCTACGTGGTTATCAAGCGTAGATTTCAACATTCAAAGCAAACAATTCATAAATTTTTTTATGAAGTCTTGGATAAAATGATGCTTTTCGCCAAATATAAGATAGTACCAACTTCTTTCAATCCTAATCCAAACATTCCGGGACATAACAAGAGGCTACGGCGGGTTTTTAAAGGTGCGGTTGGTGCATTGGATGGAACTTTGATACATGCTGTTGTCCCTATTAGTAAACAAGATTTATATAGAGGACGAGGAAAAGGGGATTGTTATCAAAATGTATTAGCAATCTGTGACTTCAACATGATTTTTACGTTCATTGTGGCCGGTTGGGAAAGGGTAGCACATGATGCTAGAATATTGTCAGAAGCATTATCAGATCCACATGCACCGTTCCCGTTTCCACCACCAGGTACGTTTATGGTTTGTTAAATATTTCTATATTATTTTCATACCCTAATTAATTGTATTTGTTTGTGGATAAACAAACAGTCTTCTTCTTGCAAACTGCAGACCTTTGGTCCACCTCTTCTCCTGTAGATGTCTGCAGATGTGGTCTGCAGACTGCAGACCTTTAACCTCTTCAAAAACAAACAACACCTTAGTAAACTCTAAAAAACAATCTCATTAACCATTAAACCCGATAACCAAGTTAACAATTAAACCCGATAACTATTTAACCCATTCATTTTAAACCGTCAGACCATTGACCAAATAAAAAATAGCGGTACTCTTTTCCTCTCCTTCACCATGACGAAAGTCACAGAACTAGAGATACCAGAGAGGATCAATTATGCAAGAGCAATGTGTCACGTAGGCAATGAACTACACTGCCCTTCAAAGTCCAACCCAAACCGAAAAATATTAATTTAATCTAGTGATAGAAAAGTGACCCTTAAAAATTCTATGACCACATAAAAAAATTACGGGTCAACCACTATGTACGTGCTTGCTTGTGATATGACGACTAAATAAGCTCTTTGCTCTTATTGTGTGGGTCAACTCAGGTGACCGGGACTTAACCCACAAACTGAATTAATGTGTTGTCCCTAATGACTACGAACCTTTAGATTGTGAAAGACATTCTCACACTCATTTCTATGGCAAGATATATAACGAAGTGCATTTATGCATGGGCCTATACCGGTTGGTCGGATAGGTGTCAAGCAAAAACAACATCATCATCATGCTCAGTTAATCCCGTCAATAGCAAAGTAATGTAGGGTTTAAGGAGGGTAAGATATAGATAGCCTTACCTTTGCCCCGTGAGAATAGAGAGGCTTCCACTGAGACCCTCGGCTTGATAGTTGTTTTGCATCAAGCCTTAGACATAAGGCACATAACACTTAGCAGTCTGGACAAGCCTGATTGGTGTATGTACTTGGTGTCTTTTGGCTATCAACGCTACTACATAATGCAAGATTAACAATACACTGTTTTTAAGGTTAATTTCACGAAATTAGTAAAATAACGTTAAAATTAGTGCAATTTTACTTTTGCCCCTAAGGGCCCACACATATATACATTATATGCATACACTGCAAGCAGTGCTACAAGTGTCAAGCAAAACCCACAATAAAAATGAAGGAAACCTTCACATATTAAGTATTGATTGTTGCATCTTTAAAATATCATGCAGATAATGTAGTGGTAGAAACTCAATGATAACCGTATATGTAGCAACTAGTGATAATTGAACATACATGATTATGATAGGAATCCAGACATGGCAAAGTACATAAGTGATCGCTCATTTGTGCCGCTTTATAAACACGTACACTAGAGTGCCATTGTCCTATTGGTTCACGTGGCGATACAACCAAGGGGGCATAATCCCAGCTGATGTGGTATGGATTTGAGCCGAATCATCCTCCCTTGTAACTACTGATCCTTGGAATGATCCACTGCAACCATTTAAACCCAATTAAGTACTTAATTTTGTTAGATGATTAACGTTGTGTTCCCGATTCCTTTTTTAGGAGAGAAGCGAAAGGAAGTGAAAAAAACTTGAAAAGGTTTGGGTTCTTGAGTGTTTTAGCCAAATTAAGGAAGTGAAAAGAAGAGAAATGAGGATTTTAAATAACTTTTCTTCGTAACTTTCATCCCAAAATGGGCGGATTTGAGAGAAAGTAATCAAATACAAATAAAATCTTTCTTCCTAACACATAAAATCTTTAATTTCTTTTCTTCAGGGACATGATATTACATTATATCTTTCCCTTCCACTTTGTTTCTTTTCTGTCATCAGGAACACGACGCAATTGGCATAAGAAAAAAAAAGAAAAGAGTGTGTTTACCTCCCGATTGCAAGAGGAGCTAAGCGCGGTGGTTGAGGTGGCTGCGGGGATGGCTGAGATAACAGAATCCCTACATTTTGTTGCTCAGTGTTCTTATCATTCTCCTTCAGCTGTTACCACATTTAGAAAATTAATATACGTGAGCACAATTACTATTAGAGATATATTGGGATACCATTGCATTATTATTATTATACTTCTATATTTATTTTCATAACAATATGGTTATAATCTCTTTATATAAAAAAAAAAAATTCTTATGAGCTAGTCAATATACCGAAAATATCATTCATCAATGTTGTTTCTTTTTTTTTTAACCGCCAACAAACTTTATTCAATAGCTAGCAAGGAACTAGCGAAAAGAAATCTGGGATCATCAATGTTGTTTCAATTCTCTTATTATTTCAGTTACCAATTATGTTTTTTCCGGTTGTATGTTCGGACTTTTGCTAGCTCCTTGCTAGCCTTTTGATAATAAAATGGTTGTTGGTTGTTCAAAAAAAAAATTTCAGTTACCAATTTTCAGGTTCTTGTCGGTTTCTTTGTATTTTGATATTTGCGACAAATTATAAAAAATTGATCGTTCCCTTGTTTTTTTATCCGTAAAAATCTCATATTTTGTTATTATTGACACGACTAACGCTGTGTTCCAGAGATCCATTTAGGAAGAGAAGAGAAATGACTTCTCCTTCCTTTTCTTTCTCCCTGGTTCCTTCCAATTTGGAAGGATTGATTTTAGGGTTAAAACCTAAGTTAATTTCTTCCTTCTCGTTCTCTTCCTTTCAATTTTCTCCATCAAGAAACTGTGGAACACATTTTTTTCCTCATTTACTTCCAATTCCTTTCTCTTCTCATGTTAAATGAATCTCTCGAACACAGCATAAGAGTGCTAATGAGCAAAGTTATAACTAAGATTTGTAATAGAGGTACCTTCTTGGAGAGTGCATTGTTTTGCTCTTGGAGTGCTCTCTCCTGCCACACACACAAAAAAAGTAGATTCGTCAAATGGAGAGTTGCTTTCTAGACTTCAAATATTTTGATCAAAGAAGGTGAGTAAAAATCTTTTACATGGTCATTTTCTTTTTATAAAAAAAAAGCAACATTCACGGTCAGGGTTTGTGTATTACCTTTTTATGTAGTTCTGATATGGACTCATGCATGACTTGGTTCTGCATACAAAATTAGGGTCTTTGAACTAACATAACATAAGACCGGGAAGCAAGAAACAAGCATAAATCAAGATAAAGTGAATATACCTTTCTTGTTCTAATTCGTTTGAGAGCGGTATCAAGTTGTTGTTCAACGCTTTGAAGCTCTCTAAGGTTCAAAGGCGCAAGATCTTCTCCACCATAGTGCCTAAGATGAACATATTGATGAGATCGATCTAAGACAACCCGGCCCATTTATTAAACAATTATAAAGTTGCTCATGTTAAACTACAATTTATTTGAATTGACAAACAAACTAATATATCTTTTGAGAAAAATAAATTGTGGTTCTATTCATATTAAATAAAACTTAATCCACAAATTTGTTGAGGTGTGTTAAGGGTTAACCAATGATGAGATTAGCTTCAGCATATGCTATTCAGTTTGAGATTGGAAATTACATTGAACTAAATATTGGTTTTAATGTCGTCTATATCACTTTAATATTAAAGAATTTACTTTTTAAGGTTTAAGATAAATAAGAAGTTAAAATAAGCGTTGACTCGAGTCAAAACCATTGTAGCTTCCAAGGGGATACACTCCCCTTGACGATTCCAGAGGATGGCCCTTGTGAAAGATTAATTAGGCTATTAGGTGTGGAGGAGGAGCATCATGACCATGATGGTCTAAGGGTGTGGTTAGGAGCATCATCACCATATTCTTTTTTTTTTTAAATTAATTAATTTTCTAATATTAATATTAAAAAGTGTATATTACATTAAAAAACATTACTAAAAAAACACAACTAAAATTAGATTAAACTACTCGACATAAAAAAAAAATTACAAATAAGCTACTGTTGTCCGTTGTTCCAAATACTCAACCAAGTCTGCTTGAAGATTTTGATGCGTGAACTCGTTATGTATGAAAAAATGTGAATGGAAAGGTTGTGTATTTATAATAATATAAAAAACTTTTTTTTAAACGGTAATATGACCGTTTCTACGGTCAGATTTTTTTTGGAAAAATGCACAAAATAGGCCCATCAAGCTCGGCAAGGGGAGGATGCTCATGCCGATGCCGCCCCTAGGGGGCGGTGTTGCCGTGCCCGTCATAGCCTTGCCAGCTCAATGCCGGTTCCACACCGAATGGTCTTATAAATCTCATAGTCATGTTATGTGTCAACCGTGCATAGACAATCTTTCAACAAAAGTTCAAGAACGAGTTTTGTCAAAGATTTTAAACTCCCTTCAACAATGACATGAGTACATATGCAAATAGTCAAAATGTTGAAGTTCAAAAATAGATAATACAACAACTCTTCCTTCATTGCCATGATTCCTAAAGTGGCTGACCCTCAAGTTATAGCCGATTTCCGTCCGATATCGTTGATTGGAGTGGCTTATAAAGTCGTTGCAAAAGTTTTGGCCAATAGGCTTAAGCCGCACCTTCAGGATTTAATCTCTCCCACCCAGACCGCCTTTGTTGGTGGTCGCAACATTCTGGACAATCCCCTCATCATTAGTGAGCTGATTTCGTGGAAAAGGAAGAAGAAAGAAAAGATGCTAATTTTTAAAGTCGCCTTTCAGAAAGCCTACGACTCGCTTAATTGGAAGTGCCTCCTCTCGACTTTGGATTGCATGGGCTTTCCGGGTGTTTGGTTAAAATGGGTTAAGGGATGTTTGTCGTCTGGTAAAGCTTCTGTCTTCGTAAATGGGTCCCCGACTAAAGAATTCAATTTGAAGAGAGGGTTGCGTCAAGGTGATCCGTTGTCTCCTTTCCTTTTCATTTTGGCTATGGAAGTCCTTTGTATGTTTATGAACAGGGCAGCGGACTTGGGATTATTCAAAGGCGTTCAAACGCCTTTCGGTGGCCCATGTATCACACATCTTTGTTATGCCGATGATGTATTGTTCGTGGGCGAATGGAATGAGGCTAATGCGCTTTGCCTAAGCTGTTTTCTTAGAGTTATGAACCTAGTCACGGGCCTGAATATTAATCACCAGAAATGTATCATTTATGGAGTCGGTGCTGAGAATGAGGAGGTAAGATCGATGGCCGAAATTCTTAAATGTAGAGTGGGTTCATTCCCGTTTACTTACCTGGGCATCCCGATTGGAGTTAGCATGAACCGTCTGACTCACTAGAAACCGATTGTTGATAAATTTTCGGCTAGATTATCCTCCTGGAAAGCTAGCCTTTTGTCGTTCGCAGGACGAGTAACGCTTGCCAACGCGGTATTGGGCAGCATTCCATCTTACTTTTTGTCTATCTTCAAGGCTCCGAAAGCTATAATAAAAAAATTGAAGGCTTGCGAAGAGACTTTGTGTGGGGTAGAGTGGGGCGGAGACACAAACTTAGATGGGTGCGGTGGGATAAACTGTGTAAATCCAAGGCGTTGGGGGGTTACGGGATAGGTAGTATTCGAGACTTCAACTTGGCAATGCTCGCCAAGTGGTGGTGGAGGATTAGAAATGACCCGAATCAGCTTTGGGCATGTGTAGTTAAAGCTGTCCATCATTCTAAATTTTCTCTTGGTGCCTTTAAACAAGTACACGTCAGGTGTTTGGAAGGAGATTGTGTCCATGGGGTCGGAATATGCTAGGTTCGGGGTGAATCTTTTGGAGAAACTGAAAGTAGTGGTGGGTGATGGGAGCCGCACGAGATTTTGGAAGGATATTTGGGTTGGTTCGTCGACGCTTAGGGATGCCTTTCCGGAATTGTACCGACTCGCAAAAGATAAAAATGGCTCTGTGGCGGACCATATTTACTTCAGAGGTGATGTTACTCTTTGGGGATGGGATTGGATTAGAGACCCTACGTCTGATCAGGAATGGAACCGTATTGGCGACCTGATGTCGCTGCTGCAGAATTTTTCTTTTAGGGCCGGGAAAGATGTCTGGCTTTGGACGGATGATGATGATGTGGGGTACTCAGTTAAGTGGGTCCGAAGAGAGATTGAAAAGGCTCGGATGGGGTCCAATATTGAGCAGCCTTTCTTGTGGAACTCGTGGGCTACGTCTAAGTCGAATCTGCTAGTATGGCGTGCGAGTATGGGCAAAGTGGCTGCGAAGCTTCCTCTTATTTCTCGTGGGGTGCCTATTCCTAATTCTTTATGTGACAGATGCAACATACATGTTGAGGATGTCGACCATGTCTTCGTTGCTTGCTTATTCGCCCGAAGCATCTGGTGGATTATCTTTCGGTGGATTAGAGTTCAATGGCCAGGGGATATGGGGTCGGTGTCTGAATTGCTGCAGGTCGTAGGGAAGGAGCCGGGGAGCAAGAAGTGGAAGAATTTTGTTCATTTGGTGGTCATGGCCACATTTTGGAAGATTTGGTCTGCAAGAAACGAGGCAGTATTTAGAGGCAGATTCATCCCTATTCAGACCACGATTAATCAGATCAAAGAGGAGTCTTTCCAGTGGATCCGTCATCGGGCCAATGTCTCGGCGCTTACTTGGGAGGAGTGGAATGATTTTGCGGTTTCGAATCTAGTGTAATGGTGTTGTGTTCCAGCCCGTTAGTTTGCTTTAAGGGCTGCTTGTTTTCCATTGTTTCTGTGTTGTTGTTCGGTTGTTTCTCCAGTCCCTTGCTGGGTTCCTTTTCTTTATATATATAAAGAAGTTTTGCAGTTCAAAAAAAAAAAAAAAAACTCGATCTTTTTAGCTTTTTCAAAATCTAATAAAATTCTCATAAAGGACTAAAGTTTTATAATCAAAGCTTTTTATAGAAACGAGCTAAAGAATTATAGAAGAAGATCTTCCTCAAAAGAAAGGTTTTTTTAAATGCTAAACTAAGTCAAAAGAATAAATGTGTTACAAAGGAGAAGTAGCCAACTATTTTGACGAAAAAATTACTTTTTTCCTTGTTAAAAGGTTATTTCTTAATAACCCAATTTATGGTTGTTCTTCACTTTCTAAATCGAAACCCGCCGATTAGTTAGGGACTTAGGGCTGGCAATTTCAGACACGAACACGAATACTCGACACAAACTTACACGATTTTAACCGGACAGGTATGACCTTAACAGATTTCTTGTCCTAAACAGGTACTCATGAAATATACCTCTTAATTTCCGTGTCTAAACAGGTTAAATACTTGTTTACCTATTTAGTATCCGTTAAGACATGTTAAATTTTTTTTTTAAATAATATAAGTTGTGGAGGTGGAGTATTGGAGTTATACGTTTTTATAGTGGAATTGTACCTTTATAATGCTTGATAGTACCCATTTAACGTGTCGAATTTCAAAAACATGTCCGCATATTATCGTATTAACTTGGTATAAACAGGTATTATCGTGTCTTATCGTGTAAAGCAGGTATAAACAGGTTCGTGTGTTCAGGTTTCGAAAAAAGTACACGATAGGTTATCGTGTCGTGTTCAGGTATACATGTTTCGTGTTTGTGTATTAACAAGTTCGTGTCTTAACAGGTCGGGTATACACGATTTGCCAGCCCTACTAGTATTAGTATATGAATTACTCAATAGTTAAGGTCCGAGACAGTATAGAATATCAGACTTTGGGTCTGTTTGGTATGGTGTAATGGAATGAATGAGGGAATGGAATGGATGAGGGAATGGAATGGATGGGGTAATGGAATGGATCATTACCATTCCATGTCTTGTTTGGTTGCCATGTGGGAATGAAACAAAACATTAGTTTGTGTTGTTTGATAGACAGTAAAAGACGAAGGAATAAAATCGGTGGTTTGTGATGGTGGTGGGTGGTGGTCAGTGGCAGTGATGGTGGGTGGTGATATGTGGCCGTAGCGGGTGTGGTGGGTGGCGACGGTGGTGGCGACAGTGGTGGCGGTGGAGGCGACGGTGGAAGGTGTAGGTGGATGGGTGACGATGGTGAGTAGTGGCGGTGGTAGGTGGTGGTTAGTGGTGGTGATGGTAGGTGGTGGTGTGTGGCGGTAGCGTGGTGGTGGATGGCGACGGAGGTGATGGGTGGTGGCGACAACGGTGGCGATGGGTGGAGGTGGATGACGGTTATGGTGGGTGGGTAACGATGGTGAGTAGTGGCACTGGTGGGTGGAGGAGGCAGCGGCGGTGATGGGTGGTGCTGGGTGGCGGCGGCAGTAGTGGTAGGTGGTGGAGGTGGCGGTGGGTGGTTGATGGGTGGGCGGCGGTGGGTGGTGGTGGATGGCGGCGGTGGTGGGTGGGTGACGGTGGTGGTGGATGGCGGCGGTGGTGGGTGGGTGGGTGAAGGTAGTGGTTGGTGGCGACAATGGTGGTAGTGGTAGTGGGTGGTGACGACGGTGGTGGGGGACGGTGATGGTGGTTGGTGGCGATAGCGATGGTGTGTGGTGACGATGGTGGTGGGTGGTGGTGGTGGGTTATGGCTTTGTTATTAAAGGTGAATGAGGGGGATGGAATGAAAAAAAAACATGGGGGGTGGATGGAATGGTTTTGAGGGAATGGAATGCCTTTTGGAATGGGTGATTCCATTCCTTTAACCAACCAAACACACTATTTTTCATTACCTTGTAATGGTCCATTCCATTTCCCCTTCCATTCCATCATACCAAACACTACCTTTGGCTTATTGTAATGAATACAATTTAGTGTAAGAGATTTGTTTCAGGCGTCACAATGTCGAATGTCGGCCATATATACTGTGTCATCGATCAACAATCTGTGGTTCTCTCTTCAACCTTTATTTATGTAACAATCCTTCAAGGGTATTGACCAATATGCAACTCTAAGTACACAAAATACCTAAAACATTCTTCTTAGTTATACATCCTACAACTAATTTTAAAGTTAAAAGAAAGAGAAGAGCTTGCAAGCTAGACTATGTCCTTCAAATATAAACACTAATTATTTTTTCTTCAACATGACAAGTTTATTATATCCCCACCCATTTTGTTATATGGTAGAAGTTAAGGTGACACTCCCCTTTCTAGAGATAAATTAGGAAGAGTTTATCTAAAGAAACACGAATCCTAGATTATCGGGTTAGCGCTGATCTTGGTAGTGATTATACGGGGTATTTATAAAAAGGCATGTTTATAAAATGTGGAGGGTCTAAGGATAAGACCCAGGATGTTAAGTGACAACAGATTAGAAGAGCCGAGACTCTAAACATTAGCAAATAAACAAGGGTTGGAAAAGTACGATGTGCTCGTAGTCTTTTCAGCGAAAGTGTTAGTTAATATCGGATGTCAATAAAAGGAGAAGGGACTCATCCTTTTATAATACCTCGACGTTCGACTTCCTCAACCCATCCTCTACCCTTGGTGGGGCCCGGCCCAGGTAGAGGTGTCTCTAAGTTTCCGGCCCAAATCCTAACGCCCAATTGGTGCAAGTGGCTTTGATAAAAAAAAGGAGAAAGGGGGGATGTTACCGTCCTGAGGAAGATACACGTGGCACCCGTTGAGTGGACGCTGCTGGGCGGCGGACACTTGGGGGTTGCAAAAGACTTATGTCAGAGATATCTTGGCTGGGGAGCTACCACGTCATCGTCCTTTCTGGGTGTCAGGCTGGGAGCAGCCCTTGATTGGTTGAGAACTCTGACGGGCCGCCTGCTGCGTTAGGAACAGTTGTCCAGGGCAGCACTATCCTGGGGTGTGTGTCTCGATACTTCCCTTAAAGGAATCTTTCAGTCGTGTCGACGAAGGTTTACTTATCTTGCTGAGGGAGCTTCGTTCTGTGTCGACGTAAAACAGGCAGGTGAGCATGCGTCCGTTGAGTTATGGACGCGTGGTGATTCGCTGACGTAAAACGACCGGTCGACCTTGCGTCCATTGGATTATGGACGCGAGGTGTTCCGCTGACATAAAACAGGCTCAGAACCATCGTTATGTGAGAACGGGCGCAACTTTGTATGAGTTGATTTTGTGATATTGTATTGCTAGTGTATGGTATTACTAGTGTTTGGTACCATATCCCTTCAAGTCCCCCGAGTCCAATGTTGTCGTTTTGCCTTGTAAAGATGACGAGGGACTGCTGGACTCTGTTTAGACTGAGAGGTGTGAAGTTTACATGTGTACTTTGAGTTACATCCAGTCGTCACTGGGTTTTCAGGTAACAAAGTGTACATGTATTTATAGGACATCGTCAACTGGTGCGCGCACATTGATCAATATGTGAGCGTGTGACAGAATATTTATCGCTGAGTCTAAAGAGGTGCATGCGATGTGATGGCGAAGGATGAAAAAACTCTTTGTTCCGTAAGTTCCTCTGGCTTCAGGGAGAGGGAGCAGTATAGGTGTTTGCAAATCCTCTGATGAGAAGCAATGGTATAGTTGATATATATAGATGGTTTGTTATATTAGTGATTCAGTTTTTGAATGTAAGTAACAAATCTGTAAAGCTTGAAGCATGATGATGATTATTATAACCGATTCTTTCATTGTAATGTCGTCATGATATCTTTTGATAAGAAGAAACATCGAGTTTTTGCCGTACAGCGCTTGCTTGACACCTGAGAAGGTGTCAGGCGTTGAAGCGCATATAGAAGATAAAAATCGTAGATTTTTATGTTTCGGCGCTGGCGTGACACTTGATAAAGCGTCAGGCTTTGAAGCCCATCCAGAAGATATAATATGAAAAAAATAAGAAATTTTTCCTTGTGGCGTCTGCGTGATACTTGTTTAGGCGGCAGACGTTGTTGCGCATGTAGAAGTTGTAATAAAATAGAAAATACCAGATTTTGCATTCTGCCTCGTTGTTGACGCTTGACGAGACGTCGGGCGTTGATGCACGTGTGGAAGATGTGATAAATGAAAAACATAAACTTTTTTCTTCTGGCGCTTGTATGACACCTGAGAGTGCGTCCGGTTGTGGAGCGCATGTGGTAGGTGTAAATATTGATGAGGCAAAATGATGTTTTTTGTCCGAGTCCGCGTCTGCTGAGGTGGAGTTATTGCGCATTAAAGTTGTCTTTTTGAATTCTATGCAAATTGAATAGCGGGAATGTTTGCATTTGAAGAGACGTGTCTGACGGTTCGTACACTTGTACCGGGAAACGTGTCTGACAGCTGGTGTGGGAGGGTTGTTAGTGGGTGGACACGTGTCGGCCATCGGTGCTGTTTGACAGCTGTTGTGTACTGCAACCGTCAGGCGAGTGAGCCATGCGCGGCGCTTGAGCTGTCTATCACTTGGCCTTATAACGTGGCAGTCGCTGATTGGACCTCCGCCGAAAAAGTCTTTTTGTCATCATTACCTGCCTTCCTATCGCAATTAATGCGATGGGTATAAATAGAAGTTCCCTTCTTCAGTTTTCTTCACTATTTTCATTAACTTTCTCTTTCTCCGACGAGTTTCTCTTAAATTCCGGTCAAGAACTTCAAAGATCCAGTCTTTTCTTCGTTTCTGTTTTACTTTTTCTGAGATCATGTATGGGGACGATAAAAAGGCTGAGCTGGCGATGCTTGAGGCCCAGATAGGGTGGTCCAAAGAGAAATTTAGGGCTTTACTGCATAAGTATGATATCCACTGGGAATGGGAACCCGAGTTACCAGAAAAGGGGAAGACTCCGATGGACTGTCCGGATGACAAGATCTATTTATACCTGGCCTTTTTTGTGAAGAGTCTCTTTAGGATCCCCGTGTCGAAATTTCTAGTGACGGTGTTGCAGTAGTACGGCATGCATATCTCTTATATGAGCCCTTTTGGGGTGATGAGGGTGATGCTTTTTGAGGCCACCTGCCGGGCGTTGAGGATGGAGCCTCAGTTTGAACAGTTTAATGTGTTCTATAAACTGGAGGTAAAGGATAGTGGGTGGATTTCCTTCGTGGAGAGATCGAAGACTATGACTGTGGTAGTGACGAAGAGTTCTCCCAAGAGTCTTCGGGACTGGAAGAGGTGCTTCTTTTACCTTAGTAAGGAGGCCATTCCGGCGGAGATGCAGATGTTGAACCTCCGATCTGGGCAGAAGGTGCCATCATTTGAAGCGTTGAAGGATTTCCATGAGGAAGACTGGTTTAAGGTGCTTGTGGCACATCAGACTCTTTTAGATGACCTTGACAGGTGTGATGAGGGTATGTTAAGCATGCTGGGAGCTAGTCGTCTGGGGAATCGAGAGGGTTATGACGTGCTCCCGTACGGTGACGGAGGTATGACGTCCCACGGATGGCGCCAATGAAGAAACACGAATCCTAGATCACTGGGTTAGCGCTGATCTTGGTAGTGATTCTACAGGGTATTAATAAAAAGGTATGTTTATAACATGTGGAGGGTCTAAGGATAAGACCAAGAATGTTAAGAGACAACAGATTAGAAGAGTCGAGCCTCTAAACGTTAGCAAATAAACAAGGGTTGAAAAGTACGATGTGTTCTTAGTCTTTTCCGCGAAAGTGTTAGTGAATATAAGATGCCATTAAAAGGAGAAGTGACTCCTCCTTTTATAGTACCTCGACGTTCGACTTCCTCAACCCATCCTTTACCCTTGGTGAGGCTCGACCCAGGTAGAGGGGTCTCTAAGTTTCCGGCCCAAATCCTAAAGCTCAATTGGTGCAAGTGGCTTTGATAAAAAAGAGGAGAAAGGGGGTGGGGGGGGGTGGGGGGGTGGGGATGTTACCGTCCTAAGGAAGATACACGTGGTGTCCGTTGAGTAGACACTGCTAGGCGGCGGACACGTGGCGTCCACCGATTGGCTATTCCTTGACGGTGGGTAATCATCCCTTCATCTAGAACCTAAGACAGGTGGGGGTTGCAAAAGTCTTCTGTCAGAGATATCTTGGCTGAGGAGCTGCCACGTCATCGTCTTTTCTGTGTGTCAGGCTGGGCGTAGCCCTTGATTGGTTGAGAACTCTGATGGGCTGCCTGCTGCGTCAGGAACAGTTGTCCAGGGCAGCACTGTCCTGGGGTGTGTGTCTCGTGCTGCCCTTAAAGGAATATTTCAGTCGTGTCGACGAAGGTTTACTTATCTTGCTGAGGGAGCTTCGTTCTGCGTCTACGTAAAACGGGCAGGTGAGAATGCGTCCGTTGAGTTATGGACGCGTGGTGATCCGCTGACGTAAAACGAGCGGTCGACCCCGCGTCCATTGGATTATGGACGCAAGGTGTTCCGATGACGTAAAACGGGCGCAGAACCAGCGTTATGTAAGAACAGACGCAACTTTGTATGAGTTGATTTTGTGATATGGTATTGCTAGTGTATGGTATTACTAGTGTTTGGTACCATATCCCTTCATTATCATTTAGAGAGAAGAACAAATCATACTGAAGAACAAATCCTAATTGAAGATCAAGAGATGGACGTACGTACAACTTGCTAACACACAGATGAGTCATTACAGAACATTGTGTTTTATGGTGTCATCTTTTAGTCTTATTTACTTTGTAAACAATTAGCCGGCCAATTATGCTTTTCTAGGAAAAAAATGCTTAAATTTCGTATTAAATCGCTTAATGCAATTTAAATGATTGGTTTACTTTCCCTAGGCTCTCGAATTTCTCAATTTCTCTAAAGGCGAAATGCTATGAAGCGTTATTGTCCCGTTCACCTCAGCTTTAAAACAGTGAATGGTGCTCCTCCTACATTTCCAGAGCGTCGTTTGGGAGGGGTTGAATGCTCATGAACACAATAACATGCCTTAGGACATCATTAGGTGGGGGTCCTTTGTCACAACCAATCAATTTTTTTATCTTTTCTTTTTAATTTAAAGGGGCGACAAATCATTCCATGAGTGTTATTATATGGAGCCCGTGTTCACATGACGCAGATGTGGCACAATGAAGCCTGTAAGGACTCCATTCCATACTATATAGCCTAAACAAATCTCTAACATATTGGTTAGTCATCTAGTATTTTTTTTTTTTATTAGCCGAAGAGAACGAATAAATAAGATTAATAGGTTGTATTCTTTTTAACAAAATATTATTATATTCATGATATACGTTCTCATTGGTAATTCATTATTTTCCTAATTAACAATCCATCAACAGTAAACACGAGTAGATACATTTTAGATTTCTAGGTCTTACGTTTGGATCTTAAAATTTGCTCATCATGCATAAGAGATCACTAGTTTTTGGTTCATACGAAATTTAACTAATACATAAAAAATCAAAACATTACATGTAAGACGATAAGATATGAATTAGTTTGTCAAGTTTAAATAAAAGAAAATAAAAAAACAAACAAAGAAAGAAAGGATATAGCTATTGCGTTTTAGATTTTGCCTTAAATGTAATTGGCAACATGTTAAAAAAATTTATAAAGTAAATGAAGAAGTAATTAGGTTTTATAAATTATGCATTGAGTAAAAATAAAATAGCATGTGGGAGACTGGGAGTACAGTATAGGTGATGAACATTTACGATAAAGTTAAAAAACAAAAGATGAATAATAAACGATAAATAAAGCAATGAAAATATAATAAAAGATAACAAATAGAACTAAAATAAAAAACACAAAAAGTTACAAATATAAAAGACGTTTCTCTTTTACATAAAATACAAAAACAAAAGTAACAAAAAGTCAAAAACAGTAATAACGAAACACCAAAAGAGCATTATTCGTGTGTGATTGCTTGATAGGAAGAAAATAAACAAAGAAATCAGGCTATCTTAGGGTGGAGTAGTATCGGATACCCCTACCCATGCTGTTACATCTGCCTCACCTCTAGTAGGGGCTCGCGTTTATGAGCAGCTTGTGGTACAAGTCAAGACGGGTAGTGAGATAGTGTGTGTGTTGCAATGAGAGAGAGATATGTGTGTTTTGCAACTTTGGGTGTTTACGTGTTGCAAGCAGGTAGCACCTTGGTTTTTGTGACTTTGGTGATTAGAGCACTCACATCCCATCCACTAAATTATGTGAGCGTGTCTATCAAATTATAGGGGGTGAGTATAAGTTGTTGTGAGTGGAGGAGAGAGAAAATATTTGGTGGAAGCATTGTTCCACCATAAATATGAAAAGCTACTGTTCACCCCTATATATATTTTAATATTTTTGTAAGTAGTTGTGATTGAGGAGAGAGAAAATGTAATGATTAAAGTATGAAAAAAGTATTATTATTTTAATTAGAAGAGAGAAGATTTAAGGGTGGAGTAGTGATTTTTAGTGTAACTTGATGGATAGGATTTGGTGGAGGTGATGTGAATGCTCTTAAAGTGGAGGAGAGATAAAATATTTGGTGGAAGCACTGTTCACCTTTATATTTTGTAGGACATTGTTCACCCATATTTATATTTTAATATTTTTGTAAATTGTTGTGAATGAGAAGAGAGAAAATATAATGATAAAAGTATAAAAAAATATTATATATTTAAGGAGAGAGAAAATTTTAGAGTGGAATGATAATTTTTAATGTAATTTGATGGAGAGAATTTATAGGAACACTCTTAAATGTTCATTTAAAAGGACGTTTTATGCATCTTGTTTTTGTTTTTATTTTATGTTTCGGTTGGTGTGGCGGTGTACCCATAATGTTTAAAGTTTTAAGTATGTATCGGTATAAGGGGGATGAGGCGCCTACCGATTTGGTCACGGGTATCTATTATCAGCACGGTAACATCGCCGCCATCCGTGCTGGTAGTGAATCCGTAAACCAAATCCGGGTTCTATTTAATGCAAGGGTTCTTTCTCTCTCTCTCTCTTTCTCTTTCTTGTTGATTTCCCCAAATTTTGGTCTTTCACCTGTTGTAAACAAAGATTTTGAGTTTTGAAATTTAAGAAGATGATGATGATGACCTGTTGGTTCACAAAGGTGCTGTGTGAAGAAGATGAGGAAAGAAGAAGATGACTTTATTTCCTGTTTCCTTTGTTTATTATTATTATTATTATTATTATTATTATTATTATTATTATTATTATTATTATTATTATTATTATTATTATTATAATATGTGTGAAAATAATTGATAGTTGGGTAAAGAATCAGTTAAGTGCTATCTTCAAAAAAGTGATTCAATGAAGTGATGTGGCAGTGCAAGATTGGTAGAAATCAGTGCAGTGAAATTTTTTTCAGTGGTTTACATTTTGGCTTTTATTTTGGTTTACATTTTTTGGCTTTTATTTTTTTCAGAAATGAGTAAGTCAAACATTATATGTTTTCGTTCTTAATTTTATATATGTTTGTCTGTTGGTTTACGTTTGACATAAAGTTTGGAAGTACCACAATTTTATATTTTTAGTTTTCCCCTTTAGTTGCTACCAATGCTGTATTTAGATATCCTCTACCGGTTAATATGCTGAGTTTCGATACCGTACAAACCCGGGATACATACCGAATTCTCCTACCTGCTCCACTAGGTAGCGCGTGCATCAACCCGCTAGTTTTTATAATTTAGAAAAACATAAGTATTGTTTAATATATATAAGTATAAATATATATTTTATATAATATACTAAATAAACAAAAATTGTACCTAAAAGTAAAAATCGATCATAAATTTATTGGTACCCCCAATAACTTATTTCTATAATCCTAGACACTACCTAGCCATTTACGAATTATAATAGTTCGCTAGGATTACAAACGGAATATCAAAAACGCTATATTAATAAGACACCCTAAATTATTATTGAGACATCTCATTCTCAATAACGTATATAGTAAATTAAAACCATACGTACCTTATGTTCTTTTCTAGCACCTCGATCTTTGTCCTGAGCTTGGATGACTCAAGAGTCCAGCTTCCCTGTTCACAAAACCCGGCCAACAAAAACAAGTCAGGTGTATAGACCCTTAGCTACTAGTGGAGTTAGTTAATTATAATTTGATTTATATTTATTTTTAATTTTGTTTGTTATTTGTAATATGTCTATTTTGAATATTAAGATAGTTGTACGTTTTATCATTATTTATCGTTATAATTAATTGGTAAAATGATTTAATTTTTTTTTAAAAGAAAAACCGACAATTTTTACAAGTGGGAGGCGGGTAAACGGGCTACAAATATACATATAGCTTTTTCATTATAATCTCTCTATATAAGTACATATAGTTTTCACCTATACAAATATACAATACATTGAAAATATTATTCATTAATAACATTTTGTTTTTCTTCAATCCTTTCGCTTGCCGGTTGCCACCTTTACAATAGCCATGTTATAAATCTGAAGTAAGTACTAGTTGTAACTTGTAAGCAACCCAATTTGTGCTAAAGTATGTACGACCAAAAATTTGCCCCACAAGAATAACAGGTTTGAATAGAAGAAGCCAAGTATAATCACAATAACTAATAATGCATAGTCATTTGGATTATATTGTCCAAAATCAGTTATTACAGGCACTTTTGGTCTTTGGACATTTGACCATGAAAAGATAGTTCGATGAATTTATTTATTTGTTTTTAAAAGATATATAAATACGTAAGTACTTCTATGTATTTATTTATACCTGAGTTTCTGCTTCAGGTCCAGTAAGCAGCTTTTCTGCATACGAATATCGTTCATACCTTTCAAGAATTGCCTCCATACTGTTACAAGGAAACGATGGTCACAGTTATTGTCCAAAGGATAACTTTTTAAGGAAACGATGGTCACAGTTATTGCATTGATATTCTCTGTATGTTATATTTAATTCGTTCATATAAATAGTGTCCACTTATAGGATTATTTCAAAGAACCGTCTCCTATGTATACATAGAGTGTGTGTATAGGATTATTTGAATTTATTTCAAAGCATTATATTTTTTGTATAGATTGTACCACTTACATACACTTGTATAAATTATGTACATAAAAGAATAACGTGTTGATACATTTTTTGAGGTTCTCTAAAGAAACATCTGAGGCCTTTGGGTGTGGAGGAGGCCCATCATTTATGATGGTCCTCCACCTCAGCTGTCACGTAATCGTAGTGTAGGAGCATCATGGAGATGATGGTCTAAGGATGTGGTAGGAGCATCATCCCTCCCTTAAAAAGAAAAGGAAAAAACCAAAGACCAATCAATAGGCCCGTCATACCCGGCACCTCCTTGACGTTCATGCCTATGCCGGCATAGGGGGCGGTGTTTGCCGAGGCGGCATCACCAAGCCGGCCCTATGCCGGGTTCCACACCGAAAGGCCTAAGTATATCTAGAGAATGTGTGTGTATAGGATTATTTCAAAACATTAAATTTTACAGGAACACACATAACCCATTCATTCATGTTTTTTAGTTTTGTATCCTGATTCCTGAACCTACACATACGCAGTAACACAGGAATTAAGAGAGAAATAATAACCTTGCATGTTATTGAGTGTTAATGTGTGTATACATAACAAGAGATAATAGAGAGAGAAATAATAACCTATATGTTTGTAAACAATTTTTTTTTTTGTAATATTAAAAATCATATTTGTTCTCCATATAAAAATATATCTCTGGCATAGATTTAAACTTATATTATTTGCATTTTCTTTTGAAGTTTTGAAAGAACCTTAAAAGGTGAAATTATTTTTAGGCAAACCATAAAAAGCTTTGAATCATGGGTGTAAATATAATAAAAACACTATATTATTAAAATTTACTCTTAAAAGTTACTTAACAATTATTTATACATAAAAACACCATACTTCTATATTTTGTCACAAAAGTCATTCAACAATTTTTTTATGTTTTCTTTATAATCTTATGTTATTAAAATATATACAATATATTAAAGTATGATAAACAACATACATACATATCATTATCGCTATAAGAATATTTCCAATACTTAATGATGTACATATATAATGTTAATTTCAAAATTAGTTTTGTATTTCCTAACATACAAATATAAATAATGTCATCGATATATATGTCCCCAAAAAAATGTTATTTTTCAAATAATGGAAGAATGTAACATTACTAAATAATAGTTAGAAAAATAAAATTAAAGTTAAAATTTTTTAAGGTATATGTTCCGGATAAACGGGTATAGTATCACCTAATCTCATACTCGACATTGGATACCTGCGAAATATTATTTTCACAATCTCATACTATGTTTCATACTCATCAGGTATCGAGTTACCCGTCCCAAATGCAATTGGGTTACAGGTATAAGTTATAACCGTCATGTTCAAGTATTTTTTCGATCCCTATTTGTATTAAAAGAATTTTGAAAAAAAAAATAAACAAAACAAAGAAAGGCTACATGTATTGGCACACCTCAACACTTATTCGGACACCTTGTTGCCCTATACACCACGGATAAATTCATACGCAGTTTATGGGGCCCTGATAATGAGAATGTTGTGTTGCCCGATACATCACACGTATGCCTATATGTCGCATATAGGTCCTGACATGACTCTGACTGATGATTGTTAATGACACTTCAGAGTTTGTGTAACCCTATATACCCGGTGCATATAGCTTTACGCCGTGTACAACGGATGTGCAAGCAATTTTGGGGTGTACCACCACCACGCTAAAGAAAAGCTGAATCTAACAAAATTTTGAAAAGTTTTAATTACCCTAGATTTTCTTCATTAATTCTACTAGGGGAGTCATGTTTGACTAGCAAAGTTTGTGAGTACTAGGTTCTTTGATGCATGCCTACGGACACGTTCAGCTTTGTACAGACAACTACGTACGGTCATATGTTTTCAAAAATCAGAAAAACAAAACAAGAAAATAACTAGGAAACATCAGAAAGCTAAAGAAAATTTGTCTTTACTGGTTCTATAATTAACAGCCATAGCCGAATTAATTACCAGCTCAATAAAGAATTTATACTTTTTAATTCCCTGTTTTTAATCAAAGGCAAAATACTGTTCACTTTAGTAAAAGATAAATATGAAATTAAATTCCGGTTTTTACCCTGTGTTGCTTTGGTGGAGATGGCGTTTATTTTTTTTGACACTTATTCAGTATGAAAACACGTAGCCATCAACGTGTACCAGGTTTACTCAAGTACTGTTCATCCAGTCGTTTAAAAATATATAGTACATAGAGTATAAATTTCGTTTTTTTAAAATTAGGGGTGAAACCTTTTTTTTGGAACGGCAATCTTACTCCGTTAGAGCATTCACATCCCATCCACCATTTTTTACCTTATAATTTAACTAAAAATCATACTTTTTAAAATTTATCTCTTACTTTAAAAAACTTCCCACATCCCATCCACCATTTTTATCTTTATCTTACTCACAAACATATATTTTATTATATTTCTTGTTTTTATACACTCACACAAATTTGGTGGATGATGAATAGTAGCTTTTCATATATGAAAAGCTAAGATGACAAATTTTTATAATATAAAGATGGGGTATAAAATGGTGGATGGGTTGTAGTATGTTTTTAGTAAGTTTTTTTAAATTTTAAAGATGAGTGAAGGTTTGGTGGATGGGTTGTGAATGCTCTTATATTTTACACCAAATATACCACTTCCAACCTTCCCTTCAAGAGGCATACGCATCTACCAGGTGGACATCCCACATTAGTGGTTGGAACTTATTTTGGATCATATTAGATAAAATCTTTTTGTTAGAAAGGTAAAAACAACAAAAAAACATTTCTTGACATAACATCATATTGTTTTTTTTGTAATAATTGGTAATTTTGTTATAGGTTTATGTATAAAACTTTCCCTAAAATCATCCAAACCTCCAAAATGAAAAGTATGTGAAGAGGAGAACATAAACAAAGATAAAGAGTTTGCTAGTACAATAGCATGCTAGTTGTATTTGATCATGCTAGTGATGCTTTTCATGTCATACTAGATGGTACCTTTCATATGAAATCAGGCACAGATGGATATAAACACCCCCTCAAAAAATAAGACTGATGAAACAGAAAGTTCACATAAGATTTGAACTATAATTCATAAGTTGAAACATGCAAAAGAAAGATTATTTTTTATTTTTATTTTTATTTTAAATGGAAATCAATGAAGTTGTGTTGGGACTTAAACACACACACACACACAATGTTCTAAAAAAAATATGGAAAATACCCTAAATTATTGATTTTGAAGTGGTGTTTCCAATTTTCAGTCAAGTTAGATTCAAAAGTTTTATAAAAAAAAAAAAAAAAAAGATGACCTGGAGTGAGTGGAGTACTCAAAGAGTTTGCCTTTAGTTGAGAAAACAATAAGAGCAACATCAGCATCACATAGCACAGAGATCTCATGAGCTTTCTTCAACAAGCCTGTTCTTCTCTTGGAAAATGTCACCTGTCTGCTAATCTTGTTCTCAATCCTCTTCAGTTGCACCCTCCCTCTACCCATTTTCTTGTTAAAACCCTAAAAAAATAAAATATATATATAAGAACAAGATATGCTAATTTGCTCTAACCCTAAAAAGAATAAACAATATTTAATTTATCTGGTTCACTTACGTTTCTTGTTTTGAGGTCTCTTGATTTGATCTAGTTGTTTTTTTGTTCTTGGGTATCTATAAGAAACCCTAAAGAGAAAGAACAAGACTGTGGTGTACGTATGTTTGTATGCTTACAATAACTGGAAAAAAAAAAGCAGCAGAAGAATGTTTTAGTTTCTATTTTGGTGTATATCCATAATTTGATGAACAAATCTGTTATTTGTGTTTTGGGGAAGATTGCATAATATGAGAGAGAGACAGAGAGAGATAAAGTAGACTGTGTGGTTGGTTGGTATACTATCTTCAAAACAGTTTAATGATCTTAAAACCAGAGTGGTTTTGGAAGGATGAACAATGCATAATTAGAGAGAGAGAGAGAGACAGAGAGAGAGGAGAGTGTGTGGTTGGTATGCAATCTTAAAAAAAGGGGTTTGATAAAATATTAAAAACTAGAGTGGTTTTGGGATGATGTGTTGTCGAGTTGTGATTGATTCTTTGTCTTTCCATTATTGTCTGCCTTTGGGGGGCATGTATTTAGGTTCTTACTTTGAGTCCACTGATTTTTTAAGGATAGGTATAAGGGGTTGAATCAACTGATCGATACCCAAATCCAAGTTAGCAGATAGATGTTAATGAATAAATGATCGAAACAAAAAGAAATTATAAGATTAAGATAAAGAATGTCTAATTACCTGTCAAACATAAAGTAGACTTTTTTTTTATATTTTTTTTATTTTTAACGGCCAACGAAATTCAACAATAACTCTTTTCGGAGTTCCTACTCAGTCAAATCAGGACCCCTTTCACCTGACATAGACAGACAAGGGAGCTCCTGGTTTCACCAAGTCCACCAGTTTCGGGGAAAACCCGACTATCCACCTCTCGAAAGCACGACAATGGAATAATCAGTAAAATTCGGCGCTCTCAAGAATCGAACCTATGACCTTTCAGCCATGGGTCTTGTATTATTGAGCCTCCATACCACTCCATAATAAGGTGGTTGATCCAACATAAAGTAGACTAGTATATAAGTGTGAAAAAACTTTGTGTAATGTGTTGCATGGAAATGAAAAAAGAATTATGTTGGTTGAATGTTTTTTATGTTCGATTGATTCGAACGTTCTAAACGACTCAAAATAAATAACCTATATATAATCCTAACTCAATTCTAACTCTCAAAATAAAAGATTTGACTTATGCAATCTTAGATTGCGGAAGTGCCAAGTCATCAAAGAAAAAAAAATCCACCTTGTTCCAGCCATCCATGTCGTCCACCTTGTCCTAGTCTTCGGCCAACTCAGCGACTTCCTCAATTTAAAATTGCGGAAGTACCATTTTCAAAAATTTGTTTCTGACACTCACTACAAACACAAATTTTCCTAAAAAATTTACTATTTCATAAAAAACTCTCTCTAAATCAAGTTGGTACAAAAAATAAATCAAAACTTATACATGATTTAAAATGGGCTTCAGGTTAGTCTTCGCCATGTCCATGTCCCACGGTGTTGTTTTTGGGCGGTACCGCTATAGACGGGGTGCAGTGGCCAGTGGTGTTCCCACGGGTCCCTGCATTTTCCCGTGCCAATACCCCCTCCCTTAAAAACATGAGACATAAGTCACAAGTGGTAACTATTTTGAAAGGAAAAAACATGAAAAAAAAAAACTCTTGGTTTCACGGGAGCACTCAGAGTGGAGCCTCTTTCCTCTTTTACATTTTTTTTGAAAAGAAAACTTCATTCATAAGGCCACGAGAGTTCTCAATGCGAGGACTCATGGGCAACAAAAACGATTACACCATGTCCAACGGATTATTCCCCTTTTACATAACTAAATTATAGAGATAATGTGAGATTTTGTTTATTTTCACTCATACATTTGAGTTTCCATACCCAAAATTATGTGGAAAACTAAAGTAAACTCTCATTTCTAGAGGTTCACCATTCATCCTTATCATATATTCTTAAGTGGTTGTGAGTGAAAATTGTATCATATAATTGATTAAGAATAAGAATATATATAGGATGTAGGGTAATGAAAAGCATTAAAGCAAGGCTTTGGTTATCTACACAACCTAGACAACTAGGGTTTTTTATTTACACAACCTCATATGGGCCGTCAAGGCCTCGACGGCCCATCGAGGCACCCAACGACAAAACTGACGGGCCATCAAGGCCTCCACGGCCCGTCAACAAACCCTAATACACTTCCAATCATTAGTAATCATTGGCAATGATTGAATAATGATTATTTGTTTTTTTTAAGTATAGTGTAGGTGTTTAAGATGAGTTAGAGATGTGAATATAAAAATTTGGTTTTTTATAAATGTTATTTTTTTTATTTGTATAATATGATTTTTTTTTATATGGATGTGAATATGAATGTTCGGTTTTTATTAACGTTTATATTGCCGAATAAACAGAACCAAAGATACGAACAATAAAATAAAATAAAGCATAACATTCAAACATTTACATTCAAACGGGCCGGTCGGGTCGGAACAGTCCGGTTCGTTAATGGGCCGGTCGGGTCGGAACAGTCTGGTTCGTTAACGGGTCGGTCGGGTCAGGGCAGTCCGGTCCGTTAACGGGCCGGTCGGTTCGGAACAGTCCGGTTCGTTAACGGGCCGGTCGGGTCGGAATAGTCCGGTTCGTTCACGGGCCGGTCAGGTCGGAACAGTCCGGTTCGTTCATGGGCCGGTCGGGTCAGAGCAGTCCGGTTCGTTAACGGGTTGGTCAGGTCGGAACAGTCCGGTTGATTAACGGGCCGGTCGGATCGGAACAGTCTGGTTCGTTAACGGGCCGGTCGGGTCGGAGCAGTACGGTTCGTTAACGGGCCGGTCGGGTCGGAGCAGTACTGTTCGTTAACGGGCCGGTCGGGTCAGAACAGTCCGGTTGGTTACCGGGCCAGTCGGGTCAGAACAGTCCGGTTCGTTCACGGGCCGGTCGGGTTGTAACAGTCCGGTTCGTTCATGGGTCGGTCGGTTCAGAGCAGTCCGGTTCGTTAACGGGCCGGTCGGGGCGGAACAGTCCGGTTCGTTAACGGGCCAGTCGTGTCGGAAGAGTCCGGTTCGTTAAGGGGCCGGTCGGGTTGGAACAGTCCGGTTCGTTAACGGGTCAGTCGGGTCGGAACAGTCCGGTTCGTTAACGGGTCGGTCGGGTCAGAGCAGTCCGGTTCGTTAACGGGCCGGTCGGGTCGGAGCAGTCCGGTTCGTTAACGGGCCGGTCGGGTCGGAACAGTCCGGTTCGTTCACGGGCCGGTCGGGTCGGAACAATCCGGTTCGTTCATGGGCCGGTCGGGTCGGAACAATCCGGTTCGTTCAGTTACCGTCTCCACGGACATTTTGAATGTCTGTAATGTATTCATGATATTGAGATGGAAGCCATGATACATGACGACCGTATACAAAGGGTTGATGTTCCACCACCTCAATACTTCGACTTAACCTAGCTTATCGTATGTTACTTTTTCATCATGTATACTAAAATATTTAACGGAAAAAAATTATTGTGTACACTAATTAATGATTATGAGAAGAAATTACTTTTTATTTGTTATAAAAAACACAAATATTAAGCTTAGAATACAAAAAACGTGCTAAAAACAAAAAAAAATTAAGGTTCTCAAGGGCCGTGGAGGCCACAATGGGCCGTCGAGGCCTTAAAAATGGAAAACGATGGGCCGTCGAGGCCTCCACGGCCCATCCCCAAAACCTATCCACGGACCATCGAGGCCTCCACGGCCCGTAGAAATACCAAACTTCCTCAAGAAGCTTCGTGTTTTTTATAAAAAAATATATATATATATATAAGTCGACGGACCATCGAGGCCTCCACGACCCGTAGTAAAACAACTTTTCAGACTTTTTCAGTCTGAACACCCTGCTTTTGCAGGGAGTTCAGACTGACACTGTCGTTTTTCACTTTTCAGATTATGACGAGCCGTGGAGGCCTCCACGGCCCATCGTTTTTCACTTTTTTGTATTATGACGGGCCGTGGAGGCCTCCACGACCCGTCAATTTTCCCTGATTTGGCCTTGACGGCCCATCAAGGCCTCCACGGTCCATCGAAAAGTTGTTTAGGGTTTTTTTGAGGTTGTGTAGATAGTATCACCCTAAAGCAAACATATATTTTTAGTACAATTATATATATGGATAATGATGAGAATTCCACGATGACTGCTCTAAATAGACCCAAACAAACAGAGGATTTCCAACAACTCATCTGCAAAGTTATCATATGAGAATAAAAAATTGCATGTTAGAGGAACTTCTTTATGTCATGTATCATTGTATCTTGTTGGAGTCTTTTCGAATAGATTTAGTTCCTTTTTTTAATCAGCTAGACATTTAAATATTTGATGATTAAGTACGTCTTTTACCATTTTTTTTTTTAATTCGTAGAACTTTTTCCTTAAATTATTGTTTTATAAATCTTTGTTGATTTTGAATAGGGTCCGTCTATTGGCACCCCCCAACATTCTATTTCAACTCCCATCTGAAGCGCCTCGCTTAGGCCAAAGCGAGGCGCTTCAGTCAAATCAATGTCAGTCTGAGTACGAGGTTGCATGGGAGTCTAGAAAAAGGTGTTCCAAGCGCCTCGCTTTGCCCAAAGCGAGGCGCCTGAATTAAGGGGGGATGAACCTGGACGGTTTTTGGTGTTTTTTGTGTTTTGTTTTGAAGTGTTTTTATTTTATTTTTCCTTTTTTTTTAACTTTTTTTATTTAATTTAAGTAACTTTTTACATCGCGTGTCGAAAATGTCCGGTTAGTCTCGAACCAAAGGTTGATCGGGTTAGGTCCTTCCTCCTGATCTTCTACCCGCTTCTCATCGACAGCGCTGTCTTCATAGTGCGTATAGTCTTGTTCTTCAGATGTGTCATCACCACGGTTAGCGTCGTAAGTATAACCGTAGGCAGGTTGACTAGGCTCGTCTTCAAATTCATACGAGTCCTTCCACTGTGTATTCAAGTCCAGTTGTACCGCATTGTCACGGTAACGAATGCCAGACTGACCCTCCTCGACATTACTACTAGACGGACCCTCCCCGACATTATATGACGGACCCTCCGAAACATTATATGACGGACCCTGCCCGACATTATATGACGGACCCTGCCCGACATTATATGACGGACCCTCCTCGACATTATATGAATTATAGTCGTAAGAATCACCGAAAATTAAGTCGTAAAACGACATGTTATATGACCGACCCTCCTCGACATTACTAGACCGACCCTGCCAGACATTATATGACGGACCCTGCTCGACATTATATGAAACCCTATATGAATTATAGTCGTAAGAATCACCGGTTCGTTCACGTGCCGGTCGGGTCGGACTGTTTCTGTTCGTTAACGGGCCGGTCGGGTCGGAACAGTCCGGTTCGTTCACGTGCCGGTCGGGTCGGATTGTTTCGGTTCGTTAACGGGCCGGTCGGGTAGGAACAGTCCGGTTCGTTCACGTGCCGGTCGGGTCTGACTGTTTTCGTTCGTAAACGTGTCGGTCATAATAATAATAATAATAATAATAATAATAATAATAATAATAATAATAATAATAATAATAATAACAATAATAATAATAATAAGAATAATCGTTCACGTGCCGGTCGGGTCGGAACAGTCCGGTTCGTTCACATGCCGGTCGGGTCGGATGGTTTCGGTTCGTTAACGGGCCGGTCGGGTAGGAACAGTCCGGTTCGTTCACGTGCCGGTCGGGACTGACTGTTTTCGTTCGTAAACGTGTCGGTCATAATAATAATAATAATAATAATAATAATAATAATAATAATAATAATAATAATAATAATAACAATAATAATAATAATAATCGTTCACGTGTCGGTCGGGTCGGACTGTTTCTGTTCGTTAACGGGCCGGTCGGGTCGGAACAGTCTGGTTCGTTGACGTGCCGGTCGGGTCGGATTGTTTGGGTTCCTTAACGGGCCGGTCGGGTCGGAACAGTCCGGTTCGTTCACGTGCCGGTCGGGTCTCACTGTTTTGGTTCGTAAACGTGTCGGTCATAATAATAATAGTAATAGTAATAATTAATAATAATAATAATAATAATAATAATAATAATAACAATA